>OY756948.1:2400000-3000000 GCA_963580275.1 Crataegus laevigata | reverse complement strand
ATGGATCTCCGGAATGTGGGTGGCGAGGCGTACGCACACTCTGTTCTGCTGCTCAACAGCAACGGCATGGATGTGTTTTACAGAGGGACTTCTCTGACCTACAAGGTCATTGGGGGTGTTTTCGACTTTTACTTCTTTTCCGGGCCGACGCCGTTGAGCGTTGTCGACCAGTACACGGCGTTCGTCGGCAGACCGGCTCCGATGCCCTACTGGTCTCTTGGTATTTTCTGCTTTCTCTCTACCCTCGGGTTTGCTTCCATTAATTCAGTCACTTGTTAAAAATCTAAGGACGTGCATTATTTTAATTTTTAATTTTTAATTGAGCGATATACTTTATTTAAAAGTAACCCTAGATAGAAATATTCTTAATAGAATTGAAAACGTTTATCATCGATTAAATAAAAATTTAATTATTAATTTTTATGTTATTTAATTTATAATATTTTTGTATACAAATTTAGTCTCTTTAACATTACCAACATTTAAACTATGCAGCGTGAGATATGAACTTAAATGCATAGCATAACACCGTTTTCGTCAACTTGACGAAGCCCAGATTAGCGGATGTGTATTTGTTTAGAAAATAAATGTTTTTGTTAGTGTCCCAACACCCAAATCTTTTGTGAATGTTTTTGTTCTCGTTGTGGTGTTTGTGTGAACGATTTTTAACGTTAGTGTATAATATATTTTTGGTTATTTCACCCAAGAAAAAAGAATATATGTGGATGTTGTAGACCACAACTATGTTGTCTCTTGCGGGAGACCAATATACTAATGTAAACAGAATCACAATTAAGGAACTAAACTATGACTGGTTGAGCATTATTACAGTATGTGGGAAAATTAGCGGATTGTAGGATAGAGATGTTTTGTTCCTTAATTTTTTTTTAATCCAGGTTTGTGGGTTGGTCGGGTCCCTGTTTTGTTTTGATCTTTTCGTGCATTTCTTTCTTTACAAAAATATCTCTGCGGAAACAACTTTTCACGTTAAAGATATGATCTTTACATAAAGTTGATGGCTCTAATCATCTCACTAACCAGTCAAAGATTTCTGCTTTTCTGCCATTTTTTAACCAGCCTTTTCCATGTGTACAGCTTGCGATATTGTAACTTAATCCTGAAAAAGTATTATATTATGTGTGCAAGGTGGGGTTTAATTTGGAAAAATGTATAGCGAATAGAATTAGAAAAATGTAAAAATATAATTTTTAGTTAAAAATAATCAGTATCAAGAGTGTTTTTGTTAAAACTCCCGTTTAGTTTTCCGTTTCCGAACCATGTCGCAAGCTGTGATGTTTGTTAGTAGTCATGATTTGTGTAGGGGCCAATGGTCTTCATATCTGACTGTCATGTCTGATGAGAGTGAGACCATCTTTGGTTGTAGGGCATTCTGCTTTTGTGTTAATGTTGCCCGTCTTACATTACATTGTAGCTATTGCCTCAGATCTCATTTGTGACATAGATTCTTGTTTCTATGTTGGACTTTTTGGGCATTTATGCAGTTGTACAGTTTTAAGGAACTGTTTATCTAGTGACTGTTGGCATTGGTGTATTTGGGGTGCTGCAGTGAAATCAATGGCTATTACTTGAAAATGACAGATCAAACAAAAAAGCAAGGATGAAATTTTTAAGTAATTGACACAACTAGAAGTGAACGATAGCAGTCTAAATTCGTATATTTTGTAGAAGAAATGGGTTATATCTTTTTATGTTATGTTCGTTATGCAGATGAAATTTCCTTCATAACAAGTTGTCATCGTGCTTTTACAGGATTCCACCAATGCAGATGGGGTTACCACAACTTATCAGTAGTTGAAGACGTTGTTGCCAACTACAACAAAGCTCAAATCCCGCTCGATGTCATTTGGAATGATGATGATCACATGGATGGACACAAAGACTTCACCCTCAACCCCAAGAACTACCCTCGCCCAAAGCTTTTGGCATTCCTAGACAAAATACATAAGATAGGCATGAAGTACATTGTCATTATTGATCCTGGAATTGGTGTTAATAGCAGTTACGGTGTATACCAAAGAGGTTTAGCGAATGATGTTTTCATCAAATATGAGGGTGAACCCTACTTGGCCCAAGTTTGGCCAGGGGCTGTAAACTTCCCCGACTTCCTCAACCCCAAAACTGTTTCATGGTGGGGTGATGAGATTCGCCGTTTTCATGAACTTGTCCCTGTAGATGGCTTATGGATTGACATGAACGAGGCTTCAAATTTCTGTTCTGGGAAGTGCACAATTCCAAATAAGCAGTGTCCCACAGGTACAGGACCGGGCTGGGACTGTTGCTTGGATTGCAAGAACATTACAAAGACGAGATGGGATGATCCACCTTACAAGATCAACGCTTCAGGGTCGCAAGCCCCCGTTGGGTTCAAAACCATAGCCACTAGTGCATCTCATTACAATGGCGTTCTGGAGTACGATGCTCACAGTCTCTATGGCTTTTCCCAGTCAATTGCAACTCACAAAGCTCTTCAAGGACTTGAGGGCAAGAGACCGTTTATATTAACCCGGTCCACTTATGTTGGTTCAGGCAGGTATGCTGCACATTGGACAGGTGATAACCAGGGGACATGGGATGATTTGAAGATATCAATCACAACTGTGCTCAATTTTGGAATATTTGGAGTGCCGATGGTTGGTGCAGACATATGCGGGTTCTATCCAGCACCTACTGAAGAGCTTTGCAACCGTTGGATTGAAGTAGGGGCTTTCTATCCCTTTTCAAGGGATCACGCAAACTTCTATTCCCCAAGACAAGAGCTTTATCAATGGGAGTCGGTAGCTGAGTCTGCTCGAAATGCTCTAGGTATGAGGTATAAGCTTCTCCCCTATCTCTACACATTGAGTTACGAAGCTCATATCAGCGGAGCCCCAATTGCCAGGCCACTTTTCTTCTCATTCCCAGCATACACTGAAACGTATGGATTGAGTACTCAATTCTTGTTGGGGAGCAGCGTTATGATTTCACCGGTGCTAGAACAAGGCAAATCAGAAGTTAAAGCATTATTTCCCCCGGGAAGCTGGTACAGTTTATTTGATATGACGCAGATCATTAGCTCAACACAGGGGGAGTATGTTACGCTTGATGCGCCTTTGCATGTTGTTAATGTGCATCTGTATCAGAATACCATTGTACCAATGCAGCAGGGTGGACTGATCTCCAAAGCAGCAAGAACAACCCCTTTTAGCCTTGTCATCGCATTCCCAGCTGGGGCAAGCAATGCAACAGCCAAGGGGAACCTGTTCCTTGACAACGATGAGCTTCCCGAGATGAATCTTGGAAACGGTTACTCCACGTATGTTGACTTGTATGCAACTGTAAGTGAAGGAATTGTGAAAGTGTGGTCAGAAGTTCAGGACGGTGAGTTTGCTTTAAGTAAAGGCTGGATTGTTGGGAAGGTGAGTGTATTGGGACTGGATGGAAGCAGAGGAACATCTGCCCTCGAGATTGATGGAAACCAAGCAGCAAGCATTTCAAACGTAAAGTTGATTGCTTCAGAACAGAGGTATCTCAATGAGATAGAAAACGGAGAGAAGACCAAGAGCACAATGATGGAGGTTAACGGTCTGTCCCTTCCTGTTGGGAAAAACTTTGCCGTGTCCTGGAAAGTGGGGACTAATGCTTAATAGCTAGACCCTTATTTTGAGCTAGCCAATTTATGTCCTCTAATTTACTTCTTCTGCAGCCATTCGGGCGGAAATAGTTATGTCTTTAGAGTTATTGTCGCGGTTGTTGATGGCGAGGAGATGAGCTGAGGATACACTCATCCTTCTCCATGCAAACAAAACCAAAAATGGTGAGGCTCTTCCATTGTTGCTTTGTCTTGTACGAAATAAGGCAAAATTTCAAGTCTCTAAAAGTGTGAGTTTTAAAGAAAAGGGAAAAATCTTATGTAACATCCTTTTCTGCTTAGTAGTCGATACTTTTATGGGCCGGTAGCCAACCCAAAGATTTCCTTTGTATTTTCCCAACCAGCCTAAGATTCAGTTGGGCCGGTAACTGGACACATCAACTCTGGTATCAGAGACCCTGCTCCCTAAAGTTAGTTCGTTGCCTTGGTCAAAAGGATTTCGATTTAGATTCAGAAAATTGACTTGGGTCGTCTAATAAATTTGTTCAAGTATCAAATTTCACCAAAGATTGTGAAGATTTGAGTAAGCATTTGGTGATTGCTAAATCAAGTTTGGTATAAATCAATTTCTTTTAATTTATTAAGAATCAAAATTCAACGTCCTTATTTTATAGGTGACAAGACAAATAAACTCATTGAGTTATTAATAGGTATTCACTAAAACTCATTTAATTTGAACAAACTTTAATGGCTACAAATTAATAATTCAATAAATTGATTTGGCATCTTCATCTCAGCTCATGTAATAATAATAAACCGAAAAATGAAAATTGGTAAGGTCCACTGTTGCAATTATTAAGGGCAGCAATGGACAATCGACAATGGACAATTATTTCAATACACCCGAATTTCTCTGCTCCCCCAACGACTCCATCCCATCAAAAATTCAAAAGTCCCTTCTCCTTCAATGTCCCACTGATAAAGCTAAAAGCTTAATTCAACACGGTTGCAGACTTCATAGCACCGCAGAGACTGTACAAATGCGTGGTAGATATATATTATAATTACACTTGTCCACTTGTACTCCCTCCTTTCAAGTTTTTAACTTCTTATGTGTAAAACATATTGGAGTTTAAAATATCAATATAGAAATTTGAAGAAAAATCGTGAAATATACATGATAGGGATTTTACCACTTTTAAAAGTAGGAATAAAAATATTTAAAAGTACTTGTAAGAGAACAAGATAGTCGTAGTATAACAGTTCAAGCAATGTCGTTTTTCACAAGGATTGAATGAATAATTTGTATTTAAAATAATTCTTAATTAATTATTTAAAACAATATTTGGAAAAAGTTGATTTTATAATTTCAAATAATAAAAACGAATTTAATAAAAGCAACTAAATAAATTGACAAAGATAAACTAAAGGAAATAGTTCTGAAAATACAGTTAAAAATCTAGGGTTCCGCCGTCCCCTTAACAATTCTATGTAGATTTATCAATTACTTATAAATTACACATGCAACTTTGAAGGTTAGGTTTTCCTTATGCATATTCTTCTTGTGATATTCAAGCAAGAACGTATATCTAACATGCAATCCGTCTGTGATATTCAGATCAAATATGAACATGCAAGACTCATTAAGTTTTGTGAAAACCTTTTGAAAAACCATACAACCCCTAAGAGCGTGATATTCGCCTTATGTGAAATTACAATTATCAATCACAAGAAGCAATACTCAATTCTCCGGTGATATTCCGACCGAATTGCATCCGATTACTTATCTAAACATCATAATGATAGCTAAGCATTAAGATATAGAGACAGTTTAAAATAGCGAGTAATAATTCAAAGTAAACATACATAATATCATAAGCAATTGAATAAAAATTACATATTCATGCTAAGGCTCAAGGCTTCGTCCTAGCAAACAAAAATTAGTTACGAACAACCATAAACAAAATATTATTAAGAATAAGAATAGAAAACACCTATAAAATAAACTTAAATCCAAAAGTGTGTGTTCTTCCCAATGTTGCGTAGAGAACCCTAATGGCTAAAAAACCTTATTTATAATTTTATACTATAGAAAATAAAACCCTAAAAGGTCTTCTAAAAATTAGGAAATACAATATAATAAGATAACTAAGAAATACATTTCTATTCTAACTTTGGGAAATCTGCCAAGCCACAAAGAATCCCATGTTTCTGGATCTTCAGGGCTCCAAACACAGACCCAAAATGGCTAGAATTAAAGCTTGAGATGTCCCGAACATAATTGCAAGACCCAAATAAGCCCAAAACGTCAGTATGACAGCACTGCGCACTGTTCCTTTATTTCATTGCTATAAATAAACCGTTGGGTAGAAAATTATGAAACTTTGATACGAATAAGTTGAGAGACACATGAACATCCTCGAACTAGAATCACTCTAAAATTCATCAATTTGGCTATTTTTTGTTCCAGAGGAAGTCGAAAGTCCTATATTGGAAATACAATTCAAAGTATCAAAATCTCACCAAAATTGACACACTCGTACCCGAAAGTAGGGCATGCTGGCCGTCACGTTCTACATGATCCTGACGTCCAAACACATCCAACGCACCATTCCGAGCCTCCTTGGGACCTCACAAAGGTCGCTGTGATTTCAGATTTTCCTAAAACGCAACGTAGAAAAAGTTGATGAATAGTGCCATTTACAAAACTTGAATTTTGGACGTGAAATCGTCGTAGTTCTTACCTGAAAATAGTATGGTTGAGTTCGTATGGACGTCACGATCAGTCCGGCGAGACAAGAGGATAGGGGCGCTGTCACACCCGCCCCTCGATTATATTGAAATTTTAGAAATTTATCCCCAAACCCTTTTTCAATTATTCGTTTTAATCCCGAAGATTTTGCAAATGTTCATATTAGTCCCTAAACCTTATCCTCCTCTTCCTTTTAATTTTAAATTGTTTGTTCCATAATTTGGGGAGCCAAGGGGCCTACCCCTGTGTTTGTTTCCTTCCCCGAATCTCTCAAACTCTCGAACTCTCAGTCTCTCTCTGCACTCTCTCACTTCTCTCTCCCGTAACCAAAACCCTCTCGTCTGCACTCACGATCGCATGCCAGCGCACCACCAGCATCATCACCATCACCCTTGTGCTCTCAAAAACGAAGAACGAACACCCAAAAACCAAGCTCCGACAACTCCGGCGACTTTCGAGCCAATTTCCGGCCAAACCACGGCGAGTTGGCCGGCGTGCAAGGTATCAATCTCTTCGTCTTGTCGAGTACTACGATTATCCTTTTTATTTCACCCGATTTCGTTGAGTATTGAAGAAGTTATATTCATTTGAATCTTACCCAGTTTCCGGCGAGTCTGACAGCTTTCGAGGCGATTTCCGGCCAAACCACGGCGAGTTAGACGTCGTGCGAGGTACCATTCTCTTCGTCTCTTCGAGAACTACAACTTTCGTTTTTGTTTCACTTGATTTCGTTGAGTATTGGTAAAGTTATGGACGTTTGAAAGTGGGTGGTATTCCGGCCGAATTTCCGGCCTTCCTCTTCCTTTGGGTCCGGTGACCCATATGTTGGACTCGGGCCAGACTTTCAAGCCCAACCCCTTTCACACCCAGGCCCTTTGGGCCATTTTATTTTCTGTTTTATTTTAAGTTAAAAAGGCCTTGGGCCGTATCAAAACAGGGCCTTTGGCCCGTGATCCCAAGACCCAAAATCCTATTGGGTCAAAACCTAAACCCATGTTATAAACCCAATAACCCAAACCCGTTAACCCGGATCCAACCCTGATCCGTGGACCCTGACCCAGGTTTGACCCGACCCGCGGACTCTGACCGACCCGGTTGACTGACCCGTTGACTTGGTCAACGGTCAACGTTGACTTTGACCGGTCAACGGTCAAAGTTGACTTTTCGGTTGACTTTTTCGGATTTTGTCCGGGACCCCTCCTAGGCTAATTTCGACGTCCTGGACCCGTTTTTGAAGTCCGTTTTTCCAAATAAATTCGTTTGAATAGAGTTTGACTATATTGAACCTTTTATGTGCTAGGTGCATATATTGTAGCTTTACAAGATTCGCTAGCAGCGCCGCGTGGGATGACTAAGTACGGTGAGTGGGCAGTTTTATTTTCCGTATATATATATACTTGACGTTTTCCCAGAAATTGAAATTGAATGAAAATATGCTTTAAATGCAATGTATAAAAGTATATGAAAAGTATGTTTTCAAATGCCATGCGTAGATTCATATGAAAATATAATTCGAAATGCCATGCATAGAGGTATGTGAAAAGTATATAGAAATGTGAATCGAATTGCCATGCATGAAATGGTATGAAAATAGGAATTGATATATGATGCATATGTATGAATTGGTGCGGTGGACGCACAGGTGAGTATGAGGTGAGTATATATTACTGTTATGATGATGTTGAGATATGTTGAGCTCATAACCTGCACCATGGTATTAGTGCTTATATTATTCACCGCATCGCACGCTCGCCTTGGATCCAAGTAGATGCTAGTCGTACAGACCATAGGAGGTGGTTCCGACAGGCCAGTCGTACAGACCTTTAGAGAGGTTCCGACTGGTGGGTGACCTTAGATTATGTGCACAGATGATTGATGAGAAAAGCACTAGAGCGTAATATTAACCATTAAGTCGTACAGACTACATTAGGTGGTTCCGACTTATGTGCAGAAGGCCGTACAGGTCACAGGTGGTGACTCCGGCATGATGAAATTTTGAGCTCTAGATTCAGCCGTACAGGGCCATTAGAGGGTCTCCGGTTGATTATTTCCTTCCACCTGATTTATGTTGATGCATTCATACTATACTGTTGAATTTAGACATGGCATGGCATATTGTATTGAAAATAATGTTGAGATAGTGATTTAAGTTTTAAGAATATATATGTATATATATATTGATATTTTACATTTCTGGAAAAGTATACAGGTTTTACGGAGAGGGGTTACAACGTTTTGATAAATGTTTGGATTTGGAAAAGATTGGTTTTACTGACCCACTCAACTTGGTTTTGCGCCCCTCCAGGTTCAAGATAGCAGAGGTGTGGTGACTACGAGGAAATTCAACGGGGTTCTGACAGAATGGACAAAATTAGGTCTCACCTACGGGTGTTTCATCTTAGAAGTGATATATTTAAAGCTTCCGTACTGTGTAAATGGTTACGTCACTCCCACGTGACGGCCAGCATGCCCTCCTTCGGGACGGGGTGTGTCAGTTGGTATCAGAGCCTAGTTTCAATCTTGGACGTCTTGAGAACTTACGAGTGAATTCTGTCAGAACTATACCGCCTCGTAGCAAGCCACGTAGTTCAGATGAACCTAGTTCCCTGATATAGTGGTTTAGGGAAAACTACTACTATGGTGATTCAGTCTATTAGTTAAAAGAACATTTTAAGACGGGTTATAAGTTGAATTTGAATCACTTTATAAAAATGATGAACCTGAGGGAGCAAAGTGACGGTTTAATCATTTGGAAAAGATGTTTCAGATTATGCAAGTTAAAGGAACCTTCCGTCTGACAAGGGGTCGAGACGACTACCTGGGTTGGGTTATGAACTTGTATCCTGGTGGAAACAAGAGTGTCATTCGTTGTCACCGGAGGAAACAGTCGATTTAAAATTGTTTGAGGACTTGTTAAAGAAAAGAATGGGAATCAAAAGAAGATGATAAAGTTAATGATTCATCATATCAAGGATATAGAAAGATTCAGAGCTTCGAAAGAAGTGAAGCTAGAGCTAGTTCTTCCAGCGAAGGTTTTAGCTCCACGGGTCATGGAGGACTTGTTAGATTTCTCGGAGGTTTCAGATTCCAGAGGCAGGGGAATTCTAATAGTGGAAATTCACCTTTGTGTTGAGATTATACTTTAAGCTGACGTGATTGTTTTATGAATAACATTCAATAACAGGTGGATATTCGGAGACTTGGGATAGATTGAATCGGCTTACTCAGGAGACTTCAACCAGAGAAAAGATTCAAAGAAAGTTAGCAAAGAATACCTTAGGGTACTTAATACATTATGCTAAACGAAATAAAGTTTGTCTCCGATAAACTACACATGTGGACATACATGAAAGTCAAACAAACACAGAGGAGGGAGTATTCACAAGGCTACTCAGGAGGAGCCTCAGAAGTCGACGGAGCTCCAGGAAGACGAAGCGCCAGAGTTGGAATCTCCGGAGCCGGAGCACTTGGTGCAACTCCAGAGGACGAAGGCAACATAAACCTCGGGAGTAACGCCATGAACCTTTCATGATCACTCTGGATCCGACCGTCCGACTCCTGCAGCTGGTCCAGCTTCCTCTTCATGCTGGTCGAGTAGCTAGTTGCGAGCATGTGCAACTCCTTGTTCTCGTGCCTGAGTCCTCTTACCTCTTGCCGAAGACTAGCCACCTCCGCCATCAGTGACTCCACCTGACGAGAGCGTGCAAGAAGGCGTTGGCCCATGTTTGAAACTGAGCCTGCACTTTGGACGCTGAGAGCTAGAGATTCCTGAACAGCCAACTCGTCTGACCGCCTGGATAGCATCCTATTGTCTCTAGGAGTAAGAAAATTTCTGGCAATCACCGTAGCGGTTATTTCATTCCTCATCATTGTGTCCCCGACTGTAAGAGGACCATTGGGGGATATGAAGGACGGATTCCAAATATTGTTTGGAGAAGACGAGTCATCATCTTCTCCGACATTCAAGTTTAGGCGACGGTCGGAAGGGCAAGACATTTTTTTTTAGAAGGTGTTGAGGAGGAAGAGTTCTGAAAGATTAAGATTGCAGAAGTGCAAGAAGAGAGCGGAAGGAGTAAGAGTGCAGAAATGCAAGAAGAGTGTTTAATGGAGAAAGTTTAAGTGTGCTGTGAAACGAAATTCATGCCTCTATAAAAAAAAGAAGAGATCGATGAGGCGCTCATCTCGCAAATCAAAGAGTGACGCTCCTTTCTCAAAGGCCGGATTCTTGTCTCAAAAGAGCCGTTTCTTTTCTCAAAAGTCGGGATTGCCCAGAATCACGTGGCACTCAGCTTTTTCAGTTTTGTCGTCGCTCGTCACATGCAGCTTGGAGCTTTGCGAAAACCACGAACCGAACCCGGATTTGAACCCCGGTTTTCAAAAGATCATCATTCCAGACGTGTCGTCACTCGTCACATGCGCCGTCAGCCTTTCCAGAAATTACGGACGGCTTTGTCAGAAAGCGCGTAATTGGTACTGTTCATCCATCCACCGACTGCCGACAAATAGTGCGAGAATAGTTCCGGTTGTGAAGAAACTCCTATAAGTACCTACCTTCGTCTTCCACAGCCAGGCAAACCTGTAAGAAATGCTTAACCCTTACTCACATTTGAGAGGGCACTCCCAACAAAACCTCTTGAAATACTCAGCTTTCTTCCCTCCCGATGATACCTTTGTAAATAAGCCATACCAGAGCAAGAGTACCTCATATCATCAGGGTCGAAAGCAAGAGTATCCCATATCATGCTTTCTCCCTGTCCTTGTCTTTGTCTTTATTTTCACCTGCAAGACAAGGAGAAAGAGGGCAATCAGTCAGAAACTTCTGATCTGGAACTGATTGTCCCGTAACCTTTGCTTGTTTGTTTCTCAAGCATTGCTCTCGAGTACTCATCTTCAACTGTCTTCAAGGTCATGAATTCCACCGACAAATAACCCATGACTGTCGATCAGATAATGGCTCTTTACACTGAAGTTGCCAAGTACAGATGAGTCGCAGAGGAGTATTGTTTCAAATGATCATTCAAATGCAAAGGGTACACACCATTTCGGCTATGCAAAAGGTTGAAGCAGAAGGGTCAACGATAAGCTGGAATAAGTCACTACAGCATGGAGCTTCAACAACCTTTTGTTAGCACTGCCGCCGGAAAGTAACAGTATCCCATATCACCAGGATCGAATGTACTCTAGATTTGATGAGGTTGTTTTGACCCTCAAATTCTCGAGTTAGCTCGCTCCATCGGAGGAAACCAGAAAACCCTCCAACCAGTTCAAGAATAGGCCTGTGGAAATCTACTTCTTCAAAAGCAAAAGTATCTCATATCACCCTCCTAATTTTCCTTTTCTTTATCCTTGTTGTTGAATGAGAGACAAGTAGGAGGAGAACAATCAGCAGGAACCCGAAGTGAAACTTCCGATCTAGACCTGATTGCTTGATACTCTGATTGCTTACCTTGTCTGTCACCTCCGTCGGCAGAGCTTCTCAGTCAGAGACTTAGGGAACTCATACATTATGGTTGGTATCGCACTTGATCAAGCTTGAAACTGCAATAAGCTTTGAGTGAAGATGATACATTACCTTGTGTGTCAACATATGTTCAAGATACCACTCCTACCTAAGGAATGAAGGCAACGTAAGATGATACCATACTTCGGTACTTAAAAGTGTTGTGATTACTCAGTGGCTTAGATCTTGCAAGTCCCTAATGTCATTTGTAATTAATCCTTCACTAGAACCCACAAAGCGAGAACTTGAATTTATGTACTTGTGTAACCCTTCACCATTAATGAGAACTTTTATACTTTGTGGACGTAGCCAGTCTGGGTGAACCACATACTTATAGTGTTTGATTTCTTATCCTTACCTCCTTACATGCTTATCTACTTACGTATATACCTTTAACTTTATGTTAGTAGGTGTATGACATCAGGTCTTGAACTCGAGCATCAAAGTGGTTATTCAAATCAGATATCTTGTACGTTAGAGCATTTATTATTGATACAGCGCTGTTAATGATGATAATATGATGATGATATTGATGTATGTGCAGTGTATATATATATGATGATGAGATAGATAGATGTTATGAGCTATATTACAGTCGAGGGCTGAGATGATATATAATAGCGATATGATAATGATAATGCATAGTATGGCATTGTTGATGAGATTCAGATGGCCTTGAATTGCATTGCACAGCATATATTTGAGATACTTTGAAAATGTTTTATGCTGAGAAAGATTGAGATATATATGTACGTATTTGTAGACAGTGAAATTTCAATAAATAAAATGTTGACCAATGGTCAAAATTTTAACACTCATGTATTACATAAATTGTATACATATTGTATGATTCGACGAAAATTCGAAAAGAGTTAAAAAAGCTGTCAAACAGGACACGTGTCAACACCTGGCAGAGACGGCTTATTTCATCTGGGATATTATATTCAAAATTAGGCCTTGGAAAATTCTATAAATAGAAGCCAATTTCATTCATTTGAATTCACCAATTCACAAATACATTTCTCTACTCCCAAATTGGAAGAGAATTCTCTGAAGTTCGTTCTTCGTTCTTCGTTCATCGTTCTTCGTTCATCGTTCATCGTTCTTCAAGATCAAGCCCCGACGGCCCTTGAAGAAACGCTCATCCATCCTAAGATCAAGCCCCAACGGCCCCTTGGATTAGCACAATTGTTCTTCAAAGATCAAGTCCAGAAGCCCTTGAAGATCCATCCACCATTCATCATTCATCCGTTCATCCGTTTCTTCAAGAACTAAGCCCAAAAGCCCCTTGAAGTTCATCCATCGTTCATCGTTCATCGTTCATCTTTCATCCATATTCTTCAAGATCAAGCCCCGACGGCCCTTGAAACAACATTCATCCACCTTCCAAGATCAAACCCCGACGGCCTTTGGAATCAATACATTCATCCTTCAAGAATCAAGCTCGAAGCCCTTGAAGCTCATCCATTGTTCATCGTTCATCGTTCTACATTCATCATCAAACATCTGAAGATCATCACTGTTCATCCCAAGAATCAAAGTGCCAAACAGCCTCTTCGGATCAACACAAACAAATCCACATCACTGTTCATCCAAGGATCAAGCCCAACAGCCCTTTGGATCAACAGCCCATCAACAAATCCATACCTTACGAAGATAGAATCAGAGGAACAAATAGAGATTGTAACCCCAAAATTCATCAAATAACAAATATATTTTGTACACGTGTTCTTGTTCCTTCAGGAAATTTTCGTGTTTACAAATTTGGCACGCCCAGTGGGACATTCTCTACCTCTCATCTCTATCTTCAAATCCGAAAAGAAAAGCACAGATGGCATCAAAGAAGGCTCAAACCGTTCCCGCACCCAATGTGAAGAACAAGACCGTCCTCGCTGCAGGTAGGAGCATTTCAGAGGTTGTAACTCGAAGCAGGGCAAGAGCTTTCTTGGCCGCATCTTCCACCCCCACTTTGCTGGAGAAACAAGGACACCCAAGGCACGAGCCTGTGATCACCCTAGCCTCGCTGAAGGCGCCAAGGGAGGAAAGCCTGGGGAAGTACTCCGAGTCCCTGCTCTCTGACGCCGACTCAAGCAGCAGCACGGCCATGCAAGTCATGACCACTGGAGCGACTTCAATCGAGGAGCAGCTGGCTCAAATGAATGAGGCAATTGCCAAACTCACACAGACAGTGGAGGAAAAAGACTTACAAATCGCCGCGCTTGTCAACCGATTGGAAAAAGAGAACGACAGAAAAGAAGGAGGCGGTGAGGATGAAGAACCTCCGATACAAGAATTCGAGGAGAAGCCAGTCCAGGCAACGGAGCTCATGGGATCTCTGTCTATCCAACAACTGCAACAAATGATTGCTAACACCATCAAAGCACAGTACGAAGGGAGCTCACATGCCTCCATGTCGTATTCCAAGCCTTACTCTAAAAAGATTGATGCCCTGAAGATGCCAAGGGGATATCAACCACCCAAATTCATGCAGTTCGATGGAAAGGGGAACCCAAAACAGCACATTGCCCACTTCGTTGAAACTTGCAACAATGCGGGCACTGAAGGGGACTACCTTGCCAAGCAGTTTGTACGCTCACTGAAAAGTAACGCCTTCGATTGGTACACCGATCTTGAGCCTGAATCCATAAACAGCTGGGAGCAACTGGAGCGTGAATTCCTCAACCGCTTCTACAGCACCCGCCGTACAGTCAGCATGCTGGAGCTGACAAGCACAAAACAGTGGAGGGACGAGCCAGTCGTTGACTACATCAACCGATGGCGCACTTTGAGCCTCGACTGTAAAGACAGACTCTCGGAAATCTCCTCAATCGAGATGTGCGTGCAAGGTATGCAATGGGGATTGCAATACATCCTTCAAGGCATCAAACCGCGAACGTTCGAAGAGTTAGCCACCCGCGCTCACGACATGGAGCTGAGCATTGCCCATCATGGAAAAAAGGAGCCGATCACAGACTTCAAGAAGGATAAGGTGTTTACTCCAAAAATGGACAATCGTGGAAAGAAGCCCGCTAAGGAAGCTTTTGCCGTTGACGCCATCCCCACTAAAACTTCAGCCGCACCCGTCAAAATCTCCTCTAAAACCAAAGCAAAGGAGATAAAAAGAGGTGAGCCCTCCCGTACCCAAGAAAGGTACAAAAACACCTTAAGGGAATTGGAGCAGAAAACCTATCCATTCCCAGACTCTGACATGGCCCCGATGCTAGACGACCTGTTGGAGAAGAAAGTAATTGAGCTTCCTGAATGCAAGCGCCCAGAAGAGATGAATCGCGTTGACGATCCCAAGTACTGTAAGTACCATCGCATCGTAAGCCATCCCGTCGGCAAATGCTTTGTCCTCAAAGAGCTCATCATGAAGTTGGCGCAACAAGGACGAATTGAACTCGACTTGGAAGACACGGTCGCAACACACACTACGACGATCGTGTTTGGGTCCTTTGATCCTATGCCTCTTCAAGTAATGCACGACCCTCGTCACGCAGCCCCTTCTGCACTACTACCATCGGGGGCAAACAACCAAGATGCACCGACACAAGAATTCGAGGATAATGAAGAGTGGACCTTGGTGACCCGCAAAAAGTCAAAGAAACCCAAGCCACAGACCGCAAAGCCAAAGGTAGAATGTGGGAGAAGACACCGCCGTCGCAACAATAGGAAACCCAAAAGAAGCGTTAGAGCTGCTAAGCCAACATACGCTGGGGAGCCTATGGAGCAAGAGCCACGCATTCCTGTCTCCCTGCACGAGTACTTCCCAAAGGACTTCTTCCAACGGTACGCTGTCACTGCATGTCACGTAGTAGAAGTAAAGGAAACATCAAGGGAGGAAGTTACCGCCACCGAGGAAGGTCTGCCGACTCACGTGAGCATCAATAAGGAATTGCGATTGCCCGAAGAGATACGGAAAGCACTAATAGTGGCCCTAGCAAGTCCCAATGACCATGGGGTACAAGGAAACAAGGGCGAATGCTCAAAACTTCAGTCAGATGAATATGCCGCATGTTGCGCCGCCCAAGACACAATCAACTTCACTGACGAAGACTTATTGCTAGGATCAAAACCTCACAACCGTCCTCTCTTCATCTCAGGCTACATAAGGGAGAGCAAAGTCAAACGCATGCTTGTAGATGGCGGATCGGCCATAAACATCATGCCAAAGTCTACAATGGCCATGATTGGCATCAAAATGGACGAACTATCTCTAAGCCGTCTACTAATCCAAGGTTTCAACCAAGGAGGACAAAAAGCGATAGGAATGATCCGAGTGGAGATGACCATCGGAGAACTCAAATCAAGCACGATATTCCATGTGATCGATGCAAGAACTTCATACGGCCTGCTCTTAGGAAGGCCTTGGATACATGAGAATGGAGTAGTGCCATCTACCCTTCACCAATGTTTAAAATTCTATCGGGAAGGAGTGAAAGTGATTCGAGGCGACACAAGGCCATTTACCGAGGCCGAATCACACTTTGCAGACGCCAAGTTCTACATGGAGGAGGACATGATACCCGAAGCTCTCCCAAGAGAGGTAAAATCCACAGGCAAAGCAACGCCTAAAAAACAAGAATGGCAATCCGTTCCCAGAAAACAAGAAGGGGAAGTCACACCATCTTCAAGCAACAACGAACTTGTGACAGCAAAAGGGGGTAAGACGCCTGCAAAAGAATCAAATACGCCCGTCTTCCGATACATCCCAATGTCGAGAAGAAAGAAGGGTCAAACACTATTCGAAACCGGGACAAGCAAAGCCGACATGCAACAGTGCAAGGATGATGTGGAACTACTCAAGGCAAATGCAATTCTACCTCTAACACAGCTAGGCGGGACCAAGATTGCAGGACCACCACAAGGTTTCATAAAAGCTCTGCCAAAGGGAGTAGAATCAAGTTTTCTCCCAACCAAGAGAACCGAAGAAGGTTTTGATCCAAACGCCTACAAACTCATGTCAAAGGCTGGGTACGACTTCATTCCCTCTTCAAAACCTGGAAAGAAGGTTTCAGATGCTGTCGACAACAAAGAACATGACCTCACCGAGACTCAAAAAAGGCTGAGAAAGCATGGTTACGGAGTTGACAACGGTAAAGCAGGAATCGGTTTCGCACCAAGTGCACCTGTGAAGATTTCGAGCAAGGCGAAAAATGCTAGCACTCAGCACATCAGCGTGAGCGTTGTACAAAAACAAGAAGAGCCTAAAACCGCCTCTCGGATGCCGGTCGTCAATAGGATGAATCACCCAAGACCCAGAATATCGGCATTGCATCGCATTGGTGGTCAAAGCCGAACCTCCGTCTTCAAGAGGCTTAGCACGCCAACATCCCAAAAATCCGTTTTTGAAAGGCTGTCAAAACCTAAGAAACAAGGCAACGCGGCTAGCTCGCCTTTGCAACAGTCAGTTTCCGAAAGACTGGAAGACAACAAAAAGCCTTCTAGAAGAAAGGAGACAGCGCCAAAAGAAGAAAAGCCAGACATGCTAGCAGAAAAAGGCGATATTCGGAGTTCAATTCCTTCAAGGATGAAGCGTCAAGCAGTCTTGGAGATTGACACAAAAGGACCACTAAAAGTAAGAAGGCGCACCATCATCCATACCGGACAAACCTCATGCCAGCAAGTCCAAGAGGACGACACTGATGAGGAAGTCCAAAACGTCTTCCACATCACAGTCCGAGAAAACGAAGAAGACGAGATCCTTGAGGAAGATGTCACTGCTGCACCACCACAGCTCGAAGACGGGGGGCAAGCCACGGTAGATGATCTCAAAGAAATCAACTTAGGCACAAGCGAGGAACCAAAGCCTATCTTCGTAAGCGCACTGCTAAGTGCAGACGAGGCAGAGGAGTATTACCAACTGCTGTTAGAGTATAAAGACGTCTTCGCTTGGACATACAAAGAAATGCCCGGCCTTGACCCTACCATCGCTGTACATCACCTTGCAGTCAAGCCTGGATCGCGACCGATAAAGCAAACTCAAAGGCGCTATCGATCCGAGCTCATCCCACAGATTGAGGCTGAGATTGACAAGCTAATTGAAGCAGGCTTCATTCGAGAGGTGCAATACCCAAAGTGGATCTCTAACGTCGTTATCGTCCTCAAGAAATCAGGACAGATACGTGTTTGCGTGGACTTCCGAGACCTCAACGATGCATGCCCGAAGGACGATTTTCCTTTGCCAATCATCGAAATCATGGTGGATGCAACCACTGGCCACGAGGCACTATCATTCATGGATGGCTCATCCGGATACAATCAAATTCGCATGGCTCCCGAGGATGAGGAACTAACAGCCTTTCGCACGCCAAAGGGTATATACTGCTACAAAGTAATGCCATTCGGTCTAAAGAATGCTGGAGCTACATATCAGCGTGCAATGCAAAAAATCTTCGATGACATGCTACACAAAAATGTAGAATGTTACGTGGATGATGTGGTGGTCAAAACAAAAAGAAAATCAGACCACTTGAAGGATTTGCGAATAGTGTTCAAAAGACTGCAAAAGTACAATCTCAAGATGAACCCGTTGAAATGTGCATTTGGCGTCACATCTGGAAAGTTCCTGGGCTTCATTGTCAAACACCGTGGCATCGAAGTGGACCAATCAAAAATCAAAGCCATTCAAAGCATGCCCGAGCCAAGAAATTTGCACGAACTGAAAAGTCTGCAAGGACGACTCGCCTTCATCAGGCGTTTCATCTCCAACCTCGCAGGGCGCTGTCAACCATTCAGCCGACTCATGAAGAAGGATGTTCCGTTTGTATGGGACAAAGCATGCCACAATGCATTTGAGAGCATAAAGAAGTATTTGTCAAGTCCACCTGTCTTAAAGGCACCCGTGCCCGGAAAGCCGCTCATATTGTATATTGCCGCTCAAGAAAGATCAGTAGGGGCACTCTTGGCACAAGAAAATGAATCCCAGAAAGAAGGAGCGCTCTACTACCTCAGTCGAACTCTCACCGGTGCCGAGTTAAACTATTCCCCGATAGAAAAGATGTGCCTCGCTTTGGTGTTCGCCATCCAGAAGCTCAGGCATTACATGCAGGCTTACACCATCCACTTGGTTGCTAGAGCTGACCCGGTTAAATACGTCATGACCAAACTAGTTCTGACTGGGCGACTAGCTAAATGGGCGTTGCTTCTCAATCAACACGAGATCATCTACGTTCCAGCTAAAGCCGTTAAAGGACAAGCACTGGCAGACTTCCTCGCCGATCACCCGATCCCAGCCGATTGGGAAATCTCAGACGACTTGCCTGACGAGGAGGTGTTTTACATCGACGTTTTCCCAACATGGACGATGTTCTTCGACGGATCTGCCCGAACAGATGGAGCGGGGGCAGGAGTGATATTCATGTCACCACAAAGGCAAATACTGCCTTATTCCTTTCAACTGAGCGAACTATGCTCTAACAATGTCGCTGAGTACCAAGCACTGATCCTCGGCCTCCAAATGGCAACTTGCATAGGAATCACAGCCCTTGAGGTATACGGCGACTCCAAACTCATAATCAACCAACTCTTGACCGAGTACGAGGTAAAGAAAGATGATCTCGTCCCTTACTTCCGACTGGCAACTCAGCTGCTGCAAAAGTTCGAGATGGTGACGCTAGAACATGTGCCAAGAAAAGAAAATCAAATGGCAGATGCTCTCGCCAACCTAGCCTCTAGCATGACGCTAGGAGAAGGAGAAGTCGCAAATGTGCCAGTTTGCCAAAGATGGGTGATTCCGCTTGCCGCCGAGATACTGCTAAATGACACAAACGTCATCTCAGTACTCCTGGTTGACACTGAAGAATGGAGACAGCCGTTAATCGACTACTTAGAGCAAGGAAGGCTTCCAGACGATACCAGACACCGCTCTGAGATACATCGACGAGCACATCGCTTCCTCTACTACAAAGGAACACTTTACCGACGCTCTTTTGAAGGAGTACTTTTGAGATGCTTAGGTGAAGAAGAAGCCAGTCAAGCCATAGAGGAAGCACATTCAGGTATATGTGGAGCACATCAGTCGGGGCCAAGACTACATTTCCAGCTGAAAAGAATGGGTTACTATTGGCCAAGCATGGTGAGGGATTGTATGGAATACGCCAAAAGGTGCCAAGCCTGCCAGTTCCATGCCAACTTCATACATCAACCGCCTGAACCATTGCACCCTACAGTTGCTTCATGGCCGTTCGACGCGTGGGGGTTGGACGTCGTAGGACCAATCGCACCAAAGTCATCTGCGGGAGAAGCTTACATCCTAGCTGCAACAGATTACTTCTCCAAGTGGGCTGAAGCCATACCCCTGAGAGAAGTCAAGAAAGAAACTGTCGTCCGTTTTATCAAGGAGCATATCATCCACCGATATGGTGTGCCTCGCTACATCATTACGGACAATGGAAAGCAATTCTCCAACCGACTCATGGACGAACTCTGTGAGAAATACAAATTCAAACAGCATAAGTCTTCCATGTATCACGCCCCAGCTAATGGTCTCGCGGAAGCATTCAACAAAACTCTATGCAACCTTTTGAGAAAGATCGTTGGTAGGAGCAAGAAAGACTGGCACGAAAGGATGAGCGAAGCACTTTGGGCATACAGGACGACACACCGCACGCCTACTCAGGCTACACCATATTCGCTCGTGTATGGCGTAGAGGCAGTTTTGCCGCTAGAAAGCCAAATTCCCTCACTGAGAATGGCTATACAAGAAGGACTGACCAACGAAGAGAACGCAAAGTTACGTCTTCAAGAGTTAGAAGCTCTGGATGATAAGAGGCTCGAAGCTCAGCAGCACTTGGAGTGTTATCAAGCACGGTTGTCCAAGGCCTTCAACAAGAAAGTTCGCCCAAGGTCATTTCAAGAAGGAGACCTCGTCCTTGCATTACGTAGGCCTATCATCATGACACACAAGACGAAAAGCAAATTCACCTCGAAGTGGGATGGACCTTACGTAGTACAAGAAGTCTACACAAACGGTGCTTACACGATCGTGGAAGAAGATGGCTTAAGGATTGGCCCCATAAACGGCAAGTTCTTGAAGCGGTACTATGCATGAGAAGGAGCCACGCTCCTGGCCCGCAAGAGCATAAACTGTGTACGGCAAAATCATCATCAAAAATCACCATAAAAAAAAAAAAAAAAAAAAAAATCCATCATTCATTTGAACTACGTAATGACTTGATCCCTCCTTAAACCGAGGGTACGTAGGCAACTTGAAACTTCAAAATTTCAAGTACAGTCACATCATCAACAAAAACACAAACACTTCGAAAAATAAAAGGCAAAATCAATGACGAAAACATTTTAAATCTTTAAAGGAAGATGTCGGCTCTAAAGCCTTGTTACAAAAGAGGAAAGAAAAGACACTACTCAAAAGTTATGCCTCTAAAACTACGAAGGCGATCCTCAAGTAAATCCTTCAAATCCTTCAAAGACTCGACCTCAGCAGGAGACAAAATAGGCGATTCTATAGCCATGCCTTTCTCTTGCTCTAGATGAGAAATCTCTTCTTGGTGCTCCGCAAGCACTCTTTCTAGATAAGACGATTCAACCTCCAACCGCTCTCGCTCTTGCACTAATGCATCAAGACGCGTTCGGACGGAAGCTAAAGAAGTCTCTACAGTCTGATGAACTCCCAAAACATCTTGCTGAGAAGATTGGACTTGGGCTAGCGAAGAATCTATTGTTGCAAGTTGCTGAGCCCTAAGATCCGGATTCAATTTCTCTAAGGAAATGGCACGCAAGGAAGAATACTCAGTCGAGGCAGCCATAAGTTCGGCAATTTTGGCCTTCAAAGTCGAAGAATCAACATTAAGGTTGTCGATTGCAGAAACAAGCTTTGACAAATCCTCACGGAGCAACCCAAGGTCTTCCAGTGGGCACTTTGAGATCCTACTATCGATATGACCCTTGATGTCCATGGCTGCACGGAGACTAATACGATGAATGAGCTGCTCAGTACCACTGAGGTTTGGCCCCCTCAAAGAAATCTCAGAATTAGCTGGCAAAGGTACCGGACGCATAGCAGACTCTTGTATACGTTCATCAACACACGGCAAGCTTGGGAGGTTCGACGGATTTGGAGTAAGCTCTGCACCAGGAAGATCCCTGATCCCCTCGTCGGCTGGTAGACTACCCCCGACCGGCATAGAGGGCCCAACCTAAGGAGAGCAAACAAAAAAAAATGTCAGAAACAAAAGCCAAAATAAAGAGAAGAAATCGTGTAAAAAAAAAAAAAAAAAAAAAAAAAAAAAATATATATATATATATATATATATACATACATTTCTCTCAAAAGACCTACAGACATCAGATGGAGGAAGCCTAAACGCTTCTTTCTTCTTATGACGGAAATTGACGTCACTCTCAACCCAAGAAACCTCAAGCGGTCGCTTGCTTAAAGCTTGTCGACGCGACCGCGAAGCAAGTCCGTCCTCGTGCGAATCAACTTCGTCACCTGCCTCTTTAGAAGCATCCAAATGAGAAAAAAGCAAGTGTGATCGTTGACGGGCTATAGGACTATCTTGCAAGGGAGTCACACTCGCGCAGTCAAAGGGTACTAGCTGAGGAGGAACTGGAGAGCAACCCTCTTTTAATACCTTATGATGAGAATGGGAAGAATTAGTATCACTGGCCATCCCCAAGTTCTCGTAGTGTGCCTTCAACCACCAATTTACGTAAGCACGAGTCATAGGATTATTCTTAAACTCGTCTTTAACTGGCAGGGTGATAGAAGCATTTGTGCGTGCACGGGTGCAAGACTCCCAATGCATGTACATATCTTGCAAAGATTTCGATTGATCTCTCTCTTTCAGCCTACCCGGAATAGTTTGGACAAAACCAAACTGCCTGCTAAAACGGTGGGGATTATACGGCTGCATAATGCATCGGTCTTCTTGCCGCAGAGAAACATACGCCGATCGAAGGCTTATGAAATAAGACAAATCTGAAGAGCGAAGGTGTGGATCATCCACAATGATTTGTCGCGTCAAGCCGACTCTTGCCAGACGATCCATTCTCGGGCCTTCATGACTTTCAAATAGCGCTCGCGCCTGCAAATCATCAAGACCCTTCGCGGAGAGCACACCAGAATACTTCGTCATTAAAGGCCCCAATTTCACTGAAGTCGACGAAGAAAAATGAGTGTTAAAATATTCGCCCAACCACCCATACACATAGTGGTAGGGAAGTACCGCAGCACGGTCTTCAGTGCTTGCCAAGTTTGAAACAACACTCAAACCATTGTAAATATTGGCTAAGACCGGGATAGCAAGACTAAAAGATTCGCCTGCAGCCATCTTGCTGGCAACCTTGAAAACTCCGGGACGGACGAAGTTGACGTCATCTTTAGGGAAAACAAACTTACAAAGCCAACAAGCTAAAAAAGCGGCTAAGTAAGATTCCTCCAAATGCTCTGACAACACACCAAGGTCTTCAAAAGTCCTTAACTCAGTAGGGGTACGGCGCCTAACTGGACCAATGACGCCTGATGGATCCGAGTCTCCCTTAGGCCTGGTCGTCTTATTGCGACCGCTTTTCTTCGAAGGCCTCTTATACTTCATGGCATCCCAATACCAAAACCGAATCCATGAAGAGATCTTCACGCCTGACTTGCCTGGAGCCTCTTGGGAAAGCTTGTGATATGCCCAAAACAAATAGCGACAGCTCACGGGCAATCCTCGACTGTTGCGACAAGAAAACTCCTCCACGCTAGGGACAACCTCGTCATAAAACTTTCCCTGGATTGGCAAGCCCCCTATCTTCTGAAGATCTCGAAGAGAGAGCGACATCTCCCCTCGAGCTGTGTGAATTGTGTTGGTTGCTGAACACCAATGCTCAAAAAATTCACGAACGACGGAAGGTTGGCGATCATAACTGAACAAAGATGCATATACAGCGTGGTAAAGGCCCGTCTTGGTGAGCGCATCCTTGGAACGGCTCAAGACATCTTCAAGCCATTCCCAATAAAAATCAACAAAAGCAGCCCCTCCAGTGGTCGACAGGGTACCACTCCAGGCCACGGCTCCGTTGCGGATACGATCGCCAAGAAGATCAAACATAATCAGAGGTTTGTCATAAACATGGTGCGAAGAGTTCAAAATAAGAATCTTCGATGGGCACGACCTCTTCTTTGCATTAGATCGAATAGAGTTCACCACTTCCCAAGCTACTTCAGAAGACCATGAATTAATATGCATGGAGTTGTCTTTGGCGGGAAGGACAAGCGCCTTAGGGCCAGTCAGTGGCGCATAAAGCTTCAACGTCGTTCCACTATCTTGGGAATCACCTTCCTTTGCAAGAACAGTAAGGGTACCGCCCTTAAAACACCTGAAAAACACCATGACCGCAACGAAAAGTCAGCCACAAGACTTCGGCAAGACAGTGGACAGTGCAGCAAGGGCAGCAAGCACGGTAACAAGGGCAGCTACAAGACAGTCCTTCAAGGCGCGTTACGGTAGCAAAGAAACTATATGCCACGCAGCGACTACGCAAGCAGTTTCTTGCACCGCACGGCAACGCCACCACCGAGGGAAAATTGCGACCAAAAGACAATACACAACGAAGCCCCTGTGCAGCCTCTTGTACAGCACCACACGGCAGCGCACCAACCGAGGGAATACTGTAATCAAAAGGCACTACACGGCGGAACTCCAGCACAGTCTCTCGCGCAAGCACTTGGCAGCAAAGAGCACAAAGTACATTATCGTTTACTCCACTTCCAGAAGCTTCATAGGAGTCCCATCATCATTGCCATGCCTTCGCAAAATTATTTACGCAATTCCTGACATCACAACAAAGAAGTCCATCAGATCACATCCAAAATAGAAAATTACATAAATGTGGTTTTTTTTTTTTTTTAAAAAAAAAAAAAAAAAAAAAAAATAATATATAAAACTTTATGTATTATTTTTATAAAAAAAGGGGTGCGTATATGCCTCGACCCAAACAGCAACAAAGAAACAGTAAGGCCCAAATCCAAGCACAAGTCAACGTCTTCACCGAAAAGAAGACCTCCAGCAGCAACAAATGAGCCCAAGCCGCAAGCTACAGGCCCAATTCTTGAAATCCCTACCCAAACCCAATATTGGGACAAGTCCAAATTCATGCCAGGTCCACGCCATCTTTCCAAAGCCGGCTCTCTCTATCGCTCTACTACTCTCTGTCTTTGGCCGCCTCTCTTAAGTCTCTTTCTCGCAAATCGCCATGGCCATCACCTTCCCAAATCTACCACCACCAGTGCAGCAGAAACCCATATCTCTCTCTGTCTCTATGGGTGCACCGACGTCAGAACACGAAGCCCATCATCAGCGTTCCCAACCAGATTGGGTCCCTCAGCTGCGGCTCCTGAGTCCATCTCACCTGCTCTCCAGACCTCCAGGTTCGGCTTGGCCGGAGACATACCGGAGCGCCGGGTCCGACCCGTTTGGGACGCCATCAATTCTTCTTCCTCTGTAGAAACCAGCGTTCTGGGCCAAGTCAGCCGAAGCCCAGCAACATCAGAGATCTCCTCCCCGAGTCACGACTGCCTTGACGCCTCCCCGAGCGAGTTAGGAGGACGCATTTCACGCAGATCGCAGGAAGCTTTTACACTTTCGAAGTCGAGCTTTTCGGTTTGGAAATCTCTCGAATTTGAGCTTTTCTGTTTGGAAATCTCTCCCATTTCTTCCATGGAAGCTGCTCCATTGGTCAGTGTCTAAACCGCGGTCATTGGTAGATCCGAATTCGGTTTCGTAACAATGTCTTCGTGGCTCAAGGCTGCTGAAGATTTGTTTAAAGTTGTTGATCAAAAGGCAAAGCTGGTTGTCAGTGAATTGGATGATCAGTCGCCATCCCAATCACAAACTTCAAAACAAGAGGAACGCACGGGAGGATGCCCCAGAGAAGTCAATTCTCGTTTCACCTAAAAAACATCACACCCAGGATGGGAAGACACAAGGAGAGAGGAAGCAGGGACAACAAGAAGCCAAAGCTCGAGACTTTAAAACTCTCGCTAGCCTTGCCGGGGGTGTCTCTCTCACCGCCTCAAACGCTTTGCAGAATGGCAATCCTCCGACGATGCCTCGGCCGAGCAGAAGCATACAGTCGTTAGCGCCATCTACTAACAACACACAGACAACTTACTCCAATGATTTCACAGCAGCTTGCGGATTGCGATCATAAGCTCGGATAGTGATGGTGGCTGCCCCGACTGCACATCAATCTCCGACGACGCTCCAGTGCACGTCCGATCTCATCCCACCGCTTAACCCACAGACCCACTTCTCAACTCCAGCTCGAACAACCCAATGACAGAGAAAAGATAAATGAAGCAAAATGGGTGTATGCGTATGTGTAAATATATGCATGCATGAATTTCCAGAGAAGTAAGCAAAGATACGAAACATACGTAAGTGCGCGTATAAACAAACCTCCCTACACAAATCAGAAGTGCATGTAAATAAAGCTACCTATCATACAGGTGTGAGTATGCATATGCTTACGTAAAGATCTCCACAGAAATAAGGGAAGCCAAAGATCAGCTATCGTGCAACTCCAAGACAAAGGGGCAGCTTCTCTCAAAAAAAAAAATATGGAGGAAACGTCTAAAGTTACTGGAAGAAACCGTGCAGAAAGAACGAAACACATGCATTGATAAATAAGTTGTTTTGTTTTGGAGATGAATAAACAATTGAAAGAAAAGATGCTAGCTGTCTGAAGTGATGAGCAGATTATTGTGGAGCCTCTGCTCTATCTTCGGCCTGTCAAGACTGTAAAGCAGAAAAGAGAAAAAAGAATGGCGAATACAAATGATGATCCATTGTTTTTTTTGTGGGGAAGGCAACAGGAATTTGCTTTCATAAAGACAAAAGAAGAAGAGACGGAGAAAAGATGGATCCACTCATAACAATGTTAAAAAAAATAATAATAATATGGAAAGGGGAGTGATGCACCGAAAAGCATTTAAAAAAAAAAAAAAAAAAAAAAAAAAAAAAAAAAAAAAAAAAAAGGCAGAAAATTAAGAAAAAAAAAGAAGAAGAAGAAGCATTTAGTGAAATAAAGTCCATATTATTTCTCTAAAATTTTACATAAATTTACATTATAAAAAAAAAAAAAGGAAAATCAAAATTACAAGCAGGGAATCTTTAAGTACGGTCAGGTGGTGCCTCAGAAGTCGACGGAGCTCCAGGAAGACGAAGCGCCAGAGTTGGAATCTCCGGAGCCGGAACGCTTGGTCCAGCTCCAGAGGACGAAGGCAACATAAACCTCGGGAGTAACGCCATGAACCTTTCATGGTCACTTTGGATCCGACCGTCCGACTCCTGCAGCTGGTCCAGCTTCCTCTTCATGCTGGTCGAGTAACTAGTTGCAAGCAGGTGCAACTCCTTGTTCTCGTGCCTGAGTCCTCTGACCTCTTGCCGAAGACTCGCCACCTCCGCCATCAGTGACTCCACCTGCCGAGATCTTGCAAGAAGGCGCTGGCCCATGTTTGAAACTGAGCCTGCACTTTGGACGCTGAGAGCTAAAGATTCCTGAACAGCCAGCTCGTCCGACCGCCTGGATAGCAACCTAGTGTCCCTTGGAGTGAGGAGATTTCGAGCAACCACCGTAGCGGTTATTTCATTTCTCATCAATGAGTCCCCAACTGTAAGAGGACCGTTGGGGGATATGAAGGACGGACGCCAAATATTGTCTGGAGAAGACAAGTCATCATCTTCTCCGACGTTCAAGTTAAGGCGACGGTCAGAAGGGCAAGACATTATTCAGAATGTGTTAAGAAAGAAGAGATCAGAAAGATTAAAATTACAGAAGTGCAAGAAGAATGCAAGAAAAGTTCAATTACAGAAGCGCAAGAAAAGTGTTTACAGGAGGGAGTTCAAAGTGTGAGGTGAAACAAAAATTTGCGCCTCTATAAAAAGAAGAAAATGAAGAAGCACTCCTCAGAGATCGAAGAAGCGCTCCTCTCGCAAATCAAAGAGCGACGCTCTTTTTCTCGAAGGCCGGAGCCCTGTCTCAAAAGAGCCGTTCCTCTATCAAAAGCTGGGCTTGACTCAGAAATCACGTGGCATCAGCTTTTCCGGTTTGTCATCACCTGCGTCACATGCCGCTTGGAGTGTTGCGAAAACCACGAGCCGCACCCGGATTTGAACCCCGGTTTTCAAAAGATCATCATGCCAGTTTGTCGCCACTCGTCGCATGCGCAGTCGGCTTCGCGGAAATTACGGACGCGTTGTCAGAAAGCGCGTAACGGGCACTGTTCATCCATCCACCGGCTGCCGACAAATAGTGAAGGAATAGTTCCGGTTGTGAAAAAAAAAAAAAAAATTTCTATAAATCCAACCTTCGCCTTCCACATCAAAGGCACACCTTCACACCCTCTCCACCTCTAAACCTCTCAACCTCTCTTCATCTCTGATAATGTCTTCCCAAAGAAACCTTTCGAGTCACTCAGTGTTCTTCATCCCTTGGATCACCCCAGAAAACAAACCTTCCAGAGCAAAAGTATTTCATATTAAAAAGGTTAAAAGCAAAAGTATCTCATATTACGCTTTCTCCTCACCTTCATCTGAAGAACATGGAGAAAGTGAGATCCTGATTGCTTACCTAGTCTTGCTCTCGAGTACTCATCTCAGACCCCTCCCAACCCACTTCAAAAATAAACCTGTGTAGAGGTGCTTCTTCAAAAGCAAAAGTACCTCACAGACGAAGCAGGAGGAGTCTGAGTTGCATCCAGATGAAGGCAGAGTCTGAGATGATCCAAGAGTTCAAGAAGATGCCACACCTGCGCAGAGACCGGACTACTTGAAGCATGTGGAGACAACGTGCTGAATCAACCTTCAAGACCAAGCCGCGACGGCTCCTTGAAGAAAACACAAGTCCGATTCTAGATTAGAAAATCTAGCTGAAGAAAGCAGGAGGAGTCTGAGTTGCATCCAGATAAAAGCTGTGAAAAAAAAAAAAATCACAAACCCGATTCAAGATCAAGTGCCCGTCATCCTTGAATCAACCTTCAAGACCAAGCCTCAACGGCCCTTGAAGAAATCACAAGTCTGATTCAAAGATCAGGTGTCCATCACCCTTGAATCAAAACTAGTTCAAGATGAAGTCTGTGGAAAGTCAACAAGCACAACAAAATACACGTGCCGATTCACCCCAAATATAGTCTCAGCCCAATCCAAGATCAAGCCCCGACGGCCCTCGGATCGACGTCTACAGTAAGGAAACTTCAAGACGCATCTCCTACATATGACAAACACATGTATACGACACGCCTTGAAGTGGGGGCATTTGTAGACAGTGAAATTTCAATAAATAAAATGTTGACCAATGGTCAAAATTTTAACACTCATGTATTACATAAATTGTATACATATTGTATGATTCGACGAAAATTCGAAAAGAGTTAAAAAAGCTGTCAAACAGGACACGTGTCAACACCTGGCAGAGACGGCTTATTTCATCTGGGATATTATATTCAAAATTAGGCCTTGGAAAATTCTATAAATAGAAGCCAATTTCATTCATTTGAATTCACCAATTCACAAATACATTTCTCTACTCCCAAATTGGAAGAGAATTCTCTGAAGTTCGTTCTTCGTTCTTCGTTCATCGTTCTTCGTTCATCGTTCATCGTTCTTCAAGATCAAGCCCCGACGGCCCTTGAAGAAACGCTCATCCATCCTAAGATCAAGCCCCAACGGCCCCTTGGATTAGCACAATTGTTCTTCAAAGATCAAGTCCAGAAGCCCTTGAAGATCCATCCACCATTCATCATTCATCCGTTCATCCGTTTCTTCAAGAACTAAGCCCAAAAGCCCCTTGAAGTTCATCCATCGTTCATCGTTCATCGTTCATCGTTCATCGTTCATCTTTCATCCATATTCTTCAAGATCAAGCCCCGACGGCCCTTGAAACAACATTCATCCACCTTCCAAGATCAAACCCCGACGGCCTTTGGAATCAATACATTCATCCTTCAAGA
Organism: Crataegus laevigata; assembly: GCA_963580275.1. Lineage (NCBI taxonomy): Eukaryota > Viridiplantae > Streptophyta > Magnoliopsida > Rosales > Rosaceae > Crataegus > Crataegus laevigata. The sequence goes on along the minus strand of OY756948.1, from coordinate 2,970,203 downwards.
ATCAAGCTCGAAGCCCTTGAAGCTCATCCATTGTTCATCGTTCATCGTTCTACATTCATCATCAAACATCTGAAGATCATCACTGTTCATCCCAAGAATCAAAGTGCCAAACAGCCTCTTCGGATCAACACAAACAAATCCACATCACTGTTCATCCAAGGATCAAGCCCAACAGCCCTTTGGATCAACAGCCCATCAACAAATCCATACCTTACGAAGATAGAATCAGAGGAACAAATAGAGATTGTAACCCCAAAATTCATCAAATAACAAATATATTTTGTACACGTGTTCTTGTTCCTTCAGGAAATTTTCGTGTTTACAGTATTATTTTCTGGGAATTATACAGGTTTTACGGAGAGGGGCTAGAATTTTGAGAAAAGAATGATTTTGAAAAGGATTTGTTTTTGCTGACCCACTCCCTTTGTTTTTCGCCCCTCCAGGTTCTAGATAGCTTGAATTTCCGAGTTGGGCACATCGAGGATCCTTCGGCCTTTCTGACAGATTTGACATATGTAGGGCACCGATGGTGTAAATAACTCTTTTATTCATGCTTGACTGCAGTCGACCTAGTACGCTCTGAATATGTATAAGTATTGTAATACTTCTAGCACACATTCATTTCTGGGTTGCTAGACTTCGGTTTTAATTCATTCGTACTTCGTCATCGATCTTCGCTTCCGCACAGCGCACATGGCTACGTCACACTCACGTGACGGCCAGCATGCCCTACTTTCGGGTACGGGTGTGTCAAAAATAATCACTAAATTATAACTAAGAATAAGGTAAAATATATAGTAAAATATCGACTCATGAATATGAATGTCGATATCGGTTGTTTTTATAAAAATTTGAATGTTAAATACTAATTTTAAGAAAATATAGGATTTTTTTTAAAATTTAATTGATATGTGAGGAGTATCGACGAAATCTGTCGATTTTGGTTGAAATTTAATAGTGTAGTGGCCAAATTGTTAATCTTGTTAGTGGCCAAATTAATGGATTGGCTAATTGGTTTATGATGTTGAAATTTTTTTTAAGTAAATTTACTAGATTGAAATGTTTAAGATATTGAACAAGATTGCAAGTGTAAAGAAATTTGAGTGAGCAAAATATAATTTACCTATTTTAAGCCTATAACATATAAAAAGTATCATTCGATAGAGATTAATAAGGCATACTCTTACTCTTATTGCTAAAATTAGAAATAAGTAATTTCACACACACATATATATAGTCTAAATATTTACGTCTATTTAAGAAACATACCAAATAAAAACATACTCTTATTGCTAAAACCGCAACGAATGGATTGAGATTCTGAAATTGGCATAAATTAAATATGTGCTGGGGATCCATATCCAAATTAACCAAAACACACGCCAAAAACAAAATGTTACAAATTTGCAAATAGGGGTCTACAGGAAAAGGTTGGCGATGAGCCGGTTCCTTTCCGATAAATTGGAGGGAACAGATCCATGCAAGGATAAGAAATTTTGAGTTGCGATGAAAATACGAGTGGTACATTATGTATTTTTATGTAAGTGGTGAAATTTTTTATTTCTTAAATTATTAATATTTTAATAAATATATTTTATCATTTATATAGTTACACATGGTGTACCATCCAGTGTGACGGTCACACTAAAAAATCTCTCTCCGTAAACCTTATCATCATAGAATAAAGGATAACCCCAAGCGCGGGAGGACACTTGTCTCCGCCGTAGTACGCGTGGCAGCATCTCGTTCGGAGCAGACCGGCGGAATGGTGTTTTCGCGGGAAATAGATGAATAGTGGGCTCCCACGTAGGCACTTTTGGCGGGAAACGGAGGCGGTCTGGGCTTCGGTCCACTAACCGTAAATTGCGTAGCCCACTTGGCCTTATCTGACATTCCCTTTTGGTCAACTTGCATGCGTCGTTTCCATGCATATATGCATCATGATGATCATCCCCATACCTACATGCCATCATGCCCATCCATTGAAAGTTATCACTACTTAACAAGAGAGGATCGTAACACTATAGATAATTGTGGGGAATATTTTAGCTCATCAACGCAAGTGATGGTAATGCATGATAGATAGACACAAATTTTAAAATTTAAACTTATTTTATTGTGATAAATAAGGTGGTGAGCATTACTACCGCTTGAGAATGGTGAACAAAATTGCACCCATGATTGTATTTACAAGGTGGCTTTTTAGTCAAAATAGTCTTTGAGATTTGTCTAACTCTTTACTTTGGTCTTTGGGATTTGAAATCAATAGCAGTGGTTCCTGAGATTGTCCACTATTAGTTATTTTGGTCTATCGGTGAAAAATTATATTAAATAAGGATCAAAATGACAAAATGTCCCTCGATGTAATAAACAATAGGCTAAAATGATTTGACAAAAATTGAGGGTATTTTTATCATTTTATCCTTATTTTGTGGCGATTTTTTATGAAATGACCAAAATAATTGATTGGAAATAAACCCGAACTTTTTCTTTAAGCCCGAAACGATCTTTTATCGCTTCTATGATTTCTTTAGACTTTCTAATTAATCATAACACTTAATTAATCCAATTAATTAACTCCATCATCCTTTAGTTATCTCATCACAAGAGTGTATCGGTGTACAATCGTTTTAGGTTCCAATTAGCAAGGCAGTGAGGTGATTGGAATCAATCCAATTGATTAGCATTTAACCAATCACTTAGTGAATTAAAACTTACTTTTAATTCAACTCCTTCTTTGATGACTACATGTTTAATCATCTAGAGGAACCCACAAGCCATGAGTGACATCTAACCATATATCATGGCTACCCAAGCTAATGTAGAATTTTGTCGGAGAACCTATTCAGTTGGAATTACAATGTAATTCGATCATTCTCTAATACAACACTCACAAACACATTACTAGGGTATGGATACTTAATGTCAAACCCTTAATGTGATTATACTTAGTTATATGATTCAATTGAGTCGTATAGGAACGCCTTCCATCATTACGCTCGATACTTCGGCTGAAGATTCCCGAATCATATCTTAGAGTATTCTTCCTTTCGTAACAAGGATTAGAGATCCCTTGTTGATCATTCACATGCCTTTTAGAATAAATCACTGACCCCAACAATGCATAGAACACATCCAAGATGAGATGTAGTCATGTCTCATTATCAAATGATCAGCAACGTATCCTCAAGACAACTATGATGTCTCAGGTCAAAGGATTACTTACACATTCCAACCAGTAGAGTTACTTGCTTGACATGTGAGTAGACCTCCATGCAAGTGCTCTCTTTTGATTGTGTTCAGTGAACTCATTCCCTCAATGAGCACCTACATACTTGTCTTAGTGTTACTACACAAATGGCATGAGACTTCCCATCCTTCCTATTTGAAGGGGACATAGATTACTTCCATCGATCCATTGTCCATGGATTCACTATTTTGGACCTATATCATTTATTGAGATAGTCCTAATGAGTGACTTTGCCTTTTGCTATATTTAGAGTTATCTATACATACAGACAATGTCCTGAAATGTTTCTTCCAAAGATTGACTTTCAGGGCATACCTCCAACAGTGAGCTCCCAAAAGACCTCGTGCTAATTGGAGGTGAAAATGTACATATAAGGCTTACAGGATCATCACCCCTCGGCGATGTGGGATCTTACAAATCTCTCATATCACAAATGCCACAAAATTGAAACTTTATGTCCAAATGATAACAAAAAAGTTACGTATAAATACACCGTTTAAATTATCGTCAAACTGAGTAAATAAATTGCACAAAAAGACAACCTCAATATACAAAAAGAAGACTAACCCTCCATGTAAAAAAAAATCACAGTAAAATTACAAACTTGAAGTCCGAATTAGTCACCAACATATACAAACATATCAAACAATAAAATTAATTATATATTTTAAATTATTTATCGCATTCCTCAAAATTAAAGAAAAATTGTATCGGCAGTAAATTAAGCATAACATAATAAAAGTGTTAGCTAAAAAGGAGAAACCAATATCCACATGCATGCAAACCAAGACATGTTTCTCCTCTTCCTTGTCTGTGCAAAGTATTACTCCATCATATATTTTCTTCCCTGAAACCATCTCTATTCCAAGCATTAGTAAACCAAACTTTGTGATAATTCCAAGTTCTGAGTGGTAGCAATTTGAAACAAAGGGCAACCTCGCTACAGTTGAAGCAAGGTGAGACTAAGGACTATTAATCCCTGCAAGCATCAGTGACATTCAAAATAAAGTTAGGACTTTTAATTAATATATATATACATTGAATGGAATTAATGGAATTAGTGGCTTTTTGTATCCGATACAATACCTTAATAAAATTAAACCATAAATTGTTAACATAATAGTGCAACACAATTAGGGATTCGTGAAATCACAAAAAATATAAGATAAAAATACATATTAGTGTACCTTAAAAACTTGATAGCAGTATCTTTGCCACTCAAGATTAGTGAGTACATCCACCTTGCATTACATAAGTAATCAATATAAATTGGAAACCATCATATTAAAATGGACAGTGAAACTAAAATCACCCCACCCTTTAAATTCTGCAAAAATGAGTAACCATTATTTAACTAATAAATTAGTATATATAATAATGAAGTTAACAGAAATTTTCGTACTTCTTGCAATAAAACAAATGGAAGGGGGTCTGAAACCTTTCATAGTCGGATGGTGCAAAATTATACTTCTTCTGTATTTTTTCCGTCAAACCAACTTCAAAACTGATTATACAAATTAAAAAATTTCAACCGTTCACTTACCCAGAAATCAAAAATGAAAACTTTATCAAATTAATTAAAATAAACTCATGGGCAGAAGGAACATAAAAATGAAACTGTTTGAATTAATCTAAAGAGATACAAACTAAAAATACTAAGATTAAGATTGACTGGATGAAATGATTGCGAATTGAGAATAAAAGATAAAGATTGAGAGTTGATAAGTTGTACTGAGGAAGACTCTTTGTTGATTTGTCTCTCTGTTTCATCTTTTGACGCGCCCTCGTTCTCTTCTTCTTCTTTATTTCTACAATGAACGGAGAAACAATTTGCTATAAAAAATATATTTGTGTAATCAGATAATATGTAGTGAACCTGGTTGAGAAGAAATTGGGAATTTCGTAAGATGGAGACTCTGTGCACGTTTCTCTTTTCTGATTCTTGAATTTAAATGAGATTTGTGGAAGGATTTATCAAACTGCTTTTGGCTCAATGTGGGTGTAGTTTTCAGTTTCCACGTTCGATTTTTTATTTGAGGGATTTATCATTTCTCTTTTGTATTTTTTTTTTGTTGAATTTTTATCAATTGTTTTTCAATAAAATGATATATTGGTAGTTCAGTTTGATAGAAACTCTGCTTTTTGTTGAATGTTTGGTGCAATTTTTCAGTTTCCAAGTTTTATTTTTTATTTGAAGTATCTGTCCTTTTTTAGTTGTTGTTTTTTTTTTCATTTTTTCCCAATAAAATAAAGGAAAACTAATGAAAAAGGCTTGAAAACTTTGTGTTTTAATGATAAGGACAAAATAAAGGGTAAAGTGAATAGTACCAGTGTTGACTTTTTAGTGTAAAAATGTGGTTTTTCGTTAAAGTGAACAGTACCGGGAGCTTTTCGTTAAAGTTCCCATAAAATAAACTTTTGCATATTTTTATACATTTATATGGGATAATAATCTCTCTCCTAAAAAGGAGGAGGAGTGGGGTTATTGGCCCCCTTTTCTAGTGAGATTTAATACACGTCTTTCCCATTTTTTTTTTGTTTCTAATAAAATGAATTTTAGATTTATGTTTTTTTTAGAAAATTGCCCTTGCGTGTTTTCATGTATCAAATTCGGTCAGTTCTCTTGAAACACCAAAGTGTGTTTCTGGGTTTCTAATATTAGAGATAATAATTTTGAACAAACTTTAACATTTTCGGTTTCACGTAAATCTCGTTTTCTTTGGCCGGGGCATGGACTATCGGTCTTAGAATTACGTCATCTTCAATCAAGGGTTATAGGCCACATTTAGCTTTAATATTGATAAAATTGGTTGCCAATCAAAGAGCTAAAGAGAAATAGACTAAAAAAATTAGAATAAGGTCCAGTTTGGTATTGATTTTTTACCAAATTATGTTTCAATTTAATGTTAAACAATAAAAAAGTAATTGGTAAAAATAAAATATATTGTTTATTTTAAAAGCAATGACTTTCGAACAACAACTTTTAAAAATAGTATGAAGGTTGTTTTTAAAAGCTGTTTTAATAAAAAACGGAGTTGAACTTTTAGAATATTTTTGTTTTCTATAGTAAGCTAATTAATTTCAAATAATGACATTATTTATCTTTTTAGACACTGCTTTTCATACCCAAAACACTTTTAAAATACTATTTATCAAATGCTCAACTTTTTTGTTTTGCATTTAGTTATTTTTAAAATACAACAAAAATAATTTATTAAAAAAGCACAACAATTCTAAATTGGTTTTAAGTTTGCCTCTAAACTAAGTAACATGTAACCCCAAAGTAACTAAATTTGATTTTAAAAAATAATAAAATATGAGGAAGAATTGGAGAGGAAAAATTTAAGAGAATTTTAACGAAAATCTCCCGGTACTGTTCACTTTAACGAAAAACTACATTTTTACACTAAAAATTTAATTATGAGACTATTCACTTTATCTTTATTATTAAAACTCGAAGTTTTCAAAATATTTTAATTAATTTTCCTAAAATATAATCTACAGCCTTTCTTAGTGGACTGTGTGTTTAGTATAATAGACTGTTACCTACCATTGGCAAAAGTTTAAGGTTGCTTGGGGCGTGGCCGCCGCGTGGGACATAAAAGTACATGCGCCATTTTTTTCTTGGCCAGGCAGCGTACGGACCATTGGATCAACTTCTGCTCCTCTCGACAATCGATCGGCACATGGTCACGTGATTTGTGTGTACTGTTCGCTGGGACCCACAGGTTGTAGATTACGGGGCAATGTTATGATGAGGTCGGTTTCATGATTTCTTCCTATGATTGTGGAAGATGATCCAACAAAATAAAAAATGATTTAATATTTTTCATTATACTTATTCTTTTTGGGATGGGACACTTAAATTCGGAGGGGGATTGTCTACCTTCACACTTTTTATCCTCTTTTATTTGAGTGGTCACGGTTAAGCCATGTCAACATTTTATATTAATTTTTTTATAGAGATAATAAGACAAAAAGTAATAGGAATATAAAATGTTGACGTGACTTAACCGTGATTGCACAAATATGAGGGGATGGAAGGGAATGGGAAGTGGGAGGGCAAACAATCCCCCTCCCTTAAATTCATGTTAGTGCAAGACCTGATTGATGTGGTGTGAAACTGCATTGAATGAGTATTTTGATGAGGAAGACAAGGAGCACATTCGTGCACTACCAATTAGCTAGCGCCTACCTCTAGATAAGCTAATATGGCATTACACTGCTAGGGGACAATTCACGGTCAAAAGTGCTTATGGGGTTGCTTGGGATTTTGTTAAACCACCATCTTTAAGTACTTCTTCTTCCGCTCCTGGTGGTAATCCATTTACTCTGTTGTGGAAAGCAATATCGAAGGCCAAAGTCCCGACAAAGGTGCGGAATATGATATGGCGGACATGTCAAGACATTCTCCCGACAAAAGAGAATTTGTCTAAGAAAGGAGTTGTTTCGGACTTGCTATGTGTTTTTTGTGATGGAGAACTAGAAACGGTTGTCCATGTTCTGAATGATTGTTTCTTTGCAAGAGCTACATGGTTTGCAACTCCATGTGGTTTTATGGTTGAGTTGGTTCCTTATGGATCGGTTAAAGAATGGTTCTTGCTATTACTTCACAATCCCCATTTGGAGTTTGACTTCATGTGCATGGTGGTGTGGCATTTGTGGCAGGAAATGATTGATAAAATTTGGAAAGGAAAGCACGGGTCCCCTGTGGGGGTGGTTCAGCGGGCGGTTGCATGGATGCAGGAGTTTCAGGTCGCGATGAAGCTTGTAACTGCTGCTCATCAATGGCCTCCTTGAGACGAGCATTCGAACGGTGGTGCTGTGATCTTGGAGGGGGTGGCGAAGGATTGGGTACGGTTGAATGTGGATGATGCGACCAAATTGTAGGATCAAGTGGGTGGGGCTGGGGTGATTCTCCAAGACGGTTAGGGACATTTTATGGTTACAACGGCTTGCTTTCTCCCTACGGTGACGTCGTCTCTCCAAGCCAAAATGCTAGTAATCAAGCATGGTGTGGAGCTTGCTTATCAGCATAGTTATCAAAAGGTCTTAGTTCAAAGTGACTCATCCCAAGCAATTTCCATCATTAATTCTTGTGTAGATCGTGCGTCGATGATGGATTTGTTAGCGGGGGATGTCTTACACCTTGCAGATTGGTTTACTGCTTCTAAGTTTATTTCCGTTTCTAGGAATAATAATAGTATTGCTCATTGTTTGGCAAAAGTAGCATTGTCCGTTGCGACAAGAGTAGTTTGGGTAGAGGAGCCTCTTAGTGTTATTCTGGATCATCTTTTGAGCACTTAGTAGGACCATCTTCTGAGCACACTAAAAATATTTCTCATCGTATGCTTAGTCCCACAAAAATGTTTGACCTTCAAATTAATAAAAAATTTGGTAGGTAAAACTTACTATATGATTATCAACTTACAGGGGAAAAGTCCACAGATAATTTTATTTTGTGATATCAGAATTATCAAGATCCAGATTTTCTTCCAAAGGTGGCCACAACAAAACAAATCAAGAAAAATGCAAAACCAACTACATACCTAAAAATACAAAAAACAATAATCTAAAAAAATAGGTAAATCTCGTAAAATGACAAAATATAGATTATATCGTGTCACCTAAATTCTCAAAATTACCTAAATAATCGTTCGACAACGAAATTAATACGCCTTTGCCGAAAGTAGCGCTGTGTTTTCCCCAAAAAAATTAGCACAGTCAACCACACCTGGTCCGAAGCACGTGCCTTAAAATTCTCTCAAGAATTGAATCGAGCTTCTGAGTGGACTGACTCTCCCACCAAACCCACTCTGCAGTGCCATCGAGAACCGTACGATTGGACAGTGTGGAACACAGCTGGCGAGCGGGAGTGTGGTGAAGAACTCAAGGGTTATATGCGCAACGGGAGATTTTTTTTCGTGTTTTTAGCACAGTAAAAAGTCTAGCCCATGCCAGGTCATCATTTTGAATTAAATGTATTTATTAATTTGCTAAATTGGTATTTTTATTTTCTATATTTTATATATTTATTTTCACACGCTCGTCGTCTCTGCTTTTTTATTAATTTATTGGCCGCAGAGGAAAAACGCATCATGGCGAGAGTGTGAGAGAGAAGCAGCGAGAAAGCAACACTGAATCTGAAACGCAGGCAGAGAGAGAGTGAGGAGAGAAGGAGCAGAGACCTGAGGAGGAATAGAATATTGAGGAGCGAGAAAGCACCACAAAGGTAACTGCAAATTGTTCGAATACTTTTTAATTTTGGTTTTGTGATTTTTTTTATAATTTAATTTTGAATTTTTTTTTTAAATTGGTTATGTTTTCTACACAATTAGGATACGAGAAGTAAAAATCAGTATTTTAATAGCAATCATTCTTTTTAATTTGTGATAAGAATTAAAATTAAAATTAATTAATTTATAAATTTTTCGAAATTATAAAATTTTCATGTTAGTCTAACTAGTTTTTCATCCAATAAAGTCATATTATTGCACATGACTTGTATTTAGGTTGTTTCAAATCTTCAATGAAGTTGCTTAGACAAAAATAATTTTAAGATTTTTTAAAAAATTGAAAGAAAAAAAAAGAACGACCTGTGCTCACTTTTCTGTGTTTTGAATTGAAGATACCAAAAAAACATGGTCACTGGGAACCTCAACCTATTGTAAATTTTGAGGCTATTCATTATGTTGAAATGTTGAAATAACTCTAAACACAAGTCAAGTGTGTTTCACATAACTTATTTTGAGTAAAAAATTACCTGTCATGCCCCGATCCCTACATACTTCCAGGATCGACACGTGACGTCACCAAATACCCGTATATCTAACATTCCCCGCCTCCGGGATAGGTACAAAGCATAGATCAAGATTCGAAAGCATAGTAATTTTTCGATTATTTTATGGATGCATCTAACTTCCTCATTAGACTGCATATGTACCCTAAATAGAGATTAAGCCATTCGTAGTTCGTCATTCACTACACTCGAATAATCATGCTAGAATTCACTTTATTTTCAAGATGATACCTTCATCCACAACATGTGACATATCAAATAACCAACGAAGCACATCAATATTCTCAAGCCACACTGATCAACTAAAATAATCATAATATTAACAATCATAACCAACGTCATTCCACAATCCCGTCAATTAATCAATTCATGACTCAAAGATGCATAATCTTAGCATTTAACTACGTTAATCAATCAATGCGAGAACATATCATTTCATGAACTTAGTTAAGGAATTCCACATAATTCCTTACTTGAATTATAAGTAATTAAACATGGTGAATCTAATTAATATTCACAAGGTCTTTTATGGGTAAACTCCCATTCACTCGAATCTAGGGTTCTAGATTAACCTTAGGAAAATGAACAAGAGCAAGGATTTCAGACCACTCAACTGAATCCAAAATATATAGCGGTTTCTCGTAATCTACCCAAATCTATCACATGTATAGTCAGTGCCTACATTATGGGAATGGTGCACTAACCAACCAGAACTCAGATAAACTGCGAAACTCAAGCGAGTGACAATAATATAAGTATGTGATATTCAAATAAAAGAAAGACCATCGATCACCATGTATAAACCTCGAATATAAAATCATATTTTTATGAAATCATAATTAAGTCACTGAAAACTCCGAATGAGTCACCCAGACATCCAACGGTTTTGTTAATTCACATCAAAAGATTCTCAAAACCATCGTTCATAAATACACAAAAAACCAGGGCTAGAGGGACGCCAGTTTGGCCAAATCCTACATAAGTAACCAAACAGGAAATGGTTCCCCATAGCAGATTAACCAAGTAGAGCCACCCCTGAGAAATCATGTAGGTAGTGACCTCATATTGCGGATTAACCAAGCAGAGTCACTTCTACTAATCTATTAGGCAGGGATCACCTATCATGGATTAACCAAGCATGATCACCCCTAAGTATGTATGGCCATAAGGATCGAGCCATTGCGGATTAACCAAGCACGATCCATAAATAATATGCCCCCCCCATCGCTGATTAACCAAGCAGGACCACTAGTGACCCCCTTATCGTGGATTAATCAAGCAGGGTCATAGGCAGTGATCACCCAACTCGGATTAACCAAGCATGATCACTCCTAAGTATATATATGGCCATAAGGATCGCACATCGCGGATTTACCAAGCGTGATCCATAAACAGTATGGTCCCCCATCGCGGATCAACCAAGCAGGGTCATGGTCTTCTACCAGCCCTCAATTTAACAAACATCTCAATCTGCAATTTAAATCATTTTTTTTTCACAAATATTACCAATCCATGAATCAATTCACATTTAATAAAAATAGATCGATGGCCAATTATAAAAGAATCACATTTTAATAGAAAACACATTTAAGAAAACCAAGTCATATCCACAAAGAACATTATTATAAAGAATCGGGTAATCACCATATCACATATGTTAAAGTCACTCACCGAGACAAGCCTGCCTATCTTCATTGAGCCTCTATTAATACTAATTTTAGTTTTATAAACGACTTGAGACATGTTGACCAAAAGTCAACTCTTGATTAATAGTGGTGCCACAACCCTACGTAATTTGATCCATAAGTTGCGCTCATTAGATTTTAGATCCGTACCTTCCAAAGACCCATATTATACTTCTAAAACGACGTATTAAATTTTCATTATGATCTAACTATCGGATCTCTGCCAATTGCCAAATCAAGAGGCTGTCGACAATTAATTTTACTAACTTAGAAATCCGATTCGGGGAGATCCGTACATTGGATTCTCGATCCATCAGTTCCAGCTATCCTTAAATATTATGTTCTATAACGCATTAAAGTTTGGTGACGATCCAACGATTGGACCGTCGATTCAAATTTTGGTCAAGTGATGTATCATAATGAAACTAAGTTCAAACAATCAAACCACTTCATACGGATATCAATTAGGAAATCAAGGCATCTAATTGGATTTAGAAAAACATCATCGGCCCACATGCCATGAGCTGCAGCGAGTGGTGGTCGGCCACCCCGACTCGCCGGAAAAATCAACTATTTATAAAAATTACCAAATTTTACAAGCAAGTAGATCTCAGTGAGTGGAGCAAGTTTTATACCTGTAATCAAGTCCAATTTGTCCTGGAAACCCTCAATTCGCCACGAACCCACCGAAAAACCCTAAAAGGGTGAACTTTGATTCGTCCATTTTTTCAGTCCGCCGCCCCCAAAAATGGTTTAGGGTTTGTTCCTGGCCTCAAGATGTGTTGAACCATGGTGGTGGTTAGCCACCACACATTCAAAAACGTCTGATCGCCGCCCTTGAACTCGTCGCACCCACTATGCAATTTTCACAAAATCAAGCTAAAAAATCTTCAATTTTGGGGTTTAATAGGTAGAGGGAAGGTCATGGAACGTTTTCTAGGTGGTTAGGCAACGTGATTCGCCGGAAAAATTGACGAAAAATCGCCGGAGGTGATGAGAAGAATAAGGTCAGGTTGGAAGAAGGAAACGGGCCGAAGTGAAGGTTCGGTTTGGGTGTTTTTCCTCCCCCTATTTTCCCCTCATTTCTTCTTTTTCTCATTGGGCACTCCTTTCTCTCTCCCTTCCTCGATCTCTTTCCCCCATTCTCCTTTTATTTTCATCTTAGCCACCAATGTGGTTCCTGATCAAATCTCCAATTAATATGGAGCCTTCCAGATTAACAAGTAAATTACAATTTTGTCCCTAACTTTAAACGTTAATAACTCTTTCGTTATAACTCTGTTTCACGTAGGGATGGCAATGGGGCGGATTGGGTTCAGATGTGCCATCCCCAAACCCGAACCCGTTTATTTTCCCCAAACCCGAACCCGTAGAATCCCCGAACGGGTTTTCCCCATAACCGAACCCGTCGGGTGATGGATTTTTGATCGGGGAACGGTTTTCCCCATTATGATATTTATATATTTATTTATATTATTAACTCAATGAAGAATATTAAAAAAAAAGATATTAAATAAATTGCTATTATTAATACAATTGATACAATGCATCTAACAAGTAACATTAAAAATTTATATTACTAAGAAAACATTTACACTCTTAAAAATTATAAGCATATAATTCCTATTATTAATGATATAAAAGTAAATAATTAATTTCATATTTAATAATGCATGATTATTAACAACCCATTTTCATATTATTTATATTTTATTTATTTATTGATGAAATGGTTCGGTTTCGGGTATGGGTTTGGGGCGGATACTCCAATAACCATAATCGAACCCGAAACCGAAAAATTTACCCGACGGTTACCCATACCCGTAAAATACCCGAAATTTTATACCCGAAACCGAACCGTTCGGATCGGTTACTTGCGGAGATCGGATTTGACAGGTTAAATTGCCATCCCTAGTTTCACGAACGATTTGCGACTACTCATTCGTGAAATCGAGCTCTATTTAAAAATATAAATTGTGACCTCCAACGGTCTATAAATTTTTAATAATTAATTTCCAAACTTCACTATTCGAAACTAGTTTAATTAAAAACTCAATTAAAAACTCAATTAAAAAAATTAATATAATTTATCAAAAAATAATATAAAATCTTATTAAGCCAAATACGTAGTTTACAATAGTGAAATCCAGGAACGGGCTTTCACATTACCGAATAGAATGATATGAAAAATTAGTAATTCTACAACTCGTTTTAAAATTTTATTTTAGCTTTTTAATTAAAATGGTCTCTAAGATTTGCATTACTCATCAGTTTGGTCTTTGAGATTTGAAATCAATAGAAGTAGTCTCTGAGTTTGTACATTGTCGCTCATTTTGGTCATTCCATGAAAAATTATATCAAATAAGAACCAAAATGACAAAATACTCTCAATTTAATAAACAATGGGACAAAGGATTTGACAAAAATTAATGATATTTCTATCATTTTAGCCTTATTTAGTAGAGACTTTTCATGAAAACACTAAAATGATGGGAGCTTTAATAAAAAGGGCTTGAACTATGTTTATTTTAACCAAAAACCATCCTATAACTTTTTTTAACCAAAAACCATCCCAGAACAAGGTAAAACTCACCAAACCAACAGATAGCTCGACCACCAGCCAGTCACTCATGGGCTCTCCTTTGGCCCTCATCCTCCTCTTCCTCCTCCTCCTCCTCCTTTTCTTCTCGCTGAGTACTACAACTTTCCTTTTTGAATCACCCTATTTTGTTGAGTACTGAAGAAGTTATATCCATTTGAATCTTACCCAGTTTTCGGCGACCTCTGAGGTTTTCGAGGCATTTTTTCGGCCAAACCACAACGAGTTAGCCATCGTGCAAGGTACCATTCTCTTCATCTCTTCGAGAACTGCGATTTTCGTTTTTGAATCACTCGATTTCGTTGAGTATTGACAAAGTTATGAGCGTTTAAAGTTTGTCCAACCCAGTTTCCGGCGACCTCCGAGGATTTCGAGGCGTTTTCAATGAGTTAGCTATCGTGCAAGGTACCATTCTCTTCGTCTCTTCGAGAACTACGATTTTCGTTTTTAAATCACTTGATTTCGTTGAGTATTGACAAAGTTATGAGCGTTTAAAGTTTCAACTTTCCGGCCGAAATCTGGCCTTTCCTTCCGTTAAGCTCCGGCGAGCAGCAACCACACCAAGCCCTTTGGGCCGTGCACAAACAAACACTGTATCTGGAAAGAAAATGAACATTAACACTATCGCTGGAAAAACATATCAGTCTCTGCAAAAAACTAACATTGTCGCTGGAAAAACTAACACTGTCGCTGGAAAACTAACAGTCACTGGAAAAATAACACTGTCTCTGGAAAAACTAACACTGTCTCTGGAAAACTAACACTGTCGCTGGAAATAAACTAACAGTGCAGTGACTTAAATTCCAGAAACAGTGACTTAGATTCCAGAAACAGTGTTACTTAAAATCCAGAAACAGTGACTTAAATTCCAGAAACAGTGACTTAGATTCCAGAAACAGTTTATTTTTACATTCCAGAAACAGTGTCCGTCGAAAAGAACCAAATTACAGAAACAGTGACTTAAATTCCAGAAATAGTGACTTAACTTATAACATGGTTTTTTATTAAACAAAACTTATAACATGGTTTTTTATTAAAACTAAAACTTATAACATGATTTTTTATTAAACAAAACTTATAACATGGTTTTTTATTAAAACTAAAATTTTTCAAGCCCTTTTCATTAATTTTCTTTAAAATGATTGATGAAAAACAGACTCAGGAATTACTTCTATTAATTTTAAATCTCAAGAACTAAAGTGAGGAGTTATGTAAATCTCAAAGACTATTTTGAGTAAAAAAATCTTTTATTTTTATACAACAAATTAAAAAATATATATAATCTCATTTGATATCTTAAATTTTTTTTTTGATTTTATAGAGATTTTGCGTTGTTGAATCTTTTAATTGAAGGTCAATTTATATATATATATATATATATATATATATATGTATTTTTTTTTTCGTCTGTTTTTGTATAGTTGATGTACTGGTTAGGATAATCCTCTGCATTAGTTTAGGAGAGGATCCAAATCCTTAATTAAAGGTCAGTTTATATATATATATATATATATATATATATATATATATATATATATATTTTTCCGTCTGTTTCTGTAGAGTCGGTGTATTGTAAAAGTCGATGAAAACTATTTAACCACATTCTCTGATCTCTGTCACATAAAATCGTGGCCTTAGATTCGTCATCCTCTCTAACCCTTTTGACCACCAAACCGTAGGCTTTAGGGGTTTTGCTGCGGCTATATCTTGCTATCACTCCGCCTCCTAAAGTTTTCTTCTTTCGCTTTGGCTCTCTCTCTATCCTTTTTTCACAGATTTTTACCGAAGGTTTTGGATTTGGGTTTTCTCTGAGGAACGGAGGAGAGCGAAAAAGGAGGCTGCGTGGAGAGATTTTATGTCGGCTAGCTTTGATTTGGTGGTGCTTGGGGCTCCGTCGAAGCTCTGGATTTTAACTGCTGCTTGCTCTGCCGTCTGCTTTATGCTTCTCTGCTTTTTCCGGCAGAGATTCAACCCGGTGATTCGACCTGTTTCGATGAATTTGAGACCACAAAGGTATGTGGGTTTTTGGTTATATTCTCTAAATCTTTGTTAAACCCCTGTGGGGTTTTCAATTCTGGGTTTATTTTTTCGTTTTTTAATTTAAATCTGACTCATTGTTGTTGAAATTTGCAGGATTTGTTCTGGATTGCAATATTTTGGGGCTTTTCATATAAAAAGATTTTCTTTCCTCTTCTTATTCCTGAGAGGGGATCTAACCTGATACGACGCACATCACAAACTCAAATCTCATATTTTTAATTTCGTTTTTTTTTTCATTTTTTCTGGGTATTTTTGAGGGTTTTTGGGAGAAGTTTTAGCCATTTTTAGAAATTGGTTGAGAAAATGCCTGAGCCTCGGAGACAGCTGGTGAATCAGCGGAACAGTATGAGAAAGACCAAGAGAGAACTATTTCCTGCTCAACAGTCCAAGATTATGAGGAAAGTTCGTATTATTTATTACGATCCCGACGCCACTGATGACTCATCTTCGAGCGAAGATGAAGGAGAAGGAGGAAGAAAAAGAAGCTTTGCTAAAAGCCCAAGACGCTTCGTTCGTGAAATTACTTTCTGTCAACCCAATGTTGCGCTCCCGCCGCCGAAGGCCGCCGCTGAGCCGGAGAGCTCAAGTCAAGACAGCAACTACGGTGGAGTTAAAACCCTGAAACCCAGCAACAAGAAGGTGGTTTTCACTAAATCCCATCGGCAGTCCTCTTCTCCTTACAGAGGAGTGAGACAGCGCAAATGGGGGAAATGGGCAGCTGAGATTCGTGACCCTTTCAAAGGGGCTCGTATCTGGCTCGGTACTTTCAACACTGCAGAGGACGCTTCCAAGGCCTATGAGGCGAAGCGGCTTCAAATCGAAGAAATGGTGGCAGGTGCTCCGGCCGCCGTTTCAGCCTCTGATAAAAGCAACAACACCTCGGCGTCAGCTGTCGTCTCCAACAACTGTTCCCACAACAACGTTGAACCTGTTTTGTCTGAGGATTTCGACTGTGTCCTGTCTCAGAGGTCTCCTTCGTCAGTGCTTGATTTGGAGACATCTGCTTCTAATAACATTCAGAATGGTGCTGATTTGGAGAAGGAGATTGCCGATGATTCGACAAATCTTGGAGAGCTGCAAATACCCGATTTGGGTTTTCTTGATGATACATTGGGCCCTCTTCATTTTGATCAAGAGATAAATTTGGGACCGGAGCTCGATTCTCTTTACTTAGAGGATTTCGGGCAGTACTTCGACGATTACAGCAGCATTGAGGATATTCAGATTCCCGGATTTGAAAGCGATGAGCCGAGCAGTCTTCCCGACTGTGACTTTGAGGATCTTGGCAAGGATGACATTGCTTGCTGGTTGGAAGAACCCCTCAACATAGTACGCCAATAAGTTTTGCAGCTAGGAGAGCATCTTAAGAGTTTAATCTCCGTTAGTATCGGTAATTATTAGCTATGGTTTTGCAGCAATTAGGTGAAACATCAAGAACTCTTAACCAACACATTGGGGGTTCTTGAGTGAGACTTTAATTAATTTGTTTGTTTAAAGAGAGATTAAGACGGTGATTAGCGGCTTAAGCATGGTAATGTTCAGTTTGAATCCTTGGGTTTTCTCGTGCTATCAGAGCCGTCCAAAGTGTTTTCGATCTCATTCGTTGTCGCAGAAGGGTTTAATGTTATCTCTCTGTTTTCTCCGTGATGTAGTACTGGACTATGAAGTTTCTGCAATGAATTTTACTTTACCTACTTTCTGATTTCTTTTTAAATGTTTTGGAGCTTTAGTGTGGATTGCTATCCATTGAAGGAGCACAAAGCTCGTGTCCCTTTTATTGTCGGGTCTTCTCAGTAGTTATTACTAAGGTTCCTTGATTTCAAGAGGGGTGTGATATCCACACCCATTTTTACTTCTTCCACACTTTTTTCGATTTCGCCGGCGGATCGGATGAACTGAAGAAGATCTAACGGATAGAAATTAATAAGAGTGAGTGAGAAGTAAGAAGAGACGTGGATATCACACATCTTTCAAGATAGATGGTGACTTATTTTACCGATCTCTAAAACCCAATAAGGGGTCAAAGGGTCATGTTTAGTCTTATAGTTTTATAAAAAATGTTTTTTTAATGAACATGTCATATTTTATACAGACTTGGATCCTCTCCGGATCCCCTCCATGAGGATCCTAGGGATCAAGCCACAGGGTCATTCATAAAAAATCGTGCGGCTAAAATTAAATGATTTTTATATTTTTAAAAATAAAGCAGTTTCGTTTTGCGTAAAAAATATTTAATTGTAACCGCACGATTTTTTATGAACGACCCTTGTGACTTGATCCCTAGGATCCCCATGGAGGGGATCCGGAGAGGATCCAAGTCCATTTTATACCATCTCTAACAGAGAGGCCAAAGAGTCATAGGTCAAAACAGTCTTTTTGACAAAAAATCCATGTCCAACCTAATGGGTTTTTACTCCTTCATAATTTATTATTTTAATTGAATTAATATGGTTAATTGAATTAAATTACTATATTAAAATAAGGTTTTTGAATATATTTCGAGTGTCACTTGTTGCTAAATGAATAAGTCTCTGGATTTCTTATCTTTATACCATAAAAAGGATGAAAAAATTGGTGAAAAATTAAAATAAAATAAGGTAAGATAGTATAGTATGGTGAAAAGGAGGGTGATAAATGGCTTAGATATTTATAGGAAAATAAAATTTCGCCTAAAAAAAAAATCCAATCCAACAGTAACATGACGTCAGCTAACATGGGTTTGGGCTGGTGCAAACGAGCTGGCTAGCTTGCTCATTTTGGCCAACCTGCTGGCCTGGTGGGGGTTCACAAGTCATTTGGCCTAATCCTTGATAGGAGACGGTTTTCATGTCAAAACAGGCTATATTTTGGCTTATGACCCTTTGGCCGGGTCGGTTAGAGATGACTTAACTGTTCCTCCCTATTGTGTTAGGGCTAAAACATAGACCAAGGCAGCGGCGTTGAATAATTGGTTTTTGCCATCTAGAAATGTTATCATGCCGTCGGATAATTGGTTCTCCGCCATGGAATGCTCAAGCTTCATCAGATATTTAGTTTGGAACACCAGCCACTTTGTAATGCTACTTTGGCACCTTGGCTATATCTCATGATTTAAAGATTCGCCACCTTGTGATCCTACCCTTCTTTGGATAACTGATTGGGACATTTTATATCTAGAAATGCCACTATGACGTTCTAAATCAGTGATATATTTTCACGAGGCTAATTTTTCATGGCAATATGTAATATTGGTCTGAAACGTCATAGTTGCGGCGGAAAGGAGCGAGGAAGTCCCTCTGTTCTTCGTTGTTGTGAAAACGTAGTGAGGGTGGTAGGAGCGGACCTGAGTTGGTTTTCCTTTGCCAAACAAAGCATATCTTGAACTAGAGGCAGTAAAATCCTTGGAGCTAGCTGTAGTCCAATAAATCCAATTCGCACCCCTTGCAGGTCCCTTAAACCAAACCAATGGGCGTTTGGTGACGCACCTTCAATGCCTCTCTGCTTACTTGGCACGTGTCCTAGTGAAGATCCTTTAACATCACGCGCCACTGCTTATAAAATTCTAGCGTCTGTCTGTGCTCAATTTAAGCTGAAATTTATTTAACCAATTCATTAAGCTTAATTACGTCATTCAAACCTAATTAAATGGCGCTGATTGTTGGGTTGCTTTGTCGTATCAGTCTGTTTAATAAGAAAGATTTTTCAGTGTATTTCGAGTACGGTAAAAAGTCTGGTATTTAACAAAGGAGCAATCATTTCGCATTAATTATGAATAATAAGTGAACGTCCACTATGTTAATGGAAAGGCAAACCACTAATTAGTTTCATCTGGTATTAATAAAGTGTTTATCAAGTAGCTGCATAATTGAGTGTTACGGTGCTTTCAAGCTTCTTATTTACTTTTAGGATTAATACTAAGGAAAACTAATGAAAAGGGCTTGAAAATTTTGAGTTTTAATGATAAGGACAAAATAAAGGGTAAAGTGAATAGTATCAGGATTGACTTTTTAGTGTAAAAATGTGGTTTTTCGTTAAAGTGAACAGTACCGGGAGCTTTTCGTTAAAGTTTCCTTAATACTAAGGCTGTTTAAAATGTACTGTATTTACACCAAATAGTTATTATTTAGTTTAGAATGCGATATTTTGGTGGGAGATTTGTAAAAACTTAAAAGGGGAACTTAGACCTTTACGTAAGTCTTCAAAGAGACTACAGTTACATTAACACTTTAAGGAAGATTAAAACTTATGTGCAAAATGACAGAAATAAAAATAATGTTGTGCTTGTGAGCTCCAAAAGCTTTAGTGTGTGAATGTGTTTATTTATTTATTTTAATTAAATAAAATTTATGAGATTTTCCAGTCAAAAAACGCATTTGAGCTTTTGGACTTGAATTATAAAAAATGTGACTAAACAACGAAAACAAAAGGAAACCGTGATTTACGTCTTGTCTTTAGATTGATATCAAGGCTCCGGAATTTCCCTTTCCCTTTGATTAATTGTTAACAATTCTGCATCGCGACTTTTTGTCACAGCACATTTGATTCTGGTTTTTACAATGGATAAGAAAGTATTATCATTTTTTTAATTCCTAATCTTCTCTTTGTAAACTAGCACATCTGAAAATTCAACTAGTTGATCTCATTTTAATTATTTTTTCACTTCTTCGATTCATGATTCCATTACAAGTAAACATGCCTAGTGTTTTTATTTTGTTAAGAAAAAGTTTAGGGTGAGGAGAGTCTACCTCATATCGGGATTAGAGCATATCACAAGTCTCTTTGAGAACTTACAAATGGGTCCTAGTATTTTTTTTTTTTTTACAGATCGCCCATAAAAAAGAATTGCTAACATCAGAACTCGAACTTAGATCTTAATTTAGCAAAGAGAACGATCTGTACCAACTCAAAACATAAATATACTACTTTAGCCAAACTGGCAGATCCCTGGAATCATACATTTTGTTAAAAGCTCTGTCCAAAACTTTGACGGTCAAAAGGCCTAAGACACTGCAAAAATTGAACATTGAAAAAGGAAAAGAAGAAGATAGCAAAACACAAATAATGATGGAGATCCTGCTTTAACACCCTTGCTCATGCCTCATCTACTACTATTGATTTGTTTGCCCTTTTAGGCAAGTGGATGGGAAAATCGAACTCAAGGCTTCGAGTGCAGGAGACGAATGCTAAGATTGTATCTTAAAACGAAACTTGGAACGCACTTAAAGGCAATGCCTTGTGCGATTCGTTCATAGAAATCCTTTCTATTGGAAACTAGTGATGTAGTCAATCAAACATTGTTTCAAGCGTTTTGAAAGGTGGATTACTATCTCCTTCCACGATGCTACACCTACAATTTATGTTTAATTCCATCAATAATTTTTCATACTAAACCAAGAAAAACTTAAAAACACTAGAGATACTCACTTGTTTTCATATGGATAGGATGGATATTTGGCTCTCAACATCTCAATGATCTACGACCAGTGCTCAACCGAGATTGCTAAAATGTGCGCAGCCACCACATCATCTATGTGCACAAATCCAACGGTCGTGTTCGGGAACTCCCCTCTTGAACCTAACGGCAAATTCAATATACGTATTCTCAAATTAGACTAATTATTGTTCGGTATTAGAATAATGTCATGTGGTTTAACCTATCATTATAACATGTATCATATATAGTGTGCTGGTTGGTTGTGGTGCTAGCAGGGGACCAACCACGAACGACGGATTCACCACCACGAGATCCATTCTGCTATCCTCGGCAATTCTCCATGCCTCCTACTCTTGCATAAGCATACCAAAGCTGTACACAAACAATAATTTACACATGAATATTGCATTTCAACTTCAATTCAACATCAATGTGTTATTTTTTATGATGAATGTGGTAGGCCAAAGAAAAGCTAAGCAGACAAGAAGAAATCCTTTCCCTCAGACCGCATTAGCACTTGCCACCGGTTCAGGTACAAGATACTATCATTACCGCTTGGACAATTAGATATCCAACCCATAATCGCAACGACCCAATTAATATGGAACTAAACGTGGAGTGGAAAGGTTTGTAAGTGGTTACATTGTAGTGTTTGCAGTACTTAGGATCACTCCAATGTGATTCATTGAGTGGAGAGGCCTGTTGAACATCGTAACGATATCTTATTGAAAAGCAAAGAGGTGAGCACAACCCGTTTCACGCGTGCTTTTTAGCACGAATTCAGAACATTTAGTGTGCCCTTTATATAGACCTGTAAATGGGTCGGGTTTATTGGGTTTGGGTCGGTTTAATCCGACCCGTTAATTTAACAGATCACCCGAATCCGACCCATCAAGCTAACAGGTCACCTGTTTCACCCGTTTCACTTGTTTCACCTACTCGAACTCATCCTCCGCCATTAACGCCCCCTTGAGCTAGAGACCAAGTCCGACAACATCCTCTCCCTGGACCTACAACTCTCCGCCCTCTCCCAACACCTCGCCACCCTCAAAACCCACGTCGAGTCCCTCCGCTAATCCAACGGCCACCTCTGTATCCGCACATTCTTTACTCACTGCTGCTCAACTCACTGCCTCTCCAAACTCGTCCGGTCTATCGAGTCTGAAATTCAAGCTTGGATCGACCGCTAGTGCTCGAATAGCTTGACACGAGCTCTGGAAGAGAACCTAATTTGCAACGAGGACGAGTTGATCAAGCTACTGACTCAGTTCGATGACCGAGTTGCATAGAGGTTCAACCATGAGTTGCAAGATTTGATCCTTAAGTCCAAAGTTGTCTCCTCACTCGAGTCAGTTCTGTGCGAGTCGACTAGGTCATTGAAGCGAGTTAGAGAACACTGTGCTTTCGCCATTGCAGCTCTGATCAAGTTCAATAAAGATGTTTTCGTGGGTCAAGTTTTGATGGGTCGGCCCACGATCAGCTCTCTGATAAAAATCGCGTCTACGAACGCGATCAACTCGTCAGGCTGATCAAATCGCCACTTGTCGACGAGATCGAGTTCAACGGAGAAATATCCAAGATCATAAGCTTCCTGAATTCCAAAGATTTGGAAATGCGAGTGATGGCGATGGTCTGCGTGTTCGAAATCGGGTATTTCGGGCGGAAGGCGGCTATTGACGCGATGCTACAGCAGGGGTTGATTGAGAAGCTTACGGAGTTGCAGAGGTCGGAGCACAGCGGTGATTTGATGAGGGAGAGCACGGTAGTGATTTGAAATTACACAAAAGTCCTCAATAAACGGGTGAAACGGGTGATTAACGGGTTTTGTAGATTCACCCAAAATGACCCATTATTTAACGAGTTGACCTGTTAACCACCCGACCCATTTATCACTCACCCGAAAACTAATTTTAACGGGTCGGGTTAAAAATGCCAGGTCTACCTTTATACATGGATCAATCAAATTTGCCTACAATCAAATAAAAGTTTCGTTTTAGCTTGAATATTTTACATGAATGCACCACATTTTAGCACTCTGCAGTTTTGAAAGCTCTCAAGTTTTCTCCCAATCAAGCAACAAGACAGCTAAAAGTCAAATGAAGAGTAACTAAGTTGCCTGAACGTTGTGTCTTATGGAACAAGTACGGGCGACGCAGTGTGGAAGACCCGATCGACTCCTCGTACAGCCTCATCAAAGCTTCCTTCCACCATCAAATTAGCTTTCAACAACTTGAGCCTTTCCTTGGCTCCATTCAACTCCCACAGATAACCCACCTTCCCCACGTCCGCTGTCATCAAATAAACCAATTGTAAATTCTAGCTACATGAACTGTAATCATATCTAAATACATAGATGAAATCATGGGACAATCTAAAATCATAAATTCTAAGTAGACTTGAGCATAGTCATATTGATTAGAGCGTAATGCTAGTTTATAGTTTGAACTTTGAATCTCATTCGGCTGATTATTTGAAGATTTTGAATCTGTAGCGATATATTTATTTTTAATTAATCTTAATAGTAAGGAACAGAGGAAGTACATTTGAACTCAGCTGCATAAAGAGGAGTAAACTGCTCCAACTAATGTCGCTACATTTGTGTGTGCACCTACAATCCTGTTCATATTCCCTTAAATTTGAAAGACTAGTTTGAGGACGCATTTTCTCATTTAGTAGCAATGGGAAAAAATGGTGAAGTTGAGGGAAAAAGATAGTTGGCAGCTGGTTTGTACCAGTGATGTGCTCATTTTAAAGAATTTCGCTACCTTAAGACCGTTATAGTTACGACCGCAACAAAAGAATGGTCCCTTGTGTATTTCATTCTTTCCGGGCCTGGTCCTAGTCCTAGATCAGATTATGCTGGCTGCTCTTCAGTGGATGTTACTCATTTTCCCTCAATTTATTTTTTATTTTTTTATCTTTTATGTAGGTTCAAAAGCTATAAATGGGCCAAGGGAAGCTACAAAATATTTGTTTTGGTCCAACAAGGAAGCTACAAAATGGGCCGCACCGTCGTCCTACAAGTTTGGATCATGGAGACTGGAGAGAGCACGCACACGCAAAGGCAGTGCCGCCATTGAAGCGACCATTAAATATCTCTCAACTTTTTGTGACCGACCTACCCCATCTCTTCCAAACTGCTCCCATTCGGATTTGGTCAATCCCCACGTAAATATTCTCTCAATACATTATTTCTGTCAAATGTCAAACATCGCATACTCTATTGAGTCAGCGCACTCGTCATTCTCCTCCTCCTCTCTCATAATCCCAGAAGATACTCCAAGTTTTCTGGGGTTAACATGAATCACTGAGTTATTTATGAAAGAAACTTACGTGCCATAGATCATTATTTTGACGTTCTGTGTCTAAAATACATGGTCGTAAGAGAAAAATTCACGCATATCGTTATATTATTAACACAAGACACCATAATAAAGATATATTTAATTGTGTCATATAAGTTCTTCCTCGTTGTTTAGGGTTTAGGATTATTGTTAGCTCCAACGTCTACTCAACGGGTGTGAATATTTATACGTCCAACTGTTTTTGCTGCATGAAATGCATTATTTCGAAAACAAATCAATTGGAGACTGGAAATTAATTTCTCTAACTATAATTTGGTTGATTTCATTTTCAATTTTTTCCCAAGATATATATTTTGAAAAATGTTAAGGAAATTCTGTCAAAAGTATGACTCTCCATAGATTTTTTGCCACCTCATTTTCTTCCACAATGTTTTATAATGTTGACACAGAAATTAACGTTAAGGTGTAAGATGACAGATAGTTCATAGAGAGCCTCAATTTAAGAGAGTCTTCTTAGCATTTCTCTTATATTTTCTAGGCATTTAGTATGAAATCAAATTTAGATATAACATCATTGTCATGTAGTTGAGAATATGCATCAAATTAAATTACGTTTAGTTTGTATACCTAAACAGTCCTTAATATGAGACTGTACGACCAAAAATTTAGAGTACTGTTATTGATACTCTAAAAGTTTCATTGTGTACTTCAAATTTTCTACATTTAAAAAGAAAAATAGAATTTTGAGAAGTGTTAATAACAGTACCCAAAATTTATCTCTTTTCGTATGATCAAATTGATAATTGAGATTAAAATATCCACATGTGAAACTAATTAGTTTCAAACTGAAGTAGATTCCACAACAGGTCTCATGCTATTATGAAACGAGTTGTACAACAACATGATCGGACAACTCAACTCAAATTTTTCTTAAAAGAAGGATCCACCATATCCATCTACCATTGAAATTAACTAAGGAACTTCGATGATATACAATTATACTTTGGTTAATTATTATCAACCCCAAACTAGTAATGTTTAACAAATTGTAGAAAGGGAAGCTCATAATTGGTGGAACCAAAACAAAAGTAGCTATGTATGTTAGGGCATGGTTTTAGTTACATGTGGAAAAATAAATGTTTGGAAAAAGTGTAATTAATACCAAGGTTAAGTGAATGTTGCCACTTTGTATTATAATTTAGTAGTATTTTTTTTTTCTGTAAGTGAGAGATACTATCGCTTATTCAAAAAAAAAAAAAGAACGTTGAGTGTCGTGTAGTCCCCATTTAATCCCCTCATCTGCCTCCTTCATTGCCCCGGTCCAGTTGCCTTTAAATCCCCACCCTCCTTCCCCAACTAATACAACACCCCCTCAACTCTCACCACCACCACTGCTTATCATCTCTCTCCTTCTCTGCGGAACACCTAGCAGCCAACCATGCCTCCAATCTTGCCGGACTTCTCCAACTCCGTCAAGCTCAAGTATGTCAAGCTCGGCTACCAGTACCTTGTCAACCACATTCTCACCCTCACTCTCATCCCCATCATGGCCGGTATCCTCCTGGAGGTCCTCCGCCTCGGCCCCGACGAGCTTCTCAAGCTCTGGGACTCCCTCCACTTCGACCTCGTCCAAATCCTATGTTCCTCCTTCCTCATCATCTTCATCGCCACCATCTACTTCATGTCCAAACCCCGCCCCATCTACCTTGTCGACTACGCCTGCTTCAAACCTCCGGTCACGTGCCGCGTTCCGTTCTCCACCTTCATGGAGCATTCCCGCCTCATCCTCAGCAACAACCCTAAGAGCGTCGAGTTCCAGATGAGGATCCTCGAGCGCTCGGGTCTCGGCGAGGAGACCTGCCTCCCTCCGGCAATCCACGACATTCCGCCCAACCCCACCATGGAGGCCGCTAGGGGTGAGGCGGAGCTCGTCATCTTATCCGCCATGGACTCTCTGTTCGAGAAAACGGGGCTCAAGCCCAAAGACATCGATATTCTTATCGTCAACTGCAGCCTCTTCTCGCCGACGCCGTCTCTCTCGGCGATGGTGATCAACAAATACAAGCTGAGGAGCAACATCAAGAGCTTCAACCTCTCCGGTATGGGCTGCAGCGCCGGCCTCATCTCAATCGATTTGGCGCGCGACCTCCTCCAGGTGCATCCCAACTCCAACGCAGTTGTCGTCAGCACCGAGATCAT
The DNA here is from genome assembly GCA_963580275.1 of Crataegus laevigata. Taxonomy (NCBI): domain Eukaryota; kingdom Viridiplantae; phylum Streptophyta; class Magnoliopsida; order Rosales; family Rosaceae; genus Crataegus; species Crataegus laevigata. Next base: position 2,942,913 of record OY756948.1, on the reverse strand, counting down.
CACCCCGAACTATTACCAAGGCAATGAGAGGGCGATGCTCCTTCCCAACTGCCTCTTCCGGATGGGAGGCGCCGCCTTGCTTTTATCGAACAGGAGGTCCGAGCACCGCCGCGCCAAGTACCGATTGGTCCACGTAGTCCGGACTCACAAGGGAGCCGACGACAAGGCGTATAAGTGCGTGTTCGAAGAAGAGGACAAGGAGGGCAAAGTTGGAATTTCGCTCTCTAAAGATCTGATGGCAATTGCGGGGGAAGCCCTGAAATCGAACATCACGACGATCGGGCCGCTGGTGCTGCCAGCGTCGGAGCAGTTGCTGTTTCTCCTCACGCTCATCGGGCGGAAAATCTTGAACCCGAAATGGAAGCCCTACATTCCAGATTTCCGACAGGCGTTCGAGCACTTCTGCATCCACGCGGGTGGGAGAGCAGTGATCGACGAGCTGCAGAAGAATTTACAGCTGTCGGCGGAGCACTGCGAGGCCTCGAGGATGACGCTGCATAGGTTCGGCAATACGTCGTCGTCATCGCTGTGGTACGAGTTGGGGTACATCGAGGCGAAGGGTAGGATGAGAAAAGGTGATAGGGTTTGGCAGATTGCGTTCGGGAGCGGGTTTAAGTGCAACAGCGCTGTTTGGAAGTGCAATCGAGCCATCAAAACGGCGTCGGATGGACCCTGGGCTGATTGCATCGATAGGTACCCGGTTCATATTCCTGAAGTGGTGAAGCTTTAGAGTCTGCAAACAAAAACACGAATGGGATGGTGAATGGTGAATGGTGAATGGTGATGGGTGATGGCTTTTCTTTGATTAAAATCAAAAATATTTTTAAATCATATTTTGTATGTTACATGATATTACGATTGATGATTGAAATCTTTCTTTATATCATAAAAAACAGAATCTAATCATCACGTCACAATATGTGATTTTTAAAATTGTAATGTTAGGGAGACCAAATTTTTAAATTTGGTTTTGCATTTAATGTTTCTTACAACATCTAGTATTCTCTTTATGCAACTCTTCGCCTTGTCTATGTGCCTTGATTTTATTTTGATTCATTCAATCATACGGCTAAAAACAAGTGACAACCACCGCTGATATCGGTGCAAAACTAAGGCCATCTCTAATCGAAGGGTCTAGAGGGTCAGAGGGCCGAAAATAGCCCGAAAACCATCTCCAACTACGGGCTAGGCCAGAGGGCTCGTGAAATCTGAAAGGGCTGGAAGGCTGGCCAGAAAAAACATTAATCATGTCGATTCTATTAGACAAGAATGCTAAAACTAAAATTTGAATCCAACGGCTAGTCAGCTAGCTGTTGGATTCAATTTTTTTTATTTGTTGGGCCAATTTTTTTTTAAATTATTAAAAATTCTATTTTTCCCTATAAATACCTAAATTATTCATTCACCATTCATACTGTCACATCCCCGTTCGGGCTCAACTCTGCCATAGCACGATATTGTCCGCCTTAGGCCTCGACCACACCTTCACGGTTTTGTTTCTAGGAACTCACACGAGAACTTCCCAGTGGGTCACCCATCCTGGGATTGCTCTCGCGCGAACTCGCTTAAAATGAGCTCCCAAAAGGCCTCGTGCTAGGTAGAGATGGGAATATACATATAAGGCTTACAGGATCCTCACCCCTGGGCGGTGTGGGATCTTACAATCTAGGGCTGGGCAAACGGATCTTGGACCTGCGGGTCGGGGAGGGTAATGCGGGTATGGGGCGGGTCTTAATTTTGTAAAAACAGATCGGGGCAGGTAATTTAAGTTTTCAATTCGGGCCGGTTCCAAAAGTATAGGACCCGCGGGTACTTGGACCGGCCCATTTGTGTTACAATGAACGGACGAGATTTAAGATTACATCTCTCCATCCAATCTCAATCGTCGGTTTCAACCTAGCCAATTAATTCACCTCTCCCGAGTCCCGAGTTCCAGAAGCTTCTCTCATCTCTCGGATTCTCTCAGAGTTCTCCTCTCCCTCGACTCCCTTTCCCTCCCTATCCTTTCCCTCGACGGCGACGCCATACTCTCATTCATTCACACCCCATCACCACCATCGAGTACCAACCATCACCACCGCCGTGTGCTCTCTCTCTCTCTATGCCTCTCTCTCCCTCTCTCAGTCGCACTTTCCCTCCCTCCCAGCCACCGTCCTCATCTCTGCCACCCACCCTCCCACTCTCTCACCTACTATCTCCCTCACTCAGGCGCAGTCTCCCTGTCTATCTCCCGCGCAACCCACGCTGTGCGCCCCTCCCTCTCTCACCGTCCATCCAGCCGCTGTTTTCCATTCTCAGGTACATGTATCTTGCTTTTTTTTTTCTTTTTTTTTTTCAATTTCATTTTAATTAACCATTTATGTTTATTAGATTAGGGGATTACAGTTTTTCGATTAGGATTTCGGTTAGATTAGGGTAGATCGACGGCAGCGACGTGGCCGAAACGTCCGCAACGTCGGCGAGTTTCCAACTCCTCGAACCCCAAATTTCTTAAAAGCCCTAAATTACTCTTCGCTTCCGCCTTGCTCCTCTGCGATGTGATCCTTGTCGCCCTTATCATCGCCTATGTCCCCTGTAATCTCTTTCTCTTTCTCTCTCTTGTATGTATGAAGTCGGATTGGTGATATTGTGAGTTTTTGGTTGCAGATACGAATATAGATTGGGATGCTTACATGTCACAAGTGAGTGATCTTCCTCAAGTTCTTATCTTTTCCCTATTACCTGTTTGGTTATTGAGAAAATATGCCGAGAAAATGACAGTATTTGATTGACAGGTTAGTGGGTTTGTGGGTGGTGAGAGAGACTATGCTAACTTAAAAGGGGACACAGGGCCTCTGGTCTATCCTGCTGGTTTCCTTTATGTTTATTCTACTATTCAGTGTGTTACATGATTCCAAGTTTATCCAGCTCAAGTGATCATTTTTCTTCGAATATGAATTTTTTTTCGTTGATATTTTTAGTTTTTACCTGTAATTTTTGTCCGATGGTTTCAGTTTCTGCTTCGTGTTTGCAGATTTTGTTCAGGATTTGGTACATTATAAACTTGGGGATCATATTGTTCATCTATGGAAAGACTAATGTGGTATGACAACTTTCTATCTTTTTGTGAATATGAAGTGTTGATTCTGCTTTAACGCCTTTTGGTTGCCAGTTTGATGTTGCAAAGTTGGGATTGGTTTTATGAACTATCTTTTGTACATGCTAATTGATGACAACATAAATGGAAGGTTCTTTAGTTCCAAGCTATTCGTAGTCAAACTAACTGTATTACTGATTCGGATGTTTAGCATAAGTGTTACCGGATATTGAAGATAACAGCTTATTGTTTTCTCAGCTGACAAATTTGTTTTAAACTTTGATTCTCTTCCCTTGTGTATCAGCTCTAATTTTTTGGAAATGAATGTTTGAGGGGAGAGCAGGCTCAACCAGCCTTCGTTCCCTGTTGTGAACCTCACTAGAAATTCCCTTTTGTTACTGTGCAGGTTCCATGGTGGGCTTTTATCTTGCTTTGTCTATTAAACAACAACAAAAAAAAAAAAAAAAAAAAAGGACTCGTGTACCCAGACCGAATCGGCCCGTTTCAACCGGGCCGGGTAAGGTCCGGTTCCTATTTTTAGAATTGTAATGCCCGGCCCAGCCCGCCCCGTCTACTTTAATTCTGGGTCTGGTCCGGTCCCTTCAAAAATAGGCCCGGCCCAACCTGTGCCCAGCCCTATTACAATCCACCTCCCTTAGGGGCCTGATGTCCTCGTCGACACACTTCCGGCCATGCAGTGACTCTGATACTAAATTGTCACATCCCGGCCTGAGCTCGACCACTTCTTGGGCTCGACTCTACTATAACACGATATTATTTGCTTTGGGCACCGACCACACCCTCACGGTTTTGTTTTTGGGAACTCACACGAGAACTTCCCAGTGGATCACCTATCTTAGGATTGCTCTCGTGCGAACTCGCTTAACTTCAGAGTTCCAAAGCCAGTGAGCTCCCAAAATGCCTCGTGCTAGGTAGAGATGAGAATATACACATAAGGCTTACATGATCCTCACCCCTGGGCGACGTGGGATCTTACACCTACACTATTAATTTTTCATTTTTAAATTTAAGTTGTAGTTTTTTGAATTTCAGTTGTTGTTGTTTTTAAATTTAAGTTGTTGTACATTTTAAATTTAAATAATAAATTATGTTTGGCCCTATGGCCCTCGGTTGAAGACCCTTTTTGTAACAGGGCTAAAATGAGTCATATGGCCCTTTGGCCCTCGGTTGGAGACGGAGACAAATATGACTCTGTACTGTTCATTAAAATATTAATATCTTGGAGGGTCAGAGGACTAAAACGAGCCCTCTGGCCAGCTATCGGTTGGAGATGGCCTAACACTTGTACAAGGTCCCATTTGAGTGGAACAAACATACTTCTGTTAAAATCAATTATACTTGTCCTTAAGGACCACCAAATTTAAAAAGGGATATTAGCCCATCATAATTAAATTTTGTTGTACCACCATCCAAAATGCAGCTAAAAGAAGGGGGGTGTGATATCCACACACCCATTTTTACTTCTCTCACATCACATCTTTTTGGATTTCTGCCGTCGGATCGGATGAATTGAAGAAGATCTAACGGACATAAATTAATAAGGGTGTGTGAGAAGTAAAAAGGGGTGTGTGGATAGCACACCCCAAGAAGAGGTCCTTGATTTAAGGCTATGAAGCTTCTGCCGCGGTGCGTACGTAGTAGCTAGGGTTGGTGGCGCCTGGCGTAATATACGTGTGTTCTACGAGTCTACAGGTCGAAAATATGGAAAGAGATTTTCATAGGTGGGGAAAGCTAAGTTCTGGGTTTGCTAACTCTAGCTATACGTAAACTCAGTGCGTGAATGCATTTGAAGCCTTAACTTTCTGGTAAGCAAAGAGAAATTAATAAATTAAAGTTATATATATACAGACACACAGAGAAAGATCCATATATCGTGACTGGATTTATGAGCAAAATCCATGCATGGAAGCAGCTAGCCCTAGATTTTTTTTACCATTTACAAGCTAGGGGTTAAGGTGGATATGCATGGTTAATTAAGCTTTCTTGTCCACTTATGGCTGTAAGTTTTTAAAGCTTTGGTATTTAGTACTCTTGAAATGCAGTAGAAACTTGGCTAACATAAATTGTACCTCGCTTATTGCAAACAGATGATTTTTTTCAGTAATAAGGGGATCATTGAAAATTAGGGCTGTTCTTCCCTAATGTGAAGAACTGAAAAGGGTTCTCTCTTTAATTTCGTTATCTGGCCAATTGAAACGGCTGAGCAGTATGCCTGTGTATGTACTGGTGAATGGCTTCATGTTTGTGGTTCTTGTGGATGCAAGGGTGAAGAAATTAGTTAAACAAATATGCAGGACTGCAGATGCCACTAATATTTCAACGATTATACGGTGGCTACTGGTTATTGCAGATGAGACTGAAACCGGCATCCATGCCATGACCTGTCGTATAACGGTATAAGAAAGACTTGGCTAGTAAAACTGGTTTCTATTATTGTGGCATTCCAAACTACTAATGCATGGCAGCACGGTTATGTAAAAAAAGTCTTGTACATAAGATATATCATTGTGTTAGACTGTTAGGAGTCCGAGAAATGACATTAACAGTGAACACGTTTGGTACAAGTTGGTTATTTTTTATTTTTTATTTTTTATTTTTAAGAAAAACAGTTAATTAATTTGGTTGTTGCATTGCATGCAAAAATATCATCCACGTTACCTCTAAATCGACAAGTGTCTCGCTACCGTGATATGATTATGATATATTTGTTTGCGCTTTGTGCCCGTTGACCAGTGGCAAAGCTAAGTGAGGCCAAGGAGGGGCAGAGTATACAATTATTCATATGATTAGTTGAATTAAATTTTTATTTATTGAATAATTTGTATGCTTATTGGTATTGGTTAATTGAATTGTTGGTTGGATTAGTTATTAGGCCTATTAGCATAGTCTACTATAGGATTCAGAGTCTAAGAAAATTATTTTATTTTTCTTGAACCTTGCACTCTTTTAAGTTCGCTCATCCCCCTGTCAATTCCTGGCTTTGCCATTGCCGTTGAACGCCAATAAAACTAACCAACATATATGTCATCCAAGAAGAGAACATGTTGGAAGCCATCCCAGGAGAGACTTTTCAGTGTAACTGTCACACGAGATGGTATACCACGTGTCTCTATATAAATGGTAGGTTATGTGTGTTAAAAGGTTAATAACTTAAAAATTAAAATTTTCCACCAGTTATATAAAAACATATGATGTATCATCTGTGTTCTCATTACAACTAAAAATTTCTCCCATAGCATCTGTTAATTACTTTCGGCCCCCCATTTGGAAACAATTAAACAAAGATCGTATTTTTCAACACATTGCTGTGAAGTGAAATTGTGAAGGAGACAATTAATTGGAATTTGGCGGTGATTAAAATTTGTTGGTCTTTCCACCTTGAGGTGATAGTTGTTCTAAGTCTATTAAGAATTATAATCTTAGACCATCTCTAACTCTTGGGTTAAAACTTAAATTTTTAGCCCAGAAATAACTTTTCTGCTCTAACTCTTTTGGCCTAGATTTTTTAGCCTAAAATTATTAAAGAATAAATTTAGGCTAATTTTTTTTCTTTTAAAGTAATTTAAAAAAAAATATGTACACTATTATAATTTAATTTTATGAACATTTTAACCTAAAAATATTTAAATTCCGATAAATATTGAAAAATCACTCAATTTGGGTGAATTTTGAGGTAAATAATTTTAGCCATTGAATTTAAATATGGGCCGTTAAATCTTTGTTTTACCGTTAAATTTGATTATATTCGATTTCAGTTGTTGGATTCAATAAATCCTGGGAGACATGCTCATGTGGGTGGGGTCCCGCTGGTGGTGCCCACACCTTTTTCTGGGCTAAATCATGGGGGAAATTTGGCTTTTGTTTGGCTTTTAGCTTTTAACCCACACATTTAGCATGGGTTGGATTGGGTTTTGGGGTAGGGGTGGGAATAAAACCTAAAAAATAACATTTAGCCCAGAGTTGGGTTTGATCTTAGAGAAGTAAAGTGTTTTTGCAAATGGAATGGTTTTTCCAATTAGAGTGGTGTTCCTAATTGGAGTTGGTTTCGTAATTGGAGAAAGGATTCATAACTATACTCTAAGGATTAGTATTTTTTTTATTGAAGAAAAGCTTTGTTATGTCTATATAAAGGTGCTTTTACACTAGTTTTGAAGTGGAGCAAAACAATAAGTTGTATACCACTCAAGGAGTTAGGGCGATATGATAGTAAGGGCAAAGTGTGTGCGAGAGAAAAAGAAGAGTGTATTTCTTGTTCTTGTTCTTTTCAGGTTTTCTCATCAAGTCTTAATCGTAGAGGCTTGACAAGATTAATTGTTGCACTTATTCTTGACAGTGAAAGTTTGTTGTTGTTGCCTTGTGGACGTAGGCTCATAGTCGAACCGTGCTAATTCCTGGTGTTATTTATCTTAGTTATTTGTTTCCAGTTTTCCGAGTTTATTTTGTTTTTTCATTTTTTAAACGCGATATTCCCAACAAAACTAAACTCTATAGGAATGCAACTAAGATTAGTTGTCTTTGCGTGCAACATTCACTAGCTAATTCTTATTTTGTAACACGCACGTTCAAGAATGGTCAAAATCAGTTCACGCTTATGGAGACATATGGAAGCCTTTTTCACAATATTATTATTCTAGTCTCATTAATTACGATGATTATGTAGCTAAATCCGTCTTCTTGGGCAGGTAATTAAAGTTTACATACCAACTACTACCAAATTGTTTAACCTTAATTAGGAAAGGGTTACATACCAACGACCACTACCAAAGTTTACATACCAGCTCTAGCCTAATTGCCTAAACCAAAAGTTTAACCTTGGGAAATGTTTTTTATTTCACCAATTTCCAAAAGTGGTGTAACTTGATTTTTCGAAATGCATAATTTATTACCTCGCTCTACCCATTTCCCATGGCTACTTTCGATATATCTCAAGTCCAACAATTCCATATTAGAGGAAAAAGTGGAGTCCTCAAAGATGCATAAAGAAAGAAGCAAGATGATACTGATGGAGTTTGGTCAAACTTTCTATTCATAAACCCTAAATCCTAAACCATTGATTTGAAGATGAAGCACTTTCTCTTTACACCTCATAGAAATTTCTATCCTGATCATTCGACAATACTCGTTTATGAAAATGGTGGAGAAGATGAACTTGTGAGACGAACACATGATTTGATTTGGATTTTAAGTGGAGAGTGTGGGGTATATGTAGAAAGTGTGAGGTGTGAGGATAGTATTAGAAAGTATGCGGGGTGTATTAACATAAATTTTAGTCTAAAAAGTAAATGTAAGATGCATTAAGTATACGAGGTGTAGTCTACAAAACGTAGAGTGTGAATAAAAAAATCTTTTATTTTTTTAAAAGGAAGAATCTAATAGTTTTAAAATGAGGTGACAAACAATGAATTTTGAAGAGTTCAATTTTTCTTTAAGGTGACGGTGCTATTGAGATAACAATATATATAATTTCTTAAGATTTATTGAACAACAAAAAATTGTCATGAATATTTTAAAACCGTGTAGAATTAATTGATATTCTTATATTTTTGCTTGTTAATTAAAACAAAAGAAAACTAACGAAAAGTCCCTGAATAGTGACAGTTTTAATGAAAAGTCATTTTTGAAGGTATAATGAATAGTGACAGTTAAAGGTAAAAAAGTGGTTTTTCGTTAAAAGTAAACAGTGCCAGGGGTATTTTATTAAAACTCCCTTAAAACAAAGCATGTTACTGTCCACAGCTAGCGCTATTCAAACGCGATGGAGACAGAGCCGTGTGAGTCATGGCATGTGTATGGATCCAGCTGACAATGTTGCCAACCCTACTGGTCCGGTGGCTAAATAACAAATAATAAATTCAATTTCCAACCGCACATGCTGACGTGGCACCGAATCTAGATCCAATGGTACATTGGGCCTGTTGGCCCGCCCCACCATAAATACTAAAAAGTCAAATCCACCGTCTTAAATAAAAGCGCATTTTACTTTGAATTTTTTATATATACTTATATGGTATTTTATACGTACATTACTCATATATATGATACGTGATATTTCATGTTAATAATATAATGATGATACGTGTAAGTGTTTTTGCACATAATCTAATGCCACAAGACATCATAATATCAATGTACCCGTGTTATTAAAGTTGCCCACTACATTTAGTATAAATTTCTTTACCGAAAACACCTGCACATTGTGTTATTATGCTAAATTTATAATATGCGGATATTCATTTTTTAAATTAATACACCTTAGAAGCAGAACACATCAATTATGTCGCCTACTCAAGTTAGAAGAGGGACATAAGCGTTTTTTTTTTTCTAGAGCTGCCTTTATTACAAAAACATTAAAATTTCTACTGTCAAACTATTTAAAGGTGTTTCTTCAAGAAACATATGACAGTTTGTTTTTTCGTAGCTTCTAAGAGCAACAAACACTTACATTTTAATGTCAAACTAGTTAAAAGCGTTTTTAATTGTCATATAAATCACTAAAAATTCCTTAAGCAATTTAAGAAAAACCCTTAAAATGATTTTAATTTAGGAAACTTTAACGAAAAGCTCCCAGTACTGTTTACTTTAACAAAAAACCACATTTTTACACTAAAAAGTCAATTCTAGTACTATTCATTTTATCCTTTATTTTGTCTTTATCGTTAAAACTCAAAGTTTTCAAACCATTTTCATTAATTTTCCTTTTAATTTATCCATCTTGACTTCCAAAACGAACCCTAGGACACAAAATGACTTCTTCCAAACCCTAAATATTATAAGTTGTTTAGTCTTGGTTAGGGTTGGTAAGCAGAGAACATCATCGCCTGTTCATCACCAACCCCGCTTTCCCTCTCATACATTGTTCCTTCTTGCCTGCTTCTCCCATCGTTTCATTTCATTATCCATATTTTTACTTTTCATTAATCCCATTGATCTTTTAAATTATTTTTTCTATCTAATCTTCAGAAAATTAAACATTCATTAGGTCACTAATGTTTTTTTTCCTAGAAAAAAAGAGACTATGGTTTTGCTATAGTAGTCCATCTATTCTCGGGCCGAAAAAACTTAGAGAGACATTTCAACTTTATCCTAACCACCATCGTGTGAATTCACTAGTACCAATAATCAAACACATGACGTGTTGTGTGGAATATGGAGCTTTCCCAACCATAAACAATAAACGGAGCTAAACTTCATGAATGATGCATCGAGCATATGCCCTTCAATATAGTTGTCCGCGTTATGACTTAACATTGGCATGGCGTCATCACTACAGGTTGATAACCTAATATATATATCAAATTTTAAAAGATTAAGTAATTATTTGAAATGATTTAAATCAATTTAGATACAAACATTAAAGATTCTTTAATCCCAAAAATAATCAATCCTAAAAATATTAGATACACACGAAACTGCTTATTATCCGAACGTGGATCCCGAGTGTCCGAGAAACTAGACACCGAAAACGTAGAAAAGGAGGGACTCCGCATTCCCCAATAAAAAGAGAAGAAACGCAAAGGAAACGTTGAACTTGGTCGGCCCTTCCGTCCTTATTCTTTCCGTCTAAGTTCAAAACCACCCCAACAACCCTTTTTTTCCTCCATTTATTCATTCCCCAACTTCCAACTCTTTCCACATTACTCCGCAATCTCTTTTATTCTCTGCAGACTTACAGTAGCCAGAGAGAGATGGGATTGAAGAAGGCCATTACCTCGTCGTTGGAGGATGTAATAGAGAAAGCAGGGGGCTGTGCTGTGGTGGACGGAGGCTTCGCCACCCAGCTGGAGAGGCACGGCGCTGCCATCAACGACCCTCTCTGGAGCGCCGTCTGCCTCATCAAACAACCCGACCTTATCAAAAGGGTGTGTGCGTCTCTCTCTCTCCCTATTTTCTTCACTGTTTGATTGGATCTCTCTATCTAATTGTTCTGATGAATGTTGGGTTTGGGTTGAAATTTTCAAATTCCTCAGGTTCACTTGGACTACTTGGAAGCCGGCGCTGATATTCTCATCACTTCTTCTTACCAGGTTGATTTCTTTTCCTAATACACGTTACTATTACAAACAACTTGTTCTTCTTCTCTCTTTTTGGGGTTCTGCACATTTGAACAATTAGGGCCTTTTGCGGATAACCCATCGGTAACATTCGAGGAAAAACACTTCAAACTCGATACTTTATAGAAGAAAATCCAACAAAACTTTTACTTTGTGAAATAGGCCACAATACCTGGATTTTTGTCCAGAGGACTCTCCATTGAACAGGGGGAGTTGTTGCTGAAGAAAAGTGTGAAACTGGCTGTCGAAGCCCGAAATAGTTTCTGGGATGCTCTGAAAGTGACACCCGATCATCGCTACAACCGAGCTTTGGTTGCTGCCTCCATTGGAAGCTATGGAGCTTATCTCGCTGACGGCTCAGAATATAGGTATGCATCGCTTTGATACCCTGTTTAGCCAGATGATCGTTGTAATGTACTTTGTTCAGATGTCTGATTTCGATGTGTTGGTCTTTTCAGCGGGTGTTATGGACCCCGTGTGGATGTCGATAAGCTCAAGGATTTCCACCGGCGCAGATTGCAAGTTCTTGTCGAAGCAGGTGCTGATTTACTAGCATTTGAGACCATTCCTAATAAACTTGAAGCTCAGGTTTGTGCATCCACCAATGAGTATCTTGTTATCCACAGTGTCATGGATTTTCAAAACTTGACGGTATCTTGGTTTTCTCCAACACAATTGCAGGCCTGCGTTGAGCTGCTGGAAGAACAGAACGTCCAGATTCCATCTTGGATATGTTTCAGCTCCGTGGATGGTGAAAATGCCCCGTCTGGAGAGAGTTTTGAGGAATGCCTTGAGGTGATAAACAGAAGCAACAAAATACATGCTGTGGGAATAAACTGCACACCTCCTCATTTGATTCAATCTCTCATCTGCAAGTTTAAGGAGGTAATTTCTAAACTCGAAAGATATCAGAAGTCCGCGTGTCCGAAAAACTTGTGAATTAGACCTAATACAGGCTGTTTCTTTCCTCCAGTTAACCAGTAAAGCAATTATTGTGTACCCTAATAGTGGTGAGATATGGGACGGCAAAGCTAAGAGATGGCTGGTGAGTCGAAGTAGTCTTAGGTTCTCTCTATAAACACAGTTTGTGATGTGTATCTCAACTAATCAATTGTGTATTGTGTTAAATGAACAGCCTGCCAGGTGTTTTGATGATGAAAACTTTGAATGCTTTGCAACAATCTGGCGCGATTCGGGTGCTAAACTCATCGGAGGATGTTGTCGGACAACGCCTTACACTGTTCAAGCCATTTCTAAGGTTCTAAAAGGACAGTCCCAATGATCGGGCAACAATGACGGTTATATTTAGGACTTAGGACGACTCCGAGCCAACAAGACTCTCTGCTTTGCGAGGGTTGACAAATGAAAATTGTTACAATAAACTTCTTTTTGAATGGAATGAAGAGTTTTTTTACATGATTGTCGGAATGTCTATGATTTAACAAATGACCAACCTATGGTTACTCGACCGCAGTTTATATTGGGTTGTACTACAATTGTGTGTGACAATAAAAATCAAACTACAAGAAAATTTTGCGCATACATCATGCAACATGCTGCTCAAAGCACCATCACTACAGGAGCAAATCATACAAAGGATAAAATGTTCGGAAGTTTTACAAGGATTAACGTTGTTTCGTTTCTGTGACCTTATCCTTCGGAGTCCCTTTTACTCTATAAGCAGCACTAGACCGCAGACATGCGTACCAAATTCCAGAGCAATTCCATATCTTTAGGACAACTTAATGTCGTGATCCACGCCTATCATAGGGTCCCCAACCGGTGCTATAGCCATTGCGATATGGACCACCTGAATATCTCATATCGGGAGCTTCATTCATCATTCCGTAACTCCTACCACCTATACATAAATATGAGAGGAGTCAAAACAACCTTGCCTGCCGGAGGTTCAGTGTGTATAAGAAACCCAAGAGTAAGAGCTCCACGAGCGCTAGAGTTCTGTGTGTGTGTGTGTGCGCGCGGGTGAGAAAGAGCGAGAGTGAGGGAGATTCACCTAGTCCTCGTGCCCTCCTGTCTGCATTCAGCTGCTCTGCTCTTAGCTTCTCTATATCACGAGCCATGGAGACGAGATTCTTTTCCATTGCTTGCTTTTGCTCAACTTGTTCTTCATTGGCTTTCCTCTCAAATTCATAAGCTCTCCTAAAAAAAGGCGTTGCATAGTCAATCCAAATATGCATACAAAAGAGCAGCAGCTAACGTAGTTGAAAATGCAGTATCATCCTAATGTGTCACCCATCTCCTAAAAAGGAAAAGAAGAGAGAGTATTTTGGCTATAAAACTAATTAGAAATTCATTGTCAAAACCTGGTCTCAACAAGCTCATTTCGCATCACATCAACATCAGCCCTCATGGCAATTAGTTGCTGATTCTCCGCTTGCAACCGAGTAACGTCCTGTGTCAAACCTTGGACTTGGGAAGACAGTTCCTGCCGTAAGTTATTTAGTTTATGAACTTCAGCTCTTAACTGCATAACTTCTGCCTTTAAAGGCTCTGTAGCACGGAGATCAGCTTCTAGCTTCAATTCTCTCTCAATCAAATCCCTAGACTGCGCCTCTTTCTCAGCCCGGATTTTAGGTATGAGCTGCCCCAATCTATGAATTTCATCTCTCGCATCTGTCAATTGCCTATGAAGAAGGGTATTATCATCAATTACAAGCTGGTTCTCAGCAATAATTCGCTGCATTTCTCTACGCTGAACAGCAAGTTCTTCTTCCAGAACTGCAGGGCGAATAGACAAGGATCCCGGTCCTCGGTTCATACCAGGTCGCGGAACATCACGATAAACTCGATAACCATCAGAATGGCGAGACATACGATTTCTCCCTGACATCACAAGGTCCTGCAGTATGGATGCCATCATCACACTATTTCTGTATTATCGAGACATAAATTAAGACAGAAGATGCAAAATCATCCTTGGGCCAACTGTTCAAGCAACAGAGCTGCCAAAACAAGAGAATTGAATGGAAATAGATGTAATATCCTTGCTCTCTGTTGATTCCATGCTTCCTCGATTGTTTTAACGCCATGGCTTCAGTTTCCATCGGATCATGGATCAAGACTTTAAAAGGTACCAAGTATCAAACACGTCAGCTAAACACAATCCTAAAATTTCCTATTTAAAAGGGCTATTAAACAACCTCAAATGATGAACTCTTATCTCCTTCTTTCAAAGAGAAATTACAAACCTCCTATATCGATCTCAAATTAGCTCCTCAAAGGAACTCAACACTAAGCACTAATTTACGCCTCGAAGTAGAGAATATTACTTAATCATCCTTATTTTTTCTAACTTAGGAGCTTAATCAACAATCTGAATTGATCTTGGGAAACGCAAACAACACCTACAAAATAGTAATTCATAAACGTCCATCTTAAGTGCCATCCGTTCACTAATTGAAACGAACTAACTCTAATACATATAAGTTTTCATCGCAATTAATCACTGAAAAGTATAATTCTCAAAGCTGGAAACATGGTTTTGCTTAATTGCAGTTCGGAGTTCCATAACCAGACATAATTACCGGGCGAAAATCAAAATCGATACGAATTCCAACGGTAAAAGTTTGATTAAGTAAAATTAAAGCAGTATTCATAACTTGAATCGAAACAATTAATGGCGAAGATAACATCTATCTATATACGCAGGCGAGCAAAATTACAGAGTGCGAAGAAAGTTGCAGAGCTTGCAGTAAAGTGAAAAATAGCGACGCCGTTTCAAGCAAAAACTTACAAAGCTTGAGCCTTTAGACCGAGCGCGAGTCGGTGATCTTCGACGGGAACAGTGGTTTGCCTCGGCAGCTCAGCAGGGTACCCAACAAACAAACCCTACATCCAACAAGGCGATCGGATTTCTCAATGACGAAATTGCCCTTGTTGCCGCTTCTGGCTTTACGTACTCACTACTCGGGTTTCAGTGACAATGAGCCTTTTGGGCCGAGCGTAAATGCTTACAAACAATGGGCCTCAGGCCCAGTGTTTACCGTAGCCATGTGCTTCAACAAAACTAAGCCCCAGAGTTCCTTTTTGAGCAGATATTTTTGTTTAGAGATATTTTCAACTTTCTCTTGAAAATATCGTAGTTAGAGATATTTTGAAATTCCACTTTAGTATTAAAAAAATAGTTACTTAGTATTACAATTTATTTTATTGCATTTATAAGTACATTAAATTTGAACTTTGTAAACGACGAGCACAATACCACTTTATTATAGCTTGTACATTGTGTGATTCGATCCAAATTTCTCACTCTTGGTGTAAATATAAAGGTATCAAAAAAATAATTTGATATTATCTAGTTGATTAGTTACATACATTATTTGCTTTATTTTTTTTTCTTCTAATTCTATCAAACATTGGTTAGTGAGTCCTATGTTACTTCTCAAATTCATGTGGTGGGATTTTTTTTTTTGAAAATATCTTTATAACACAATACGTTTTTCATTATTTTTTTTTTTAACATTCTCATAAGACATTATACAAGAAAAATATCGAAAGCAAATAAAGAGTTCATTTGATAATTATTTTGTTTTTTTGCTATGTAGGAGAGAGAAACAATAAATTACCTAGCGGAAGGATAGAGAAAAAAAATGTACATGCAACGACGAACGAAACAAAAAATAAAGACTGAACACTAATAACAATTTTAAATAGATTATCCTCCATTTCTCCCTACTCCCACCTTGTAGTTAATTTGGTAAAACATGTTCCCAAACCTTATCCCGTACATATATGTTGACATTTTGTACAGTTATAGAGTAGACAAACATACATAAGTGAGTGAGATTCTAAATTATTTTGGAGAGAGATGGAGAGGGATGGGCTATTACTGTTTAGGTCCTACACAAACAGATAACTACATATAAGTCCTTTTCCTCGTAACTAAACACAGGGAATAATATTCTTAGCTACTTAAAATCATCTTCAATCTTTGAGTTAAAACTTAAAAAATTTAGCTTAGAAAATTTAAGTTTTAACCCATAAATAGTATTTTTGCTCCAACCATTCTGGGTTAAAATTTTAGCTGGAGATCGTTAAAGAATGAATTTAGGCTTTTTTTTTTATTTAAGTAACTTTTTTAAAAGAAAAAATTATGTAGACTATCCTATTTAATTTTATGAACCTTTAACCTAAAAATATTTTGTAACATCCCGTTCCGAGTTTTCTATATTTTCGACATGAAATGACGATTTTGCCCTTGACTACGCGTGAACGGGTGTTTTTTGGGCTTGGTTTTGGGCTATAGGGTCCTAAGCCATTGGGCCCAATAGTTGGGCTTCCGATTATATAACCAAACACACACACACGCATGCACACACGTGCACAGCTTCTGTTTTCTTTCTTCTCTCTCCGTCTCGAACTCTCTCGTCCTCCCCTCACTATTTCAACGTACAGACACCCACATACCACACCTCCTCGACTCAGATCGAGACTAAGGTAAGTATATAATTGTTCCTTGAGACTTACTGAGTTCATATATGTTGGTTTTGTGAATGGGAACCCTCGAAATCATACCAAACCCGTGGCTTAAACTCGAGGTACTGTTCATGTACTTTGATTTCAGGACGTTTTAAGTGAAACTAAGATCATAGCGAGTTTAGAATCTTCCCACGAAGCTCGGAGACCCCCGTTGAGACATTTTGGACGTCGGGATTACTAGTTCTAGGCTTGGCCCGTTTTGGAGGAAATTCTCGTCGAGATTTTGGAAGTTTTTCGAGGAATTTGAAGGTATAGATGTGTTCTCCTCTTGATTTGGAGCATTTTGGTGCAAATTTCGTAAATTTTGGGTTAAAAATGAGCTAGAACGGAAGGTTTAAAGTTTTACCCAGTTTCCGGCACCGGCGACGGTCGCCTGAGCTGGAGGTTAGGGATGAAAGAATATTCCGTCAAAGTTGACGGAATATTCCAACGTCGTCAGTCAAAGATAACGGAAACCGTTAGAAGATAACGGAATATTCCTGACGCCGTTTGCTTCCGTTACGCGTGCGAGGCACGTGCCGCACGTGGCCGGCGCGTGCGGAGTCCAAAAATTTTCCTAAAAATTCCTATGTGTTTGTGACATCGTGTAGGTCGCGTTGGTATATTCATATACCAAAATTGACCTTCGTATGAAAAGTTATTTACGTAGTTCGTTTATGTGCTGTTAATGACGGTTTTACAGTTGTTTCACATATAGGTGAGACGTATCCAGAGGACGAACGCATTCATTCTAGGCTCGGGGGATACGACCCGTCGACATACCAGTGAGTGGGCTTTTGTTTTCAGTATATATATATAATTGACGTTTTTCCCAGAAACGTAATTTGATTGATTTATGAATTGAATGGATTTTATAATTGAGTTGCCATGTCGTATGCCAATTATATTTTATAAATATGATTATGATTGCATTTATTACGCTCCGACGCCGAGGACGGCCAGGTAAGTCAGGTAAGTATGACAGTAGTGTTTGAGATGATGATAGATTGTGATTAGTTCATCACCTGCACCTCGGGTGTTTGTGCTCCGCCAGAGTAGGGCCTAGCCTTCACGTGATCGTTCACCTCACGCATCGTACGCTCACCTTGGATCCAAGGCAGGTGCCTAGCCTGTCGTACAGACCACTATAGGTGGTTCCGACTCGTAGGTGACCCGCGATTCGTCACACAGCCTTCACGTGATCGTAGCACTGAGCGTAATATTATACACCTAGCATGTCGTACAGACCACTATAGGTGGTTCCGACTCGTGTGCAGGATAATGATTGATAGTGATTGAGTATGATGGATGAGCTATAGATTCAGCCGTACAGGTCACTAGAGGTGACTCCGGCTGACATGACACTAGGGACGCCCCTGATTTACATTACTTGCCTGATGATGATGATTTTTCTGAGTTGGTATATCGACATGGCCTATTTTAGAGTTTGATAATGAGTTTTGATTCCTAGACGGGGTTTTCGTATATAAGTTTATATACGTACTATTTTATGGGAAAATTATACTGGATTTACAGCGAGGGGTTATTTATGGATTTTGTGAAATGTTTTGGAAAAGTTTTGTTTTTACCCACTCATGTTTTCTGTTTTGCGCCCCTCCAGGTTTTAGGTAGCAGCGATGACGTGGACGGCTATCGAGGCATCGGGGCAGTTCTGACAGACCACCACTTATGTAAGGTTTCTTCTGTAGTTGTACCTTTTGTTTTAAGTGACTGCACCTAGGTTTGTCTCTGTATCATATGTTTATTATCGACTTGACTTTCACTGCTGCATTTCATGCATAATTACCTTCCGCTGACGTTTTTGGCTACGTTACTCACACGTGACGGCCAGCACGCTTCGACCCCTGGGTCGGGGTGTGTCATATTTAGATTCCGAAAAATATTGAAAAATCACTAACCGACCTATGAAACTCGAGAAACACTATGAAACACATAAAATAATTTTGTAATTACTTTCCGTTGGATTTAAATTTGGACCGTTAATTTTTTTTTTTTACTGTTGGATTTCATCAAATTAGATCTTAATCTTTGGAATTAATGAATTTATAAATATAAAACAAAAAATATATATATACATATATGGTGGACCAGCCCCACTAACTTAGGAGAAATCATGGGCTAAATTTAGCCCATAAATGAGTTTTGAGTTTAACTCATATTTGCCCCAAGGGATGGAGCAAGTTGGGGAAAATTTAGAACCTAAAATTTGAGTTTTACTCCAAGGCTTGGAGTAGGTCTAAGGAGGAGTACGAATTCTACTCAAGACTCATTGTGTTCGAATTACAAAGCTTTGTGCTTATTTTTATATGATTTTTTTACAAAGACTTTTCTAAAGTGATTTATAATATAAACAATCTGATCATAAACATAAAATACTATTAATCGTAATATTATGTCGACATAAATATTTTTTTTTTTAAGAAACTCATACTCATCTCTTGAACAACCAAGTATTATTCATAATATCATGTCCATTTTCTTCGGCATTCTCAATTCTCAAATATTCCTTTGTCACTTGGCTCTTTGAGTTTATCTTATGCAATTGCAGAGATCTCCACATCAGCTTTATCTATACACAGTTATTCTAATACTTATCCTTTTATCTAATTAACTATCTAGGAGATATGTGTTACGCAAGCCAGTTTAAACCACTAATCATCACGACCTATCTTTCAAACAGTTTTAACCCATAAACAATTTTTTTTGTAAGATACCACATCACCCAGATGTGAGAATCCTGTAAGCATTATATGTACATTCCCACCTTCAATTAGCACGAGGTTTTTTGGGAGCTCACTGGCTTCGGAGAAACAAAATCGTGAGGGCCGGGATGTGACATTTTTGCTCCAACTATTATGGGTTAAAATTTAGGGAGGTTTAATAAAACACCCCCGGTACTGTTTACTTTTAACGAAAAATCGTTTTTTTTACCTTTAACTGTCACTATTCACTATACCTTTAAAAGTGACTTTTCGTTAAAAGAAAAGTTTTCAAGCATTTTTCGTTAGTTTTCCTTAAAATTTATCCCAATATCATTAAAGAATGAATTTAGGTTAATTTTTTTTCTTAAAGTAACTGTTTTAAAAGAAAAAAAAATTATGTAGACTATCCTAATTTAATTTTATGAACATTTTAGCTTAAAAATATTTAGATTCCGACAAATATTGAAAAATCACTAACCGACATATGAAACTCATGAAACACTATAAAAAAATATGAAACACATAAAAAAAATTTATTACATAAAAAAATTTAATTACTTTAGCTGTTGGATTTAAATTTAGGTTGTTGGATATTTTTTTTACCATTGGATTTCATCAAATTAGATTTTAACAGTTAGATTCAATGAATTTATAAATATAAAACTAAAAAAAAAAATCCATATATGGTGGGCCAGACTCACTAACTCAAGGGGGAATCATGGGCTAAATTTGGCTCAGAAATGAGTTTTGAGTTTAACTCATATTTGCCCCAAGCGTTGGAGCAAGTTGGGGTATGTTTAGAACTTAAAATTTGAGTTCTTACTCCAAGAGTTGAAGTAGGTCTAAGGAGGATATACTCTTCGCTTTCGAATCACAGAGTTTTGTACTTATTTTTATAAAGTCTGATCATAAACATAAAATTTTACTAATCATAATATTATGTAGACATAATTTTTTTCAAGAAACTCATACTCATCTTTTGAAGAACCACGTATTACTCACAATATCATGTCAATTTTCTTCAAGAAAATTCGGCACTCTCAATTCTCAACGACCCCCTTGTCCCTTGGCTCTTGCGGTAATCTTATGCAATTGCAGAGATCTCCACATCTGGTTTATCTATACACAGTTAATACTTATCCTTTTATCCAATTTAAACCACTAATCATCACGACCTATCTTTCAAACATTTTTTGTATGTCAAGGTCGTGCCTCAATTGTCTTTTCATATTCTTAATCCAACCCGTATCTTTCTATTACTAGTCAAGATTGACTTATGATGGATGACTTCTTATCCATCGAGGATGACTTCTTATCCATCGAGGTAAAAAAAAAATTATCGACATCATTTCTAGTTTCAATCGACTAGCTATAAAATCGATATTGCAAAACATATTTTCGAGCATACAACTCAGGTTCTATTCATTCGCTATGCTAAGTGTGTATTTATTTGAAGACATTGTTTGGTTTTGTTTACATGCAAAACTGCAAATCGAGTCTATTGCATATGCAACCAATGTCTCGTCAAAATTACAAAAATAAAAGTTTCGACACAAATATCAAAAGGGGTGTGATATCCACACACCCCTTTTTACTTTTCTCACACTTTTTTAGATTTCGGCCGTCGGATCGGATGAATTGAAGAATATCTAATGGACAGAAAGTAATAAGAGTGTGTGAGAAGTAAAAAGTGGTGTGTTAATAGTACACCCCATATAAAAACTTTCATTCGTTTGCAAAGAAGAATAGTTGTGTAAATATCTTTCCTTAATGTACTTCTTTTTCCTGGTATCTAACACCTCCATTTTTAACTTCCACATAACATCTCATTTTGTAACATCTCCTCCTTTTATTTTGTTATTTCATTACTCTTGGTCCCGTAAATCATGAAAGTCTATCAAAAGAAGAACTAAATGAGGAAAGGAGTGTGCTATCCACACACTCTTTTTTACTTCTCACACACTACTTGATAATTTATGTCTATTGTTCTTCTTCAATTTATCTGATCCAACGGTCGAAAATTAAAAAAGTGTGTGAAAAGTAAAATATGGTGTGTGAATATCATACTCCATAAGCAAAAGAAAGAGTTCGGAAATCCCCTCTTTAAACAAACTCAACTTCTTATCAAAATGGCGAAAGAGGCATAGAATTTGAAAGTTATATACGCAACAATACTAGAAGTCACAGTTTTGTTTAGTACATCGATATTTTTATACTAAAAAGAAGAGTTTGGCTAAGCCACATAATGTGCAGTCTAATTTGGTATCAAATTTATCATTCACGATATTCGAATCTAAGACCTCTTACTTTTAAATAAAAAAAATATTATCAAACTGTAATACTGAAACAAAGAAATCACAGTTAGATCTGTGTTTAATTTTACTTTTTGGTTGATAGATCTGTGTTTATTATCTGAATGAGTTACCTCTCCAGGTCCAGGGTAAGAAGAAGATCTTTATGCATGTGGACTGATATTATTGGCTGATTGGTCCCATCACGCTCCGATGGATAAAATTCAAGACCTTTTGATAAGACACGTCGCTGTGGGGACCGCAATGCATGGGTGGGAATGCAAGAGTCCGAAAGTAAAACTAGTAGTACCGATGGCTAAATGGGGCAGGGTTGACAAACCAACAAAACGGTCCTTTTCAAATTCGGGTCGACAGCAAATAGGGCAAGCAGAAAGTGAGAGGTGGGACCCGTATCCACTAACAGACGAGAAATCCGTCGATGGGGAGAGTAGCCAATGGGAAGCCGGGGATTCGGATCGACTTTCTAAACTCGACCAATAGGGAAGCAGATAAGGCGTCCCGTGGGCCCGAAAGTACAATCCCCTCTCTCTCTCCTCCCCAAAAGTGCAAATCCCAGAGCTGCCTTCGCTGTTATATGCACTGTAAAAGGGGGCTGTGGAGCATACACACCCCAATTATTTCTTGCGCTCTTCACCTAACTAAAAGTGCGTTCATCAAACAGTTCTGTGCACATTCTCGAATTCGCACTATTTTAAACTTTTTCCAAAAAGATTTTTGGATTTCAAATTCGGGGTCGAATTTTGATGAATTCTAGCAAGAAAGTGGCACATGCCGTCGGCGGTAAAACTGCCCGAGCGTGTGACAGCTGCATAAAAAAGAGAGCTCGTTGGTACTGCGCCGCTGACGACGCTTTCTTATGCGAAGCCTGCGACTCTACCGTGCACTCCGCCAACCAATTGGCCCGTCGGCACGAAAGGGTTCTCTTGAAGACGGCGTCGTCTCTCAAACCTAGCAACAAAGAAGATCGAAAGACTGCCGTTTCGAAGACCTCGGCACCGTCATGGCACCGCGGGTTCACGCGGAAGCCGCGAACGCCGCGGGGCGGGAAGTCCACGACACATCGTGGAAAATCTAAGGAAGGAATCCGAAACCTGTTTCCGCAGGTTCCGGAAGTTGGAGGAGACGATAATAACTCGTACGATGAAGAAAATGAGGAAGACCAGAAGCTGCTTTATAGGGTTCCGATATTCGATCCGTCTGTTGCGGAGCTGTGCAGTAACTCTGGTAACTCTAGTGAAGATGCAGTTGCGAATGACGAAGCTAACAATCTTAGTACTGTTTCTGATCATGTTGGAACCCAATCCAAAGCAGTTTCGTCGTTGCCGAATTTTAACGGCCATGATGGGTTTCTGCTTCCGAGCGACACGGATCTTGCGGAGTTCGCGGCGGACGTGGATAGTTTGCTGGGGAGGGGCCTCAATGACGATCAGTGTTTTGGGATGGAAGGGCTAGGGTTGAGGGATTGTAAAGAAAAAGAATCGAACGGTAGAGTAAAGCTAGAGGAGGATGATGATCAAGATGGAATAGACGGTGTTGATTTTATGGGGTGCCAATTGGGGGAGAGTGAGAGTGATATGATGAGGGAGCCTTTTGTTTTGAATTTTGAAGATTATGATGACTCGCCTGCATCGTGCGGTGAGCAGGATGACAAAATGATAGTTGGAATCGATAGTAATTGTACACAAGATCATGAACATGAGGAGGCGGAAGAAGATGCAATAGATAACAGCAAGAAGAGGAAGACGATTTTGAGGCTGGATTACGAGGCGGTGATTACGGCCTGGGATGGCTCCCCGTGGACCTCCGGTGACCGCCCGGATTTCGACTCCGAATGTTTGCCTGACTACCTGGTTTGTACTTCTTGCCCTAAGTCTTCAATTCTTTTCCTTTGGTATAAAATACAAGTAATATGGAATGTATATGAATACAAATGAGGTCTTCAGTACAAATCTTACATGCAATCATTTGTGGAAAGAAGTCTTAAGTTCAAATTCGTTAATTGATTAATAAACGCTTAATATAATTGATTATATATGCAGAGGGATATAATAAATAGAATTAACAAAGGACTATGTTTGTGAACCTTGCAGGGTGTATGTGGACCTGGACTTCATTACCCTTACGGAGATTTGAACGGAATCGGGGTGCACCCGGCAATGGCGCACGGAGGGAGGGAGGCGAGGGTGTCAAGATACAGAGAAAAGCGGAGAACAAGGCTGTTCTCGAAGAAAATAAGGTACGAAGTTCGAAAGCTGAATGCGGAGAAGAGGCCAAGAATGAAAGGGAGGTTTGTCAAGAGAGCATCCTTTGCTGGATCTGCTTTTCCCGTGCTTGCCAAATAAACGTCCCCCGGTGGCTCAGCCCATAAGTTTACCTTGTGGTAAACTTGAGTTTGTGTACACATGCATGCAGCATGTAAATCCATTAACTATTAAATAAATATTTTTGACTGAGTTCATGAATATATATGTATATATATAGGGTTTAGATCTGCATAGTTTTTGGGCTCTGCTTGTTTCCTCGTATAAATAATTAATAACTTTCGTACCCAATTTTCTGTTGGAAAAA
Source organism: Crataegus laevigata (assembly GCA_963580275.1). Taxonomy (NCBI): domain Eukaryota; kingdom Viridiplantae; phylum Streptophyta; class Magnoliopsida; order Rosales; family Rosaceae; genus Crataegus; species Crataegus laevigata. Next base: position 2,918,684 of record OY756948.1, on the reverse strand, counting down.
AAAAACAATTATTTTGCATCCAATTTTTATGCGATTCATGCGAATTCACTCCGTGGTATATATATAGGGATAGGATCAAGAGACAAATATTTTTACAAACATTCTTACACTTCTTTATAGCCTTTAAATTTTATAACATCCAAGGGTTTCTATTTATTCATTAAATGACTTGGATATTTATGTGGATTTTAACTAATATTTAAAATAAAATTAAAATTAAAAAAAACATAAAATCTAGAAAAAAATTAAAAGGGAAGAAACCCTAGGATCATGGGTGTTTTATTCCTTCCATGGTCGCTATTGCCATTATCTTTTGTTGCTCAAATTCGTGGATGGTAGTCGATGATGACCCTTTGATTCCACCTCCCATGATTACTTAGAAAACCCTAGCTGTAATCGTTAAAAATAAAGAAGAAGAAAGGATTGAGAGGTCTGCAACCTGCGTCTCCCCCTTTGCTGATGTGCTTTTGTATTGAAACTGGAAATATTTATAATAGCCGATTGGGAAGGACGTTAGGGTTCGTATCGTGCAGTTTGGTTTCCACAGAACTACCAAGAAATTAGAGTAATCTAACCGCATAAGCAAACACAATTTTTTTTGTTTAATTTGAATTCCTTTTCTATATTTCCAGTTGAATGCGAGTGGTCGAATGAGCTGAGAATAATTGGTTCTTAGGCCGCGTGCGCAATGCAGTTAAGAAGAAATCGTTGACGGTGTTTTGATTGCGCATGCATGTGATTGCTTGGGTTCAAAGTCTGAATCCAAGTCTTGATCGAAATGGGAATGGAAGAACCAATTTCAGTTAAATTATCTTCCTTTTTTAATTATATTTTTAATTTTTCAAATTTTATGTTTTTTTTCAACTTTATTTTATCTTTAATATTAGTTAAAATCTACATAAACATCTATGTCATTTAATGTCACATCCCGGCCTAAGCTGCCACCACATATCGGGCTTGACCTCTGCCGTAGCATGATATTGTCCGCTTTGGGCCCCAACCACACCTCCTGGGAAGTTCTCGTGTGAGTTCGCAGAAACAAAACCGTGAGGGTGTGGTCGGAGCCCAAAGCGGACAATATCGTGCTACGGCAGAGGTCGGGCCAGGGATGTGGTGGCAGCCCGGCGTTTTAACAAAATATTCATAACGGCAGCTAACGACGTCAAGTAAAACTAACGGCATATTCTAGTTTTAACGGAATATTCCCTAACTGCCGTTAATTGTTACCGTTAGTGTGCCGGGCGCGTGGGGGCGTGTCTGACTGTGCCTTGGCTGGCGTGTGACGACCAACATGTTCTGACTTAGGTCGGGGTGTGTCATTTAATGAATAAATAAGAACCCTTGGATGTCATGTAATCAAAAAGCTTAAAAAGAATGTAAAAGTATTTGTAAAAATATTTGTCCCTTGATCCTATCCCATATATATGGGTTTCACTCGATTTATATGTTAATGCAAATGACTCCAGGTTTATTTCTCGGTCATTGAAAAAAGGGATACTTTAGATGTGGTCCCTAATCACTAGTGTATATTGATTGAAACCTACTAGGTTTTAGATTTTGATCAAAGTTATTTGACTTTGGAAACATCAGCATATTAGCATTAATCAATTTTCATGTCAACTATTTTATATTTTATATTAAATATTGTTATATCGACATCCTTTAGACTTTAACATTAAAATAAATTACCACATTTATGGGATATAAAATTTCATAAGATTTGAAATTTAACGTTTATGGGATTACAAACTCCACCCTTAGAAAACCTTACACCAATTAAAAATTGGTGATTAAAATGTGGAAAATAAGTTATGAAAAGAATTTTTTTTTTATTGAATGTCATGATAAAAGGTAAATGTTCCCATAGGTTGCGTTTGGTACGCAGACGGGACGGGACGGGACGGGACGGGACGGAACAGGACGGGAAGGATGTTGTAAATTTTGAAAAAGACAAGGGGCATTGTTGTCCTAAAATGTTAAAAATTTCTGTCCCACAGACGTGGAACAGCCCCGTTCCATGGGGGGGGAGGTGGAACCAAAAATCATCCAAAACTTGTCCCGTGGAACGCCCCGTCCCACTCGTTTTAGGCGTACCAAACGCGGGACGGAACGCCTCGTCCCGTCCCGTCCCGCGTACCAAACGCACATAAGAATGTACCCATGTACAATTATAGTATTTCACTAGAATGTACCCATATACAATTTCAACAATAAAACCCATATGTGACCCCAAAAAAAAAACAATTTACCCATATAAATTCGTAATGTAAAAATTGATTAAAGGATAGTAAATGGAAGCAAACCATAAGGCCAATTTACTTAAGGTACATACTCTATAAATCTTATAGGAAAAAGTTATGCATATATGGGTACAAAATAATTTAGAAGAAAAAGTTACAATGGTAGTATAGAATAAAAGTTGGGAACATGGATTGAGGAACAAGAGAAGAGAATGTACCCAATGAAATTAAAATTGTGTTCATAGCAATATAATGGTCATTTATTATGATTTTGCAATATGATGGTCATGGAGAAAAATTAAGTTTGAAATTTTTTTGGCAAAATTTAAATTTGAATATAAACATAAATTATAGTGAGATAATTTTTGGATTTTCAGTTACAAACGTGATAATGTAGTAGAAATTATAAACTAAAATTTGTATAAAAAATAACAAGATGACATCGACGTATTTTAATGGCATAATGCTGATGTGTACAAAATCAAGGGACTTTGATAAAAAAAAATTAAAAACCAATAAAGTTTCAGTCTATGAACATTAATGATTAAGGACTAGATCCTAATTTTTGCTTGAAAAAATGTAGTCACACACCTCTGCATTTGTGCATCCAAAACAAGGTCTTCGCAGATTGCGAATTATTTTCAAAGATAATCGAGCAAAACTTTAAAAAGGAAATTCAGTATTTTTCACTTGGTATTGCAGCAGATTGAGTCACAACACAAGACATCAAGTATCCTGCGTTGGCATCTCTGATAAAATTATTCCGTGTCCTCCATGCGTCTTTTCTTAGTCTTTTTGTTCATGTACATGACTCGGAACCCACCAACACATTACCCGTCACTTGCTTCTTTAGATTCGACAACTAGTCATGCGAGACGAAGAAGGGACTGATACGTGACTTGCATTTTATTATACCTAGAAATGCATGTGTTTCTTTGTGATCAAAAGATCATGAGAATATATATATATATATATATATATATATATATATATATATTTTTTTTTTTTTTCAAGAATAAGATTTTGTATGATAGACGTTTCCTTCGACCCTTACAAAACGGAAAGTCTTTTTAGCTTGGTTTCGCCCTTTTGAAAAATGCATATATGTCACTTTCTAAAATAGCATACATATGAAAGCATCCCAAATTTATTGTGGATGTTTCTTTAGTATCGGGGGCTCCTTCTCTCCAATTGTTATCTAGGCTTGATAGAACTTTGGTTCGTATCAGCTTTGTGCGTAGTTCAACTTGCCTAATCTTCTCGTTCTTCGAAGATTCCTAGTCTTTTTCAGGATGGTGATGTATTCGTAATGTTATATTCACACTTTCGGTGAAGAACTGGTACATTAACGATCTTGACTGAAATTTACATACATGAATCGCCAAATGCGAAATCTAAAGTAAATGTTTTTGCTTGCGAATATATGTATACATCTGTCTTAATTCTCTTACACCAAAACAGAACTCCACTCAAAATTTTAGCCGACACAGATTTTCTAATAAAAAAAGTAACACAAAAAGGAACAGCAGTAAAAACACAACGAACTCAGATCCCTTCCCGCATTGCACTAAGCACATTTGTGCTTACTCCTCGTAACTTTCCTTTCCACTTGTCACTCCCTCAAACATCCACATCACAAACTTAATAACTAATTAATTAATTAAGATGGGTTAGAGGAGGTAACCCAAGACCAAGAGTCAGCTCCAACCCTACCTCTCCATCTTGATCATCAGCAGCTTGTTGATCTCCGCTAGACCCGTTTCCTTGCGGAATCGGGTACAAGTCATCCGGGTCTGGAACATTACAGAGTTGTGCCAAACTCTTGGTGTTTGGCCCGGTTGCAAAGTCTGGTTGGATTTTGCGCCGGTTCATGGACCTCTTGAACTTGTTCCGGGTTGTAGCTTTGTTGTGAGAGGAACTGCCCGAGGTTGTGTCCCTGGACACGTGGCGTATGTCCCCGGATTTGTGAGGAGGGTCCAGGTTCGGAATCGTGTTCCGCTTCAGCACATCTGCATCAATTCCTATGATGGGCGATCCTTCAAGAACTGCATCAACGGCTGCCTGGCATTGGTCCCAGCCCCCGGACCACATCAACCCCACCGAGCCGTACGTCGGGTTCACTATCCGGCCACACGCCTCGTACAATAACGACTTGAAAATAGCTAATAGAAAATTACAAATAGGAAAGGAGCACAAATTATTATCATTTTTTAAAAAAGAAAATCGTATAAATTAATTGAATATGGGCGATATTAATTTTTTTAGAAATGATTTTCTAACATCTGTTTTTTTTTTCTTTTCAAATTGCAGAGTCTACACATTCTTAGTTAATTCTGTTTTTTTAATTTATTCAACTCGAAATTAGAAACAAACAGAATGGTGCGACTGACTTAGCTCATATGTGCATACAATATTGAAATGAGTTTGGATTAATTTTTCACTTACCAGGGCGGAGGGCTGGGGAGCCAGCATTGATGAGATTGAGGAGGCCAGCGCGGCCATAGAATTTGGCAAGAAAAAGTGTGGCGTTGGCTTGGGACTCGGAGGATTTGATCCACTCAATGCAGGGTCTGATCTCGCATTCGTCGCTGCACCCTTTGCGAAGCACTCTGCATCCGTTGCAGCTCATTCTCATTCTCTCCAAACTACAATGTGAATGGAGGAGATTGGAGGTGTATTTAACAGAGTTGGTGAGGGGCATTTCAGGCATTTCCCGGGTGGTGCGCAGTGGTTTTTGGAGGATTGCGAGGCGAAAACCGGAGGTTTTGTGTGCCACCTTCCAGTTTAGGTTAAAAAGTGCTCAGGGAAAAGTAGAAAACCAGCTGACTGCTTTTGTGCTTTCCTCTTTTACTACAACCCTGCATGCAGACTTATATTACGAACCGACCATGGTAATAAAATATAAAGCTAATCCACTTTTATATGTTTGCAAGGCAATAGGTTAGATTTGGTAATACAATCTGACTCATATAGTCAGTCATATACACGCTGGATTCCAGGGGTTTTAGGTGTTTAACACTTTGGGAAGCAAATTAAAATCAAATTATTAGAATTAACCACCAGAAATTACAAAATGTGGGTACTCGGGACAAAATGTGATACTTTATGTTGTATAATATAAGTGACGACAGTGTTAATGTACCACTTTAAAGTATAGCTTTCAATGTCTCTCTACTTATATTATGATAGTGCACCATCTTGTGGATTTGTAGAGAATGTAGTCTTGTGCACTACCTTTCAGAATTTTGGTAGTTTTAGGCTGCACATGGATTACACTAGATTTTGATGGGGTTTTATTGTTATTTGTGCGGATTTTGTCGGCTTTAGTTTAGCTGTATTTACGTTAAAGCTTCTGCAGTTGTTTTAACATTTGTGATTTTAGTCCGTTTCTTTTGTTATTAGTGCGGATTTTGTTCGCTTTAGTTTAGCTGTATTTACGTTATTGTTTTTCCATTTGAGAAATGTTTTGAGACTCTCTCAAAGTGGACTCTCTATAGACTCTTGCCACATCACAATAACGTCATTTCCGGGACAAAACATGAGGTGTTAGAGAATTTATAAAGAGTCTGACTTTTTAGAGTCTGCTTAGCATTTCTCTTTGCATTTATATTAAATTTGTGTCTTATATACCCATTTAATGTATTGTTAAGGTTTATTTGAAATTTTATTCTCATTCTATTTTATTTTTCTGATTTACCATTGGGCATCATTTTATTTTCCAAGGAAAATGCAAAATTGTAATTTAGAGATAATACAGGGGCAGAATGTGTGAAAGCAAAGAAGAAGACAACAAATGATTTTTTTCTTTTTTGGACAAACGATATTATCCATACTAAAGGAAATTGGTGATCTTGGTCTTACCATGACCTAGCAATAATGTGTTTTAAATTTTCCTTCAACAAGAATCGAACTTTTGATTTCTCACTTACGAGTGAAGATGAATTATGACAAGTTGGCGACAACCGATGAAATTAGGACATGATGGACGGGACAAATGATTACCTGGCATGTGACACGCACGTGGCACACGAGCTCCTGACCGCCTTACAGAAGCACGCTCCAGATTGCCAGGAGTCCCGAACCAAGTTTGATGTTCGGATTTCCTGGGTTTAATTCCTGGACTGGACCTGGTGAGTGGCTCATTATCTTGGGCCAGTGGTTTTGCAAGTTCCGATGACCCACTCCATGCTAACTAATTTGACTAAAAGGAATGTGAGCCGGACTTTTGGTTAAATCACTAGAAAGATACCGGGCATAAAATATTTTGCAGTTATATGAAAAAAGAAAGAACAGAAAAGAAAAAAAAAGTAAGTACAAGACGTCTTTTATCAACAAAGATGTGGTCTTCCCGCTTTCACGAATTGGGTATTCCTAGTCAAATTTTATTTCTCGGTATTTTTGTTTCGAACATCCGAGAGTCCTTAACCGACAGCCCCAAAGGTTTTCTTGGATGGGGAATGCGAGAACAACTTTACAAGATAAGCCTGACTTTGAGTTTGATACATCACACATCACATAATGCTTATTCGAGCATCTGAATGTTCTTGTAGCGTTACAAAGTTACTCTTCTTGTGGGTTATGACTCGTGATTTTCAACACTTACTCATAAAAAAAGACTCGCGCGAAGTAGAACGAATTTATAGTTATCTTAGCGTTTCAAATTAGTAAGTAAAAACATGTGCTTTTCTATCATTCAACCATATAATAATTCAGTTTGACCCATTCATGATTTTCATTTTGGTTCCAAGAAATCAAAAAGACTAAACAAAGGGCAGAGAAAAAAATAAAAGAAAGGGAAGAGTAAAATATAAGTAGTAGTGGCAATGAATATTGCATCGAGAAGCTAAATTGTGTTGATGAACAAATGATGATGATGATGAAGGTGGAGGGTCAAAATATATATATATTCCACATCCAAAAGCTAGCAGACAAACGAATCTAAAGTTTTACCATACTTCGCCGCATAAGTCGTGGCGTTTCTCACATCGGTTTCTCTGCCGCCCTTCCTCTCTCTCAGAGTTTCAGTCTCCTCCTCCACCCTCCTCCACCCTCCTCCTCGTCCTCCTAAAACAACCAATGTACCAGAATCCGAGGGCTCTTTTGTTTTGCTTGTTGACTTGATCATATCCATATCCAAACAACATGCACCATAAAATCGAAGAATTAATATCATCAAAATTATTACTCTGCATAATGTTTGTCTGCATGCACTTCTTGTGCAACCAGACAGAAATACTTTTACAAGAAAATCACAAACTTTCTGTGTTACGCTACTTTACAAACGCTAAAGTCCATCCAACATTACTATACCCCTTTTTTCACAGTTAAATGATCATTTGAATATACATCTCTCCTGTTTTGTGTTTTTCTCATGCTTGCAAATCCCACTCAAAACCCTAGTTAATTAACTGATCAAAAGCACTTCTCCATCATGGCTTTGAACCTCGAAAACCAACTTTCTGAAAAAGCTAAAAGGCGATGGCGAGATGTGATGTAGAAAAGCCGGACTTGTTGGGTTTTTGAGTCTAAATAAATCATTTTTATTGTTAAAAAGGCAAGTAAAAAATAGTCAACGGCTCAGGCCCTCGATGCCCCTAAAATACGTAGCCAGGTCCAGCAACTATTCAGACACCTTGATTAGAAAGTGAGACCGATGTTAAATAGCTTTAAGCTTTCTGCATGAGGAGAGGATAGTGATGGAAGAATCAAACTTTTTTACCAATTTAAGAAATAAGACGGGAACGAAACCCTATACAGGATAGCGGAGGAAGAATAATAATATACTGATCGATCGATCGATCGAGATTTACCAGAGCTAAAAGCCTTCACCAAATAAGACCTTTCACTTTCTTTCCGACAGAAAAAAAAAAAACAGACCATTCAATTCTTTTCAGGGATTTGCTTGGAAGCCTAACGTTAGATCATTAGTCGATATAAAAAAAAGATCTAACGGTTAAGAAATTTGCAATTTTTGTTACGCTTATTAGAGCTCGACTCTAATCTAACTGTGACAGTGGCTGGACTCTTTTGGTGGAGGGAGATGAGGTGGCATCAAGTTAGTGGGCTCCGCTCATGCCACGTAGGAGGTTTAACAGACTTATTGACTGAATCATGGAAAGCGAAGCAAAAATCAAGTTTCAGGGAATTAAGTGGGGATAAGAAGCTGGAGTTGTAGTAAAAATATTCCTTGCAAATGTTGAAAAAACAAGAGAGTAGAAAATGCGCATGTATTGTTGTGTTGGAAAGCAAAGAATCCCTCCGTTTTGTAATTTTGCAAAAATATTTATGGTCTGCCAACACTCTTTCTCTGATGATGATATATATTCGATCTTCTGAATATCTCAAAAGCAAAGCTAAAAGATCAGAAGATGTTTAGGATCTTGAAAAACTAGTACAAAGGTGCGGAGATTCTATCACATCACTATCTAGCAAGGAAACGCTCGTACAAATTTCTCAACTTTTCTATACAAATCTTGATTCATGATCCATTAATCACAACAAGAAATTATAAAACTAGATTAATTAACCATTAATCCAAAATACCCCCGGTTTTCTCACTTCGTGAATTACCAAAATATAATGAATAGAACTTGACATACGGTATGAGAAAAACGTGGGTATTTTGGTTTTAATTCAAGAAATATTTCCCAAGAAAAAAGGAAATTTGAATAATTTGACTAGTTGTGGAGTTTATCTGGGCAACTGGGCACTCTTCTTTTGGATTCTTCATATCCTTTTTCTGTTTTGTTGAAGTTGGAACTGGAAGTGCTTCCGCCGAAGTGCTTTTGGAACAGGGCTTCTGTGCTTGTCTTGCTCTTCTTCTCCATCATGTTCCTCTCTGCTTCCGCCTGCACCTTTGATATTAGATTACCTGTATTTCCTGGGAATACCCGTATTGCCCCTGCCCTGCAATCGCAGCAGACCCAAATCTGTAGCGCCGAAACGACCAGAATCACCAGCAGGGAAGAATGCAGAAGCCTCCAGCAACCGGCGTACGACATTGCCGGAATATATGTCCAGCTACATAAATCACCAAAGCTCTCTCTCCCTCTCTCCTCTTTCTGTTTTGATGAGCTGTTTGAGCTAATGTTTGACTGTTAAAATGCCAAGTTCTGAATTTTATATCTTTCTCTTTCTCTTTCTCTTTCTCTCACTGTCTGTCTCTCTGTCTCTCGAGGCTGTGACTTATGAGCAACGGATTGACGGCTATTCTATGTAGAACAGAGAGAGAAGAAGATAAGGAGAGATACAGGACTGTGGGGAGAGAGAGAGGGGCAGAGAGAAATGAAGCCTAGTATACGCCCACAGTGGTCCACGTGAAGGGAAAATAGTCTGTCCATGTCTCAGCTCTCTGTATTTTAGCTTATAACTCTATTTTTTAAAATTTAAAGAAAATTAATGAAAAATCCAAAAGAATTATAGTTTTAATGAAAGAATAAAAAACAAATAAAGATGTAGTAAATAAGATTAAAAAATGTAAAAATTTATTTTTTCGTTAAAATGAACAATACATAAGTATTTCGTTAAAACACCCCCGGTACTGTTTACTTTTAACGAAAAACCGTTTTTTTACCTTTAACTGTCACTATTCATTATACTTTTAAAAGTGGCTTTTCGTTAAAAGAAAAGTTTTGAAGTCCTTTTCGTTACTTTTCCTTTTATTTTATCCTTAATAAAAAAAAAAGGATCTACTACTAATCATCATGATTCATGGATGCTATCTTTTATGGAGTATGATTCTCTTCTCTCTTTAATTTCTTTAATTTTTGTCCTCTCCTTTTACACTTTTTTTTTCTATCTCTTTATAAAAAAAAGTCAACACACAATGTTGATAAGACTTAATTTTAACCGTTCAAACAGGAGGAGACTAAAGGAAAAAGAGATTAAGAGATAAGAGAATTATAGTCCATTTTTTATTAAATCACTTACACAGTTCAATAATTTATGTTCTTTTTTACAAAATGATATATAATTAATAGTAAAAAGTACCCTACAGCGTGCATTTTGTCGGAATACTAGCCACCACGCACACATGAAGCGCATGCGCCTGGTGCAAAAAAAATTATAACATGGGTGACGTTAGCCTAACGTCACATGGCCTCAGGCGCAATGTCGGGCTATTACTTACTGCCCGACTCCTCAATTTGGTGGTCTTCGGCTCACCTGCGGCACGATTGATGCCTTGGGCAAATTAAACCCCGACAGATCAAATCCGCTCTGATATAAACAAGAGTAGATCGACATTGACATTGTTCTGAATTTAATAACGTGCATAATCCAGCATAAGTGAAATTCTATACATAGACTTCGATTCAATTAGTAGTGAAACTACTCAATATATGTTATGTTGCATTTGAATCCGTCAGTGCTCGCAATAGTATATTATACGGCAGGTGTTTCATATAAACTGTAAATAAGGGCTTTGTCACTAATTTGGCCATCGTTACGGTGAAGAAAGTTAATTACTGATGCGCTGCTCCTGCACTTGCTGCAAATATATGCGCAGGTATACGATTACCGATGCATTACGCTGGAAATCAGCACGTCGGTGACGCTGTGCGAGTCAAAACAAATCAAATTAAAAGTGAAAACAAGGGCCACACGCGCTTTGTAGAGCGTCTCTGTTATTATGCGAACGAATCCTAGGGAGGGATCGCGAGCCAAGTACCACACTTGAGAGAGAGAGAGAGAGAGAGAGAGAGAGAGAGAGATTAAAGAGTATGTGTGTAATGTGTGAGATGGAATTTGGGGGATTAAATATGGAAACGTGTATAGGATTGCGGAGGAGAAGACTGGCCGGGAATCCCGCGGCGGTGCTGGAGACCAATATTTGGGTGCAGTTATATAACGTGTATGCAAAAGAAATAACTTTCTCGTACCGTCGTACGTCTGTCCTAATTAATTGTTAATTAGTACTATAAATTACTAAATTAGGTGCCAAATTTGATGCAATCTTGTGAGCTTCTTGAAGACACAATTGTCCTCACAAATCACTTGGGAGTTGGGGCTTGTGATGAAAATGTGACAATGTTTTATTTGGGGCATATCCATTGTTCGGCTCTGGGCGGCTGACCACTATCTCGATTAATTCTTAAACATTTGAAAATAATAAAAATGCTCTTAGACTTGTTTGGGCGCCCGCCTAGCTCGCATGAGTCGATACTCTTATTTAAATTGTAAGAGACTTATTTTATGTATTCCAATCCAATTATTTATTTTTCAAGTGTAAATGGACATTTATTTATACTCTATAATCTATATGGCAGTCGATCTTAATTGAATGGCAGGTGGTTATTTAATTTTCTTTGTATTTCTTCTCGACAATTGGATTAATATTGAACTTTGTGTGACAACAATTTTCTTTGAAAATGAGATCTAGGAGAAGTAAAGTCATATTAGATTATGGCATTATTAACTCATTGCCAATCGAAGAAAGCGAGAGCTGTGTCTTTTGGGCATCGACCAAAGTTAATGGGGTCCTTTTGAGAAGAAATGAAAGGAAAACAAGAAATTGATTAGATAAAAACAGTGCCAAACTGTTGAATAAAACTGGTTAAGGACCCATGAAAACTGGAAAAGAAAACAGATAGATGGATGAAGACACAGATTGCCTAACCCGCCAATTTCCATGCTAGGACATGCATTACTCTATTATTAAACAAAACTTAATCAATGTTTTTCAAATGTAGACAATTATTTAAACATGTGATTAATTGCAAAGAACTCGGATTATGCATTACGAAAGGAAAATAATAACGGTATACATTTTTCTCATCTTACTTATTTCTTTTTATTTTTCACTGTCAAATTGAATAAGTCAAACGACAACAAATGAAAATTAAAAGAGCTTGCGATTATTATGCCGGATTTTCAAAGATATTGTTCGATTGATCGATTAATCAGAGTGTTAATAGAAGAACCAAAATCCTCGCCGGATCCATTCCATAGGGATTTTAGAGATTTCACAATCGTGTCCGTTCATCATATATCATGAGATCAAAAATCATTTAAAATTTAAAATTCAAATATAAATAGTACCCAACAAAAACTGACTGCACGATATAAAATGAACGAACAAGTAGAAATGCTGTTCTTTTACCAACAATCAGTGTCCTGGGTGCATTGATAGGACAGGTACGACTGGCGTACAAGAAATGTCACTTCAATGTTAGAAATTCAGACGAGACTTTGAGGTAGCAAATGTCATTTAAAAGTTATCAATGGTACTTGGTACGGTTACAACTGAATTATTAGTCATGGTCAAATAACTTTGCAGGGTTAAAACTCAACTATTTTTTTGGTGAAGATTAAAACTGAACTTTTGAGTCTCTATTTTGTGCATAATATATACCGGTGGATAACAAAATTTTACCTCAACGTATTTCAAAATTAAAGATAAGTGATTTTGTTTTGTAGTTTTAGTATGTCTGAAATACGGAATGTATATCATCTAGTGTTTCAAAAATACCATAAAATTTCTCATATCGGACCACTTCATCTGCATGCATTAAAGTTACAAATTGATCTTGTCGTTTGGACTTTTGTCATCCTCTCCTACTTATTTTTGCCATTTTCTTATCCCCTCTTTTATTGCATTTGCCATATTCTTCTTGGCCTCTACTCTCAAGCCACCTACTAATAATTCCCTCCTCTCCCTCTCGCTTTCTCTCACACAAACATTGAATTTCAACCAAAATTTCTCTGCAGGTCAATAGAGGTGGGTACTATTCTGTTCTGTTCGCTTCACTTTCTAAACCGCAAACCAAACGAAATAATACAACCGCATTGATTCAGGTTTGGGTCGGAATGGAGAATGGGTGGACTCATCTGCAACCGGTTTGTACAATTTGTGAGATATCTAAAAAGAAAGAGATAGAAGTGGCAAAACCAAGGGCTGAACCGATCTAACCTTAAGCCAAATCACATTTGCAAACGGTACATTCCGACCTAGTTCACTAGTTCAAGCCCTGGTTTGGTATTGAGGTGATTTAAAAAAAAATTGTGTATCTGTTTAGGCCTAAATTTACACTATCGGCCTGTACAATCAAGGCCGTTAAATGAACGGGATTTTAGATCGTTGGATGACAAAATAGCAGTTTGGGCCGAGGGAAGATTTTCTCGGCCTAAAAGAAGATTTACTTGGAACCCTAGGAACTAGGTAAGCCTAGGACACCAACTTTTCCTTGATTTAAGGTGAAAAACATGCCCTAAAACAAAAAACAAAAAACAAAAAAAAAACAAAAAAACAAAAACAAAAACAAAAAAAATGTTGGCTACAAATGTCACAGAGCCTACGTGGCGCGCAGGCCGAGTAAATAGTAGTCTAACTGTTGTCCTTCAAATGTGTGCAGGGCGTGCCAACTCGTCGGCCGGGCTCGGCCGAGGAGTAAAATGTCTTGATGTGGTATGGATGCGCGCGGCCAACTTCTGTATCTTGCGATTGCGGCCGAGAAAGGAACGTGTCTCGGCCTTTAGGTTCTAGAGCCTGAAGACAAGGCTGCCAATTACAAAATTCACAAATTGTCGTCGTCCAATTCGGCCACAGTCACCGTATTGATGAAAGTGAGACCACGCCGAATCGATACTAGAGTATAAGGGCAGAGGTACTCAAAACTGACGAAGGCCTCGACCACAGACGTGGTTCGGCCGTCTCGGTGTTGAGTTCTGAAATCCTCTTGTGAGTACGTAATCGTAGAACGACTCGGCGTCGAGGCACCGAGCTTTGGTATTAGTAACACCTCACTTCGCCGGGCCGGCTGGTGAGATGACCTCTGTCGACGGGGATTCGAGAATCCTTCGTCGGCCGAGACTAGGATAAATAACCAATCGACCCCGTCGCAGTGCTGTCAATCCAAACTGAAGATGTTTCACGGACGGTCGGTTCTACGGCAACATTGCTGTTTATCCAAACTGAAGATGTTTACCGGTTGCCTCCACAGTGCTGTCAATCCAAACTGAAGGTATGGAGGCGAAGAAGAAAATAAAATTCTCAAGGGTGTTGAGAGGTTTCGCGTAGAGCGAGAAATTGCGCAAGGCAGATAGTCTAAAATCTGCCTTGCGCAATTTCTCGCTCTATGCGAAACCTCTCAACACCCTTGAGAATTTTATTTTCTTCTTCGCCTCCATACCTTCAGTTTGGATTGACAGCACTGTGGAGGCAACCGGTAAACATCTTCAGTTTGGATAAACAGCACTGTTGCCGTAGAACCGACCGTCCGTGAAGCATCTTCAGTTTGGATTGACAGCACTGCGACGGGGTCGATTGGTTATTTATCCTAGTCTCGGCCGACGAAGGATTCTCGAATCCCCGTCGACAGAGGTCATCTCACCAGCCGGCCCGGCGAAGTGAGGTGTTACTAATACCAAAGCTCGGTGCCTCGACGCCGAGTCGTTCTACGATTACGTACTCACAAGAGGATTTCAAAACTCAACACCGAGACGGCCGAACCACGTCTGTGGTCGAGGCCTTCGTCAGTTTTGAGTACCTCTGCCCTTATACTCTAGTATCGATTCGGCGTGGTCTCACTTTCATCAATACGGTGACCGTGGCCGAATTGGACGACGACAATTTGTGAATTTTGTAATTGGCAGCCTTGTCTTCAGGCTCTAGAACCTAAAGGCCGAGACACGTTCCTTTCTCGGCCGCAATCGCAAGATACAGAAGTTGGCCGCGCGCATCCATACCACATCAAGACATTTTACTCCTCGGCCGAGCCCGGCTGACGAGTTGGCACGCCCTGCACACATTTGAAGGACAACAGTTAGACTACTATTTACTCGGCCTGCGCACCACGTAGGCTCTGTGACATTTGTAGCCAACAGTATCAAAAAAAGTTGGGGAGTGTTTTTGGTGTTTGGTAAACTCTCTAAACTAGTTTTATTTCAAAGTTTTAGATGACAGAAAAAGCTAACAATCGGAAGCTGCAAAAAGCAATTCTTGTGAAAAAAGTGGAGCTACAGCAATTTTATTAATGAAATTTTCAATTTGCTAACTTGCCCTCCTTTTTCCTACCTTTCTCACACTTTCAGACTCCTCTCTCGCATGCCCTCTTCCTTTGTTGCCTGCCGCTGCACCTCTTCCTCCTCTTCCTTTTCCTCTCTCTCTGTCGGTCTCAGCGCCACAGACACCGCCGTCGCCTTCCCTCCTTCCTCTGGTAAGCTTCTTTTGTCTAAAATTTTGTTATTTATTGTTTGAATTCTTTAATTTGGGAATGGGTGAAAGTGAAGTGGGAAGAGCGAAGGAATGAGCGTATAGGTGTTAGGAAAATACACTGGGGATGGAGGAAACAATTGGGGGAAAAATTAGGGTTTGTGGAGGAAACAAGAAAATTTGATTACTTCTCTATTCATTTTCCTTGACTGAATCTTGATGCATGTTAAGCATGAGAAGTGATGATGCATGTTTGCTCCTTGAATCTTGATTTGGATTAAGGAGTTATTTGTGTTTTTTGTTGTGCTTGGTTGGGGAGAAAGTGGAGGAAATTGTCCTTAAAAATTGATAAGGGGTGTTTTGATATAAGCGCCTCATTTTTTAAATTCTTAGATTTAACATCCATAGCTTTTAGACTTTTGATCAAACATTCTTATCTAATTTTTAATTACAAAAATTACATATATTTGGTTTACCAATCAAATGACAAATTAATATCACCTAAATCCTAAAATCTAGGAGATATATTATCCCATAATTCATTTTCAAATGACACTTTTCATTACTCAAATAAAAAATATCATTAAAATTCTAAAAATACAACTAACATCCTATTAAACATAATTTACCAATTATGAACACGATATATGAATGCACATATGTATTAAATATAACGTACCAATAACTTGGTACATAATTGGTACATTATATAATCTTAGTTTTGGTACATATTAATATTTTGGTACATTACAAATTACTAATTTTGATACGTTATGTGATTCTTGTTTTAGTATGTACCAAGGTATTGGTACAATGTGTTAAAGCAACTTTGGTACATACAATCTAGTCGTACGTTATGACCCTTTAAAAAAAGAGAATTTTTCATATTAAAACTTTGTACTGAAAATTAATTATATCAAATTCATAACAATTAATTATTGGGATAATGACTCAATCAAAATTTTCAAACTTATTTTTTTTCCACAAATTTAGGGATTTTAGATTTGATCAGTTTCAATATAAACAACTCTTATTTTATTTTATTTTTTTCTTTAAAATTTACTTAAAATGATGAGTTGGAAATTAAAAAATAACATGAATAAAGATGGAAGCACCTTAATCAAAATACAAAGCGTTTTAATAAAAAATTAAAAATCCAAAAATGTTTAATTAATAAGATATAGAATTAGAGCGCTTTTATCTAATTAATCCAATTGATAATGTATATGCTCCATGTGATTTCAATCAAATGTCCTTAAACAGAGCAAAAGACAATACCAGAGTACTCACTCCCGAATACTAAAATTTACTTAACCTCTTACAGGTCCAATAACAAGAAGACATGTGTATTGGGATAAGGTTGTAAATACACATGTGATAATACTATGGGGCCACAGAGGTGACTCAAATTTTTGAATTGAATAAATTAAACGAGAAAGGACAAATATTAACATTGTGTGTAGAAAGTAAAAAGAAGTGCGTGGAAATAATTTCCCTTTGCTAAAACAGTATGATCCAAAAAGTTAAAAGTAGCAGATTTGAAATTTTAATATTGAAAGTGAGCCGTCAACCACCAAAACTTAATAATTCTGCAACTCGCATTTGCAAGCATTCATACAGGCACTTATATATATAAATATTCACCAGATAAAACCAATGTAATTGACACACTGAAATGTATGCTATCAGAGAGGCATCCCATACTCAAAACATCGATATGCAAAACTTCGAAGCTAACTAGCACTACGAATTGATTCTATGCATACCCAGTCAACCCGACAGTTGAGCTCGAACGATTTGCTTTATGAGTTGCCTGAGCAGCAGTTGCCTTGGTGAAGTACATGTAGTAATACACGTTGAGAACCATAGTCGCAACCACAAATACTGCTCCAGAAATGAAAACACCTTTTCGCAATGCTTCACAGGAGAAGTTCTGAGCATATATCATCCCCCGGTACTTGGTGTGATAGGCATTTTTTGTAGCACCAGCAATTAGACAAGCTTCTGCAACCAGAAAAGTTGCCCTGCAGATACACAAAATGCAGCAAATTATAAAGATGGAGTTCAAACACATGGATTGATTGAAGAATAATATCTTCAATCAATTCGCCCTAAGGCCAAATCAAGGAGACTAAACATTCAACTAAACATTCATACAGAAATGTTTACCAAACTTTTTAAGTAAAGAAAACAAAAGAAAATGGAGCAAAAATGACGGGCAAGTTAAAGCAATCCGGAGGTTGATGTTGTTGCATTTTTCAAGATGGGGTTCCTTAATTAAGGAACGTAGGACTGCTCACCATGATGAAACAAAATATATAATGGACCAAGCTCGATTTCCACCAGGGGCCAAGGGTCTGCCAAAACACATGCACTTCGTGACACCCATGAGGAGTGATTCGCCTGAGAGAAGAAACAAGAAACCGCCTACTCCATAACCAGTTGCGACATCTGAATTATACACACAGTACGTTTGATTCGTTTGAACATCTGTACGTATTTCGCCCTGCCAGGAAATGAAGTTTCTTTATAAATTGATGTTAAAAAATATGGACCAAGATTCCACCATGCTAATTGGTAACTCAGACAGTAAGCAAGCATTCAAAGGATAGAAATGGAACTATCATCCTACCAATAAAACATACCTATATTGATATCTTAGTAATGGAATGGAGTCAAACCATCTTCCTTTCCATTTTTGTAATCAACATCCATTACTTTTTCGCATTAAGTTATACAAGAAGAAAGAAAAAAGTAACCAATCTGTAGAAACCTCTTCTGTCTAAAACCTCATCACCAATCCTATCGGAAATAAGTTTAGACGGGAAAATGCCGAAAAGCTAAAAATCAACAAGTTGACTATAAACTTAAACAAGAATCAAACCTTGCAATATCAAAGGTTGCAAACTTTTAAATTTTCTCTATTTCACACTTTTTAATTTGAAAATTCATCATGACACACGAATATGGAGACTAAAAAACTCTAATCCAACTGATGCATGAATTGCCTCTTCATATACGCCCACCCGAGAATGCATAATTCTTCATAAACAAATTCACCCCCTTAAAATAAAGAACGCATTGAGCGGTACAAATGGAGAAACAAAAAACTCTAATCCAAGTATCCAACTGACTCATGAATTGCCTCTTCATATACTCCCACACGAGAATGCATAATTCTTCATAAACAAATTCATCCCTTAAAATAAAGAACGCGTTTGAGTGTTACAAATGGAGAAACAAAATCCAATGACCAAGAAAGCATGGCACATTAACTTCTCAAAAGAGAATGTTCAAAAGGATAAGTACTAGTCTAACAGCTGTGAGAAAATCAAACTTTCTGCGCGCAGCCCTGAAACTCGTTATTGTGCAATTCAGGAGACTACATAACCACTGCCAGCAACTTTTACAGAGTTTCAAATATAGATACACATTATGAATGATCTGGGAAATGGTCATTCTTATTGTAAAAGCTTCATAAAATAATCTCTTGCATTCGCCAAGATCACACATTGACAATGGCAACAATTTAACCCCGAAATTGAGATGATTCGACTCCAACAACAGGCATTACAAAGCAACAATGTTCATTCTTGTGGTAGCAATTCAGCGAAAAATTATGAAAATTAAATCACAGTAAATGAACTAAATCGCATATGGAAATCGCCACCCTCAGAATCTTCGAGAATTTAAAAAAAGGGATCATTAAGAAAAAGAACCATCAAAATTTCGCATCCTTTTTGGCACTGTTTTGGTAATTGAATGAAATTCAGAATCCTCATTTGTGGACATCCTAGAAAAACCCAAAACCGGAAAAACAGTCTCACCATCATCAAATCTACCCCAAAAATTGTAACAAACCCACTTTTCCAATGCACTAATTACAAATTTGACAACATCCTTAAAAAACCTAACCTTTTACATAGCACAACCAGTACGGAACAAAGCACCAAAACATACAACACAGAATCATGAAAAGTAAGCACACAAAAAAAAAAAACAGATCCAAAAATCCAAGTTTAATTACATTTCAAGCTGTAAAATTAGAAGAAGAAGAAAAGAGGGGTTACCACACTTCTTTGTCTCTCAGCAGCAATGGCGAACCCAAAGGCCACTAAGCTCAGAACTACCACAAGCAGGTGCACCAGAGTCGAGCCCTTTCCTTCTCCCATGGCTTCCCTCCTTCCTCTCTCACTTCCCTCCTCTCTATCTCTCTCTCTCTCCCTCTCTCTCTCTCTCTGTGCCTGTGTGTACACTGTGTAGGAAAGTTGAGTACGAAAAAGAGTGAGGCTGAAGAAAAAGTGAACTTTTCTTTGAACGCAGTGTGAGTTGCAAAGCACTGTAAGCTGTTTTAACTAAAGGAAACCCCCTTTTAGACCCACGCGATCATTTAAGAGCGTCAGAGACACGCCCCAGTCAAAGAGTCAAACTATCGTTGGATCTAGCCTCCAGGGGAAGTGTTTTTCGCAGGTCAAGCGATTGCAATGGAATACGAGGAGGCGGTTTGCGTTTAAAGAGCTTCGGATGCTTTTCAGGAGAGGAGGCGGTTTGCGTTTAAAGAGCTTCGGATGCTTTTCTCGAATAGTATATTAGGTCTTCTAATTACAATATTATGTAAACTTAGTTGACAAATAAATAGCACTCGTACAAGTGAAAATTTTCTCACAACTTATAAACTCGTACTTCTTGTAGTATGAATTTCGCGAGGAAGATCGGCCAAGGATAAGAGAAGGGAGTTATTTATACTAATAACGAGAAGCATTCATTTAAGTAATACAATTACAACTAGAAACCTATCTAAATAATAAGTAATAACTTTAGAAAGGTTATTACGCTTTAGTCATTGACCTAGTTATTCTTAATGAAATTCTCAAATAGGATTTCTTAAATGCCAAGTATGTTATCTCTTGCATATATATCCTTTCTTTAATTGTACTCAACGACTTTGTTTCTTGATGTCCAAGGCCATGTTGTGTAAAGGATGTTGAATGCCTTTCCTTTTTCCTCCATTAAATCAGCCACGCCACTCAAGATCAATATGAAAAATCAGTTAACTAAAAATACTCGTGTTAATTGTATAAAAAGAAAGCGTCAAACTCCAATTGAAAGCAGACGAGACAAAAACACATCATTCAACTCGTAGACACCAAACGAGACCAAAACGTATCATTCAAAGTGCAATAACTCATCAGTCCTGGTTTTCCCATGGCAAGTAGCCCAACATCCGCCATCAATCCCAAATAAGCCCAATAGTTGAAGGTCTCCGGTGGTCCAACATGAATCTGATAGGTGAGTTAGGTCAAAAATACGAAGGATGGAGTTACAGTAGATTCTGTCACAGTCCAGGTTTTGAACGACGCGAAGATTAGGAGTAAATAATTTTGCAAAAATCAAAGGCTCACAGACGGCACGAGAAAAAAATCAAGGGCTGAGAAATAACGTTACACAGCATCATACAAATAATTCAACCAGTGATTCAGATAAGATATGGGTGTTTGCCATCTGTCACAACCTATGGAGTGCATAACGATAAGGCAAAGATTTTCAAAAATATCAGTTTTACACCACTAGATTTTTAGGGTATGGTAACACAGGCTAAATTCAGCCGCGACGTTATTTTCTATATATACATACATGAAGCAACACTGTCAAGTCTTCTTAAGCTGATCAAATCTACCTGTTTGTGATAATTAAATTAAAGAAGGAGACCAACAATGGCTTCCTCGATGGTTTCGTCCGCCGCTGTTAGCTCCGTCCACCGCACCAGCTCCCCGGCTCAGGCAAGCATGGTGGCACCCTTCACCGGGCTCAAGTCCTCCTCAGCCTTCCCCGTGACCCGCAAGGCCAACGATATTACCTCCATTGCCAGCAACGGTGGAAGAGTCCAGTGCATGCAGGTAACCCTAGCTAATTAATTTACGTCGTTTATGTTACTTTAGGGTTATTTTAGTTTCTTAAGTTTAATTAAAGTTAGCTTAGAAAGAAAGTTAACTGATCTGACTGCGGCTTTGATGTAAAAATTGCAGGTGTGGCCACCAATTGGACTGAAGAAGTTTGAGACTCTCTCTTACCTTCCTCCCCTGTCCCCGGCGTCATTGGCCAAGGAAGTTGACTACCTTCTCCGCAAAAACTGGGTTCCCACCTTGGAATTCGAGTTGGAGGTAATTAACATGCACTCTTTAATTCGTCTAAATGCAACAAAAAATTGTAAAATGTTTTCATACGAAAAATATTGAAGTGCGAAAACACACAATTTAAAATAATAATAAAATAATCTTTATTTTTTCTTCTTCCCCCAAGATTAGGTCTTGAAAAATATGGTATTTTAATGTAATTTTGTAAACTAGATAACATAGAGGTTGGTGATTGAATTATTACTTAATAGTTGATAAATGTTCTCATTTTCTATTGGTGACACCTCATTTAGTTTGCTAATTTAATCTCTCTAGCATTACTCGTACAAGTTTATCATGACTTATTTTTTATATACGTTAAGCAATCTTTAAAAAAAAAATATTGAACAATTCATCACCAGTTCTTAGTCGAGGATGCTTCTCGTTTCAACGTTGAGTTGACGTGTTTTATATGTTTCGATGAAAAAATGCAGCACCCGTTTGTCTACCGTGAGCACAACAGCTCCCCAGGGTACTATGACGGACGCTACTGGACAATGTGGAAGCTTCCCCTATTCGGATGCACTGATTCTTCCCAAGTTCTCAAGGAGCTCGAGGAGGCCAAGACCGCCTACCCCAACTCCTTCATCAGGATCATCGGATTCGACAACGTCCGCCAAACACAGTGCATCAGTTTCATCGCTTACCAGCCCCCAAGCTATTAAGTTCTTCAAAAACTACGCCGCCGCAACGGTGCCCAACCGGCTATAGTTACTTCCCTTCAACAGTTTGAATTTCAAATTGACATGTCGGTAGTTTCTGTTTGTACCGTTCGTTCTGTGGCTCCAAAAAATTTTTCTTTCTGTAATTTCTCTCCTTGTAATTCTCCGTTTATTCTGTGATATTTGAATTCTATATCTAAATAGAGTTTGTGTTCGTCAACTTTGCATATGCATGTTAATTAATTTCTGAAATTCCGTACGGGAAGTGATTTCTGCGCATCCTGACAGCGGCAATGATAGCGAAGAAAACAACGGCAGAAAATGACTATTTTGTTGTTGCTACAAAAATCTTATACATAAACTGAACAACGTAAATACAAATCTTCTCTCCGTCTTTTTTCACGGATTTGGGATCTCTTTTGTGGTTCTTAATCCCCAAATGTCATCGTCCCAAATCACATCACTGAACAATCCGTAATGCGATTCTTCCATACACTCCACATCCCAAAGTGGCAACCAAACGGACCCCCACGACATTTGCTCATCCACCGCAACACCACCACCCAAATTCCCCCAGTAATTCTCATCCCCAGCCATCAGATTCTGATCATCCGCCACCAAACCCAAGTGCTGATCATCTCCGCCGTCGATCCTCGACTCTTCTTTCCCGTCCTTGTCAATCGCTTTCTTCGCCTTCTTGTTTGCAACCGCCACTGTTTTTGCCGACGTAACTTCAAATCTTGGAGCTTGAACAATGGCTGCACGGCCTCCTCCGCCGCCGCCACCACGTCTCTGCATCTTCATTTATCCCGGTAAATTTGATCTCTCCGAAAAACAAAAACTGGGTTGTAATATATAAGCCGATCTAAAACCCCATAAAAATGCAAATTATGAGGAATTCGTTGATGAGACGGCAAGAATATATTGATATTGGGTTTTTTTTATACAGGCAGTTGGTTTGGAATTTTAATTTGGAGGGGCTCGATGTAGTCAAAGTATAAAATATTCATAATATTCGGATATTTTCATCGAAATTTTCGTATTTTTGGACTATCGATATTTTCGATGTCATCGATATTTCCATCGAAATTTTCGTGTTTTTTTAATTTCTATATTTAAAAAAAACACCAAGAGGATTCGAACTCATCCCACTTTACTCCTTCAACATTTTGACCACCATATCACTTATGTTTTTGTGAAAATATGCTAAAATATTTACATATTTTTTACACTCACAATGTTTGCCGGCTCGCTATATAATCAACTTAAATCAGTTAAATCCATCATACAATGCATTTCCTTCCAATTTTTTGTGATAAACTAATAGATAATTGACTAAATAAACATCCTGCAAAGTTTCAATAAAAATTTCCAAGTTTTTCCTAGAATTTTCGTAGTTTTTATTCAATTTTAATATCCCGATATTTCCATCGAAATTTTCGTATTTTTAGACTACCGATATTTCCAATATCATTAATATTTTAGACATTGACTGTAGTTACATGGGCGCAGCTATGAATTTCTGTGTTCACGTAACCTTACCCTGTTGTTTTCGAAGCGTTGCCCTCTCCGTTTTTTTCCTACTTCTGGACGCCCCATAGGGCAATTGGGCAACCACCACTACAATTGGCCAAGTAATGTCTGGCCTCTCACTTTCATTCTGTTTTAGTTGAACGATCACAGTTAATTCACGTTAATATTTTATATTCTTATTATTTTTTATCTTATTATTATTATAAAAAAATTAATATAAAAGACAATCTCCATCCAAGTAAAAAAATGTAAACAACAGCTATTTAAAACAAAAATAAAATTTTTAAATTTAATATTTTGTAAACTGTGAGTAAAATTTAATTTCCAACTAACTTATTTTTAAGCCCAAAAAAAATGAATAACGATAATTCGCCATATGTTATTGCCTTTAAAGGAAAAGGGCAAGCGGGCAAAGTAGATTGACACGAACGCAGCTACCTTATTTGGATAGGACCAATTTTATTATTATATTTTTTTTTCCTTATATATATGTGGGCGCTGTTCAACGAAATTCCAGTGGTAAAGGCACGGGACACGTCACACATGGGTTACCACAATAAAAGATCTTAAAATCCAATTAAAAAAAAAAAAAAAAAAACTGTATATTTCGGTGAAATAGGAGCAGCCGACTGTAAGTTTGGTTTCTGCACCTGTCTTGAATTATCGGAGATTATATTCACACACCCCAAATTACTTCTCTCACACCTTTTTAATTTTTTAATATTTTTTTATCAAGTGTTAATGGTGTGTAGAAAATATTAAAAAATTAAAAATGTGTGAGAGAAGTAATTTGGAGTGTGTGAATATAATCTCTCTTGAATTATTAAAAAAATTGATAAGATCAAGAACTTGGTTACGATTATTATTATAAAGTTGGTAAGGCTAAATATTTGTGTTGTTCAAAAATTTATAAGCGCTTCTTTGCCGTAAAATTATTTTCTCGAAAAATATATGGCATACGAGTCTTCGAGATGCATTTTTACTTTTGAATTTGTGATGAAAAATTCGATGTTTTCCTAATGAAATTATTGAAAAAAGTACATTCCAAACAACTTTAATAAAATATGTTTTTGATGCAAAGAAGTGTACGTTCTCTAATTTCCGATGCTCTGAAAGCACAGCCGAAGAGCACACTTACTAAAATATTTCTCAACGGGAAAATCAGTTGGGATTTCTAAAGATATGTATGCAAATGCAATCACTGGTTCTGCAGCAAACCAAAAAGCTTCAGTTATTGGCAGAGAAAAAAAAAGGGAGGGAGGGAAGTTTGGGACTTGGATCCCCTCGCATCCTAGGGATCAAGCCATAAGGGTCATTCATAAAAAATCGTGCGGCTAAAATTAAATAATTTATATATTTTTTAAAATAAAGCAGTTTCGTTTTGCGTAAAAAACATTTAATTGTAACCGCACGATTTTTTATGAACGACCCATTTGGCTTGATCCCTAGTATCCCCATGGAGGGAATTCGGAGAGGATCCAAGTCCGGAAGTTTGGAACAAAATGTTCCACTTGGTGTTGTAACTTGTAAATTGACAGGTTGAAAGGCCCCAGTGTTGGAGAGTGTGGCTGTCTGCCTGACCGACCTAAACCTGCAAGTTGGGTACCAAACAATCGAAGCAACGCGTACGCTTTGGGTTAAACTGGTCTCTGTCTTTCTGTTTGTAACAGTGAAAACCATCTTATCCTGGTGGCGGCTCACATTACATATCCCATCGCTGCTGTCACTCCCATGGCATCTACTTATCCTTAACATTGGAGAGGATCGAGGGGTTGAGAATAGTTTGAACAATTAGAATCCTCCCTTTCTTCTGTAGCCGAATGATTTTTTTGCAGTCAACGGGTGTGGGCTATAAGGTTAATTACACAGTTTACAACCGTTTACGTCGTTAGTCCTAATTAGTCATACCTAAACGAGCAATTTTTAATGTTCGAATTAAATCTCCTTATTTATAAATGAAGATAAGTGAGAATCAAATCTCATTTAAAAACTCATGTCAATACGTCCTCCGTTTACTAATCAACTCGTAAAGTTATATTGGACAGCGATTCGTCTCTCTGATTCACGACCGCCTAGTTTAATGCGAATAACGAATACTAATATAGGTTAATTATACAATCTAATACTTTTGCGAGAGCTTCCCTATACGGCAACTCTTACGCAAGTCTGTTCGAGTGATGATATCTGTGATGTATAGATTGGTAGATATTTTACGAGCCATGCTACTTTTTTGTTGGAACTTGGAAGGAGAAGTAGATATTTGAAATTTGGTTGCGTGCTTTGGTGGAGAAAAATAGAGGAAAAAAAACAAATAAAGAAAGAGAAAGCATGGTCACAGCCATACCAGAGATAACGAGATATGGGATATCTTTCCAGAATATGGGTTGCCGATACAGGTCGAGGACAGCAGTCCGCCGCCCACACTGTCAGTAAGATTTTAGGGATTCATTATATCATTTGTCGGATCATTTCTTTGGTATTTAGTTGGATCGTGTGAAATATTTACACGTCCTATATATATATATAAATATCTTAGGATAAAAGTAGCATATATATAGTTGTCTGCTGAATGCTGGTGATGGATGCGTATGTGCTGCAATATTGTAAAGAATTTGGACCAGCCAATTAGGTGTTTTATTTGGGTAAAGAATGAATGGCCTAAACATGATAGATTTTTACATGTCTCGGGTATGAGGCGGAACATTACTTAGTATTTTGTCTTGTTTTCTCGACACTCTAAAAATTCAATCCCTAAACAGGGTGAGGACTGAGGACTGAGGAGGCTTTCAAATTTAAATCTAGGTACTTGATTTTAGTGTGACCGTCATACGAGGTGGTATATCACGTGTCTTTATATAAATAGTGAGTTATGTGTGATAAAATGTTAATAGCTTAAAAATTAAAAAATTTCACCACGTGTATAAAAACACGTAATATAACATCCGTATTTCCGTTACAACTAAAAATTTCTCTGCGCAATGCAACTAACCAACCTCATTCGATTTAGAAATGGGAGTATTTTAATTTTTTAATATAATATTACTACTGTGGGAATTGTATTTTATTTTTTAAATATAATATCCCTTGTTTGTGGAGGCGGGTCCCCCTTCTTGTACCGAATTCAAGCACACTCAATGTGCACTTTTTTTCTTCTTGTGTAACAAAATCTGTGTGTTGATTTTAGTAAATGCTTATCATAATCGCACCGCTAAACGTCGTTTTAAGCCCTAATTTTCTTATGCAACGTGTAAGAAAACCCCAATTTCTCATAGATCAATCGGCCTCAACACAATTTGCACTTTTGACTGAATCTTGTTTCATAATTTTATTATGTTGCTTTCTTCTTCTTTAATAATAACCCTTAAACACGCGATAATCATCTGTTGGACGAGGCCGGAACATACCAATTTGACTACGTCTTAATCGTGAAGAGAGAATTTCTTCAATCAAAAGCCCAACTGGCTTCGACTGACTTTCGGAAAACAGGTCCACTCCGCATCTTCTTCATCCACACAAAAGGGTTCCGTCAAGATAAAGATGCTCACCATTTCGAATAAAGTTGTGTGGATCAATAGCTGAACGATTCTTTCAAGCTGTTTTTTCTTCCTTTTTCTTTGAAAAAAGCATCGACGATAGATTCGGAGCGAAACGAGAAACTCAATCGGAGAGTAGAAACAGAGAGCAAGTAGCGGACAGCAGAAGATAACAGAAACACAAATGGTATATTTACACTGTAAATGACTGTTCGGATCGACCCAACAGCAACTTCAATTTGTACAGATTCGCTTCATAAGCCGCTCACTGAACCTCCGAAACGCCTAAATGGAAACACACCGAAAACTTTTCCACATTGGGCTCTCAATTTTTACAATACAAAAGAATGGTGTGGTAGAAAACAGAAACAGAATCTGTTCTCTACTCAATGCCACACCCCCTCAGAGCCCTCTCCTAAATAAGACATCCAAACCCCGCTCTTTATTTACTTACACAACACATTTCGTTTACACAAATCCCTCGAACATATGTACGCTAGACAGAAGGATCTACTTCCTTCGCTCTCCGAGAATTTCAAAATTTCCTCTCAATGCTATCAAGTATAGAAAACTTAAGCTCAATTTTCTCCTATGTACCTTCGTTGATTGAATCGGGCTCTTTACGCCAGGGTAGGGATGCTGCAGTTCCTCCGATCCCTGTCCCGGCAATCAAACCCCTCAACCCTCACTGCCGGTTTGCTCCCAAAATTGGTCCGAACACAGCCTCCTTTCCTCGCAGACGAGGAAGGAGACGATGACTGACCTGACGGGGCAGGTATTGGCGACAGTGATGAGGACGAGGTGAGCTGCTCATCCCCAAATCGAGCGTCCTGAATTAATGGGTTAGCTACTCTGCTAGGCGGCGACCCGCTATAAAATGGGTGCGGCGAGGCCATTTCTGTACACGAAAATTGTTCAACACCAAAAGATCCCTACACAAACCAAACATCAACAAACGGATTAAAAACCATACACATTGGTTCTTTCAAGGCACATCGAATCCGAGTTAATTGCCCTAATTGCCTAATTAGCATTGAGTTAATTGAACAGATTAAATCTTAACTAACTAATCTGCAGATCTGAAAGTACCTTAGTGAGAATATTGTCTAAAATATCAGACCCAGCTTTTGAATCACAGAACTCCGCCTGGTGGCTGAAATCAAATAACACACAATTAATACAAAACTAACAAAATTTCATAATTCGAATTTCGAAACCCTAAAAACGGCAAAATTAAAACTTTCACAGAACAGAGAGAAATTCGAAATACCCGAAATGCCACCGGAAAGATCTGAGGGGATCGTTGAGGAGGCCGAGGCGGCGAGGTTTGGGGCAGACGACGGAGTCTCCGGAGCAAGACCTCATGTCTTCGCAAGCTGAGAGAGCACTGCCCTGCTGCATCGCACAGTGATTCATTTTCTCCTCGGTTTAAAACGACGACGTAAAACCTGGTCAGGCAAATAAATTAAAGGAAATTAAAAACTCGAGGGGCGAAAAATCCAAAAAACGAGCATAGTCGATGTAAACTGAACAGATCTGATCTGGAAAAACTGTAACGGAAAATGGATTTTATAACTCGTGCGTAAAATTTGAGGAAGGAGATTTTGAGAAGTCGGACTCGGATTTCAAAAACGAAGAAGACAAAGGGATTCGAAAGCGCCGGATCCGAACACAGAAATTGGAATTACCGAATACTTTGATGGAAACAAGAAGAACCCATTAATTAAAAATAAAATAAAAAATCATGGGAGCTTACCTTTTGAGTCTGAGTGAAGAAGTTAGCTGCTGGTTGAAAAAATGAAATGGAAAATTAGGGGGGAGAGGGAAGGTGTTTGGTTGGTTGGAAAGAAGGTTGACGAGGGAGGGTCACCATCCAATTTATAGAGCCAATGGCTCATGAGAAAAAAGAGAGTGAACAAAGAATCGCGTGTTAAATTAATAAAAATTGAGGAGAGAGGAGAGATTTTGGAAATGGGCTTGGGCAACTGTGAGAGAGAGAGAGAGAGAGAGAGAGAGGTGGAATAGACAAGCGAGGAATATGGTATGTGTGCGTGGGTGTGTGATTATACGATAATACCCACGCACACATATCATATTCCGTGTTATTCTGTAATACGATAATACGATTAAACGATTGATGTGATATTCTGTGTTAATGATATTATTTGAGTCGTTTTAAATTTTGTCGGGGTGTGTGACATTGTTGAAACTGACACGGTTGAGTTTACATTACTTGACTGTGTATCTGTAACATGTAAGTCTCTAATTCGAGAAGCTTTCGAAGTCCGGGGTGTACCAAAAGTTAGGTTTAAGAAAATTATAGAAGTACTTAAGACTAACAAAATTATAAAAGTACTTAAATAAAGACAATACTTACATTATTGTTACTTTTTTATAGTGAGGTTTAGTCTCTCTCCTCACTCTGCTAGTGTAAATAATATCGTTTGTTGTTTACTTTAAAAGAACATACTCACGGGCACATCATCTCATTTAATATTTTTGATTAATGTATTCAAAACCGTTCATTTTCTTAATTACTATCTTTAAAAAAATTCTGGAAATTCATTTAAATAGAAAATCGTTTAGTCATTCTCTATATATCAAATAAGTAGACAATTAATCATAAATATATCACTTAATACTAACACTTTTATTTATTTGATACACACCGTAAAAATAAGCTTGATTGATATTTGTAAAGATTAGCTAAATGAGAATTAAAAAAAATTTAAGCGTTTGATTATGAAATTTGTGCAGTTAAAATAAGTTTGTTGCAAATGACGAATAACATGTTACACTTACACTCTATAGGCGGATGAGAATAGTTCATAAGAAAAAAATTCTCTACACAAAGCTGATTCAATTGTTATAACTTATAATATTCCATCCACGTAATTATCAATAAATTTGATCTAATGGGTTGATGAATTCTTACAAATCAAAGGGGTTGAACCAGAACCAGAACCAGAACCAGAACCAGTAGTACCTCTTCTGAATGGAGTGAATAAATCCCCCTTTTCATTGAATAAAACAAGTGCGAAGTGCCATGTGCCTCGATTGGCCCCTCGCTAGCTTTGTCAGTGGCTCCTGGATGTACTAAAAACAAACCTAATTATTTTCCCTTGTATAAAAAACGTCCAAAGGATTCTTACCTTTCCCGCAGTACATATTCAATTGAACCCAAATTGAATTTTGTCGGCATACCACAAGTTCCTTTTAAAACATTACAAACAGAGTTTTTATTCCTCTGGTTTTTAAAGATCACCCATCAAATAGAATTACCATGAACGGTACTCAAATCTAAATCTTGATCTAGCGAAAACACGATTGTTTATCAACTCAATATGTTCTCGTTGGTCAATCTTAAGCTGAATTGACGAAAATATTACATTACCATAAAACAATTACTGCAACCATGAATCAAGGAGGAAGACGAAACAATGCGTATTCAAAATACATAGGGGCTGTTGGTTATCCTCTAGGATCTAGTTTCATCTTTAATGACGAATGTAGCTAAATTCCATAGTTTCCCTTTAGTTTAAGAGACAAAAAATTCGATCTAAAAAGGGTATCGTATTTTTAACTTTTGTGCAGTGTGGACTAGGAACAAAACCGAGGAAGCGACCTGCACCTTGTTCGTTGTGAAAACTTCAGTGCCACCGTTACTTCCCGGCCAACTAGCAGGATGCCATGAAGAGAAGTTGAAACAACTGACATCACTCTATCAGGGAGGGGATTTTTTCCGTCCCCTTCCCTCCGCTCCGCTTCCCTCCGATAATGACGTCCAGGGAGAGGATTTTTTCCCTCCGCCTCCCCCCGCCCCCACCGTCGTCTCCGACCAAGGTTATTCCAAAGCAAAACAGAAAGACGCTTGCCATTCCGAATAAAAGTTTGAAGGAAAGCAGATCAGAGAAACTGCTTTTACAAACGCATGTATCGTGGATTCCAGTGATACAAACCGAATAAAGAAGCTATTAATTGTAGCTCGTACACAGGCAGAAGATGAACTAAAACACAAATGATTTATTTACACTGTAAACAACCATTTAGATCGACTAAACAGAATCTTCAATACATACAGATTCGCTCCACAAGCCGCTAGTTTAGACTCCGAAACACCTAAATGGAAACACAACGAAAATTTTCCCACAACAGACTCTACTTTTTACAATACGAGAGGGTGTTGTGGCAGAACACACCACCCCCTTGTAACCACTCCTAGACACGATCTATGAACCCGTTTATTGTTTGGTTAACATTCTCATTTACATACCCGACACTGACACATTTCATTTACACAAATCCCTCGCACATATTTACACAATGCAGAAGGATCGTTGAAGTTCTCGCACTGAAAATTTCAAAATTTCCTCACATGCTATCAAAGTATTGCGGTTGTCTATTTTTAAGCTCAGTCTTTCGCTATGTACCTTCATCGGTTGAATTGGGATCTCATGCCAGGGTAGGGATGCTGCAATTACGTCGATCCCTGTCCAGGCAATCAAACCCCTCGACCCTCACTGCTGGCTTGTTCCCGAAACTGGCCCGAACAAAGCCTCCTTTCCTTGCTGATGATGAAGGAGGCGACGAAAGGTCCAGTGGGGGAGCGGTTGGCGACAGTGGAGACAATGGGGTGGTTTTCTCATCCCCAAATCTAGCATCCTGAATTAATGGGTTAGCTACTCTGCTCGGCGGCGACCCGCAGAAAAATGGGTGCGGCGAGGCTATTTCTGTACATGAAAATGGTTCAACACCAAAAGATCCCTGCAGAAAATCCAAGACGAACAAAATCATTAAGAACCGGATGCTAATCACTTCCCAATTAACCTATTTGAGCATAATTCTTAAATTTAATTCATCTTTTTCAAATAGCAACTGCAGATCCAGAATTTTTATATACCTTTGGGAGGAGGATGTCCAAAATATCAGACCCTGCTTTCGAATCATAGAGCTCCGCTTGGTGGCTGAAATTCAAATAAAGTATTAAAACCGGTATTTAAAACATGGCATAATTTGAAACCCTTAACAGATAAAAAATGAAAAATCGGCGAATTACCCAAGATGCCAACGGAGGGATCTGACGGGATCGTTGTGCGTGACGCTACGGAGGCCAAAACGGCGAGGTTTGGGACAAACGACCGAGTCTCTTGAACAAGCCCTCATGTCGTCGCAAGCTGATAGGGCGTTTCCTTGCTGAATCGCACAGTGATTCATCTCTTCCTCGCTTGGAAACGACGGCGCAAAACCTAATCAAGCAGATCGTTAATACGAATTAATATATCCAAAACGTGCTTAATTAGGAGTTAACTGAACAGATCTGAACCATCAGAAGCAAAAAAAATTGAAAGAAAATAAAATAAAATCAGCAAAAAAAAGAGGAAAAAGATGTAAATACCAGAAGTCGAAGTGAGGAGGTGAGCTGCTTGGCTGCCTGTGTAAGGAAACCCTAATAGTTACAGAGATATCATAACAGAAAGGGAAAGAGGAAGCAAAAATTAGGCGAGAGGGTTGAAGACGGACAGGAAAGGAAACAAGTTTAACAAAAGAGAGCGTCCACCCAATTTATAGAGAAAGAAACGAATCATGAAAAAAATAAATATTAAATTCGAATTAAATCGGAGAGAGAAAGAAAGAGGAGGAGAGAGAAAGGGGGAAAGCCGAGAGACGTGGGATTAAATATTATTTCGTTTATTTAATTCTTTATTAAAAATAAAATATCTTTCTTGGGTTGGGGTTGTCAAGTTGTTATTGGTTAGTTGGTTACACGCGGGCGGTGCCTCCCGCGAGAACGAGTTCGAATCCGCTGTGCCCTATTTGCCCACCCCATGACTTGCGTAATATGATGACACGTGTCCACACACCTGACACATTTTATTGATATTTTATAATACAAGATTTTTTTTAGTGTGACCGATACACGGAGTAATACATCACGTGTTATTATATAAATAAGGGAACTTTAACAAAAAACTCTCGATACTTTTCACTTTAACGAAAAATCATATTTTTATACTAAAAAGTCAATACTGCTACTATTCAATTTACTCTTTATTTTGTCTTTATCGTTAAAACACAAAGTTTTCAAGCCATTTTTATTAATTTTCCTTATAAATAATGAGATACGTGTGCTAAAAAGTTAAAAAAAAATTTTATCACCATTCATATTAAAAGACGTGATATAACACTTGTGTTTCCATCACAACTAAAAATTTTTCTATAAACACAAAGTTCAATTAATCAATAACAAAATATTTTAAAGACCAACTTCTCCTTGAGTGAGAAGCCAAGTTAAATCGATTGACAAAATACGAAATTTCAATTTGATCACATTCCACATGTTTTTTAGTTGTTTGACTATTTTTGCATCGTTAAATTGGTGACGTGGCAAGTAGAAGACTATATTTTGCTCATAAGCCACACCTACATCTCATAAACTAAAATTAGTTATACAACTTTGACTTTTACGTAATTACAAACATGTCTACACGTGTCACGCCATAAACTAAGATCATACAAGTAAACATCCAAACAACATAAACTGATGCCATTTTTTTTTTTGTGGTAAAAAAACTGATAGGATTTTAATATCTATTGTTCCCTAATGTAGTTAACATACCAATAAAAGAAAAGTTGGACTTCATTTTTTTTTGTAACGAACATGATAAGGTGACATTTCCCAATCTTGGTTTAAGACAAAGTAGTGATGGTCATGATTTGCCCACCTTTTGTATCTGACATCGCAATTGGGCGGTAAAATAGCCTTAAATCTAACACCTTCCCGCCATAAATATCCCCAATACAACTGGTGTCTTTACCCGCGTTGAAAAAAATAGGGCCAAAAGCAAGACAGAATGCCACACTCAGACAAACTTAACCAAATTTTGAGAACGAGAAACGATATGATTAAGAACAAGAAAGGAAATGATGAAGAAAAAGGATATCTAAAGTAAAGCAGGAGTAAACAAAGTTGAAGGTAAAATGAAAGAAAATCGCTTAATGTGGTTTGGATACATGAATCAAATACCTGCAGACGCTTCAGTTAGGAAATGCGATTATGAGACAGAGGCTCAGGGTAAAAGAGTTAGAGAAAGACTTGAAAATACTTGGCACAAAACCAAGCAAGATGGGATTTTAGAATTTATACAACCGATTCTACTTAAAAAGATAAAACTTTATTGTCATCGTTGTTCTTGATGAAATACCAAGGAACTGTTGCAGCTTGAATCAAATTTTGGAATTGTCGCAGATCATGATCCACGATGTGTATATGAAAATTGGTTTTTGCATGTTTGGACTTGGTGGTGGCACTAAACTCTTACCCTATATATGATGCGTTGTAACCATGTGATGTGTTTCCTACCGAGGTTACAATGCACGAACGCTTTGTCGACAATTGCCCAACCTAAATTAGTACATGCCATATTCTTCGGGGGTATGATATCTACACACCCCTCTTTATTTCTCTCACACATTTTTAGATTTCGGCCATCGGATTGGATAAATTGAAGAAAATCTAACAGTCAGAAATTAACAGGGGTGTGTGAGAAGTAAAAAGGGGTGTGTGAATAGCACACCCCTATTCTTCCCTCTCTCCGTTTCCTTTTTTAAGTTGAACAACCCAAGTAAAGGTGGATGCGAGCTGAAGCTTATGACTTTAGGGCAAAAGAGGTCGGAGGAGAGGCAGGTGAAATCAAAATACAAGTAAATAAACAATTTGCACGTAATGCAATAATTACGTCATCTGGTTATTTAAACTCAAATTTATCCGACTCACCATAACTTTCTTTATTTGGGTTTGGAAATATTTAGGCTTTTTAGTTAAATGGTTTATGAGATTTGCATAACTCTTTCCTTTAGTCCATGAGATTTGAAATCAATAGAATGGTCATTGAGATTGTTCACCATCAATCATTTTGGTAATTGGGTGAAAAAATTATGTTAAATAAGGATCAAAATGACAAATTACTCTAAATTTAATAAACAATAGGCTAAAATGATTTGATTAAAATTGAGAGTATTTTTATCATTTTATTATTATTTTTATGGAGATTTTTTTATAGAATGACCGAAATGATTGATTCTGTACAAACTCAGGGACTAATTATATCTATTTCAAATCTCAGAGACCAAAGTGAGAAGTTATGACAATTGTGGTCATTTTATTATTGTTTTATGGAGATTTTTCATGGAATGATCGAAATGATTGATTCTGGACAAACTCAGGGACCAATTCTATCTATTTCAAATCTCAGAGATTAAAGTGAGAAGTTATGCAAATCTCAATAATAATTTTGGCTAAAAAGCCAAATATTTATGGCTTGATTGTGCTTTTACGTTTCTATTTTACCTGTTCATATAAGTTGTGTAAGATGTAGGTTTAGGTCATCATCAATTTATCATAAGTTATTTGATAACTTGACGTGACCAGCTTTTACCCAAATTAAACCAAAACTCACAAACATTTACAGCCGTAGGCAAATTTTGAGACTAAAATGACGCAATTGGCCCTGTTTCTAGCGTGAAACATGAACACAGATGGGTAATGTAGCAGTTGCGACATTGCCTTAATGGGACCGCCTTGTAAAGTCGGAATTGCGGAACCTGGGAGGCGGAGCAATTTGACAACATCCTAATCGTGTTAAGGAGTAGCAATTGGACCCGCTATCAATTTCCTAAGATTTTGATCGTGATGCATTTCGATCTCCGGGACCAGAGATTAGAAAATAGCAAATACTGGTGCGCATTGACATTCGACAGCCATGATTTCCCATGCGGTGTCCAAACTGATGGCCCAAATGATTTAATAACTTTGGTCGGCATCACCCATCATTTTGCCTTAGGTCCCTGCCCTTGCTTTTTAGAGGAAAAATCCAAATCATTTGACAAACTAACGGAAAATTACTTGCGTCACGCTCATTTCTCATTATTTGCTAAAGCCGGGGATGACGTATATCTTAATGTTGAGTGAGGGTTGTTTATACCATGCTTGACCAATCCCATTATTGTACTTAAACTAGTCATTAGAATCCACTAATGATGATTATGCTTGAACATATGTATTTGTGTAAACCCTTAACTATTAATAAGAACTCCTCTACTCCGTGGATGTAGCCAAACATAGGGTGAGCCACATACATCTTGTGTTTGCTTCCCTATCTCTATCCCTTTATATATTATCCTAACCAGGTGACAGGAGCAATCGAGCGAATGCCACAAACTTAACATTTTACGTTGTTTCAAAGTCTCGTTGATTTTGTGCATCAACAAGAGTAATGCATCACAAAACAATGTCACTAAAGGAGCAAATGAGTATTAACAGGCAAATTATTTCCTAGTAAGGATGCCAACAAAAGACCTATAGTCATAGATCACTATGTCACGGCCAATTCAAGGATTGACAAATATTACTTCTCACGTTGTATAACAATAGCCAAAAGTTACGCTATAATTCCACATAAGGTAAAATGATAATAACAGGAAAGAAGATTAACATGCCTAAAAAATTGTTACCATGTACTACTTCACCTAGAGTCTTGTACAGGTTGACTATGAGGTGGTCTATGCAGATGCCGATTCAGCGGCGGCAGCAGCGGCGGCTCGTTTCTTGGCAAAGTATTCATCAGCACGTGCAAGGTTCTTGGCAACTGATGGCTTTACCCACTTCTTCCTACCAGGCAATAGAGTGAGGTTGCAGCCAGCAGCCTCAAGTTTCTCCTTCGCTGCTGCTGAGAAGGCACGAGCCTTTATATCCAGCTTCACACTCAGCTCCCCATCACCAAGAATCTAGAGAAAAAAGAGAGCAGGCAACTTTATTCTTCTACTGTGCAAAGATGCTTAATGAGCAGTGCAAACTGATAATTGCCTAAGTTTTGTAATGTCCCTCTCAAGCTTAGCAGTTGTCGGGCCACATGAAGCTTGGAGTGGCCATAATGCTTGTACCACATTTCTGTTATTCTATAGTTTTGCCATTAATTGTATCATCCAGCTACTTTTACAGCTGCTTAATAAGGTAAAAAGCCTATTTATACTCAACTTTTACAAATTTACACAGAAAAACTAATATATTATCAATTGCGCAAGCACTATCATACATGTGGATTTGCCAAGTTTTGGCCAGAATGCATCGCAGTACGGGATCCTTTAACCAAAACACAAATTCTAGGAACTAGAAACCGACAAATCGAAAACTGATTCAATATATCATGCAAGCTGATCCATTAATTTATAATAGAGAACAATGTTTGTTTTTACATAAGTAACAATTAAGTCAACTATATGATGCAAGATAAACCGTTTCCACAATTCCTTTGAGAGAAAATTATCCAGGCTGAAAGTTCTATACTATCTACCAGATACTAAACTATCATTAAAAACAAAAGAAACAACAATCTGAAGGAGGAATTCTCAGTTAGAGATTATCACTCTTATGATTATTCCCAAGGCTCGTTGTCACGTTTAGCTTGGCGCAGAGGCACAACAGAGGTATAGAGGCCAGATTTACAAGGTTTGGGCATGAGAAACAGGCAACATCAGTAAGTTAACAACGTAAGCTACATCCTCCTCCTAGCCGGAAAAGATGACTAAATACTAACACTAGGTTTAAGACTCAAGCTTTGTATTATTCATCCATACTTTAAAGCAGCATATCATATTTGAGCATTCGAACATTTAACAAACGCTATGACATCAATCTGATCTTAACCAATAACCACCACATTGAGAAGAGCAGCCAATTTAAAGTATTTACCTTCAAAGGGAGTTTCCGCTCTCTTCCGGATGGGTTGATCAAGCCCTTGTTCTTCAAAGTTTGCAACGACACTTCTTCGCCTTCTTGAAACCCCGCGGCTTCTATGTCTTTCAAGTTAACAGGGACATACTTGGGCAGCCCAGCACTCATACCTTGTCAAGAAAACAAAACAAGGTTTGAGCATTGCACGAACAAAAGCCACTGATGCATTTTCACAAACACATAGCGTGCATTCATATGTCAAGAAATAACAGATAAGCTAATGCAATTACCTCCAGCAATTCCCTTCAGTTTGGGAAGTCGACGGTAAAGCGGCATCTGACCGCCTTCAAATCCGGGGCGGACGCCGGGTCCGGACCGAGACTTCTGTCCCCGCATACCGAACCCGCAGCTGTTCCCTTGCCCGGCTGCTATACCTCTTCCCTTTCTCTTGCCCTTCTTTCTGGACCCAGGTTGCGGGCCCAAATTGTCCAGCCTGAACCGCACATTGCCGACCGGAGCCCCGACTGTGGACGACGCCGCCTTGTTCACAATCACCAGTGGTCTTCTTTCTGTAGCTACGGTCACCTTGACGGAGGGAATGCTACACCGTTTTTGCCCCACGTTTCTCGCATTTCCCTGTAAGATTGAAATTATTAGCAGCCGATTTCGCAAATCCTATCAATAATTAGAGAGATAAAGCTAGAGAGAGAACCTTGAAAGAAGAAGAAGGGAAGCTGAGAGGTGGGGTTGGTGGAAGAAAGAGCAGGGACGACGCCATGGATAACACAGAGCGGGAGCTAGCTGGCTAGCAGTTGTTTCACAAACCGATAGGATAAGCTTCTTTTGCATCTTCTTCCTTCTTCTTCTTTTTTTTTGGATAAAATTGCACAAATGCCACTAGAGTTTTTGTCTAATTACGGCGTGAACTATTTTTATCTACAATTAATCCTTAAACTTCATGCATCGTGTTGCAATCTGGTACTCAAATTTCTTGGAGGCCCTCTTTAAGGACATATTTGTAAAATATTGATATAGATGGAAATAGCGATACGTATATATTGATATTGATATCGATATCAATTATTTTTGACGAAAGTTATGGAAGTTTGCAATTAGGTGGGTATATCAACTCATTCAAATTTAGAGAAAAATTTCAAAAGTTCAAAATCTGGAATGGGTTCATGCAAAATTTCTGTAGTGAATTGATAAATATCGTCAATATTCATTGATTTTCCTAGCTCGCGCGATATAAGGTGAAGTTTACATTTTACCCCCTTCCCATATCTGATTTTTCTAATATTTAGACGGAAATATTGACAATTTCATAGATATCTTAAATTACTATTACTATTAAGCTTACCTTTTTAAAAATCATAATTCCAGGCTTTCTCTCCATTTCTACATCTAAACATACTATGTGTTCCAACAAAAGCAATAGATGAGAATTTCTAGCTCCATCTCTGAACAAGAGCACTTAAAACCATACCAAAGTAGTTATTTATACGGTTTTTCCCCTAACGAAGGCCAAAATTTTCCTTCCATTTTCTCCACAACACTCATTACCTACCTCAGACCATTATGGGTTAAATTATGAGTATGACCTTAAAAAGGACACAATGTGCTCGTCATGTGACATTATTTGACGAAAAAGTGGACGCAGTTGCCACAGAAAATGAAAAACCAAATGTTTTGGGCCTACTATTTCACTTATTGGGCTTAAGGTATCCAACGGGCTGGTATGGGCCTCCGGGTGACGAGATCCCTTCCCGAAATCAGAACAAATGAATACCCAGTTTCCCTAACTTTTTAAAACAAACTGCTTAATTTCCTTTATTTTTGTGCCAAATTTTTGTTTTTCAACTTAATGATTTGGTTTTTGATAGTCAGTATTCATCATGTTCAGGCCAGCAGCCCAAAGAAATGAATTAAAAAGCAAGAGAAATGCTTGGGGGACTGTCTTAAATTGAGACTCCCACGGACTCTTAGTCATCTCACAGTTTAACGTCAATTTCTCTGCTAATATTGTGAATTATTGTGCCACAAACATAAGCAGGAGCTGCAGATATCCCCCTCTGAAATTTGTTGGTGCATGTGCTGTTCCCTTGAATATGTTTGACTGGAAGGGGGGTGTATTCAATTGAGAATTTGAGAGATTTTGATGGATTTATAAATCCATAAATTTTTATGGAGTCTAATTGATTTGCAGAGATTCCATGTAAAATTTTGATTCAATTCCCTCCAAATCTCTTGGGGAGAGAAGAGATTTGTGGATGCTTAAAATACACTACAAAATCTTCCAAATTCCCTCAAATTCCTCAACTTTTTCAAATTCTTTAAAATCAAATTCTAATTGAATACACCTGGAATGTTATAAACTTCTTTAAAATCCTAATTGAATACACCTGGATTTCTGAGGATTTTAATAAACTCTCTCAAAATCTTGATTGAATACACATTGAATTTCAGAGAATCACTTAAATTCCTGATTGAATACCCCTAGATTCATTAAAAGAATTAAAATCCCTCAAAATCCCAATTGAATACACCCCCAGAAGTCTGGAAATCATGATGAACATAGGGTTTTCGACTAGATACTGTTAGAAAGTGATAGAGGATGTCTGATATTTTGGCAGAGTGGCGAGTGCATGCAGGACCACCTTGTTGGAATTATACAATTTTGCGGTATTTGGATGCACGGCCGATGCATGCTTGCATGGCCAGACATTGCAAATTTGTATAACCAGTCCAAATGATCGATCTAGACCTATGCGTACATAGTGTGGTCCAGGAACTCAACTGACCTGAGCATATAAAACATACAGAAATTAACCACCGTAAATAACGGTTTTTATCTTCTTTTTTCCAACTACCATAAATAAGATTATATTACAGCAAAAAATAATTAAGGGCAACAATCTTCATCCTCCTCTTTTACTTATCTGCAGTTCAAATTGTTTGTACTTTTATGTGCATTAGCAGGAGGCGTGCAGGAATTTTCGAAAAGGAGTACTGAAATCATTAGGCTATACTAATTAAAAAGGTTAAAACTTGATTAGATTATACATTCTCATTAAGCACATCTTCTCTTGATCATCGTTTGGTTTGTTAGACTGCATGCATGCATCTAAGTGGATCTAGTTCGGTTTTAATTAGTTTTTAACTACACCATTTGTCTGCTAGAAAATGAAGATGATCAACCAAACTAGATACTCCTAAAGACTCATCCCTACTTGGATCATAAAAATATTAACAATCAGACATTTTCTGTTAGATTTTACCTAATACTCGACAAGAATTAGCTTTTATAATTGTTTTTAAGAATGACACTAATGAGTAGTTTCATAGTAGTGTACAAAGATTCATACATATATATATACACACGCCCTCAGGAGAAGGCCTTTTAATTAGCTACATGTGGACCAAATGAAACACATGTCAACGTCAATCACAGCACGACACGTGTCAACATCAGAGGCCAATTACAATATGACACGTGTCAATGTCAGAATAAAGCTAGAAACTCTCTTCTATAAACAGGGATCATTCTCACACAATAATTCCTAATGTCATTTGTACTAAACTATTATTTAGAACTCACAAAAGGAGAGCTTGAACCTATGTACTTATGTAAACCCTTCACAATTAATGAGAACTCCTCTACTCCGTGGACGTAGCCAATCTGGGTGAACCACGTACATCTTGTGTCCTTGCCCCTATCTCTTTACATACTTATCTACACTGGTGATCGGAACAATCTAACGAAGGTCATAAGTCTTGACACTTTATGTTGTACCAAAGTCCTTACCGATTTTGTGCATCAACCATATATATAATACGCCCTCAGGAGAAGGCCTTTTAATTAGCTACATGTGGACCATATAATCTCTATGATTATCTTCATCTTAATTAATTAACTGATATATATGACTACACAAGGCCCTGAATATTCTACTGATCAAGTACTTATGTAAGTAGAAGATAATTAATAATTGATATATATATATATATATATATATATATATATATATATATATATCACACAAGGCCCTGAATATTCTGTTGATCAAGTACTTATGTAAGTAGGAGATAACCACAATATTTAATCTAAACTATACATCAAAATAATCTTATTTGTTAACCAAAAAGAGTGAAAATATAATATAATTTTCTACCACAAAACAAAATCAAGGCTAGTAAAATAATTTCACAAAAACTAAATTAAATTTTACAATTTTTTTAAAGCTTCACCCAAAAGTGATATTAACATCCTCGAAAATATATCTATATATAAAGGAGGAGGATTGTCTGCCCTCCTCCTTCTCGTGCCCTCTTATTTTGTGTGATCACGGTTAAGCCACGTTAATATTTTATATTTTTTTATAGAGATAATAAGACAAAAATAAATAGTAATATAAAATGTTAAAGTTGTGGCCTATATTTTCTAGAGAGGTGCGGCAAAGAGAAGAAGAGATATTGGAGAATAGACCTGAGGAATTGTGGTGTTATGTTGTTCTATTCTCCAGTTCTTGTGCCTTTATTTATAGTAATTAGGAGGAGAGAAACTTGCTCTCCAAGTAATACAAAGTCTATTAGGAAATATCTTCT
Source organism: Crataegus laevigata (assembly GCA_963580275.1). NCBI lineage: Eukaryota > Viridiplantae > Streptophyta > Magnoliopsida > Rosales > Rosaceae > Crataegus > Crataegus laevigata. The sequence goes on along the minus strand of OY756948.1, from coordinate 2,876,059 downwards.
AGATCCCAAAGGATACCTACTCTATCTCTACTTAGGATTTACACAATCACATATTGATAAGAACATATGTCACAACACTCCCCTTTGAGTGTGCAAATACTCAAGTAGATGGCGCATCAGATCTTCAGGCAAATGTAGAAGCAGTTGATGAAGTCGTCTCGTCTATTCGGCACAAGTAGCGATTGCGAGTCTCAAAACAAATGGAAGAATGCATAGGTAGTAGAACTCACACAACCTCGCTATGGCAAAACCCAAGGTGGGAGAAAAACCCATAGGCTAAGGAGAAAAGTGAGAAGTTGCATTAAGTCAAGACTATACGTCTTCTGGATGCAAGTAGAAGAGCTCACAAGGGTATGATCAGCCCAGGATGGGTGCCTCGTTAAAACCTAGTTAGGTAGCAAAAACCCAGTGGGAAAAATGCTCCTAATCGTAGGGAAAAAGAGTACATTAAGATCAAGTGAGTATACTTCTATATACTCCCCCTGAGTTTGACAAAACTTCCAAATGAAACTACAAGCATTACAGATGAGAAAGTTACGCATACCAATTCATCGGACAAGCTTCTGGAAGGGTAGACTTCGGTAGTGACTCCGTGTAGATGTCGGCAAGGTTATCTGGGATTGGTCTGCTTGACTTCAATCTTCTGATGCTCATGCTGATGTAGACACAATATGCTTGGTGTTGACTTGTTGGATGTATCATGATCTAGTTGATACATACAGCGTTATCTTCATGGATCGTTGTTGGGACTCAACGATGGATGAAAATCGCAAGGATTTTGAATATGCTCAACAAGAGTTCTCGACTACATCTCTCACGTGATGAGACATAGTGAGTCTTGGAACGATTCAAAGGTTTCGCAACAAAAGATCTATTTGGTTGACCTCCAAGATATTGCGGTGTTCCTTAATGGTAAAGACATAACCATGCGGGAACGTACCTTGTGTGGTCAGACAAACGGTCTGATTCAGCGAATCCCACAAGGTAGGCATCATTTCGAAGATCAATGGGGTGTGATCTATTCTGAGATGCATAAGGATAGATAAGCCCAAATCCGTAGTAACGGAAAAACGTCTTTATCACCAAATTTGGTGGTAGCGTGTTAGGCGCAGTGCTGCTTTATGCCAAAAGATTATCAGCACATAAGATGTCTGACCTAGTGCATTTGAGCTAAGTACAACAAACGCCAATGGTACTTAGATATGGCTGCCTCACGTTCCAATATAGAACCTTATGCTCCATACCCTCCGTGAAGGTCTCATTTGCATCTAGCATACAGACGATCAGGGTATACTTAGACATAACACCTTCTTGGTCTAGTTTGAGTGGTGGACCAGAATACCATCAAAACTAGTTCGAAACTTCAGGTCGAGGAAATGTCAAGTTCTCCCAAGATCATTCATCTTATAGTCCGACATGTGAGTTAATTTGCTCAGCTCTAGCAATTTCGGATTTTATACACGCAATGGCATATATCCCTAATTGATCAAATATTCACTTAGACGGGTATACCACATCCGTCCGGATAGTTCTGCATCTGTAAAGTGAAGACCTCATCAGAAACGAGAGGGTGTTCTTGTGGTCTAAAACTATTTGAATCAGTACATGTAAGTCCTTTGGAAACTCCATGTAGGTTCATATCACGATCCCAGAGATACTACAACCACGTTTGTAATGCTGCAATCAATCACATGGCGTATGAGAGAAACGTTGCGCCAAGGCTTCATATTACACTATTTCATTCATCTCATTCGTCATAGATTGATTCTTTTAGTTGACCAATCAGTTCTACGTCGACATTAATCAACGGAATGTGGTTCGTTATCGTCGCTTTTCATTTATGTCGGTACCATATAAATGAAACATCATCTATGATAATCTCATTCCAATTCCATATCTCATCCAAACTAGTATACATGGCCAAGAACTTCAGGTCTCGGGAGTAATCCGGATTTAATCTCATGAGATGAAAAGGTTTGAGACAGCGATTGAGGGGCGGATTCGTTCGTGCCACGTTCCTCCACTTTTGGTGAGGTGAATCCTCGAACCGAGTGATCTACCATGCTTCTGGCATAAGATAGATTGATTGGCTAGCCGCCAATGTACGAGGGTTGGCCACAATTGTGGCATTCCTACTGTCAGGACAAAGGTCCGAAGTACATTTGGTACACATCTTTGCAGGCACATTTGCAGCTGGTACATGTGATCTCGTCACTTTTACTAGATCAGAGGAAGTGTTTGGTTAAACTCTGATGATCTAGATTGGGATCGATATGAGACATAGTGGGGACGTCCACGATAATTCGCATCGTTCTTTACGAACGGTGACGTTCATATCTCCCCCTAACAACGGGAATACTGTCTCATAAAAGTGACAATCCACAAAATGAGCGGTAAAGAGATTACCTGGCAAAGGTTATTAGTAACGAATATTAGAAGGAGAATCATAACCGACATAGATTTCCATCTTTCCCTAAGGACCTCTTTGTTCTTGTGTACGTAAGGGCGGCACAAATGACACATAGACCGCACAACCAAAGACGCGCAGATGCGATATGTCGGGTTCGTATCTGGTAACCAACTGACACGCGCTTTATAAGGTTGGGTCGTGACGGGCCTCAGGCGGACCAACATAGTTGCTTGCAATATTACATGGCCCCAAGCAGAGGTCGGGAACTTTGGTACGTATGACCAGTCAACCATGCAATCATTTGAAGGCGTTTAATGAATGCTTCTGCTGGGTCGTTCTGGGTATGAACATGAGACTGGATGTTTAATTTCAAAAACCCAACCAACATGCAATATCCATCGAGATTTAAAGTGTTTGATGTAAATTTCGATGTAAATTCTCCAACTTATCCAATCAAATAAATTTGATCGGATAATCAGGGTGGTGAGCCCTGAGCTTGTTAATCTGAGCTACTAGTGTGGAGAATGCAGCTTGTGGACAACAGTCACACGTGTGACCAATGTGTAGAAGCATCAACCAATATTATAAAGTATATAAATGGTCCGTAAGGTGGTTGAATCAGTCCACAAATGTCCATTTTGAATCCTTTGTAAAAAGATGGACGGTGCTAAGGTATAATACGTGTCCAGGTATGATTTCTTTACTTCTGGTAAAAGGATGCCCTAAACGGCGCATCACAAATCATCCTAGATATCCCAAACGTACATCCATAGCGAAAATTCCTTAGGAATCGCGGGCTTCTGGTCGGCCACATATTGGCTTGAATGGGTGTAATCCATTCGTTAAGCGTTCCATCTTCTCTAGAATATGCATGTAACTATATTCGTAGGAAGTGCAAAATGGTGATATGCCAAGGAATTTTACTCCATTTTTCTACATTGGTTTCAATATGGTAATAATACTCTCGAATAACCTTAAAGCTCAAAAAGGCGTTCTTCCGGAACGAAGTGAGTATAAGGTTTCCCTTTATGGTAAAATGAGTACCATTGGACAATATAGGGCAGTGCCATGCCCCACAATCAGGTTGGATAAGCCTGAAAGGTTGTCAGGGGATGATTAGGTATGAAGTTAGCATAGACCAGACAACTAACTTCCCCACAAAACTTACCTAATTATGAGTTAATTGTAGTCACATGTGGTAATTTTCGTTAATTAACTCTTGTATTCGAGAATAATAGTGACATCCAAACACCAATCTTAAATTCGAGAACAAAATAAATTATTCATAAAATAAACCAAAAAAACAATGGGGTTCGGCCAATAGGTCTTCCATGTCAAATTTCGCTCTTCCAAATGTGTTAGGTATAGCAAAATTGGTCTCACGTAAAGGTTTCAATCGTGTTTTGCTTCGGGCAAGAATTCATCTTTGCATGATTGGAAACGGTCCATATCGAGTCAAAGAGCCAGAGAGTCCTCGGCAGTGAGGTACTCTCAGTTGATATGCTTCAGGTATAAATCTTCGAATGAAGAACTGGCTACAATGATTTCTCAACTAGTCATAGTCAAGCGGGGTGTCACGTCTTGTATCCACATAAAGTAGTTTCTTATTCGAAACTTCCAAATCAGTGAAATCGAACTTGTTATGGTTCGACAATACGCTGAATGGAGGAAACAAGAATGTGATTGGTGTTTTAGGAAATAAAATTTCCATAAACATCAAAGTTAGAACATTTAGGTTCTAAGACATGGTTTGGTTTAAACAGATTTAAGCATGGAGAACTTCGGGTCTCAACATGAGTGTTGTGCATTAAGAAACTTCAGGTTCATAAGGCACTTTTCCGAAACTTCGGGTTCGGAAGTATGAATTTTAAGTTCATAATACCTGCAATCAAACGCAATATATATGCAAGCAAATATGCAACAAATATGTGCAAAAATATAACTTTAGGTTTACAATTATAAGTGAATTAATTTATTTAAGTATTTGGACTTCGGGCCAAATTAGAGTGTGGGTAAAAATATAAAAACCCATTGAGGCCTAAAATAATAATTAGGCTAATGAAATTGCGGGACCAAAAAATAATAATAATAAGCCTCGGGGGTTTTAAAAAAAATGGTCCGTTAACAGACGCCCAAAAATGGGCTGGTGTAGACTTGGGTAACAGGCCTGGGGCTGAGGCCTAGGGATAGGGAATGGGGTGCGGAAAAAAAAATAAACCCAAAAAGGAAGCCCAGATGGGCTCCGATCTTGTGTTACGCGGTGTAGTGCACCGGTTCAACATCAAGGAGCTAGGATTGGGTGCGGCGCAGACAGGTGAACCCAAGAGAGAACGCGATCCAGTGTGTCGCATGCGTGTGAGACACCGTAGCCCTCGAGCTAGTGTCACGGGTTGGGCCGAGGGACTGAAGCCCAAGAGGGCTCAGGTTTGAAGAAGGACGAGCCCAATAGGGCTCGGATCTGGACCAAAAAAAATCCCAACAACGCTGGGTGTGTTCACCGGAGAAGACAACCCGCGCCGCCGCGTCTAGCGACCGTGCCTTGGTCGGAGAAAATCAGGAGTGAGTTCCGATACATGATGGTTCATCAAGGAACCAATCTTGAGGACGGAGGTATATCCTCAACGTCGGGGAACCCACGAGGTTGCAAAATCCGGTGAGATTCCAAAGAATCTCGGTCAGTTGATGTCTGCGACGAGCTGCAGGTCGTCGAACATGGTGACCCGAGGTGGGAGGATGGGTTGCAGGCCATCTTGTGATGATAGAGACGCCGTGATGGGCGTCGGGATTTCTGGGTTTCAACCTGGGTTTCTCGGTGCAAGCTGCAAACTTGGCAACACGTGGGAGACAATAAGAGTCCAAAAAGGCTCAACTATGTGCGCACGGGGTAGCCCATCTTCAGGATGGTGTAGGTCAAGACACGGGTTCAAAGAACCTGAACTGTCCCAGTCGCAAAAAAAAATTTCCTTTTTTTTTTTGTATTTTTTTTATTTTAAATTCAATTATATGCATACGAAATTCAAGATATATTTCAATGAAGCACATATTTACGTTGATGCATATGCAAAAATAATATTTTCAATGCATGTAAATATGTAAGATTCAATTCATGGCAAATATCAAATTCACATAATTTAAACAATTATGGTTATGAGGCATACACAATTTATGTAGAATCTAAAATACGTTAAACATAAAGTTGTGTCATGCATCATGGTGAATGTTCATGCTATCAGGGCTTACAAAATATCGAGTTAAAAGCCGTTGTTTTGAAAGAACCTGATTGCGTGATGATATGGATGAACTGGTTTGATGCAGAAAATTTCGGCTTTCATCTTCAAGCTTGTATCACGTTCAACATAAGAAAAAAATAAATTGAATCAATAAAAAGTATATGAATTCAATAAAATTAAAATTTAATCAATTAAAAATAATTGAAACGTAATACTCCCCTAATTGAAGATGAATAAATTCTCTTTAGCACAGCGTGAAGAGCGTGTTGATAACGTGTTGTGGCCTATATTTTCTAGAGAGGTGCGGCAAAGAGAAGAAGAGATATTGGAGAATAGACCTGAGGAATTGTGGTGTTATGCTGTTCTATTCCCCAGTTCTTGTGCCTTTATTTATAGTAATTAGGAGGAGAGAAACTTGCTCTCCAAGTAATACAAAGTCTATTAGGAAAGATCTTCTAGATCCCAAAGGATTCCTACTCTATCTCTACTTAGGATTTACACAATCACATATTGATAAGAACATATATCACAACAATTAACGTAATTTAACCGTGACTACAAAATCAGAAGGTCACAGGAAAGAGGAGGGCACACAATCATCATCCATATATAAAACTCCCCTCTCTCCTAACTTAAATAGCCACGTCCCTCTCAAGTCTCAACCAAGCCGAATGACAGTTGCACAAATACCTAAAGCCCAAAGCCCTGTCTTCCCTACATTCCGCCACAGTACCTCCCCATTTTAAAGTCGAGTAATGATTTTCTTATCACATTTATTTACCATTTTAGATGACAGATGATTTGAACAAGTTACATAATTTAATTTTAATCTTAAAATGATGATTATGGTATATAAGCAGTCTCATTCTTCCACCTAAAATTATTTGAGTATTTTAATTAATAAAAAGATTAAAATTAAATAATATAACTTATTCAATTCATTTGTCACCTAAAATAATAAACAAATATAGTATAAAATTGTAGTAAGAATAACATTACTTTTAAAGTCACGAGATCAGCTAGCTTTGTTCTTTCATTTTTGTTAATAATTTTATCGAGAGAGAGAGAGAAATGAGTCGGCAGAGAAACTGAGAGAATTTTCAAAGCTCCTTTTCTTCCACCATCACTCAACTAGCCTCTGAAAAAAAAAATTATAATTGTCTAAGATCTTCAGTTATCCGTCTTCCCGTCTGAGAGAAGAGAGAGATACTTCGCCTCACATTTACATTTTTATTCCTGTCTTTCGCTGTCGGTACCATGTAGGTCTTCCCCCACACTTTTCTCACCTGCTGCTTGCTTCTCTTCCCCTTCTCTTTAATTTCTCTCCTGCCCTTTTTTAATACTACTTTGTGTGTGTGTGTAGGTCTTCTTTTTTAGAAGTTCAACACCAGTACTATTATTAACTGGTTTTTTTTTATGTCTTATTTATTATTATTTTTTTTAGGATTTTGATCTTGTATTATTTACTTCTTGTTTTTTATTGCAGGCGACCTGATGAAGGAAACCCACTAGACCTCAACAACTTGCCCGAGGATCATTACGGCAGAGATGGCCAACAAGTTGCCGACGTCAGCTCCTCCGGTACCACTCAAATATCCGATATCCTACCACCATTCCCCAAACTAAAAAAACGCAAAACCAAATACCCTTAAATTTGCATTATCGATCAACGGGTGCATTTTTCTTGTTTTGTTTTTCTCTTCAAGCCCCCCCCTTTTTTTATTTTTTATTTTTTAATTCGATAAAAGGGCCATAAATGAAAGGAGATTGGAAGTTTGAATAAACTGATGAGCTTAAAATTTATTCATGATGATTTTTGGTTAATTAATAAATTAGGTAGGGTTTGAGGTGATTAGGTTGTGTCTTATCGAAGTTGCGTTTTTTGATGATTGGGGGGTTTCACATAGTTGCAGGCACCTACAGAAAAAAGAAAAACGGCGCAAAAGATGGAAGGGACGAGAGTGGGAAGGTGTACGAGTGTAGGTTTTGCTCCCTCAAGTTCTGCAAATCCCAGGCCCTCGGGGGACACATGAACCGCCACCGTCAAGGTACTCTCTCCTCATTTCTCTTCTATTCAATTTGAACAAGAAATTCAAAGGCAGCTTTTCAGCAAAGCGTAATTTTACGTTGTCATCAATGATTCCAGCCATGAAGTGTCCTCGGTCATTTCAGTATCTTGAGGAAAAGAAAGTTTTTAATTTGATTTGATTGTTTGTTTTCTTTTGCTGAAATTCTTGTTTTGTCAATTAAGGTTCATGTGCTTATTTATTTATTTTTTGGTTCTGAATTCCTAGTTATTTATATATTATTATGTGTGATTTGATTTGTGTGTTGGAATGGCCATCAGAAAGGGAGACAGAACAACTAAACCGGGCTCGTCAGTTGGTTTTCAATAACGATAACCTACCCGCCCCTCCTCCTCACCTTGGGTATGTAATTTTATGCTTTAATTTTTCTTTTCTTTTAATAAATTAGTTGGTAATGCAATGCAGTGTCCTCTTCTTCTGCAATTAAGATCGAATCTTCTTAATCGTGGTTAAGATGATATGTTTTTGTATAAAAAGAAATAAAATAGTTGGTATTTATTTAGTGTGATTTGATTTGTGTGCTGGGTTTGATATTTTATAGATGCTGCCATCCGATTCCGCCAGGAGGGTATCATCATCCGGCTGCTGCAGGTAACAACATTGGTGGTGCTGATCCAACATTACCTCTCAGATTCCCACCAAGAATGTTTTCTGCCTCTTCATCAAGCACCCTTGTACCACCGCCAGTGCCACCGCAGGGAGGTGTACAAGTACAACTCCCTCAACCCTACTTATATCCGTCTCCGTCACGGCCCATGCCCTTCCCTACTTCTTCGCACTACCCTCACCATCAAGTCAATGACTATTATGTTGGACATGTTCTTATCAACAACACTACTCGCACTCCTTCATACGGGCATCCAAATGTGAACTACGGAGTGGCACCGGCGGAAACCACCAACTACACTTGCATTGGAGCGCCTGTGGGACCAGGAGGCGGTGGAGGTGGAGGTGGTGGTCGTGGTGGTGGTAGAGACGGATCGCTGCACGTGAATCAGGAAGAAGCATTGAATTGGAGCAGGAGCTACGCAGGGACTCCTTCGATCAATCGATTTCAACATGGCTCCTAATATATTAATTAAAACACTTTCTTTTTTTCTTCTTTTTTTGGGTTTTTGTTGAGCGGGTGATAGTCTGAAGCATTATTATTAGGGTCTCTGATTTGACACGCCACCCAGAACGGACAGGTAGAAAGAGAGAGACTTAAACAAGAAGACAAATGGGATCATGAGAAAGAGGAAGGAGATGACTGAGCTTTTTTTGGTATTTTTCTACAGGGGGACTGGGACAGCTTTTGAGCTCATCGACACCCTCAGCAACTTTGGGTCCGAGTTGAAATTAAAATGTTGTTGTAACTTATGGGAGGATTTCAACATAGAAATCCGAGTGTGTAATCCACGCCAAAAGTCTGAAAGGGGGAACTAGAAAAAGGGATTGTGGGACAAGTTAGATTTGAACTGAAAGTTCCAACCCCTTTTTAACGTTTCGTGTTCGTTTTGCATGTCAATCAATTTTCTTTTGTTTTGCTTTCTGTTTCTACTGCTTCCTTCCATTGCCTTTTCCTAGATCATTTAATTTATATGGTTTCAGCGTTTTGACCACTGGAAAATAGGGTGGGTTTTTCTCTCTCTAGATTTCTTGGTGCAGTGCGTGGTCTCTGATCCACCACAAAAATTAGGGTCTTCAGATCTCTGGGTCATATATGGTCACAGTGTCACACCATGCTTGGAGTCTAGGGCGCAATGGCCTGTTGAGGAACTCGCAATTCCATCTTGCTCCTGGCTGCAGCTTCCCTCACCAGAGACAATTACATTTCTTGTCTGTTCAATTGTACCCCTCCAAACTCCAAAGCATAATCCAGATCCCTGATCCCCGCCATCAACATATATCAAATGGAACTATATATACGCATGTGTGATCAGTTGGTTGCATGTAATCGAGGAAACATTGGTCATGTTTATTGATATTTTCCCCGATCTTATAAATTATTAGTTGATTGAGAATTGCCATGAGAAACGCAGAAAACTTTACTGCAGCGCTAACCCTAGCTATGGAGGAAGTATGGAGGAAGAAGCAGCTGGCTTAAATATATGGGTAGACCAACCTATTTTTCGGCCAATTGCTGCGGCAGAAGATTTAAGGCGATTAGGGGTTCAGGTGCTTAAAAGTGCAACTTGAAGTGACTGATGAAGATTGGTAGGCAGGAGGCGTGGCACCAGGAGCTACACAAGAGACAGATAGTTGAAGATAGAAGACACCAGAGAAACCAACCCTAGCCCTAGCTATATATATAGCTAACCCGAGCTTGTTGCAGCCTCAACCTGCACACACACGCACGCGCGCGCGTATATATACATATATATGTTATATTTATGTAATGGGTTAAGCTGGACTGCAACCATCTACAGTACTACTACCGTTAGTTGTTCTTGCCGATAAGAAATCGGATTGTTAACTAATGGAACTACATCTGAGCCCATACTGGGAGAAAATGATACTTGCCGGATCATTTTCTTGGAAATTTTAGAGATTTTGTGATTGTGATCGTTCATAATATATCGTGCGATTAGCTTTTATTAGATACTATTTATATTTAATTTTAAATTTTAAAATAATTTATAATCGCACAACATATGATAAACGGTGACGATTACGAAATTGTCGGATTTTTTTTTCTTGGAATCCTAAAAATCATCTTTTTCCCATACTGGGTACTCCTAGCAAGCTAGTGTTTAACCCGATTTGGTTCGCAGCTAAAACCTAGCTAGCTGGACCCACAAGCACATATTTATATAACTTAAGATCTTTCAAATTATTATTTACTTTTTGTTATTTCATTAATTCTAAGGAGTTTTAATATAAAAAACTCTCAGTATTGTTTATTTTTAAGGAAAAATTACATTTTTATATTTTTTTAGTTCTATTCATTATATCTTTAAAAAAAACTTTTCATTAAAAATGAAGTTTTTTTTTTTTACTTTTTGTTAGTTTTCGTTTAATTCTATTGCAAGGTTTTGGATCCTAATTAATTAGTTTAACTGTAATTAATCCATCTTCCTTAGCGTTTGTTTGTTTGTTTGTTTGTTTTTTTTTTTTTTTAAGTTTACAATAGATAGAGATTAATTTGAAGTTGGGTAGGAAAGCACATTAATTGTTCTAACAAATTTGACAAAATTCATCTGCATCTTTGTTAACATGCACGGTGAAACTTAACTTACTAGGCTAATTGGTGAATATCTAGTGGCGTGACGAAGTCAAAACTTTGTCCCCTACATTCTCCTTTACCTTTGAAATGAGTTTTAATAGCTCATGAGGTTGGTATAATTCTTCACTTTGGTCGATAAGATTTGAAATCGATAAAAGTGATTCATGAATTTGTCCACCATCAATGTTTTGGTCATTTCATAAAAAATCTTCATTAAATAAGGATAAAATGACAACAACACCCTCAATTTTTGGCCCATTGTTTGTTAATTGAAGGTATTTTTGTTATTTTGGTCATTTAACCGAAAATTTCAAGGAATGACCAAAATGATTGATGGTGGACAAACTCAGAAACTACTTCTATTGATTTCAAATCTTAAAGACTAAAGTGAAGAATTATGCCAATAGAGTCTATTTGGCTAAAAAGCCCTATTGAAATCAACCTTTCAAAGACATTTCGCCAAACATAGCGAATCACAATGAGGTCTTTTGAAATCCCTCAAAGACATTTCAATTAACATCTTAATTAGTAACATTTGATAACATGATTTTATTTAAACCAAAACTAAGTGTTTGTAAAATAAATAAAAAAACACTCAAATATATTGCTTAAAAAGTCGTTAATTTATATAATTTGAAAAAGGATATTTAAACATAGGTATAATACGTATAATCGTACTTATAATTATTTTCAATTTTCAATTGTTGTTTCTATTTTTTTGAAATTTAAAAAATGAAATCTTGTTTGTAACTACTATTCGATTAACAAATGAAAATTGAAAACTACTTTCTTAAGTTTTCAAAATTTGGTTTTCTGTTTTTATTTATTAATTTTAAAAATCAGTTTCTATTTTCAGTTTTAAAAATATAAATATTGAAAACCAAAATAGTTAACAAACGAGTCATTCACTTTGTAGAACAAATCACAAACTAGAGCATAGCTATAACTAGGTCAGACTGGATGATCAAGCACATTCAAATGGTGATCATAAGTAGAGAGACTGCCCTACCACAAATGTTACAAACAAAGATGTATAAAGCTAAGTAACATTTGGTTTCTAATTTGTACGTATCTTTCATTGCATTTGGTATTTATTTTAAATAATTTAGTCAAGTAACTGCTAGATATGCAGGAGCAACAGTTATATATATCAACTATAAACGACAAATGATAAAAAACAAGGAAACTTTAACGAAAAGCTCCCGGCACTGTTTATTTTAATGAAATACTATATTTTTACACTAAAAAGTCAATCATGGTACTATTCATTTTACCATTTATTTTGTCATTATGGTTAAAAGTCAAAGTTTTCAATTCTTTTTTATTAGTTTTACTAAAAAAGAAACCTATATTTCTTTTCTTATCATAAACATAAAATACAAGATATAATTACGAAAACAAAAGAACAAAAATTAGAATAAAAATCACTCAATACAAAATTAGAAATAAAAATCAATCAATCAACTGTACTAAATGCAGTTTCTGAACACATTTTAGGGTTGCCCTAGTGGTAAGCATGCTGATGCTTTTTAATTTAGAAATTTTAACAAAAAACTCTTGGTGCTATTTATTTTAATGAAAAATTATATTTTTACATTAAAAAGTCAATCATGATATTATTTATTTTACCCTTTATTTTGCTCTTCTCATTAAAATTCAAAATTTTCAAGTAATTTTCATTAATTTTTCTTTTTAATTTAGCCTAAGAAGTGTACGCCTTTGTTATATGTTACTCTTATAAGGTGATAATGAAATTGTAATCATCTTTCTAAAAGCATAATTAACTCAATTAATTGTCATAAAAAAATATACTGGGAAGTGTACTTTCTCTTTCTCAATATTGGTGCGATCCCAAGATATAAATATCTAATGAAGAAAGGTATGAGACTGTATAGCTAGGTTGACAAAGAGCCGGGCACGGAGAGAGAAAGAGATGAATCACGGATAATAATTATGAAATTTTGTAAACATATGTAGAAGGCCAATAATTAAGAGAGCAATTTACATGGCGTGTGTATATAATAAATACGGCGTCGTGTGTCAATAAAACATTGACGTCTGAAGAAAAATTACACATGTTTTTGTGAAATTTACATGGAAGCTAAAGTAATAGGGCTCGTTTGGACGTGCTACTCTAGAAAGCGCTTTTACTCACTAGCGCTTTTTGTTTGTAGCACTTTTGCGTAACACTTTTATGAGGAAGCAGTTTGTTGTTTGGCATGCAACGACTAAGTGCTTTTTGTATTGTATAGAAGCATTTTTATATTAAATAGAGTGTTTGGTTATTAAATAAAAAAAGCGCTTTTCCTTAATAATTCTCAATAATTTTTTCATGATTATTTTTTGTATATAATTAGCATACAAGTTGATTACAGTGTTGATGAAAATTCAATTAAAGAAATAATGATCATTAACAAAATGATACATACTTATTGAGAATATATGTTTGTTTCTTAAAAAAAAAAAAAGAACACATTATAGCTGCATGACAATTAAATGTGAAATAAGTATTAACTAGATATAAGAAGATTAGCAATTCTTTCTCGTTTAAGATAAGAAATAACATACATACCTCCACAAAAATTTCAGGTTATGAAGATGTAGAGAGATTTGGGAAGATGGAGAGGAAGAGATGGAGACCAAGTCGACTGCTCTAGCCCTCAAAATAATCAGAAAATAAAAAACCTTTTGGGTTTTCAACGTGCAACCCTAGAAAAAATTGGTGATGGTAGTTTTGATGATTTTATAAAGTGGAATGGCATTTTAGACTTTGCAAATTAAAAAATAGGGATAATTTTGGAATTGAAAAAAATTCATTAAAGGGAGCAAAGTGCTTCCCTTGTTTCTTTGTGCAGCACTTTTAGGAGGAAGCACCTCCTAAGTGCTTCTTAGAAAATGCTTCTTAGTGCTTCTACTTCTTGCTAAAAGCACTTTTAAAATGTTTGCCAAACGACCATTTTTTAAAACTGAAGCGCTTTTACTCATTAGGAAGCGCTTTTGGCTCTTTCAAAAGCACAACCAAACGAGCCCATAGTATACTCATGGCATGAAAGTTATTTTGACAAGAAACTACTCCTAAAAGTTGCATATAAATTTAATAATAGTTACTGTAATAACTTAGTACTCGAGAGAGATCAGATTCAGGGGCTGAAACTGAAATACGGGGAGAGAGTTGGAGCACGCATGCATAAACTACAAAACATATATATATATAGCCTCAGCAAAAGTAGACGGGCTCATTGGATATAGACCCAGCTTTGCTTAATATTTGATCAGCTTTTTACAGTGAATTATTTTGATGTCTCTGTGACTAGTTATAGCTAATAAGCTAACTGATCCATCACTCGATCAGTTGCTGTATCTTTGTTATCTCCTTTGACTTATTTGGTTTGCTAATAGTCTCTGATCACACGATCTGAGAAATCTCCCTCGCTTTGTGTATGCGTGTGAGTTCTGTGTACTGTGTAAGCGAAAGAAAGAAAGAAAGTAACTAGCTAGGGTTTTTTTCTCTTTCTTTCAACAACCAAAATAGTTTAACTCGACATATATACTGCTGCCATCAGTTTTTACAAAGAAAGCGACCTTTAATTAATAGGCAAAGCATGCTAACCACCATCAAAAGATAAGAAATCTTGCTAGAATTTATAAGAAGTTCCGCTACTCATCCTCATCAGTTGGTTTTAAAGTGAAACTTCATTCAGTTTCTGCTTGAAATTTGTGCTCAATGCATTCTCTCCTTCATTTCACTCTCCTCTCAACCATATCCTTCATTCATTTTCTCACGAATATGATGTTCCTCTCTCTATAGTGCAAAAAGTATAAAGTAAAAATTAAAGATGATAATCTAATTATAGTCTAAAGTGATTAGCTGCAACGCAACGAAAACTACCCTTGTTTGGTTACTTCGCAATCATCAAACATCTTGCCCTTGTTAGTCCACACGTAACATCCTAAGGGCCTAGGACAGTTGTATGTCGTACTTTTGCATGTGTTGTGTTTATCCATATATTTCAATTTTAGCTCGTTATAACATGAATTAGGATCGGGAGATACACGTTTTTTTATACCTACTTTGTGATATATTTTAACAATTTAAATCGTCTATATTTTAGTATATTATTCATAAAACATCTTTATAAAAAAATTACACAAATCTATAATTATTAAGACATTCATTTGTAATAAAGAAATAGTCGAATACAATTTGGCAAAAAAAATTAAATTTAATCCAATAGTCAGATGACTTTTAGGTGATCTTTGGTAGATATGATATATGACAGAAAATATAAAAGATAAATTGTTGGATCGTTAAAATATGTTACGGAGTTTGTGAGATTTTAATCAATTTATAAATTCATAGATTTTTATAGAGTTTAATTGATTTGTAAAGATTCTATGTAAACTTTTGATTCAATTCCCTCAAAATCTCCTAGGGAGATATGAGATTTGTGAATACTTAAAATACACTACAAAATCTCTCTAATTCCCTCTAATTCTCCAACTTTTTCAAATTCTTTAAAATTAAATTCTAATTGAATACACCTGGAATGTTATAAACTTCTTTAAAATCCTAATTGAATACACATGTATTTCTAAGGATTTTAATAAACTATCTTAGAATCCTGATTGAATACATATTGAATTTCAGAGAATCACTTAAATTCATGATTGAATATCTCTAGATTCATTAAACGAACTAAAATCCCTCAAAATTCCAATTGAATTTAATGAGATAGGAGTGAGAATTATAAATTGTAATTACAAGGTTTTTAGAATTTTGTTCCCTGATACATAATTATTTAAAGAAAGATAATTAATTGGATTAATCAGATTGCATCTCAACCGTTAAAATTGTATAAATCTAATTATTTAGAACTTGTGTATTTTCTTTGGTGTCACAAATCTGCCCAACACATATATTTGATTAGAAGTATACAAGAAGGTGCAGCTGGGAGGTGTGAAGCAAGCGACCAATGGAAAATGAGGACTTTAAAACGAAATTCAAGACGAAAACGACTGCTCAATTCAACAATATCAATGTGGGTTGTTGGTCAAGATCACGCGGTTGAGCACGGAGGAGGATTCTCTTCTCTCCTAATTTCTCTTCTCTTCTCTTTCTTGATATTTGAATGGTTACGATTTAACCACGTTAACATCTTATATTAATTTTTTTTACAAAGACAATAAGATAAAAAACAATATGTGAGATGAGGGAGGGAAAGGGATGGAAATATGAGGGGAGAGAAGAGTAATGCTATTCATACTATGTTTTTATACCACATTTCTATACCACCTAAGGTGGCATCTGACGTGGACAGCCACATCAAATGTCACCTATAGTGGTATGAAAATATGGTACAAAAATATAGTATGAATAGCATTACTCGTATACATATATAAAGCTGTACTACTCCGTTGAGCACCACCACCACCTGTTATGGAATTTTATGATTCAAACCAGGTTTTCTTTTTTGGTGTGATATATACACCTCATATACATATAAAGCTGTCCTACTCCGTTGAGCAGCAGCAGCACCTCTTATGGTATTTTATGATTCAAACCAGGTTTTCATTTTTGGTGTGATATATACACCTCATATACATATAAAGCTGTCTAATTATAAATCTCTCTCTCTCTCTCTCTCTCTCTCTCTCTCTCTCCCTGCATGCTGCTAAAATGCTAAACCAACAATGTTACATCTTTATCGTCACGACACAGACACAGACAGAGACACAGACACAGTGAATATAAACGTACGGCTAATTGTTGCGAGTGTGCCTTTCAGAAGTGTTTGCTGAAGTTTCCTGCAGGCATACTTAAGAGTACTTTTGTCTTTTGAGAAACCGACGTGGGTTTCGTGTTTGCACGAGAGAAGCTATGTCGTTGAGAAGTGTGATTCTATCTATGCACAACCATACCCACCATCTGGTCGTGTAAACTTGTCTCTCCTTGCCACTGCACCGTCATACTTATCAGAAGCCCTAGCTGCTCGCTAGGTTAAATGTATATACACATACACTTTATATATATGCAATGGTGCAGCCTTATATGATTAGGTCTAGCCCTCTAGGCTCTAGGTATCCAGGGCAATAGGACTCTCATATCGAGGCTTATCAGGCCGTGGCAGCAGCTGTGTCGTTGTAGGTCTGTTCGGACTCTCTTGGGGAGCAAACAAGAATGTTTTGGTTTGTTCTGATCATCCATGTCGAACTTTAAAGTCATGTCACTGTGGTCCTCCTCATACATATATACGGTTCTAGCTTCGGAAAAGTAAGAAGTAAATTACCAGGCGAGTTATTGGCGTAATAAGAAATCAATGCTTGCTTTAAAGAGATCATACAAAGGTTTACATGATTAAACGAACAATGGCTGGGTCCTCACTTGGACTTCCGCATGGACCAAATAATTTGAACATCGATCCAACCACATCCATTCTCTTCTTCCGTTATTAAAACCTTAAACTAGTCCGGACCCCGAGCATATATATAATTACAAAGCCATATAACCATAGAAATGATTCATGAAATGAAATTAGTTAGTCATGTAAATGAAGAGAAAAAAGGAGGAACCTTATTGGCGCAGCAAATTAATACATAGCATAGCATCTGGTGTTGTTGAAAGACATGAAATTCCGACTCAAAATTTCATGTGTGCATATTGTGAGTCCATCCCTACTGGTCATGGACGAGAATACATCGTTATCAAGGACAATATCTGAATATGATTGGTCTATATTATCAAACATTTTCAAAAACAAGAAATATCCACACAACTAATGCCTCATCGGCTCGTAGACGAAATATGTTGGGTGTCGGTGTGAAAGCCAGAGCAGTTGCCCTCCAATCAGTCACGACACAAGACCTGTGGTAGAAAAAGTGATTGCAATAACAACAATTTGTGAATGATAGGAGAAACATTTGAGTTCTTGACGTCATAAGATAAGATACAAATATACAAATCGTATTCACGAGTAGGGTTGAATCCTCAGCACTTTCTTTACAAACTATTGGAAACTGCACTACCTAGAGTAGTAACGTATGTTTTCTTTTGTGCTGTTCCTCCCGTGCAACTTGATCCAGATGATTTACTTGCGCACTATAAGGACTTAACCAGCTCTGCAGCCCGACGGGCAGCAGCAGATGCACGCTCAGCAGAGGCAATGGCAGCTCGAGCTCTGTCCAAGATATCAGATGATTGTGGTCTTGTCTCCCCTTTGGTTTCACTAACTGGTCTTGCTTTATCATCATTCGCTGATGGTTGAATCTCACTACTGAACGATGGTGTCTTGATTAAAGATCTTGGAGCATGGAGGTATTGAGGTTCTTGTTTAATATCAGCAGGCACAATAGTATGTGCCCCATTAGAAGGTGTGGAACTAAAAGTTACTCGTTTTGCGGGAGCTTGAGAAGCTGCAGCAGCACCACTTACGTGCTTCGATCCACCCTACAAATAATGAGAAAAAAGGCCACAACTTCTGTAATCAAAGTGTAAATAACATTAAAATCTCCTAATAAATTCAAACATATGGTTTCAAGATGCGAGTCCAATTTCAAATGTTGTTCGAAATCAATCCACTTCAATATCCAATTCCCTATCAAGCTACTGAATCCATATCGAACAATAAAAGGGTTACTGTTGACTAAAATGACAATTGAAACCAAAAAAATCATGTATCATGATTATGCTTGTGAAAGCACAACCAGCACACACAAGATATTCCTCTATCATGAGAAGTTGCACCCATTGACGACTACAAAACTAAACCATGACACAAATGATGTTAGAAGATTCAGCTACAATTAATCACTTTTAAAATGGAAAAGAACTTAGTTTGGAAAAGTACCAGCAGATCTTCATGCTTTTTACTGAATTCCGCTTCAGTGTCAGAAGAATCCCAATTCAGCTTGTACTCTTGTGCAATTTCCTTCAAAACCTTAAGCCTTGCCTCTCCAGAAGGAGCACTAACTGAAAGCTTTTCAATTATCTGCCAAAATTACACAAAACGAATTGAAAAAGTGGTATCAGTTTTATTTTACAAATATGATGCTGTTCTTCAAAGACTCACAGTTGCATATGCAATAAAACCACTTAACTGTTCTGTTGACACCAGAATCAGGACGAAGCTCAGACACAGCTGATACAAATTCCTTCCCATATTTTGCCGTAAACAAATTTGTGATCTGCATTAAATCTGGAACATCCGAGCATCTTGGGGCAGCAAAAATTATGCTCGATATAGCCTCTCGTAATTCCGTTGGACACTCCCTATAATTAGAGAAAAATTGGTCAAGAAATTGAGTGCCACAAGTAAATTATATTGACATTAACATACATGTGTGCAAAAGTAACACAGTTCCAATATGCCTGCTGGTTAAAGCAAACCGCAATGCTCAAAGTTTTTCCAACTTGCATTAGTATTTTGTGTCTTCATGTCCTACTGCTTAAAACAAACAACAATGATAGACTCCAAAGTACATATTTAGAGTAATGCAGCTAGTCTGTACATGTTCATATGTGACAAGGGAGGCCAAGTGTCAGAAGTTATCTAATGCCGAAACTTACCTCTGATTTTCAATAATGGGAACGCGTGCAAGTACAAATTCACAGAACAGCTCCAATATCTCATAAGCAGCCCAAATGTTTTGCTCTCGTATAACATGCTCCACCTGACCATTATCAAATGTTCACCACAATTGTCTATAACAATTCAAACAAGAAACAGATACCAATCAAATAGGCATAGACATTTTTTTGTTACAATTTTGGAAGTTGTACCCGAATTCGAGCTATTGCTTCTTGGCCAGCCTGCAAAAACTGCGCAATCTCCTTGCGCATATGCTTGAGCTGTACATCTCTCTTGTTTTGCAGCAATTTAATGCGTGAAATACCCAAATTCAAACATGTTTTGCTACAAAACAAACCCGCCAAGGTTAAGGATTTAGACCCCCTTATTACAACAGCAATGAAAAAGTTTAGAAATTTTGCCTCCAGCTCCAAGTCTCCAAATTTCACACCCGGGAGAGTTAACAAACAACCAATTTACTAAAAACAATGAACATTTACCGCCAACAGCTCAGAAATGCCAAAAACCGATCAAAGTATTTCCACAAGTATACTAATGACATAATCAAAGAAACCCAGATGGTAATATTGGTTGACAAATATTGGGTACCTCCCAAAATCAAGAATTTCGACAACGTATTGAGCATTTATTAAACTAAAATTTCACGAAAACAAGAAATTCTGGATAACTAATTACGAAATTAAATCATGATAAGCAAAGAACAAGGAGACCCAGATGATTAATACAACTAATGAAACAAACAAGTAAAAGGATGTGATTCACCAACCATTTTGTGCCGAAAACGCCTCTGTTGAAGAGCTGGTTTAACAGAGACATGATGCCTAACGAGGACGACGAGCCTCTTGTGGAATGCCGATCGCTTAATAAAGATCTTTAAAGACTGCGATGTTTAGAGTTTGTGAGGGACAATCGCAGAAAATCAACTACTTGTCTTCAACTTCTGGGTCAAGCTCTGGATTAGTGGTTACCCACCGACCCTTTTTTTTTTTTGCTAATTTTCTCTTTTTTTTAAATAAAAAAAGGATTAGGTGAACTTCACCAAAATAATAAAATAAAAGAAAATTTAACAAAAAAGTATCAATATTGTTTATTTTAACGAAAAATTACAAATTTACACTAAAAAGTCACTCATGTACTATTTATTTTACCCATTATTTGGTCATTATCGTTAAAATTCAAAATTTTCAATTTATTTTCATTAATTTTCTTTAAAATTAAATCCATTGGCCATTAAATGTCTAAATAACGGATCACATTCAAGTATTGTAGCCAGTGCCAAAATATTAAAAAATAGAAAAATATATTTAGGCCAACTTAGCTCAAATTCAATATATTTAGAGGTAATCACCATGGTTAAAAGAACAAGAAGTAACTACAATTATGAAGGGATACGATGTGAATAAAAAAAATTTCAACAAATGTATTTTTAGAAGAAAATTAAGAAATCACCTGAGCGCCCGTGATAGAAAAAAAATCTCTTGCATGTCACATTTATGGAGAGATTAGTCACATCATTTTGTTTTTATTATGGGATATAATGAGAGTTACTATGTTAAGTTTTTTTTAATAAAACTAATGAAAATGACTGAAAAACTTTGAGTTTTAACGATAAGAACAAAATATAGGGTAAAGTAAATAGTATCAGGATTAAATTTTTTTTTTTGGTCAACCAAAGTAAATTTTCTTTACAGAGAGCTAGTACGAGGTAAGAAGTAAGAACACTATAAAAACTGAGTCCAAAACAGCCAAGCAAAAGTTAAACTCCACAAAGAAATTCCAATAAAATAGGCCGCCAGAGGCAGCCATATACAAAAACAAAAAAACCTAAAACTAGAAAGCAGCCACACCACCATCGCAAAGACGCTACCATTTTGAAGAAGAACCAACGAAACAAATGGATGAACGGAAAATAGTAGCAGCCAAGCTATCCGCGCTGTTAGCGCTCCTATATTACTACCAAATAGTGCAATTTGCACATTAAAAGCTACCAACCACTAAAGTGTGCTGCCGGAGGAGACCCCTCGAGGAGGCACCCGATGGGCTGAGTAGCAGACTTATGTCGGTGAGAACTCGCGGTGAGGACGAATTTTGGTAAAGGAAAAGGTATAAATTCCAGATTTGAGACAAGCTCAGAGCAAACTGAGACAAAGCTCAGAAGGCACTGAGACATAAGCTCAGAGAAACAGCAACCAAAAGTAAAAACCAAAATAAAGAGAGAAAGAAAAAAGGGGCTAGAGAAAGAGAAAAGCATGCTGAAATATTTTGGTTGTCACCGATCCCACCCCAACCAAAGGGAGAGGTCGGCTATTGGGGAAGGAAAGGGTTTAGGGTTGTTATGAGAGAGAGAGAGAGAGAGAGAGAGCATCTTTTCAAACCCCAGCATGGTAATATTCAACACGCTGATTGTTTTATTTCAAACAACTCGAGACAACTTGCATGGATGATGAATCTGTGATACAACGAATGAACTTACGATCACTTAACGTTTAAATTTAGATAACTTAAGGCATGCAGTTTCTTCACCAGAATGCGTAAAAAGAAAAAACAAAAGCAATAGATCAAATGGTAGAGTACATAGATTCAGAGAGAAAAGCTATGTAGGGGAACACGGGAATCAAGCCAAGTGACAATATCGTCAAGGACGGTAAGAATTCTGTCATCGGGTTCTCCCTCGAGAATGGAATGATAACCTTCCGGGTAGAGTTTTAGGGTTTTATCCTTGCTAGATGCCTTCTCATAAAGAAACTGGCTCACCCGAGGATCAGTCACCTTATCTGCAGCTCCATGAAGAACTAGGAGTGGCGCTGATACCTGACACGTCTCCAATTTTGTTAGTCCGGGACATAACATTAAACGCTTGCAGAGGCAATACAGATGTAACTGACCTTCTCGAGTTGCATCTCAATATCCTTAGTAGCTTGTAGCAGTTCCACAGCAGTCTTCAACCGCACATTGTCGTTGTAGCATATCACATTGTAGACAGCCTGATAAGGGATGAGCAAAACACTGTCTCAGTTATCTCCATTCGATACTTTAAATTTGTATCCTCTTAAAGCAGATAAAGATATTTCGCTATTGTAGTAAACCATGTCCATCACATTTTTCATTCACGTGCATTCCTGTGGGTAGAGGAAATGAAAGACAAACCATTTCCCGTTTCCGAAGGTCTCTGAAGGCCAGCTCCGCTAAATCTTTCTGTGGGACAAGCTTTGCTTTCGGCACAACTTTTGACATGAGAGTTAATATCTTCAGAGCTGCCGCTGGAGGAGTTACGTCTTCTGCAATCTTTCAGGAAGGAAAAATAACGATGGAATTAAACTTATTAAGAAAGTCTGCACGCGAGAAACTATATTGAAGAAGTGCAATATTCAGGGTCTTGTTGAAATAGTGTCCTCTAATTTTCATTTTTCCCCACAAATAGCATGGAGGTCCTTGATTCCTCAAGAGAGTTCCATGCCTGCAAACCAAAAGAGGATTTGTGCAAATTCCTGATGAGGTCTCTAGTAAATGCTCAATTTGTAAAAACAGTCATCGCAAGGAAATTCTTAACAACGAGACTCAAACTTTTTCTCTATACATGGTAACCTTTAAATTCCACCGAACTACAAGAGACATACTTTACACATTGGTGCCACAAGAACTACTCCATCCCATGCATATGGTTCCTTCAGGTGCACTTTGAGAGTAACGGCACCACCCATGGACTGCCCCAATATAAAGTGGGGCAACCCTTTCAACTCCGGTCTTTCTGTCAATCATAATTCAGGAAGAATTAATCAGTCTAAGATCCCTGAAAATACTTATTTCCTGTCAAAATATGCAAAGCAACACCTTTTCCAATTAATTACGCTAAAAGATAATAAGGCAAGGTTGCAGTATCTGATGATCAACATGCTAATCAGTGCAACACCTTTAATCTTGGTGTACTGTTCGATCACATCATCAGCTAATTGATCAAAGCTTGGGACGTAACCATGCAATCCTTCTGAAAGACCAAAACCCGGATAATCCATGGCATATACAGCGTACCCGGCTGCAGCAATTCGCCTGGCAATACCTGAAAAATCCGAACTTCGACCGATATCATGTGTTCTAAAACCTTAAAATTCGGCTCAACCATACAACAATACACCAAAATCAAGAACACACACTGGCTACTTAATACTTGAAAGGAATGACACAAACCTTCAAAGAAGAAAACGCAAGTATCACCATATCCGTGACAAAAACATAAAACACCTTTCATTCGAACACCTTGTTTCGGCATCCAGCTTTTACAGAAAATCTCCACCCCCCTCGAATTCCTTTCGTACCACTACAAACCCCATTAACAGTAAAAAATACTAGGGATACAATATCATCACGAAAAGTGATTTCCGCACACCTCTTTTCTTCCCCCGTACACTCAACATAAATAAACAGGGTGCAATACCAGAGAAACGGTGTGCGGAAATCACTAAAGTATCATTAACCAGCCCTACTTATATTTTCTCGCAAACCAAACAGAACATAATAGTTTGAGATGAGCAAAATTAAAACTTTACCTCCTCTGTTCTGATCCCAGCTGGAAACTGCCCACCAAACCAAAAGTACGAACAATTAGATGATTGACGATGAAAAGAAACAAAAATGTTAATCATCAGTAAAATCGAAAGAAACCAACCTTAAACAAGACATGATCAAGCTGTTCCTGAACTTCAACGAAAGCGGATCGAACCTGCCGGCGAGTGCGGGCAAAGTCGAGGTTCTGCCTGGCGATCGAGTTCAGCTCCTCGCTCAAACCTTCAATGGGTGGCCTTCTCAAGGCTGAAACAATCCGGCCGCGAGCTCCTCCGGGGACCGAGAATGTGGGGTTTTGGGGGAGGTGGTCGATTGGGGTTTGGAATCTGAGAGGAAGCTCGAGAGTTTGGAGTCTGATGGAGCGAGAAAAGTCCATTGGAGTTAGGGGGAGCTCAATGAGGAAAACGTCAAGGGGAGACAGAGCTTGATGTTTCTCCAGAGGTCTTTCAGATTGATTAAGTTCAGGAATACTCGGACTTGATTTTCTGGGTTTTTGTTTTGTCCACGGAAAGTGCACGTCGCTGTTTCCAACAGGATGCACATGGACCATGTGCCAAATTTATTTCTTTTTTTTTAGCAGACTGATCAATTATAATTATTAGTTAAATCAGTGTTTTTGTTGTTTAATGACATTTAGAACATAAAATCAAAGAAAAATTGATAAACGCAACATGACCAAAGAACAGTAGTATATGCTTTCTTTTCTTGAGTGAATAGTATTCTCATCAGATTGTCGGTAATTTCTCGTTAAAGAGACATGATGATTTTTTACGTTGCCTTTAAGTGCATTGTATTTACCGCGTTCAACTGAGAGTAAAAGATTTTAATTGGAGGAGCAACGGGAATCAAGCCATGTTACAATGTCATCAAGAACAGTGAAAATTCTGTCATCGGGCTCCCCTTGAAGAATGCAGTGAAAACCATCCGGATAGAGCTTCAAAGTTTTATCCTTGCTAGATGCCTTCTCGTAAAGCAACCGGCTCACCAAAGGATCCGTCACCTTATCTTCTGCTCCATGAAGAATTAGAACCGGGCCCGAAACCTGCAAATGTGTTTCAACGTCACAAAAGGAAAAGCACTTTGCAGAGCAGCAGAAACGGCAAGTTGGCAACTGACCTTATGCAACTGCGTTTCGATATCACTTGTGGCCTTCAGAAGCTCCACAGCTGTTCTTGATCTCATGTTGTCGTTGTAAGAAATCACATTGTAACCGGCCTACGGAGAGAAATTTAGCATCACAGTTTAATATTGTTGCAGCTTTAAATGATGAACCGAATGTCGCAACCATGCGAATAATATAGCACAAAAGATTAACCTAGAACAACATGTGTACAGAGTCCAATTAAATTGCAAAGTGCACAAAGGACTAACTGTTTTTCTGTTCTTCGGATCTCTGTAGCTTAGCTCGGATGTATCTTTCTGCGGGAAGAGTTTCGCCTCAGGCAAAACTTCAGACATCAGGGCTAATAGCTTCAGTACTATTGCTGGAGGCATCACGTCTTCCGCAATCTTCACAACTCAGAGTGGACAAAGGAATTTTCAGTTGGTGATCATAGAATGCAATAGTCTAATATAAAACTACATAGATAGGAATTATGGTCAAAAGCGCCGTTCCTAGAAGCGGTTTCATCAGAAACCCGTTGAAGTTTTGATCAAAATTCAAGTGGTTCCTGAAAGAAAAAATAAATTCTTGAAGTGATTCTTGAATAAGAACCTACTAGGTGCTTATCCAGAAAGCGTTTATACGAAACCATAAGCGCTTTCAAGTATTTCTTTTACCCATCCGAAACAGTCCCAAACAGATCAGTTAAAAAAACCAAATTAGAGAAAAGGAGCATACTTTGCACATTGGAGCTATAAGGATTACTCCATCCCATTTGTCCGGCTCCTTAAGATGAATCTTGAGACTCACGGCTCCTCCCATGGATTCTCCCATTACAAAGAATGGCAGACCTTTCACTTCAGATCTTCCTGGAGTTGCAATCAATTCAAAGAAATTAACAAAGCCTATATTGTGAAGAATGTCACTGGAATCTTAACAAAGCAATTTCATACCTTTGACAGAAGTAAATTGTTCGATTACATCGCCGACTAATTCATCAAAGTTTGGGATGTAGCCATGCAATCCTTCAGAAAGACCGAAACCCGGATAGTCCACGGCGTATATAGCGTATCCAGATGCAGCAATTCGCTTGGCGATACCTGACAGTCCAAAATTTTGAAGCATACCATGTGTGGAACTTCTTAAGTTTAAGCAATGCATTGGCAAAAGATTTGAACTTGGGTTATGTATAAAACAGGGGAAGGAGCAGAGATGCCAACCTTCAAAGAAAAATGTGCAAGTACTACCATAGCCATGGCAGAAGCATAAGGCACCTTTGATTCGATCGCCAACGTTTGGCAACCAGCTTTTGCAGAAAATCTCCATACCCCTTGAATTCCTTCCATACCACTAAATTGCTCATGTCAAATTCTAACACAGTCATTATTAAAGAATCAATGAAACTAAACAATTTGTTACAGACGTGAGCATAACAAAATTGGCTAGAACGAACGCGCTGCTCTATCCATCCAAGTTCGAATCCCCCGCTCGTAGAGTTTAAATAGTTTAAAGAAAAATATCACTCGTGTAAAATATATATAAAATAAATAATAACATAAACAGTTTGCTTGCTACCTCCTCTGTTCTGATGCCACCATGATCCATCTAAAAAAAATGAACAGATTATGAGCGAGTCCATAACTACCATGAAATTGAAACTTTATTTGAATTGAACGAACCTTGAACAAGCAATGATCAAGTTGCTGATGCACGTCGATGAATGCGGACCGGACTCGTCTTCGAGCCGGCGCATGGTCCAGATTCTGCGAAGCAATGGCGCACATCTCTTGACTTAACCCTTCCATTGGCAACCGTTTCCCGGCCGTAACTCTGAAGTGAGTTTGTGGGGTTTTCGGATACGATTTTGATGGGAGGAAAGAGGGTAGGTGCTTTTTTTGTGGATGTTTGCTCGGAGAGCTTGATTTCCGGTGAAACGGAAGAGGGGTTGGTGGTCGGAAAGTCGGAGTAGGTGACAGGATCATGGCTGTAAAGATTGGACTGGCTTTTGGAAAGTCAAGTGGATTCAACGTCTGATGTTCAAAAGTTCTTTGCTTTTTGGCAAACTCAAAGAAAACGTGTAGATTTATAATCGCCTTAATTATCGATTTATCCTCTAAAATTCAATATTTTTTTTCTAATTTGTCAATTAGTTGACCGGAGACTTGATTATTGGTATGGGAATGCTAGCTATATTTTATATTTGTCTCTCCTTGTCTATTTTTCTCACTCACAAACAAGTAATAAATTACACAGCGTCAAATGATGAGTGAAAAAAAGTAGATAGAAAAAGACAAATAAGAAAAGTAGCTAACATACGCCGATTGGTCTAACTTCCTCAATTTCAATTTGGTAGGTAGTCCAGAGGTCGAAATAGACTTTAGTGAGCAATCAAAGACGATCTTGGCAATACCCATGGACAAAGGAGCTACTTTCAACAAATCAATATATGGACGAATCTTTCTTAACCCACATGTAACTCAATTTTGTATTTTGTTTCTCGCTTTGGTTTATTCTATTAAGTTTTGCTCTAATCCTGGAATGAAAGGCATCATGAGACTAAAAAACATATGAAGTTTTAAAGGAGTTGATGAAAATGCTAAAATCATCTGAATATGTACTGAACCTTCTAGAGATTGAGCATGGAGCCAAGGTGAAAACCGAAAAAAATATTATATAAAATTGTATGACTATAACGTCTCTCACATTAATGTGGCATCACATGAAATCACAATATAGAGGAGTTTCATATTTTTATGAAAAATGTCCTGAATATTACTTAATCTGATCGCCTCAACACAAGTTTTTATCTTGAGAATAAGGATAAAGGAAACATTACTCTAGTTTCATTTACTTAATATCGTATTCCTTTTAACAAGGAAAAAATGGAAATTGGAGCTCTATTTCATTAATCTTTTGGTGTTAGATACATCTTCAAAGCATTTGTGGATATCACCTTGGGTCCATATGCTAGTTTGGCTTTCGGCCTAAATGGGTCAGTGTGGGATCCAATTCCAATGACATGGATATGTGCATATTGGGCTGAAAGGCTAAAGCCCAATTTTCCCTCTCAAGCTCATCTTTCTTTGCAAAGTATTGGTGTTGACACTCAAAAGGTGTTATCGGGTTCATTTGAAAATACATTTAAAATAACTGAAAGTGTTTTAGAATTAAATTTTAGAAAAAATGCAAGTGAATGTTGAAAAAACATTTGAAATGCTTCCTACAAAAAGCACATAAGCGGAGGAAGCAAATCAAGTGCTTTTAGAACAAAAAAAATATTTTTTCCATAAGCTTTTTCAGTCATTTTAAAAGAATTTTTAAACGAGCTATCATGCAAATTTACGTTGTGTTTGTATAAAACTAAAGTGCACAACGACGTTCTTAGAGAGCCGTTTACAAATATCTTCTTGTTATCATTTTTTTTATGGAATTGTGATTAAAAATCTTAATCGGTAGACAGAAATAGAGGCACTCTACAAACAACTGAAAAGTCTTTTTCAAAAAAAAAAAAAAATAAAAATTGAAAAGCCATATTCCATTTGAAGTTTTGTGGTTCCATTCGACAGCTCTTGAACTGAAAACCTAGGTTGTCCCCAAATATGTAAATATTAACATTAAACCAAACCCCTCTTCCAAACTTCATAAACTAACCTTAAGGACCCGTTTGTTTGACCGGATTAGGAAGGACTGGACTGGATTAGATTATAGTCCCTTGTTTGGTTTGCACCAGGATTAGGTTTAATGACCTTAGCAGGGATTCGCTCGGATTACATACCTCCTTAGCAGTTCTTAACGAGGATCCCCAATTTTGGGCGGACTCGTAAGCCAGAGAAAACTGCGAGAGATTCAGTCGTCCAAGAACCCCCCCGACGTCGCTCATCCTGCTTGTCCTCATCTCTGCGTCTTCCCTCATCGTCGTCCTCCTCACCCTCATCTCTGCATCTTCCCTCATCTGCATCTGCTCGCATTCATTTGCTCCGAGTTGTCTGGTAAACTTCGAATCTTCGATTTATTTCGTCGATTTCTTTTGCAAATCGTGATATTACTGAGCTTTATTTGATTTTGTTGTTTTGGGTTTAAGAAATTTTCAATCATAGACCTCTGCACTTGAAAAAATTAGGGTTTTGATTTTTAGGTCAAATTGAGATTATAATTTGGGGTTTTTTCATATTTCAACTTTTCCTTCAAATCCGAACTTAGAAACATGGGTGACTTTACCTGTTTTGTAGCCCTTCACATTGCGGTTAAAGTCATATATGTTTTGTAACATGAAGTACCACATATGATTTTCCAGTTTGTGGCTCTGTGCTGTTATTGCTAGTATGATGTTAGGAAATTATAAAGCACTAAACCAATTTGGCGTTTGCGTTTTCCGTCAACAATGTACTCTGCCATCTTTAGTTATTTCAAAATTCTATTTGCTAGTGCAATGTCAGTGTTGTGGATTGATCTTTGATTCATCTCCACATGAATGGTATCATCGATGTTTTGCCCTGCTTTCCGTCATTCCTCTATTTTCATATTTTTTTCTTCCCTTCCCCCTTTTCATCTGCATCACCCTTTCCTAATACTTGTGGTATTGATTTTCAATTTGTATCATTGGCCTTAAGTCATCTGTTTTAAAAGAAGAATTCAATGCAAACAACCAAATAAATGTGGTTTAGTCCTTTCTTTTTCCTCTTTTGTGTGTAGTGTTCTTTATGCATGATTGATTTTATATTTGTGTTGTTTGTCTCTTGGTTCATGAGGAATGAAACTGTTCTTTCCTTCATCTTGGCCTTGTACATGTACAATATAAAGAACCAATTCAACTAAGGAAAGACCATATCGAAATTGAAAAGATTATATCAATATTAAAGGTCACAACACTCACAGCCTTGAAAATTGCATCAAAGTTCAAAGAAATTCTTTTTTTCACCTGTACATTGCTCTGTGATTAGCACTGGAGGGATCAGGGTTAGTCTGTTTAAATACAGATTGCAAAGCTTGTGGAGTATACCCCTGAATATTGTGTTCTTGGTGTATCATGGTTTGGTGTATAATGGTAAAAGGCTTTGTTGTTGTTGTTGGTCCCCACTTAGTGGGAAAAGCCTTTGTTGTTGTTGTTGTTTGGTGTATGATGGTATTGTGTTCCCTTACCCGTACTGAAAACCAAACATATCGCAAGTGTCGTATCTCCAGTTTGGTAAAGTGATTGCTCTAGTTAATATTGGGATTGAAGGAGGTGGTCAGTCACCAAGTCTCGGGTGACTGGTCGAATAGAACAGAGTTGAACAGGTTGGATACCGCAAGTGTCGTATCTCCAGTTTTGTGTTTGCTTTTACTTATTTGTTTGGTTATCTACTTTGTGGTGGGTTGATTGCGGATCATGGTCCATTGATGACAAAATCCACAGAGGGCCTTTGTACAACAATATGAACTATGTAATAGTTTTTAAAAAGTTTGTTTTTCCTTGACTGAAGTTTTTAAAAAAGTTTGATAGCTTGTATAGAATCTGTTGGATGATCAGAACATTCCATTTATCATAGGTACGCCATTGTATAATTGGTGTCTGTGTTTGTGACATTCCAAGTTTTATGAGACAATTGAATATGGTTTATATGAATATATATTTCAATCTCTTCCGTTTGGTGTGGGGACAGTGCAAGAGATGGTACACCAAAAAGAACATGTCTGTCAGTTTTGTAATATTTTGAAACTATGGATAATTGGATAATCCTTTTTTTATCGAAAAACCTTGTGGGCACAATGAAGGAGCTAACATATATGCGTTTGCAGGGGTTATATGAGACGAACTTGGGAGACAACAAGTATAGTTTATATAGTCTTTTGATAACTATTTCATTCTTAGTTTTTAGTTTCGATTTTCTTAGCTTCAAATAGAAAATATGGGAGAAGTAAAGGAGAACGGAACAGATGTCTGACAAGCTTGATGCTCCACCTCCTGTATTTGAATCACCGAAATACTTGACTCGCTGTAAGGATTGTGATAAGATGTCTGGCTTGCTTGAGTCTCAACAAATTCAGTGTACTGTTTTCCCAGAAAGTCAGCCGCCAAAATGTGGGAGTGTTCAGGGCAATCAAATCGGAACTCAAGAAAGTGTTCGTCCAAAAGCTTTTAAGCGACAAAGCAAGCGGATGAGTATATTATGTGGTGCCTTTTGACATGGATGTATTATATTAATCGTACAATCTTATGTTATGGCTTATAACTTAGCTTTGCACTATAAAGTATTTTGGCTAATGTTAATTAGTATTTTGGCTAATGTATTATATTATGTGGTGTCTTTTGACATAGATGTATTATACTAATCATCTTATGTACTTGTATTTGTTGAAGTTGCATGTATTGGGCACTATTGTTTTTCTTCTTTTCGGTGATAGAGTTTAAACCAAGCTACATTTGCAAATTAAACTCAACTATTTATAAATAGTATGTCCCAACTATAGTATGTCCCAATTCTATTAGCAGGTAATAGAAACAAAACAATTGTCCTCTTTTTTTAAGATTCATAATATACATGGCAAAAATATACTCCAATTAACCCATATCATGAGATTTGTAGCATTACTCTATTACACAATGGCAAAAATTTGTAGTCCTACTCTAAGTAAACACAAATCTGGTGAACAGTACTGTTTTTATTATCCTGCTTCTTAGTCCGACACTGCACCAAACGCTTCACTAAGTTAGTCCAGCTTAGTCTAGTGTAAGCCAGTCCAGCTTAGTCCCTGCAGCTAGTCCAATCCGAGACAGTCCAGCGTAACAAACGCACCCTAAATTCTTTGTTTGTATTATGTTCATCTTTAAAAAATGATTTAATTATCTAATCTTCTCTTAAAAGAAAAAGAAAAACTAAACACAACACTTCATCATGATAAGTGCGTCTAGATGACCAACAAATGCAGTGCCGTATTAAGCCAAGTGGACAAAAAATAATCTAACCAAGTTTGTGTAATTAAAAAAACCATAATCATTGTCGTTCACCCCAAAAAAAAAAAAAGTACAAATCGTGTCATTTTTTGTTTTTGTTTCTATAGCTTTTATCATGTAATCTAGTTTATGTGTCTCTTTCATCTTGCATGTGGATTTATTACTTGTATTAATTTAAGGGGTGTGATTAGGAATTGATGAACATATGTCCTTTTTATTTTTTTTTATAAACAAACGATATTATCTACAATTATAATGTGGTTCAAATTTGTCTTGACGAGAATCGAACCTAAGAACTCTTACTTACAAGTGAAGATGAATATCACTATACTGTAGTACTAAATGGTGATGAACAAATGTTTTTAGTACTAGTCAACTTGTCCCTCGCAAGACTATTCTATTTATCTTTAATTTTTGTGTATAGTCCTCTCGCGTGTGTTATCGGTTGTATACAACTATATCTCGTGAGGTTACAATATATAATATTACATGTAGGCTTAATCAGGATAAAATAAATGACATATCAATTTACATTAAGTGCTATAGTTTAGGTATCGTAGAATCCTCATTTGTCATTGACTTTGACTTGGTTTCTTGATTAAAAGCATATGGGGAAAGTTTTATATAAAACTGGCTAATTGGCAATATAATAGTTCGACTTCTTATAAGCCTTTATTAGGTTTTTTTCTTCATTGAGGTTGAACTCTTTCACCTTCGCATCCTCACATGGCTCTTTATATGTGCTAGATTTTCAAGCCAAACATGTTGTTGACCCTAAAAACTACTAAGCCTACGTAGCTTGCAGGCTGAGTAACTAACAAGTTAACTACGTCTTTCGATTGTATGCGGGGCGTGCCAACCTGTCGGCCGAGCTCAGCCGGGGAGTAAAATGTGTTGTGTGGCGTTGGGCACACAGCTGACTTCTCGATCTTGAGACTGCGGCCGAGGAAGGAACATGTCTCGTCCTTTGGGTTCTAGAGCCTAAAGACAAGGCTACTAGTCATGCGAAGTTCACAAATTGTCGTCATCGGACTCGGTCACAGTGATTATATTCGTAAGAGTCTAAGCACACCGAATTGACACCAAAGTATAGGAGCACAAGTACTCAAAGCATATATACGTCTTAACCGTGAATGTAGTTCAGCCATTGGAATGTCGAACTCTAAATCCCACTTGTGAGTATCTAATCATAAAATAACTCGGCGTTCAATGTGCCAAGCTTAATAATCTGTAACACCTCACTTCGCCAAGAAGGCTGATGCGATGACCTCTGCCGACAAGGACTCAAAAACCATTTTCGATCGAAACTTGGATAGATAACCAGTCGGCCTCAACGCAGTGCTGTTTATCCAAACTGAAGGTGCTCCGAGATCGGCTAGTTCTACGGCGATAGTGCTGTTTATCCAAACTGAAGATGCCACCAGTTTCCTTCACAGTGTTGTTTATTCAAACTAAAGATGTGTTGGCGAAAGAAAATAAAAATCTTAAGGTTGTTGAGAGGTTTAGCGTAGAGCGAGAGTTTGCGTTGAGCAGTTGTGTGTTGAATTGGATGGGCCCTTTTCGTTGTTTGCTGCTTTGTATTTATAGCCAAGTTTCCTTGACCGCCAATCCAAAAGAGTCATTTCTCTTAATATACTCCAAAAACAATATCAAAACAATTGATATTATCCTTAATATATTTCGACAAAAATCTTCTTAGTCTTCTTATGCTTATAGACTTTTACCAGAGGAGCAATAGATGTCCTTTTGAAACCCTTTCACACGGCAAGCATATTGTGATTCCATCATCAATTCTTATCACTTTAAACTCATTTGACAACACCCATCACCATGCAAAAAGGCCTAGCCTAACTAGGTTCCTACCACATCATCACATCACCAAAAAAACCTAGCTTTCCTAGGCTCTCATCACCACCCTAAGCCATCATCTTTTACCAAAAATGTTGCATGCATCCTGAATGTGATGTTCATTTTTAATTATCACCTATTTTAAATGGATAATATC
The DNA here is from genome assembly GCA_963580275.1 of Crataegus laevigata. Taxonomy (NCBI): domain Eukaryota; kingdom Viridiplantae; phylum Streptophyta; class Magnoliopsida; order Rosales; family Rosaceae; genus Crataegus; species Crataegus laevigata. Next base: position 2,841,941 of record OY756948.1, on the reverse strand, counting down.
ATATCCTGCATGCTTCATTATCTGATGTCGTGCATGTTTGTCAACCAAAATTGATCCAAACCACATATCCACATCCACATCAATTTGAATTGTGTTGCCTGTTTCCGGCTTGGAGATATATTATTTCCATAATAAAATGTCAAGATAAATCATTATTAAAATATAATTATGATTAAAAAAACCATAATGTTATCTTGTAACCTTACTAAAATTATCTTCACTCTTCCATCGACAGTATGGAGATATGCTTACTTAACGGCCTCGATTACTCGGGCCAATGGTGTAATTTTGGGTCCAAACAAATGCAGACAACACAAATTGAGTGCGTGGAACATGTGTGGCAATTGAGATTCACATGTGGCCAAACCATGAAGAAGTTGGATACCACAATAAAACTAAAGGGAAATTTTGAAAAATAATCAAAATTTAGACTCTATATAGAATTGTAGCCATCCTTTTAAGTTTATAATAATTATAACTAAAAATAGATATGAAAGTACTAATATACCCTTAAAATAAGGTTTATAGAAGAACAAAAAAAAGCAAACAGGTGCTTCAAACTCAAAGCCAAACTGATACTAGTCTCCAAGTTCCAGCCTTATCAAACCTAAGGCCATCTCCAACCGAAGGGTCCAGAGGGCCAGAGGGCCGAAAATGGCCCTAAAACCGTCTCCAACCAAGGGCTAGGCCAGAGGGCTCTGGAATCTGGGAGGGCCCCACGGGATCGGAGAGGGCTGGAGGGCTGGCTATTTTTTTTATAATTATTTTCTTACTGCTGTCGGTTGTAACCGACAGAATTAATAAAGGTTTTATTAATACTGTCGGTTATAACCGACAGTAATAAGCATGCAAGGCAAATTTTTTTTTTTTGAATTACTATTAGTGTCGGTTGTAACCGACACTAATAGTTTGAATTTTTTTTTAATTCAACGGCTAGTAGTTTGAATTTCCTATAACTTCTATTTCACAAAATTTGTTTCATATTTTTTTTTAAATTCCATTTTTTTCCTATAACTTATATTTCACAAAATTTGATTAATATTTTTTTTCATATAACTTCTATTTTACAAAATTTGTTTCATATTTTTTTTAAATTCTATTTTTTTCCTATAACTTCTATTTCACAAAATTTGTTTCATTTTTTTTCCTATAACTTATATTTCACAAAATTTGATTAATATTTTTTTTCATATAACTTCTATTTTACAAAATTTGTTTCATATTTTTTTTAATTCTATTTTTTTCCTATAACTTCCTAAGCCATTATACCACATTAAATTAAGTAACATGAAACTTTGGCCCTCGGTTGAATTTAAGTTGTAGTTTTTAAATAATAAATTATGTTTGGCCCTATGGCCCTTTGGCCCTCGGTTGGAGACAGTTTTTTGTGATAGGGCTAAAACGAGCCATCTGGCCCTCTGGCCCTTGGTTGGAGACGGAGGCAAATATGGCCCTGCACTGTTCATTAAAATATTAATATCTTGAAGAATCTTGGAGGGCCAGAGGGCTGAAACGAGTCATCTGGCCAGCCATCGGTTGGAGATGGCCTAACAAAAACCCATAAAAATTAGAAAAAGCGTTTGAAAAAAAAACTGCGCAAATCATGATTTCCATCCTGGATCGTACGGTCCATATTAAGAATATATATTATAATATCATATTTGTATAAAATAGGCAAAGGCTGCTCCATGTATTGTGGCAAGGCTGCTCCATGTATTGTGGCTTTATAGGAAAGGCTGTTCCATATATTCCGGATCATGGCTTTATAGGATTAGAACCAGGATTTGCTTTTTCTATTTGTATATATATATATATAGACTACTTAGAGCTTGTTTATATGTGTTTTTAAAATGATTAAAAACATTTTTAGAGAAAATGTACGTCTAAACGAGCTCTTAGTCTTTGTTTTAGATATATATAGAAAAGCCTTCAGCCATATTATTCCTCTATATATTCTTCCACATATCAATCTCAGGAACTACCTAGCTCTTTTTTAATTAGAGAGTTTTAATAAAACATTTTCGGTACTGTACACTTTTAACTAAAAACTACATTTTTATCCTTTTCTAGTACTATTTACAATATCTTAAAAAAAAACTTTTCATTAAAAGAGAATTTTTTTTAAATTTTTCGTTAATTTTCTTTTTTAATTATTCAGCCATTGCAAAAAAGTGCAGCAATCCGTGGCAGCCGAGGAGCAAATCATGGGCTCTGATTTTAGGAACAAGAGGCTTCTACAAGAAGCTCTAATCCACTCCAAATCGTCGTCGTAACAGCGCCCGAATCGCCTTAGCAGCCAATGAGATACTATAAACAAATGAAAGCATAGGAGTTGGAAATTTTACAAAATTTACAAACCCTTGCTTTGAATTGGCCTCGAGCCCGAATAAGTTTTTGGAAGGATTACAGCCCAACTACCATTCCAATCCTAAAACACCATTAATTGAACAAAATGCAGTCAGATTTTTGGGAAATTTCAAGGGAGAGGATACCTGCGGCGGCTTGGGGATGACATGGCGTCGTTGTTGGTTGAAGAGGAAATTCTGAGCAGGAAGGTGCTACTGTTGCTTCTGCAACTTGTCCTTGTGTTTGATGAATAAAAAGAAAGAAGCTTGTGCCTCCATTGCAGTGCGAGTCTAGGGCAACATAGCGACAAGATTTGACATGAAAAGAAAAGCTGGAGACTTTGGAAACACATAAGGTTATCTTATGTAGGATATATTAGTACTTTCACACCAATTTTTGGTTATAATTATCCCAAAATTTAAAAGGTGGCTATAATTCTTTATATGATTCAAATTTTGGTTATTTATTCCATTTTCCCACATTTGGGGAGTATCACAACTCCTTGTAAACCCTTGTTAGGTTTCTCATCATTTTCTGGAGTGCAAACACAGAACATTGGTCGATCATCTTCAAAGTTTAGGAAGTGGTTACGATCGAACTCCATTTTTTGGTGTCGGACTTTTTACAATGCGCATAGAAATCGATTTGGTGAATTAGTTTTCAGCTTGAAAAAGCATTCAACAGTCAACATTTGGAAAATCGTTGGCCGATCACTGGGATTCTCGTTTCCATTTTCATATCCATAGAAGTAGCTGTGATGTAATGATGGTGGGGTTGGGTACTCGTTTACTAATGGAAGTTCAATGCATGATTAAATTAAAAGCCCAAAAATAATTTTTATAGCTTCTATCATGTAACCTAGTGTATGTGTCATTGTGTCTCTTTCATCTTGCATGTAGATTTATTAGTGTAGTAATTTAATGGGTATGATTAAGAGTTGATGAACAGATGTCTTTCAACTTGTGCCTCGCAAGAGCAATCTATTGATCTTTAATTTTAATTTTTATGTATATATAGTCCTCTCGTGTATTATTGGTTGTGTACGACTAGAGAGAGAGAGAGAGAGAGAGAGAGAGAGAGAGAGAGAGAGAGAGAGAGAGAGAGAGAGAGAGAGAGAGAGAGAGAGAGAGAGAGAGAGATATATATATATATATATATATATATATATATATATATATATATATATAGGTCCCTTAAGAGAAGGGATTCTTTTTCTTTTTTTTAAATGTCGACGTCCTCTTGACCGTTAGATTTGACTTTAATGAAATTATGTAGTTGAGATTAAATCACAGGCCACAGAATCTCAGCCACTGAATTTCATTAAAGCCAAATCTAACGGTCAAGAGGGTGTTCCCATATATATATATATATATATATATCAATATAGTTTACAATATATACCAAGTTGAATATCAGAGTGTGCGACGAACGAAACTACAAAATAATAAGAATATTATTAAACAAACGAGAATGTCGAAACGACTACAAAATCTCAAAATGCTACATCGTGACAAGCTTGTTCACAACCGAATAACAAGCACGCTATTTATAATAAACTAACACTAATCCTAATGCTAACGAAATAAGTCCAAAAAACCAAGCATTAAAGTAAACTTAAATAATAGTATTTTCCAACAATATTTACATCTAGGCTTAATTAAGATATAATCAATGACATCAATTTAGTTACACTAGTGATCCACAGTGACTTGGCTTCTTGATCAAGAATATATAAGAAAATTAGGGTTACACCATAAAATCAATTAGTTGAGTAGCTATACTCAAGTTGTTGTTAGGTTTCTCCTTTCACTGATATAAGATTCTTTTTACTACCTTCAAATTCTTACAACCACCCTCACATATGGTGAATTTTCAAGTCAAACATGTGGCAACACAAATTAAATAACGTGGAGCAAGTGTGATCATTCGGCTTCAAGTGGCCAAACCTTCTCTAATACCATAAATAATAAAAAAGAGGTTCAACCATAAAATTAATTGACAATATAAAGTATCTCAACTGCTTATAATTACTAAGTTTCTCTTTTCGATATTATTTTCTGGAATGTGAACACAGAACATTGATCGATCATTTTCAGTGTTTAGGAAGTGATTCCGATCGAACTCCACGTTTAGTGTCGGACTTTGTACAATGCGAAAAGAAGATAAGTATATGAATCGGTCGATTTGGTGAATCAGTTTTCAACTAGAAAAAGCATTAAACAGTCAACAGTTGGAAAATCGTTGGCCGATCACTGGGATTTTTGTTTCTCATTTTCATATCCAGAGAAGTAGCTGTGATGTAATTTTATGATGATGGGGTTGGGTGCTCTTTTACTAATGGAAGTTCAAAGTATGATTAAATAAAACTTCACGAGATTAAAGAGTAGTATAGGGTTTAGGATTACAGACTTAACAGTACTAGTGCTTTGGAGAATGAGATTAATTAGGAGTAGCTAATTATCAAATTACTTATTAAGTAAATCTACTTAAGCTTGATCAGCAAGCGTGCGTACGGTTATTCTTTGAACCGCGCGTAGCATGTGGCCCATTGGCTGCTTGATGAACTGCATGCACGCGCATATTTGGAAACAAAATGAACACAAACCCTACTTAATTAGTATTCAAATTAACCCTAATAAAACGACTGACCAAGCTTAAACCCCACTGCATCGAATCTTATAGGGGCCATAATCCAATCCCAGATGATTCATTTTCAGCTTATAGTCAAAAGGATGTTTAGTAGTACATATATATTGTAAATCAACGATGAAGACTGACGCGGATTGAAAGGCCAAAGTCGTTATTGTCAGGATCCCTTCAAGCTTAAATTCTTTGCCTTATTAGATTAAAGTTGCGGTTGCTGCATCAGCTGGGTCACATTCCCTTGCTGTCACAATCGTTCATTCTACCCATCTTTTAGCATGAATGTGGCAACTGTGTTAACATATTTGAAAAACGAGTAAGCGGTTCATTTAACTACGTATATATTTCACTAATTAACTGCACAACACACACGTCACAAAAAGGCTTCCAGTGGCAGTAGAAGTGAAACCACTCAATCCAAGTCACGTAAAAAATGAAACCGCTTGATATAATTCATATTTAATTTTGTTCAATGTGGAATTGTTGTGTTCTTCAACAGCAACAGGTCAATGTCATCGTTTCTGGGATCCGCTAATTGCAGTTTCATTAGTTGGAAATATTTATACCATGGTGGGTGAAGGGGAGTGCATTCAATACAGGTAATGATGCTGATGTTGATTATTTGACCTTTTAATCCCACCTTTTCAACACCGGCCGACTTTTAAATTCAAGTTTTCCATCGTGGAACACTTTATGCACGATTTGAAAGAATTTCTATCATCTTTTACAATTTTCTTCATGCACGAGTCATACGTCTTGTATTTCATCATCGTCGTCGTCGTCTTGCTTGTTATTGGTTTTGGCTTTGCAGAATTCAACCCTGGCGCGGCAACATCGATCTCACTCAGTGAGACAGGATTCACCGACTCACAAAATCATCAAAATCAGTTGCGTAATAACCAAGAAACTACGACTTCATACTTTCATGAACTTGCATATATATTAGCATATTACCGACTGATTTTAGTATCGAATTTCTTTATTATATCTTCTTAACTTTTTTACTAAAATGATACGTGAAATGAGCATAATTTTTCACTTTGATTTCTGACAACGAAATTTAATGAAAGAGGTCATGAGTTTGTCTACCATAAATCAGTTTTGTCCTTTAGTGAAAAATATGTCAATGTCCTCATTAAATCGTCATATGAACGACCACGTTGACCACTTTTTTATGGATATTTTGTCAAACCAACTCCTCAACTTATCAAGGATATTGATAGATTTTTTACGAAAGAACTAAAATGATTTACGGTGAAAAAACTCATGGACCACTTTTATTGATTTTCATTATTAGGACCAAAGTAAAGAGTTATGTTAATCTCATAAAATAGCTAAAAACCACTACAAGAAAAATGACTATTAGGGGCAAACTATTAGAGGCTGATCATATAAGAATTTGCCTCTATTAATTATCTTTAGGGACGAAAATATGATTTAGCCTCTACTAATGTAATAGGGACGGATAAGACACTGCCTCTATTAATTTTAATTGTAATAAGGACGGATTAAATTTCCGCTAACAATTTTTTTTTAATTTCAGCCGGAGATGAAATTTTGGTGGCGTCAAATTTTTGCTAAAATCAACAAGTTTTTCCCAATTAAATTGCCTCTAACAATTTTTAAAATTTTTGGACTCAAACCAAAATATATTCATTTAGAAATTATGTTAATAAATAAATACTTAATTACTCTGCGCCACTTAGTCTTTATCTCTTGATTGCGTTTTTCCTTCTTCCTCCCTCCGTTGTCCCTCCTCCTTCCACCTCTCCGCACTATGAATCCCACTTTTCTCTCTTCTTTTCTTGCTTCCTCATCATCATTTCATCTGTCTCATTCTTTCTTGCAATATTACCCTGAAGTGTCCCAGAAAGTGAACAAGATATCAAAAGAAAGGTTTGCATTAATTCAATAGAGAGCAAAACTCATTCTTTATAGTTGCTCTTTGATACATTTACAGTTGCTAATTGAGAAAGAACGCAAGTTGAAATCGTTCGTTGTGGAGGGAAGTTTAGTGAAGAAACAGCTTCGAGATTTATTTTGGACAGCTTCATCAGAGATTAAGAACAAGTGATTGAAGAGAATATTTATTTTTTTGGAGAAGATGAAGAGTTGGACTGAGTTCTGTAACCGATGACAAAAGAAATTATTTATTATCCAAATAAGTAATATTTATTGATTGTTCAAAATAAATTATTTATTATCCAAATAAGTAATATATTATTGATTATGTATATTTTTATTTTTATTATATTGGAAGTATTTGGGGCGGAAACATTTGCTTTGAAAGATTTTAGTTGAGTATTTTTAAATAAGATTTTCCAACGTGGCAGATAAGCCAATAGGTGCAGAAATTTAACAATATTTGCCCCTAATAATAATGGCACTTCCACAACGCTGGCACATGAGAAAATTGAAATTCTTTCATAAAATTGCTTCATAAATAATCTAACTTTACGAAAAACATGAACTTCTTTCTATTTTTTTTCAAATAAATCATTGTGGATTGCACTCGTCACGTGCAAATACAAATTTCCTCTTATATTTTGCCACGAAAGACAGCATAATAACGCTTTATTTTTCACCAATAACAACATTTTTTTATAAAATACGAGTATTATGGATTATGCATATAATTAATAAGAAAATTAGAATTTAATCCCTAAATAATAAAATGAAGTTTAGAAAAAATATCTTATACAAAATTAAAAATTGATTTTAGTCGCTATACTCTATTTAATGCCAGGATAGGTATTCAATATCTTTTTTTTTAATTATAATTTTATGAAAATATTATAAATTTTAATTCTCATTATGGTAAGCATCTTATATAAGAAAATATTTTCGTAGAGATTTTTCGGTACAGTTATGTTTTTGCATATTTTCTTATCTGCCACTAATTCATTACAATATATTTAGGTACAAACATTTCGGTAGACTGGATTAGTATAATATGTTTAGATACAGACATTTCGGTATACTAGTTTAGTATAATATATTTAGGTACAAACATTTCGGTACACTAGTTTAGCATCATATAGTTAGGTACGGAATTTTTAGTACACTTATGTTTTTATATATTTTTTTATGTGTCACTAATTCACTACAATGTATTTAAGTACGGGCATTTCGATACAGTAATTTAGTAAAATATATTATGATACAGACGTTTAGGTACATTAATTAGAGAAAATTAAATAAAATTAATGAATTAAAATGTGTATAATAATAAATTTAAAATTTAATGTAATAACATTAAATAAGTTATCTATTAAATAAAAAAAATATAATATGAATTTGAATTTGAATTATGTACACATTAAAGGACTAAAATCAATATTCAATCTTTTTTTATTAAATTTTAATTTTCTTTAAGGATTAAAGTTCAAAAACTCCTATAATTAGTCAGCAACATAACCCTAATTAGAAACAAGATCAATTGATGAAAACACAACTAGTGTTGCATTACTTGAAAGGATGTTGAAATGCAAAACAAGCAAATTAAAACAGGGACAAACATAAAAACAAGTATGTAACCATGTACTGCAACACAAACCACTTAACAAACATATATGGACTTGTGAGAAAGACTCACAGAAGCCAGCGCCATAGCCAAAACTGAAGAGCAAGCTACCTAATCCCTCATTTTTGCCAGTTCGCCACCAATGACCAATCGCCACGCTTATCCTTAATCCAAGCCCACGTACGCTTCGTTGCCACCCTAAATATGCCATGCCATCTATTCTTATTCCTTCCCTCCACAGACGTCGCAGGAACTACTTATTTATCCACGCAGGGCGTCATCGTCTCGGCATGGCCTCACCATTTTATAATGTTTCCCGATTGTATATGTGTGCGTGTGCGTGTGCGTGCGCTTGTCCAATTAATCTTGTTTTGCATCCTTAATACGATAATTGTCTAAGATAGATGTAGGTATTATCTATATAAGTATATTGCTAAACAAGATTAATTAAACTCTCCAGCAAACGTATTTCTACCAAACCAATTGTAAACATGAAAGTAGAATAACACAACTGGATATATACTAGTGTGACAGTGCTATTTGCCAATATATAATACACTTCAAAAATAGTTAGCAACCGATTCGGAATAAAGAGAAAGAGATCAGAAGACGAAAAGACTGCTGCTGGAGCAGGGCCGGTCCAAAGATTTTTGAGGCCCGGGGCGATGCCAAAAAAAGTGCCCAACTTCATACAAGAAAATTATTTATTTTCACACGAAAGACATCGATAAAATTATACTTAGAAAAGCACTTAAAACTCAATAATTTAGAAACACAGAAAGACTAATTTATTTTGTATTGCGAGAAGGAAACCAAAAAACTCCGGGCTTACAAATACATAGATGATGAGTTTTGTTTTCCATCTAAACTTTGAAAGTGTTTTTGTATAAATCATGAGGTGTTTTATTTATTTATTATTTACTAACCTTGTCAATATGGGACTCAAAAAATAATGTTGTTTTCGAGTCTTTAATTGATATGTATTAGTAATGAATGAGCATTAAATTAAATATTTTGATAACACGTCATATAATTTGCAAATTTGCTCTAAAAAATTGGTCTACGTATTACTTATTGTTGAAGATTAGACTTGAATTGAAACAAATATTTAAAAATAACAACCCGTATAGCTACTAGTTAGTAACTAAAAATAAATTAATAACCAAACAAAAATTTGTAAAAATTGAAAAAAAAATATGCACATAGCATTTCGAAATTAGGACCTCTTGTTAATTTTAAACAACAAAAACCATTGCTTCTAATTAAATTTCTTGATCCTTTAACCAAATTTTATAAATTTATACTCTTATGAAAAGAAAATTGTAAAAATTGGAATGTAAATAAGCACATGTGGTGTTTTGAACCCAAAACCTCCTCATTATTTTCAAATGACCAAACCACCACTCCTAGCTAAATTTCTGCATCATTGAACCAAATTTTATAAATTTATACTCTTATGAAAACATATATAAATATACCACCCTAATAATTTTGGTGCCCCCAATTTTTTTGGGCCCTGGACGGTCGCCCCGTCCGCACTGGGCTTGGGCCGGCCCTGTGCCGGAGGGTTTCGCCGCCGTTGTCATTAGCTGCATGTCACTGCTAACACATTATAAAATTTAAGGAAAACTAATGAAAATGGCTTGAAAACTTTGAGTTTTAATGACAATGACAAAATAAAGGATAAAGTGAATAGTATCATAATTGACTTTTTAGTGTAAAAATGTGATTTTTCGTTAAAGTAAACAGTACTAGGAGGTTAAAGTTTTCTATTATCTAATCAAGCTAGTAAATTTTTTAGTTTTTTTTTTTTTTAAGACGTGGAAATACAACTTACTTGGCAAACACTAAAGGGGTTATATAAATGTGCACGCGAGAATATTTAGAGAAGTCCTATTAATTGCTATCTTGCTATACATAAATTGAAGAAAATTCACCACCAATGAACATGGATTTTGAGTACAAATCACTCGTCTCAATTCTCAAATATGAAACATTATGCATCAAGGAAGGTGTTTGATATCCATATATTATATATGTTTCATACTACGATCTTGGAGTTGAGGATTTGAGTAAAGTAGGTTACACAATATAATTAGATATCAAACTTGTCATCCATATATAGCCTTCTCCGTCTCTTGCAATTTTTCACCGCATTTGATATTATGATTTTGTAGTATCAAATCTTTGTCCTGTATTCCCCCACATGCCGTTTTCTTCCAAAAACTCGTCCTCCATAGCCATATATAGAAGTCGAACATGGGGCAACCCGCTTATAAGCATAAAAGAACATTAATAGACCGTAGTGCTAATGAGGACATCGATAAAATTTATAATAATGTAATGAATATGTATAAATAACTTAACCAATGGAGGATTAAGATTTCGTCATTGATCACCTATGTTAGAAAGGGAGGAGTAGAATCTCAATTTTAATAAGAAACCATTTTGGCCAGCGGGTTATGAACCCCGAATGGCATACAAAGAAAAAGGCTCTCTGTAATGTCGTATTGTGCGTCCAATAACTGGGATTTTAAGGCATAAAGAGTTTTTGGGAGGATGCACCTGATCGTTAAAGAAAATTAATGATTACGATTGAAAGACTTAATTAAAATATGAGAGTTAAGCAAGAGACTGAATATGCAAATTCATGCATCATCCAATTTTGTCTCCAACTTAATGGTTGAATCTGTGTTTTTTTAAACTTTGTTTGACTTTACAATATGAGTGTATATATATATATATATATGTCTATACTAGTTACTTGAGTATATTACATGACTTGTGTGTCTGAAAAAGGATTTTGGTTTGAATGGGATACAACTTGGCAGAAAATTTGATGTCTGCGAAAGAGATAACCAATAAAGAAGGGGAATATTTGGTGCTTCTATAAAAGAAATGATGAGAAGACACTCTCAAAAGTAGAACTTTCTATAAATTGTTTGTCGTCTTATATTTTTTACACAATATATTATAATGTTGGCATGAAAATGTTAAGCTATGAGGTAGCACAAAGTCTCATTTTGAGATAGTACACATAGCATCCATATTCTTATCATGTTTCATTTTTTTTATTTGTTGATTAGTTTGGTGACCTATAGGGTTATCCCACAAAGTCATTAGAGATCGAGTCACCAAATACTCTACTCCCAATCATTTCAAATAACGCTTGCATTAATAATTTTATGTTTTAAATTTTAATGAAGTTACTGGCTCGAGAACCCATCTACCTATTGTCTACTCCTTTGAGTTTCGTTTGTTTTTTAACATCTCTACTTTCAAAATTGGTCCGATCTTGATGGTCCTACGAAGCACAGGATTACTCGATGCTTAATAGGTAAATACCATAATTGCTTCTTCGGGAAAGTAAGTTCACAGCCCATAGGATTTCTACCTTCACGAGGCATTGCTCCATAAGGCATTTTCGGATTATTAAAAAAAAAATCCGGATCTAAGAGTAATAAATACTCTATTTTTATTATATTAAATTGAATTCTGAACCTATTCGGATTGTCGAGTTCCGTAACATTTTGATTATTTGATACATAAGATGTGTGATGTTGTTGAACTAGTAATAGTGAGGAGAAGGGAAATAAAATAGAGCTTAGGGCCATTTGTTTGTCTTGTTTAGTTCTCATTGGACCGGATAGGATTAAAGATTAGTGCAATCCATGTTTGTTAGCTTGCGGGACTAACTTTAGTTGTACAAGGGAGAACTTGCCTCAACTAACAACGTCGCTAGCTGGTCTTAGCATGTCCCCCCCCAAAAAAAAACTATGAGACTAGCTAAGATGCCTCTCTCTGCTCTCGCATCTTGTCTTCGCTCTCGCGTGCTCTCTCCATTCCTCTCGTTTGCGTCCTTTCCCTCTCTCATTGCCCCGAACCCGAATCACGTCCTCTCCCTCTCTCTCCTCTTCCTGCTGGATGCCGACGCCGATTTGCATGACCCAACCTAGAGGAGGTGAGATTTTTGACCCAAGGAACGCAACTGCGATTTCGATTGAAATTGAAATTGAATTTTTGATTGTTTGTGTATTGGGAGCATTATTGATTCAAAAGGAGGAGAAAGATGTGGTTGCAATTAGTGGAATTTGAACGGAGAGCTTTATCAATTGAAATGAAGGAAAAGCTGTGTTTTTTTTTGTCAAAAGTTAACCAAAAGCTGTGATTGGAATCCATGGAGTTTGGAAGGAAAAAAGAAGAGGGAAGAGAGGTTTCAGAAGTGTTCTATAACATGAAAAAGAAATAGAAAAAGAAAAAAATTATTATTTTTATTATCCTGCTTCTTAGTTCAACGCTGCACCAAACGCTTCACTAAGCTAGTTCAGTTTAGTCATGTTTAAGCCAGTCCAGCTTAGTCCCTGAAATTAGTCCAGTCCGAGACAATTTGGTGCAACAAACGCACCCTTAGTGAACTAGTAAAAAACATTTTCCATTTAACTTATTTTTCAATATTTCTAGGGGTATATGTATAAACAAGAAAATGAGGCACGAGAGAGGAGAGCCTAAAAAAAAACCAGAAAGGCAGAAACAAATAGAGAGAGAGAGAGATAGCAGAGCAGAGCAAAGCACGGCGCATGAGCAGAAAGCATGACGATTTATATAGTAGTCCTGCATTAACCAACAGCTCCAGGACAAAAACACCACTCCGCTTTTCGATTCCCCATTCCCATTTCCTTCATTCTCCTCTGTCGTATCGTGTTGGTCTATTATTTCATCACCACCACCACTCCTCCTCCTCCTCCTTCTCCGCCACTCATACCCATCGTATTGTACTATCATCCAGCCAGCTAGCTGTCCTCCCCACACTCTCTCCGTCCTCTCTCTTTTCCGTTTGGACAGTCCGTATTTGTGCGTACAGTGTGTGCGCAGCCACCTGATCACATATTCCCAGCTCACCAAAATTACCAGCCTGTCCTTCTCTCTTCCTTCCTATGACAATTCATCCCTTCCCAACTCACTCCCTCCATTATTCTAATCTCAATTTCAATACGAATTATATCTCCCACCGTTTCCACTCGCTCCCGCAGCTCCACCACCTCTACAACCACCCCACTCCTCCGCTTCACCTACCCCAAAGGCCCCGCCGCTGGGCCCACATGGCCACCGGCCACACTTCCGCGGTACCACGTCGAAAAGACAAGCTCCTCGTCATCATGGGGGCCACCGGCGCGGGCAAGTCCCGCCTCTCCCTCGACCTCGCCGCCCGCTTCCCCTTCTTCGAAATCGTCAACTCCGACAAAATACAACTCTACCGCGGCCTCGACATCACCACCAACAAGCTCCCCCTCCCGGAACGACTCGGCGTTCCCCACCACCTCCTCGGCGAGTTCGACCCCCGAGACGGAGATTTCACGGCCGCCGATTTTCGCGCCGTCGCCGGTCAGGTTGTTTCCGGCATTACCAATCGGAGGAAGGTGCCGATGCTCGTCGGCGGGTCAAACTCCTTCATTCACGCGATGGTCGCGGACCGTTTCGAACCGGGGTGCAATGTCTTCGAACCGGGTTCTGACGCCTCCCTCTCGGCCGAGCTCAGGTACAATTGCTGTTTTCTGTGGGTGGACGTGTCGATGGCGGTGTTGACGGAGTATCTATTGAAGCGAGTCGACGAAATGCTGGACTCGGGAATGTTCGAAGAGTTGGCCGAGTTTTGCGACCCGGATCGCCAGGACAAGCAAGACCCGGCAGCAGTTCCGAGCGGGCTGAGAAAGGCGATTGGAGTGCCCGAGTTCGCTCGGTATTTTAAAAAATACCCACAAAGTAAAAGGGACGAGGACGATGATCGGGAGCGGAGAGGAGCATACGAAGAGGCGGTGAGGGCGATCAAGGACAACACGTGTCAGCTGGCGAAGAGGCAGATAGGGAAGATCCTACGTTTGAGAGGGGGAGGGTGGGACCTACGGAGACTAGACGCAACGGACGCGTTTAGGGCGGTGGTTGCGACGACATCGTCGGATAGTGACGGCGGAGAGAGGTGGTCAGATATATGGGAGAGGCAGGTGGTGGAACCAAGCGTGAAGATTGTGAAGCGCTTCTTGGAGGAGTAGGTCTTCCAGCTTTTTCCAGCTATACAAAATTACAAATCCTTTTTTTTTTCTTCTATTTTTTTTAATTAATTTTTCCTCCAAATTTTTAGCTCGTCAACAAATTTTGGAGGAAGAATCCCCTGTGCCCCTTCTTCACAAATCCTGGGTGCACGGCACAAAAATTGGAAAAATCGAAAGGCGGGAGTGGTCCGAGTGGACTTGGAAGGCTGAGTTCGGGACCAGAATGCGACGACTTTTGTGTTTGGGAGGGAAATGCAAAAAACACAAAATACAGGAAATCGAGAGGGATAAAAAAGAAAGAGAATAAAAAAATTTGGCAAGTGTGCAAAAGAGTCGTGTGAATTTTGTTCTCTCAATTGTAATTGAGTAGGGACTCTTTTAATCACAAATTTAGCGTGTTAGCAACGAGCAAATCATTCACTAAACTCTTCTTAGTTCCTTCCTAACGTAATGGAGTGTTGGTGTCACTTGCATACCAAATCGATACGACATTGGCCTTTCTAGTTCCGTCGATAGCGTTTTAGCGAGTATGTAAATTTTTTGTGTTCATATGAATATAACTATGTTAGTTTTACAATCTAAAGTGCACAATCTTTTAAGTTTAAGAGACTGCACATTGTACCTATATTTCTCGTTACCTAATATTTTGTATGAAGAAAACAAATAACACAACGAGATAGACATCCGCTGATTTATCTCCTACAATGCGCAAGATTTCTCTCCTACAATGCGCAACACACAGAACTAAAGAATTCTTTTTCCAATACTTAATTGCTCAAGCTTTAGCGTTTTGAGTTTGCCAAAGAAATAACCCGGATTAAATATTACGAATTGAGGGCATAAATAGTCTGTCAGGTATTTGACCTGCATTATTATTCGATTCATAATATATTTATTTTCTAGTTGTTGACGTTACAACTGATTTTGCGATCGAAAAAAGGAAGAAAATCTAATAAAAGTGTGTTTTTATGCGAATGCCAGATTAGCAAGGGAGTTGGAGATTGGGCAATTTTACTAGATTTTGTTAGATCTTGTCAAATGCCAAAACGAAGAGATAAATTATAAGAAAAAAGAAAGATGTGGTTATATAAAATTGGTCCGTGATCTTATTTCTAGATTCACACACTACACACGTTCTTAGTCTCCTCCAAGTTTCTGTGTGTTATTCTTCGATGATATATATTATCATAATTGTATGCTCATCAGCTGATAATGTTGCCAATTAACAAATCAGAACTCCATTTTAAAAACAATTTACAGAAAACTTGCATTTTTCTTAAGGACTGTCCCACAAAAGCCTATAAGCCCAACGGAAAGTATGATATTGATTTGCGTTAGATGAGTTTCTTGTTTAGTTAGTCGTTTTCATTTTAGACGTTTTTTTTTTCTTTCTATTTTTACATATGTTTCTTCCTCATCACGTAGCCACGTTCCTTCCTTTCTTCCGTTTCTATGTTTCTTCATATTTCTTAGTAAACAACGAGAGACGTCGTTTAATATATAATATATTAGTATTACACTCAAATTTTTCGACTAACTATAAAAGTGTGAATGTTATATAAATTTAGTATATAAGTATCATACCCACTTTTTTCGGTCTACTGTGTAAGGACATGGGTTGTGGCTTGTGAATTCGTGGGGGAATTTTGGAAAATGTGTGATTTCAAGTCCCAAGTAGTCTTAATAATAAGGATAATAATACTAACGCAGAGTTGCTAATGCTTTCTCAACAATGGTATCCTATCCGTAGGACAGGATATGAAGGGAGGGCTAGGATGATGGTTTCTTTCCATTCTCAAGTTCTCAACCAACAATGCTAGTCTTGAAAGTGCTTTTCCTTCAAGTGCTTCTGCTGCATAAAACATAATTGCAGCCATCTGATTTGGAGGACTTCGGGTCAATTGTAGTTGCAAGATCTAATTGGAATTTGTACCTAGACATGGAAGTCATGACTCATGACTAGTCAATTTTGTGCCAGCAGAGTTACAAATTTCAGAGCAACATAGGCAATGACGAAGCTAGAGATTTGTATGAATGAGGGCATCTTCAAACAACAAAGTCACAATTAAAAATCTCAATAATTTATTGAACAAAACACTAATATATTAATCCATAAAGTTTTTCATACAACATATTACAATATTCCTCAAATCGTTTTCATATTTTGAAAGTGTTGCATGACAATATCATTACCAATACTATTAAATATCTTTCTCTATAAAAATAATCATGTTATCATTTATTTATTGATCTCTAAATTAAAAAGCTAAATTCTAAATTAAAATGCCAAAAACAAATTAATGAAGTAAAGTCATATAAAATACCTTGTGGAGTAATATTCTTGTGTTGAACCTTGAAACTCCCCCCCCCCCCCTCTCTAAAGCCTACACACCTTGAACATAGGAACATCAATTAAGTTTACCAGTTTCAAGTGGAATAATATTGTTCAAATTTCCAAATTATCTGCAATACTGTTAGAAAGCATGAAACCTTGAAACTTCGCACCCCCCCTAAGCCTACACTAGCTTCGTCCTTGAACATAGGAACATCATTTAAGTTTACCAGTTTCAAGTGGAATAATATTGTTCAAATTTCCAAATTATCTGCAGTATTGTTAGAAAGCATGAAACCTTGAAACTTTATGCCCCCCCTCCTATGCCTACACTAGCTCCCTCCTTGAACGTAGGAACATCAATTAAGTTTACCAGTTTCAAGTGGAATAATATTGTTCAAATTTCCAAATTATCTGCAATATTGTTAGAAAGCATGAAACCTTGAAACTTCCCGCCCCCCTAAGCCTACACTAGCTTCGTCCTTGAACATAGGAACATCATTTAAGTTTACCAGTTTCAAGTGGAATAATATTGTTCAAATTTCCAAATTATCTACAATATTGTTAGAAAGCATGAAACCTTGAAACTTTCTGCCCCCCCCCCTCTAAGCCTACACTAGCTCCGTCCTTGAAGAGAGGAACATCAATTAAGTTTACCAGTTTCAAGTGGAATAATATTGTTCAAATTTTCAAATTATCTGCAATATTGTTAGAAAGCATGAAACCTTGAAACTTGAACATAGGAACATCAATTAAGTTTACCAGTTTCTAGTGGAATAATATTGTTCAAATTTCCAAATTATCTGCAATATTGTTAGAAAGTATGAAACCTTGAAACTTCTCGCCCCCCCCTAAGCCTACACTAGCTTCGTCCTTGAACATAGGAACATCATTTAAGTTTACCAGTTTCAAGTGGAATAATATTGTTCAAATTTCCAAATTATCTACAATATTGTTAGAAAGCATGAAACCTTGAAACTTTCTGCCCCCCTCCTAAGCCTACACTAGCTCGGTCCTTGAACGTAGGAACATCAATTAAGTTTACCAGTTTCAAGTGAAATAATATTATTCAAATTTTCAAATTATCTGCAATATTGTTAGAAAGCATGAAACCTTGAAACTTCCCGCCCCCTCTCCTCCGAGAAAGGACTTGCCTACACTTGTCAGATTACAGACCAATAACACAACATCGTATACAATTTCAAAAGGTTATGAATGTTCCAAAGCAATTATAGAAGTTTCTGTTATGTGATGTGGTGATGTGAGGTTTCAAAATGTTTGTTCCCCAAATTCTCAAATTCTGTGTATTTTGGTTTCGTTTGACATATATATTTGTTGTGATCAATTTTATACTTGCAATAAAAACATTACAATATGCTTGTAGTGTAATCTTTTGAGCGGCCGGGACTTCATTTTAGCGCAATTTGAATTATGAAAACAAAAACTAGAACTCAAATACATAAAAACATTAATTTTCACTAATATGATTACGATCACATGCGGTGGTTTGGAGGAATGATTTTATTTAATAAAGGATGGAAATAGGCTGACAGTGGCATGGGGATTTAACAATTGAAGTGTAGGGCGTGTCATGGCATGTATAATGGGACGGGTCTGCCAGCAATGGTGCAACACAAGATGGAAGAGGGGCAGACATTATTTCGTGGACATAAAAGTTTAATTAAATTATTTGAATAATCAGTGACCACTTAATTATTATTTACTAAATTTTATATTAAGTAGAACAAAAATTAAATATATAGAGGAATTAAAGAGTAATGTTATTTATACCATATTTTTATACCATGTTATGTAGCATCTGATGTGGACAATCACATCATTTGAAAAATTTGTAAAACCCAAGAAAATGAAGGAGATAGACTTCTCGCATACCACAATCATAATTTAATTAACTAATTTTTCTTAATTATTAGTTTATTAAATAATGAACTAAATTAAAAAATCTGATTAATTCAAATAATGTGGTTGTTCACATCAAATGCCACCTAAAATAGTATATAAATGTGGTACAAAAATATGATATGAATAGCATTACTGGGAGTCTGGGAATTAAAAAAAGACAAGTTTCATATTCTTTGAGACCAATTATTAGTCGAAAGCTTTTGGGGAGAATTAATAATCATCAATTTTAGAGGTTAAGTTCTCTGAACTGGAACAATATTTAGTTAAGATCGATGCAACTACTATTTGTAGATGGTTATATATGGTGAAGTGGCTTAGGGCGCAGCATGTGCAATGCGCTGCGCATGAAATAGCAAGTACAAATGGAAAATTGAGTACATTACTAATTTAATAAAACACTTGGGGGACCATGAATTATGAGTTGCTAGCTGATCATCTCGTAACTAACACAAACAAACATGCATGCGTGTATTATTACACATTGGCATTGCTGAGTCTGTCTGTTTTTGTTGTGTTACTCAAGAAGCAACGATCAGTGAAGCTCAACTCACAAGCATAGAATCGAAATTACAAAACAACAACAATATATAATGTGATCCACCAAGACCTAGCTATATATGGAGGGAAATGGATTGTCAAAAACATCAGTCGCGGTTGCATTTGCCTTTACCAAATTCGCGTTTGCATCAGTCAAAAACTGTAGTGAGAAAAATTAAATATATAACAATTGGCATTTCAGGTGCATGATAATTGTTCTAATCGATAAGACATTTCTGAGTAAAGGCAGAAATGAACTCATTAATCTTTACGGAAAAAACAAATTAGGGCTAGTTTGAAGTTGTTGTGCTGTGAAAAAAAAAGTAATGTTTTCAGAAGTAGGGTTAGAGTTGCTGTTTTGGACTTATGATTCTGGCAAAAACCACTTTTTTTTTTTTTTCCATTTACCAAACACAACTTTAGCCCCAGCCTCTTTAAAAAACTGCTTTTAAAATAATTTTAGCAATACCAAACCAGCCCTTAATTAAGTTGGAAAGTAGGTTTGCTCGTATAGTGGCACTTAGTTGAAATTCGCCATGATGGAGGAGCTAGCAATGGTTGAAAGTTGAACGTGGTGACATGCTGGTTTTAATGAAGCTGTTCCAATGATAATGTCGCTGAAAAATAAAAAATATAAACATACAAATAAAGAAACAATAAATCAATGGCAGAAGAAAGGGAATGCGTAAAAGAGTGTACGGGAGATCCAACGAGGAGTGATCAAAAGAGTGAAAGACAAAAGCATCGAAAAGTGAGTGATCAGTCAGCTAATGTTCCATTAATTAATAATATAGTATTTAGATCAGTAGAGAGGAGCGTGATGGTTTTGTTTCAGAAGAAGAAAGAGAGAGGCCTTCTCTCCTCGGCTCTGCAACTGCAACTGCAACTGCATAATTCTGCTGCCACTTTCTGATGATATATACTATATAGAGAACGGGGAAGAATGGCAGAAAGACGCAGTGCGCGTGCGGTTGCTTTGCGCATGATCCTATAACTAATTACCCTAATCAAATAACAACTCCTCTATTTTTAATATACTGAAAACAATAATATTTATAAAAATCTTGTATTTTTTATCTTGTTTGTTTGAGCAGCACTCCATGGAAGAGTTACTGGATGCTGCTCCGACCTTTTACAAGCACAATAACAAGCATGTGGACGTGGGGTTTGTAAATTTGTAATTGCCACCTTGAATTCTATTAGTATTTTATGAGAGTTCACACCATTTTACTGCTCCGTTAACCCACCTAGCCCAGAAAGCTCATCTATTTTGGCTATTTAATTTTGACGACAATCTTTATTTTATTTTTGGCTTTTCATCCGAAATAGTTCATGAGATATGCATAATTCTCCATTTTGGTCCTTCAGTTTCCAAATCAATAAAAGTGGTCCCTGAGATTGTTCACCATCCATCATTTTGGTCATTCTGATGGAGCTTTTGGCTGGAAGTTTGGGCAATTTTCAAAGTTTCGTAAATCAATCGTTTCTTAACCAAATTCGACTCATAATATATCAAAATGAAGATAGGAAAGTGTAAAATAAGATTATACCTATTTGGGAGCCCAATGATTGTCGAAGATGGTCAGAAAATAGCCTCAAAGTTGACTGGTCCGAGCGAAAACTTGAAAACTCGCTGGAAACTCGCCGAAAACTGGGTAAACTTTAAACGTTTGTAACTTCTTCAATACTCAACGAAATCAAGTGATTCAAAAACGAAAATTATACTTCTAGACGAGACGAAGCGAATGGTACCTTTTTAGAAGGCTAAATCGCCATGGTTTGGCTGGAAAAGGCTCGAAAGTGGCTGTTGAAAAATGAGTCAGCAACTTTCGAGAGCGTTTTCCGGCCAAAACACTGCGATTTAGCTTTCTAAAAAGGTACCATTCTCTTCGTCTCGTCGAGAAGTATGATTTTCGTTTTTGAATCACTTAATTTCGTTGCGTATTGAAAAAGTTACGAACGTTTAAAGTTTACCCAGTTTTCGGCGAGTTTTCAAGTTTTCGCTCTGAGCAGTTAACTTTGAGGCTATTTTCCGGCCATCTCCGGCAACCATTGGGCTCTCAAATAGGTATAATCTTATTGTACACTTTCCTATCTTCATTTTGATATATTATGGGTCGAATTTGGTTAAGAAACGATTAAGTTACGAAACTTTGAAAATTGCCCAAACTTCCGACCAAAAGCTCTATCGGAAGGACCAAAATGATGGATGGTAGACAATCTCAGGGACCACTTTTATTGATTTGGAATCTTAGGGACCAAATTGGAGAATTATGCATATCTCAGGGACTATTTCGGATGAAAAGTCTTTATTTTTCTTTGAGTCCCACCAACACATATGAATCCACCGACACATATAGATCAAAGTTAAGAATGCCTGGTGGAAAATTTATTAAATATATCAGGCAGACATACATATATCGTCCTACGTGATGATTCTCATGAATTGCCCAATCACAAGAATTTGTTTGTCGTAAGATACCGGCACCGGACATTGGACAGATATTAATGGGCCCAATGCCCCACTCTGATACAAGAGCCACGGCCCTTTTCTTTGCCAAAGATGGGAGAATGACACTTATGCCCCTGTCTTGCAGGCCACGGAGGGCAGCGAGCTCATTTTCATAGGCTCGTAGCTAAGCTGCACACAGTGGCGAAGCCAGGATTTGTTGAGGGAGGGGCGAAATTCAAAAGAGTGCTCGAATCGATTGCTTTCACATTGGAGAGTACAAAGTTTTGAGTCAATATTCATAGTAGAAAATAGTCTCTCTATCAAAGCGGTTGTAAGTAATAATATCAAAGACAATGTAAGAAACTTAAATTGGCTAGGATTAGATCCTAAAAAATGTTAGGCGCTAATCGAACAACATACTGGGATCTAGCAGCTAGGTGCCTAAGCAAGATCTAGGCAGGAGCCTAGATAGATTTAAATTATCGTAAAATAAGCATTAAATAATATTTACATTATTTTTAAAAGGTAATACAATATTTATAAATAATGTGAGAGTTTAAGATAAATACGGTAGTAATCTTAAAAGAGAAAATAAAAATACATACAAGAATAAAAAATAAAAAAAAAGGAACGAGATCCTCTCCAGATCAACTCTATCCGGATCCGGGGATCAACAAATCCTAACTGTTCGAAATACATCTTACGGCCAAGAATTTTCTCTACTTTTCACGCAAAACAAAGACCCATTCTTTAATTCTTTTACATCCTCGAATTCTGACACACTCCGACCCAGAAAGTCCACTAGGACACTGAAGTCGAGTTGTGCTGGCCGACACCTAGAAGGTGACGAAGCCATAAAGTGTAGTGATGTGGAAAATGTGAATAAATTTAAACCTAAAAGTGTCTAAACATCAGAGTGTGCTCGTGAACGGGAGCGAACCCATCTCACGCGTGACTTCAGAGCATAAGCAAATACAGAAGAACGGGCAAGAATTATACCCTCATAAATAGCCACCAGTTTTGAGATTCGCCGAGAATCCTCGTCGATACGAACCTCATCAACTAAACCTGGAAGGGCGCAAAATAGAAAACGTGAGTGGGCAAAAACAAATATTTTCCAAAATCATTTTAGAAATCCGTATATAACCCCTCACTGTAAATCCCGTATAGTTTCCCAGAAAATAGTACGTATATATACTTATATACAAAACATCGTCTAGAAATCAAGACTCATTATCAATCTCAGGAATAGGCCATGTCGATATACCAAGTCAAAAAAATCATCATCAGGCAAGTAATATAAATCAAGGGGTGTCCCTAATATCATGTCAGCCGGAGTCACCCCTAGTGACCTGTACGGCTGAATCTATAGCTCATCAATCACAATCAATCACTATCAATCATTATCCTGCACACGAGTCGGAACCACCTATAGTGGTCTGTACGACAGGCTAGGTGTATAATATTACGCTCAGTGCTACGATCACGTGAAGGCTGTGCGACGAATCGCGGGTCACCTACGAGTCGGAACCACCTATAGTGGTCTGTACGACAGGCTAGGCACCTGCCTTGGATCCAAGGTGAGCGTACGGTGCGTGAGGTGAACGATCACGTGAAGGCTAAGCCCTACTCTGGCGGAGCACAAACACCCGAGGTGCAGGTGATGAGCTAAATCACAATCCATCATCATCTCAACTACTAACTATCATACTTACCTGACTTACCTGGCCGTCCACAGCGCCGAAGCATAATGAATGCAATCATACTCATAATTATAAAATATAATTGGCATACGACATGGCAATTCAATTCTAAATCATTTAGACCAAGTTTCTGGGGAAAACATCAATTATATATATACTGAAAACAAAAGCCCACTCACCTGGAGTCCACGCTACAACCCCCTAGCACGACTATCGAGACATCCCCAAATGATCCCAAATGATCACTGCCTAACATAAATGTCAATTCATGTCTCAGAATTCGTACTGAGAGAATATGTAATTTATATAAAGCGCATTCCTACGAATTTGATCCGGAAGATCCGTATCACGAATCTTCGATCCGTCACTTCCAATAATCCACATTAAGCTTCTAGAACAATATCCCAAGGGGTGTGATATCCACACACCCCAAATTACTTCTCACACACCCCTTGTTAATTTCTGTCCGTTGACCTTCTTCAATTCATCCGATCCGACGGTCGAAAATTAGAAGGGTGTGTGAGAAGTAAAATGGGGTGTGTGGATATCACACCCCTATCCCAAAGTTTCGTTACGATCCAATAATTGGATCTCCGCCAATTGCCAAAACCAAGTGGCGGTTAACGTTTTAATTACAAACTTACAATTCCAATTCGGGAAGATCCGTATAACGGATTCCCGATCCGTAAATTCCTACATTCCTCAAATATTACATACTTCCACATACTAAAGTTTGGTGACGATCCAACGGTCGGATCGTCGATTCATATTTTGACCTATTCCATAACCATAACGAATTTAGGTCCTAACGATCAATCTACGTCAATCCATCATCAAAACTAATATCAAGGCATTGAATAATGCCTAAAAACATCATTGGCGGCCCTCGGGCCATGCGCCGCCGCACGCGCCGCCGCGGGTGGCGGTTGGCCGCCCCCGAGTGTGCCGGAAAATTCAACTTTCACTAAAAATTCTCAAAATCTCCAGAATTAAAGATCTCAATGAGTAGAACAACTTTCATACCTGTGAGAAAGTCCAATTTGGCCTCGAAGACCTCCAATTTCAGCAAAACCTGCAAGAACCCTAGAATGGGTGTGCTCCAATTCGAGCTCCAAATCAACTCCGATGCTCCAAACAATGATTGGGCTTTGTTCCTGGGTTCCAAGGGAGTCTAGTGGTGGTGTCAATTGGAAGAAATGGTTTCAAGATTGGGAGAATTTCAAGCAAGTTCCTCACGGCACCCACGGTGCGTTTTCTCTATTTTGGGAACCAAATTTGAGATGAAAAGGATGGAATAGAGGTTATGGAGGGGTTTCTAGGTGGTTGTTTGAGGCAATTCACCGGAAAAATGGGTGAAAACCGTCGGAAATCACCATGGATCCCGATTGGGTCGCGGGTCAAATGTGTGGGTTGGGGAATCCTCCGTTTCCCCCTTCTCTCCTTTCCCCTCCTTTATCTCCTTTCCAATTGGTCACTTATTTTCTCTCTCCTCCTCTTATTCCTCCCTTTCTTTTCTTGATTATCCTTTCCTTTTAATCCCCACCACACAACTTTATTTCTTTTAATCTGGGCCGTCCATTTGGCCTTCAAATTTTCTGGAACTTTCCAACAATTTCAGAAAGTATCAATTTTGCCCTCAACTTCAAACGTTAATAACTTCTTCGTTATAGCTCCAAATTCGAATCCGTTTGCGCCCACGCGTCCGTAGCGACGAGTACTATCAGAACATGCCAAGGAAACGAATCTTAGGTGTCACTACGAGGCAGTCTACACCAATCGAAGGGCACTTTCGTAAACTCACTTATTAAAATTATAAAAATCATTATTTTCAGGGACGGATTGTCACAAATTCTCTCGCCATCTCGCCTGCGGTGGTTTCCAAAACAGGGTTGCCACCACCGACCAAGTACGCAGCGGCAAGGATGCCGACGGCCGAGCTCGGCTCTTTCTCACAAAAAAAACTCTATGATGTAGCAGACTTTCTCCTTCAATTTCACATCTTCACCACTCACCACTCACCCACCGCCATGACTGTCATCATCCCACCCACATCCCTTCCTCCTTCCTCTCCCATCGTCTGCACCATCGTTTCCCCAATCCTTGCCAAGAAATTTGGTTTTGATATTTTCCCATGAAAACATATAAAATTATGAAATTAATGAAACTATTGGTTTGAGAGGATGAGGACTCAGACGAGACCAAGGTGGAGATGGGAGCAGATAAACGAACACCATTACAAAAATCATCCAGACCAAGGTGGAGGGGCTGGGTTTCCGGGAGGGGAGGGGCGGAACCTGGCGCTGAGGCTGTGTTTTCTGGCAAGGGGAGTGGCGGCCGCCACTCCCCGCCCCTACGTGGCTTCGCCACTGGCTACACATGGACGAAAATCACACTCTTTGGATTTCAAAAGACAAAAAACATTGTATTTTGGGTAAACATAATACCCCTCAGGTTTAAGGTCTATTACAACCTCATACAATATCTTTAAAACATTTCACTTTCATACCTCACGTCCTATTTTATTTCAAAATAATACATCCGTTACATTTTCCATCTATTAATCTGTTAAGTGCTGACGTAGTCGCCACGTGGCTAAAAAAATAATTTTTTTAAAACCCTAAATCTTTTAAATATATTTAAAAAATATTTATAAAAGTAAAAAAATAAAAAGAAAACTAAAGTTTACCTTCCCCATCATTACCCCCTCCCCCCCCCCACCCAAAATAATCCTCCCGCCCCCCCGACCCTCCCAGAAAAGGGAGTCGGGGGAAGAAGAAGATGCGGGAGAAGAGAGGGGAAGGGGGGGGGGGGTGAAAGACGAATTGAAGGGGTTGGGGTTTTTTTTCTTCTTCTTCTTAAGAAAGATGGGTTTGGGGGTTGCTTCTTCTTCTTCTTCTTCTTCGGGTGAAAGACGAATTGAAGGGGTTTTTTTTTTTTTTTTTTTTTCTTCTTCTTCTTCTTCTTCGGGTGAAAGACGAATTGAAGGGGTTTTTTTTTTTTTTTTTTTTTCTTCTTCTTCTTCTTCTTCTCCTTAAGGAAGATGGGTTTGGGGGTTGCTTCTTCTTCTTCTTCTTCTTCGGGTGAAAGACGAATTGAAGGGGTTTTTTTTCTTTTTCTTTTTTTTCTTCTTCTTCTTCTTCTTCGGGTGAAAGATGAATTTAAGGGGTTTTTTTTTCTTTTTTTTTTTTTCTTCTTCTTCTTCTTCTTCTTCTCCTCCTCCTCCTTAAGGAAGATGGGTTTGGGGGTTGCTTCTTCTTCTTCTTCTTCGGGTAAAAGACGAATTGAGGGGGTTTTTCTTCTTCTTTTTTTTTTTTCTTCTTCTTCTTCTTCTTAAGGAAGATGGGTTTGGGGGTTGCGGGGAGAAGACAGGAGGATGAGATTTCAGTTTTTTATTTTTTATTTTTTATTATTTTAAAGAAGATTTAGGGTTTTTTTTAAAATTAAATTTTTTTTGCCACGTGGCGGCCACGTCAGCGCTTAACGGATTAATTGATGGAAAATGTAACGGATGTATTATTTTAAAATAAAATAGGATGTGAGGTATGAAAGTGAAATGTTTTAAAGATGGTGTATGTGATTGTAATAGACCTCAAACCTGAGGGAGTACTGTGTAATTTACCTTTATATTTTTTTCGTTATGGATTGTTCTTTATTTTAGCAGATACTCGATATAAATGTCTGATTATAATATCTTTTACATCGAATGAAACCGGTAGCCGGTGAATTTATCATTATTTGAAATGCTTAATTACTATTTCTGTCCAATAAGAAGTACATGTAATGCTGTTTATTTTTTTGTCCGTGATAATTACCAATAAAAAACCCAACGTAGAGAAAATGTGAGAAAAAGGAAAATTGTTTAAGGTAGGAACGAAGAACAACTTGACGTTTGACAAACTTGAAGTAAGCATTAGAGCGCGCAACGAACAAAATTACAAAGTAATAAGAATATGATTAATAGACGATAATGCCGAAACGACTACAAAACTCTAAAATACTACATTATGAATGACTTGATAAAATAAACTAATACAATTATTACTATATATAATGAAAACTAAAAAAAAACACTAATTCTTAATGGGCAAAAAACTATAATATCATTGGCCCACAAGAAAACCATAAACAATAACAAAATAATAACTATTTTTCCAACAAAATTGAACGCTAAAGATGTATGCAATTTATGAAAGGATGTGCTGAAAACATAGAAACCCTTGCTCCTGATAAACAAGTGCAAATTTGCAATCAGTCGTCCTTAATTTTTCATGGTCAAGAAAAGGTGTTTCATGAGTTGCTGAGGATGCCCGAGGCTCCTGTCTACATTTGCTTCTAAAAGGCAAAGAAGATTACGGAATGATTCGGTTTTTGAATCTTCAATGGTTTCCTTTATTCACAACTTAAACCCGTTTTATATTTAAGCGATCACAAGAAATGTCTGATAAATGAACAAATCAAGGCATGTTAAGATAGAGAAGAATGATTTTTCATTTTCAAAGGATTAAACGTGAATAAAACCTATCATTCTATTCCAACCATTTTGGGGAAGACTTGATTGGGCAAGTTTTCTTCTGAGTAAATCCAACCAACTTCTAGCCAACGTCTTACCGATGTGAAACTTTGTCCTCACTCTCTCACAGCTACACTCTAATGGTATACTTCTTCATAGTAAGTAAGAGTTTTTTTGTTCAACTTTTATGAATGACAATTTCGATACCAAATTATTTGTTGACTCGGTATTTGGCATAAACTTGTCTGAAGAAATCAAAAAACTCTTGTTGGGAATGCCATCAGCAGCAGTAGTAGTTAGACTGGGCCAAAGTGCTTTAAGCCTGCACTACAAGAATTGTGTGGTAACTCTTTATTGGGTCCGACTTTGACCGTGTAATAATCTAATAGAATGCGGCTATCTTGTGCAGCCCACCTGCATACTTGAAACTCGAAAGGGGTGGTCATCATATTTACCATGTCTTAACTACAACAGTAAAGCCGATAAAATATTTATTCTTACATATTATGAATATTTAAAAAGAATAATATATATATATATATATGCATGGATTACGATGACCACGATGAAGAACGGCAATATATGGAAAAATATTGAGCTTTCTTGTTCAATAACGGCAGCTTAAACATCATTAATTTCATTAGTTTTTCTAATCCAGGTTAATTAATTGGTTTTCTTATTGTGTACGCCATTGATTGTATTTTTTATTTTAATAAATGATATTTTCTATATTAAATGGGCGATGGGTAGGCTTAGTCTCACAATGAGTTAACATATATGTGGTACTAGAAATTCATCTTTGACAAGAATCGAACTTAAAACCTCACTTATAAGTAAAAAAGAATAATACTAGACTATAGCGGGGGCACGTATAATGAGTTTCCAACTAGTACTTGACCACTGGGCCAGAGGCTCACTCCACTAAACTCGTTTTCACCGGCCCACTATATGACCTCTTGTGAATGTAATGAAATCTTGAAAATGATCATTGTTGAACGATTTCCATTTAACCTGTTTGATTACTTTCGGAAGGGTTTAAAACACTCTGATATTAAAAAATGCCTCCAATAAACATTATGAAGAAGCACTTGTTCAAAGTGCTTTTCAAGAAAGCACTAAACATATTTATGATAAAAGACGGTATTTTTATAAAACATGTTTCAAAAAATACATGTTTGCTGATTGTGTAGCTAGCTAGAGATCGATCAATGTGGGAAGCTAGACTTGTGGATTATAAGGCTTCTTTCAAATTAAAAACCGGAGGTCTCAAGTTCAAAATCCGTTCTTGCTGTGGAAGCCAGATTTATGATCAGGAAGAAGCTGAAATGTCTCTGTGAGTCTTCAGTTGTCTCCCTTAAAAAAAAAAAAGATATCGACCAATGTGTATGTATGCCAAAAGGGAGATTGTAGGATTGGGAAGGTCTTTCAAGAAGAGAGATTTTTCAATATGGTAGAAACATGGTCTGGTACACTAAGTGTCATAATACAATTAGTTAGAAACTTAAAAGAAAAATTCAAACAATTGCATTATGACATTTGGTGTACCACACTGTTTTTCCGGCATACTGAAAAAAAATTCCTTCGAGAATTTCTACAAGCCAGGAAGCTCAATAAGTGAGGAAGTATATTTTCATTTAATTTAATTTTTTGCTAAAAAAGTGAGGAAATATATTTTCATTTCATTTAATTGACTTTTAAAAAAACAGCAGTGCATTGAAGAGATAGCTGGATTGAAGTGCCAACTTTTGCTTCGATTAGGTAGTTTCCACCACGATAAAAATAAGTAATATTTTTGTGTTGCTTGTCAAATGCTATGTTTTGACCGTACAAAATTAATTTAGTAAAGAACGATACAAACTTGATGAATTTGACTTTATTGATTGAGGTCAATAGAATGATGATATAACATTGAAGTTTATAGGGGAAAAAATCGTATAAAAAATTAGTCAAACATTCAAATTCGATTAATTGAAAAGTTTATAGGAAAAAAATCGTATTAAGATTTGCTTTTGCCCCAACTAATAGTTATTTCCTTACCGTCAAACTGATTAAGTGCTCTTAATTATCTGCAATTTGGTTGTCTTTAATTGAATGAGTGGGAGATACTTCTTCTTATCAAAACACCACGTGCATATATAAAGTTCAAGCAGTAATTAAACACCATCTACATATATATTATTACCCAAAGAAAAAAATATATCTGTAATTTTGCATATATATTGGTAAATCTTAAGTCTGTCTTAATTTGCCTTAAATTGCCTTCCATTCACTGAACTAAATAAAGGGGAACCTCCAGAAATTCACGCCTCTCTGTTGAGGAAGTAAGGTGGGAGCTCAACACAAGTGTCAAGAGCTGCGCAGGCTGTATAACTGAACTCCTAAGCAGCTTATAAAACACTGCTAATACTTTTTTTGCTTGTTTTAATTTCTTTAATAATATGATATTTTAAAGTAATTTATTTTATCAAAAAGATAACTGAAATAGGGCACCATGGCCAACTAGCCTAACTAGCCTGATCCACATAAATACGATGCTTACAACATTCAAGTATGTTATACTTACTACCTGATTAGAGGTCGCAACCCTAATTTATATATGCACAATTTCTCAAATTTTTGGCAGATATGACAATTGATTCAAAATTGTACCTCTAAATTATTGTATTATATGGAAGACATCTTTTTGGGACGGAGGTTTAGGTGCAGTGTGAAACAGTGTCCGGCCAAGCAGCTTGGCATGCAGAAGGGCCACACTAAAAAAGAAATAATTTTCCTAATAATAATAATAATAATAATAAAGATAAGAGTTTTGCTTGACCGAGCGGCAACTGCGCCGGCGTTCCGTTTGGCAGCCGACAAATGCTCTCAAGAGGACAACCAAACCTCAAACACATATGGCGAAAGGCAATGGACAAATGGGATAGCAGTTTTCCAATATTTATCCCAATTAATAATATTAATTCCTTGATTGTGTATATATCTATGGTAAATGTCAACGGTCAGAAATGTTGGCTTCCTTCCTTACTTTCATATTCTATCCTTTTATATATCACACCTCTCTCTCCCTCTAACCAAATGTCATCCTCTCTCTCTCTCTCTCTCCCTCTCAATTAGCTAGTTCGACATCTTAATTAGTTTCTTAATTAACTGATCCTTTCCTTTTGGAGCTAGCTAATTACTATTAAGATCAGTTAGTTAGCTTAACTGGGTAACAGATCATTAAGCATGAACCCTGCAAAGTTCCAGAGGGATGATAATCGTCAAGCACAACATTCGTCAGTTAGGAGGGACCAGATCATGATCAATGGAAACCGCCCCTCCCCGTTGAAGATCAACCGAGGCTCCCATATCATCCACAAACCTCCCAATTCCTATCCCCACATGGGCGCCGCCGATAAGTCAGAGGAGCAACACCACCACCAGAAGCGGCAGCCGGTGATCATCTACACCCAATCTCCAAAAATCATCCACACGCAGGCACGGGATTTCATGGCATTGGTACAGAAGCTAACCGGCCTCTCCCGCTCCGATAATATTCATGGCGGCGTCCACGGCCAAACCCTAGACACTGACACTACTCATGAGGATCATGCAAAAGTGAAAGTTTCGTCGTGTCAAGACGACCATGTCGACAATCCAGACATTGCTAAATCTGCCGTTAGCCGCAGCCATGATGGGAACGAGTCGTGTTCAGATCTGACGGATGAGATTAATTGCGGTGGTGGGAATTACGATAACAATAGTATGATTAATAGTGTTCATCATCAAGTGGGGAACTCATCGTCTTCCGGATATTCTCCCAATGCCATGTTCAGCAACCCTAGCCCGTATTTTGCAGATATTCCAATGTTTACGCCGACCTCAAATAATTCGGCGGATTTCTTCTGCCCGCCAAGGCCGCTTTACAGATTCTCCGATTCCTCATCGTCTCCGAACGTTGGCGGTTCGATGTCTGCGTCAATGTTCAAGTTCATAAAGGGACTCCCAGAATATTGACTACATGATGATGATGAACAACTAATAAGCAGAACTAGAGGATCATCCAATCGAGCTAGTTGATTATTTGCTACCACTGTTAATTTAATGGTTAATTGATTCTTTATCCGTTTTTTAATTCATTTTATTATGTTGATACAAAAAATATATTGCTTGTCCATAGGTTAATTCATTCAATAATTCAATCAAGGTTCTTGTTTTGTTAGCCTTTGTTTATGAATCTGTGGATTTCGAGTCTCTACATTTAACCTGAATTGGATTAGGTCGTGAGTTACCATTGGCAGCTGGAAACCAACTAAATAATATTGGCCTTCTGAAAGGTTTTGGGTACGTAGCACTAGCAAACTTTATGATGCATATATCCATTGACATATTATATAATTCTGCACAACTACTGCAATAGAAATAGGAAGCTCTCTGTGCAACTTCCTGTACAGCCTCAAGTATTGACTTGAACGCTAACCACATCGACATGAGTATTCTGGAAAGGGATGAATATTGGTTTAATGACGGGGAGCTAACCTAGTAGCTAATAGAATATTGTTTTAGTTAAGATCCACATGGTTTACATTGAAATTGGGACTAACAAAATGATTTACAATGTGTATTGTTTACAATATTTGTTCACACCTACGCCATGAGAGGAAATGAAACTTTTGAAAATCAAAATTTGGCCTTAAATTAAAGCTTGCTAAGCCAGCATTGGACTTGTATGCACAAACTTTGTACAATAGGGGTGTTTTGATATAGGCGCCTCATTTTTGAAGTTCTTAGATTTAACATCCATAGCTTTTAGACTTTTGATCAAACATTCTTACCTAATTTTTAACAACAAAAAATACATATATTTGGTTTACCAATCAAATTACAAATCAATACCACCTCAATTCTAAAATCTAGGAGATATATTATCCCCTAATTCATTTCAAACGACATTTTTCATTACTCAAATAAAAAATATCATTAAAATTCTAAAAATACAACTAACATCCTATTCAACATAACGTACCAATTATGAACATGATATATGAATGCACATATATATATTAAACATAACGTACCAATAACTTGGTACATTATATAATCATAGTTTTGGTACGTATTAATATTTTGGTACATTACAGATTACTAATTTTGGTACGTTATGTGATTCTTGTTTTAGTATGTACCAAGGTATTGGTACAATGTGTTAACGTAATTTTGGTACGTACAATCTAATGTTACGTTATAACCTTTAAAAAGAGAGAATTTGCGTATTAAAATTTTGTACTGAAAATTAATTATATCAAATTCTTAACAATTAATTATTGGGATAATGACTCAATCAAAATTTTTAAAACTTATTTTCTTTCCAAGAATTTAGGGATTTTAGATCTAATCAGTTTCAATATAAATAACTGTTATTTTAGTTTGTTTGTTTTCTTTAAAATTTACTTAAAATGATGAGTTGGAAATAAAAAATGACATGGATAAAGATGGAAGCACCTTAATCAAAATACAAAGCGTTTTAATAAAAAGTTGAAAACCCACAAATATTTAATTAATAAGATGTAAAATTGGAGCGCTTTTATCTAATTAATCTGAAACAATAAGGGAGAACATTAGCACCCCAAAAAATCCTAACATTTTTTACCATAAAAATTAACTAGCATGGTAAAAAAATAATTTACCTTCAACTTAATGAAGCAAAACCAACTTGAAATTCACGAACCATTAGAAAATTCATTTTCTTGTTTTGTTTTATTAAGTTGTCAAATATGTTAAGCCTTTTGATCTAAACTAATATAATCTTATGACTAATATTGCACTTGGACCTCACAAGTCTTCAAAATGAGAACCTTAGGATAGCAAGATTGATACAAGAAATAAATGATTGAGATTGAAAATAAAAGATATTAATAATTGTGAAAATCAAATCTAACTGCTAAAACTCTGTAACATTGAATAATACATAATATTAAAATCACACAAGCGCAAAATTCATTTGTCAACAAATAAACCAACGCACAAAATTGCCGCGGACGTTGAGTTCATATCATCGAAGGCCAACCACCAAATATCTATATTGGGCCAAAAATATACAAGCGGTCCAAAATGATTTGAGAAAGAACCCGTTCAACCAACTATTTCTCTGGTCCGTGGATTTGCATTGGGCTAACCCCAAATCCAAGCAGCAATCACAATCAGGCATTGATTCGCAGT
Source organism: Crataegus laevigata (assembly GCA_963580275.1). NCBI lineage: Eukaryota > Viridiplantae > Streptophyta > Magnoliopsida > Rosales > Rosaceae > Crataegus > Crataegus laevigata. The sequence continues at coordinate 2,807,727 of OY756948.1, read as the reverse complement.
CGCCCGACAACGCTTACCGGGAACATATTCTGGTACGAGGATCGTATTCTAAAAACAACCTTGCGTTTGCGTTTTTCTTTTAATAAAAGTCTTTTTTAAAAGTATAGTGAATAGTATCAAAAAAAAAAAATTAATTTTTCATTAAAAACGAACAGTACCGAAAATGTTTTGTTAAAACTTCCAAAAAAGTATGGAAAACAGTCACGTAACTGGTTATGTTCTACAAGTTACATTTGTTTACTGTTTATGGATCTTTCTTTTAGAGCAAGATAAGCATGCGAAATCTAGAGCTATATGTCACCAGAAAATTAAACTTCCAAGTTCCAAGTTACACACACACACACATGTATGTGTATATATATGGATGATTGAATTATGTTTCTTCCTTCGGAGTCGAATACCTTATTTCTCAACCATAATATCTTTAAAATATATGCATCTTTTTTTCTAATTATATTCTGATGCGCCAGAAAGCCAGACAATATGATGATGATTGGAGAGAGCACAACATGTCATGTTTAATTGTTGTATTATTCCAACTTCATTAGGCGCACAACTACTAAATTATTTTATTTGTCCAAACAAACCCTTGGAAGTTAACCAAAAAAAAAACTCTTGGAATTATTATTATTATTGGCATTGCCACCTACCTACTTTCATGAGGCACAACCTAACTTTCAAACAATGACATCTCCAAATACATGTTGAGAAATGCTAATGGTACTCTCTTAAAAGTAGATTTGTTTATAGACTCTCTGTCATCTTACAATTTAATGTATTTCCGTATCAATATTATAAAATATTGTATTAAAAACACAAGGCGACAAAAATTTCACAAAGAGTCCTACTTTTGAGATAGTGATTTTAGTATTTCTCATGCATCTTTCCTTTCTGTTTCTTGTTTCTCATTTATTACAAACATAGAGAGTGTATTTGGTTGGTGAGTTTCTTTCCAGCCACGTTCAACATCTAACTTGTATATATTTAATTTCAGTGAGAGCTAGCTTATAATATTCTCATCACTTATGACCAAGAAAAAAAAAGGTTCGCTCTTATCTCTATATGAAGCACTAATGGATTCCATTTTATTTGTTGTTACTCTACTTGAAATATCATTCAGTTAACAAAAGACGAATGTTGAAATAATACCAAGAAAAAATAAACTGCCGTAACCAAGACAATACCTAATCTCTTTCTTAAATACAAAAATAATGCAGACGGGTTTTAAGTTTATCATTTATATTTGTTTAACAATTGACAACCAAAACAACTGGCAAAGAAGATTAACGACTCCGCTGTCGCAGCCTTCACCGGGAGAGGAAGCTACTAAGAAGCTCGTAATTTCCCATTTTTGTGTTGATTAAAAGCTAAGAAACCCAAATTGAAAAGTCAAAAAATGGTAAATCCAGGTAAATAATATTAAAGCTATATTTACAAAATAATGACCTTGCATTATTTGATTTCCGTTGTCTTTTAACTGTAGTTTACAACAGATACGACCTAACAGCGCTACAGCACCGCGTGACGGCCGAGTCACATCCACGCACGGCTGACTCGTCAAAACGCTCGTCCGTCACAACAACCGCGTCAGCGTCCCACCACGTCTCATCCAAGTCTGCCCCCGTTACATTCCCTAACGGCGACGCCACTTTCCTCACGTCACCAATCGTCACTTTACCGGTTACGCCATCCTTGACGTAAACCTTCTCGTCGACGCCCGACGCCACTCCAACGATTCTCCCGATCTGCGGGCCCCAATCAGCGAATATCGTCGGAATCCGATATCCGACGCGCGTGTCCCAAACACCTAGTGACACGCGCCCCGACACGCCCGAGTCAGCGGACAGAAGCGTAGACGGAGACGACGAGTCCCAGAGCTTGACGACGCTCTTGCCGGCCGTGAAGTCAGACCATGAGAATCGATGGCCTCCGAAGCTTCTGCGGCGGCGGAGTCCCAAGTTACGATTCTGATCTCCGTCGTCGCCGTAATACCCAGAGCCTCTGACGTGGAATTGTTCATCTCTCCCAATCGAACTACTTTCGTCGTCGTACGATATTTCGGATTCCGATTCGTCATCGGATACGGAGGAAGCCGACGAAACAGAGCAGATATCGTCGTCATCGCTGACGTCGGAGTAATCGCCGTCGTGGAGCTGCTGGGAAAGCGGCTGCGGGGCCAATAACCGGTGGCGGCGGAGACTGATGGCAAAAATGTTGATTTTAGTTATGAGGGTGCCGAAGGAAGCGAGAATTGCGAGGATTAGAGCTCCCCATTTCCAGAAACTGTAAGCTTGAGAGACGTTTTGGATGGCGGGAATCGATAAACTCTGGGAAAGAAAAGAAGGGTCCGGCAGGGAGGTCAGGCGGGAAGGAATATCGGTAATTCTATTGAGCACTGGAATTTCCATGGCCGAGAGCGGTGGCGAAAGGAAGAGAAAAAAGAAGAAGATGAGGAGGTTTGAGGAGGGAGGGGCTTTGGGGTTTATATAGACGCCAAGGGATAATTGGAAATGGGAATTACCGGAAATTTAAAAATGGTTTTAGGTGTGAAGACTGATGTGGAAGATAACGACTGGCTCTGTAAGTTTCAGGAATATTCGTTCCACGTCAGAAAAGCGTAGCAAACTGCTAACCTTTTGCAATTGCAAAACAATGCGGCTGAAAATGGTTGAATTTGCGTCGGGTCATATATTATTTTTAATTTTACGTGTTATGATACTAAATGACATAATTGATTATATTGCAGGAGGTGTAACAATATTAGCAAGAGCAAATGTGCTTCACACCTTCACCTATGTACACGAATTCAAATTTTCCTCCAGTATTTTAGACTATATTCTAAAGGCGCTGATTTTTACATATGTTTTTAACCACTCAAATACTTCTATTTATTTTTGTGCACAGGTTGAACAAGTTAAACATAAATTGCGGACATTATAAAACATTCATGTGTTGGAGGAGGAAAAATATGCGTATTTATAATTTTTATTCTTCTTATTAAGTGATTTACGCGTATGGAAGAATCTAATATAAAATCTCATGATATAAGGTCAACAATGTTTCAACAGCAAACTCTCGTATAGATAAGGCTATTTAAAATACATTCAATTGCATTAAGATAAGTAAGAGAATATAAATAAATAAATTCACATGTTCTAGTAACAAAGCGAATTTAAGGTCGAATGTCCACCTCTATAATTTAATTTAATTAAATGTATTATCATTTATGGGGCTATTAAAAAGAAGAAAAAAAATTAGTGAAGTCATCATGTTAAAAAACAAATAGTCGCAAGTCACTTAGTAATATCATCTAGTGATATTCTTCTTTACCGGTAAGTGATAAGTCTTAAGTTTGATTTTCTAACTCATTACGAAGTAAAGCACACCTCTTCTTTTTTAGTGTAAATAATATCGATTGTTTAAAAAAATAAAAAATAAAAAAACAAAAAAAACAAATAGTCACACAAAAAAACTATCGTTACAAAACAGATTCGATCACAAGTGGCTCTTTAACACAATAATCATGACATGAGTTTAACTCTAATAACTCTTTAATCTAACAAATTTATAGTTAAGTGAAAAAAACAGATTGGACCATTAGTGGTAGTGGGTGAGGCTGACACATTGGCAGCGAGCAGGAGGATCCGAGGATATGATGCCGGCCCCGTCCAAAACCCGTGGTGGCCAGGGATTTGACGTTCCACCACTTTAATCTTGACACGTGTTCAAACTTAATTGCTTGGTCCTGCCATTCAAATTTATTTTCTATTTTTTCCTATGACATCTATGTATTTGTGGCTGCACTAAACACCATGGTATATGTTACAAAAAAAAAGTTAATATATTTCTCAATGGTTATCACTGTGAAATCAGTGTTTAAGCGCTAATCTTTTAGTAATTTAATACAGCGTTAATACGTAATTTGAGTTTACTTTACAAAACTTTTTCTATTTTCAAAGACTTTATTTTCTAATAAAAACAATTCTATTGTTATTTTTTTAATAAACGATATTATCTACACTAACTGCGTAGAAAGTGGGCTAAATTTCACAATGAGCTAATAATAATATGGTTCAAATTCTTTTTTGTCGAGAATCAAACCCAAAACCTCTCAGTTACAAGTGAATATGAATATCATTAAGTAGTAATTTTGAGTGGCTACTACTTTTATTTAAGGGTAAAGTTTGAGCTTGAGATGTAGTAGATTGAAGAGGAAGATTCTAAACACTAGGCAACCGGCAAAAAATTTATTTTACATCTTTATTTAAAGACCATCTACACAATTATTTTCCAAATAAAAGATTATTTATAACATAGCCCAATATCCTAATAGATTTCATTGAGATTGTACACATATATCCCCGAATTCAAAGTTCTCCCTCCTCCTAATAATAATAGCAAAAAAATAAATTTAGTTATTTATTTAGTATCGTGAACATTTCATTATACTTTCAGTAACACGATATAAGTCTAATTTTCTTTTTCACCATTAGATATTCACTTATTAGCACTTGAACGTTTATAATTAGTTTGATTGTTATTAGCAATGCTGGTTTTCTCTTATGTTAACGGTTCGCCGGTGGGTGCCCTCTTTTTGCACGACCTAGTGAGTCGCCGACCAAGATGGAGAAATGTGCACGACATTTGTGGATTGTGGTCCACGACATTTGTGGATTGTGGTCCACTCTCATAAGAAATTTAATCCGCCACACCTCGTTTCTGGTTTTGGTCCAATTTGAATCCCAAGTGTGTTTCGCATGGTGGCGCACTTCTCTGCTCTCACACAGCAGTCCAATCCAGAACAATTATTATTATTTTCTGTTTTTTATGAGGCAGCAGTTGCTTGTATAGTACAAAAGTCCATATATCTTGTATCAATCTCTATCTTAATATAAAGATTAAGGGGATTTATGAAATTAATTAAGCTTAATTATTGGTTAATTGCAGCTTACACATGGAGTTGTTAGTGTGGAAAAAAAATTTAGTGTGATTGAAATACAAAACGGTATACCATGTATAATAACATCAGTTGAGAGACACATAAAAATATATGTTCTTTTCACTTAAATAATTACGCGTTAGTATTCCGAGTTGTGTCATCATCGTACACCAAAAATCTCTCGTGTGAACACAAACCATATTCCAAAGATCACTAATGGTGATGGGAACTCGACTAGTAATAACAACAACAAAAAATAATAAAAGAGAGACGAACTAGAAGTCGACTTAAATAATGACGCTTTAGTTTGTATCCTGAGTATACGAGAAATTGCTAACACTAACCAAATTTCAAAGATCACTAATTATGATGAGAACTCGACAAGTACCTAACAATAGAGACAAACTAGAAATCAACTTAAATAATGACACATTAATGTCCCAGCTGGTGTTCTAAGTACATGAAACATCGCTCGTGTAAACAGAAACAAAATTTCAAGGGGTCACTAATGGTAACGGGAACTGGACTAGTGATAGCAACAACAAAAAATAATAAAAGAAAGACCAACTGAAGTCAAGTCAAGCGGGAGAGATCCATAGGCCCAACTAATCATCCAAAAAGTCTGAAACCAATTTACGTGATACGCATGCAATATTTTTGGGTAAATTAAATATAATTACTTGCTGAAGTTTCTAAGTTTTATTTTCAAAGTTTGTCCAACTTGGTGATGAATTGTCTGTCCTCTCTTTTTCATACACTTCTTATGCCTTCCTGTTTTGTATAGTCACGTTAACATTTTATACTAATTTTTTTAATAAAAATAATAAGACAAAAAGTAATAAAAATATAAAATGTCGGGATTTAATCGTGACTGCACAAACAGGAAGCATGAGAAGGGGAGGCAGACAATCCATCACCGTCCAACTTATGATACACAGAAGTAAATAGGATGTGACACTTCACGAAAGACCTATAAAATATATATAACGTGAATTGCATTGGCCTAAATAATTATTTTTTGCCAAATTTTACACGAACAGCAAAAGAGTAATTAATGACTAATCCCACAATTTTTTACTTTAAGATTAGATTAATTAGACAAGAATAATGTTAGGACACCAAAATTTTAAACTAAATTTGTAAACTAAGTGATGTGTCACCCATAAGAAATAAGTACGTTAATCAACACTTAAGTAATAATTTAATGATCAATCGCCACATCATTTGATTTACAAATTTAATTTTAAACGTTTTAATTTCTCTAACATTATTCATTATACAAAAACTATGAGTTTCTGAAGAGAACATAACAAGTCATTTATAAATATACATAGGGAGAAGGTAAAAAGAGTGAAGCTTTCAATATTCTTATAATATCATCACTTTGACAGAAAAGAACAATGAAAAATTACCCACCAAACATGATAATTTTACAAGTTTTAACTTTTAAATGAATTTTAAAACTCACATTGTGGGTAGTTAAATTACTCTTCATTTGTTTTCAAATTTTTTTATTAAAAAAATATATGAGTAGATCCAAAACAAAATAAATTTTAAACATAAAATCAAAATAGGCTCAATTGCCACACATGTAATCTAACGAGCAAATAACGAAATAAAATAAAATCTCATCTCAAATTCAACAAGTGTTATATATTTTATGTTACATACAAAACATGCAGAGAGAAACGCATATATTCTATAATTCTATGTTTCAATTTATTTTTTATTTTATTTCGTTCTTTACATGACTGATGAAAAAATTGTGAAAAAAATGGTGCGAAACATGTTACACGAAATTTCTACAAGGCACGAGGCATAGCTAATCTCTGCCTTTCAAACCATTGAATTGAATTTAATTTCAGCACGTGTTCAATTCAGTCATTAGTGCCGGTCCCAGTCTCCACAACCTAATGTGATTTCATCTTCACGTTGAAATTCAATGAAATGGGCCTACACTGTTTGTCGTTTTTTGTTTCACATTGATCGTGGACTCAAGGCCCACAGTCTATTCAAATTTTTAGGAACAGGCCGAAGTTGAGATGGCCCATCTTAGTTTAAGGCCAATAGCAATATTAAAAAAAATGACGTGAACATATTGTTTGCATAAAAAGATGCTTAACAAGAAAGATGAAAATTATGGGTGGAAAATGGAAATATGCGATCTTTGATTTTCTATGAATTATTATAGCCTTTTTCTAGCCTTATGTTTTGTCTTAAGACTTATTACGAGGTACATGAATGTTATATGAATGATTTTTCACGGTCACCTCTCTAAGAATTATTAGAGTACTAGAGTAGCTCCGGTGCAACAATGCAGAGATAAAATATTCTTAACTAGTTGAGCTATAAATCACTTACCGTCAAACAACAAACCGCTTGATTTCGGCAGCTTGAATGCCTGAGGAGCAGCGACCCTAGCCTTTATGAAGAACTTGTCTCCGCTTTGGTTGCATACGAGAGGTTATGTGATTAACAATTCGAAGTATCCATACAATACATACGTACATAGGAGAAAAACTTAGGAGATCCAAAATGTAAATATTGAGACATATTCTGAGAGCTCCAACGAATTTGAGGAACAAATCTAAAAATGCTAATGCATGCATCACCCGCGCATAACTGCTTCAATGTTGGTGCCAAGTCAAAGTGAGAGAGGCGTGAATTCAACACTTCGGATTCGTTTAAAAATTCTTTTAAAATGACAAAAACGCTTTTAGAGAAAATATTGTGTGTTTCAAAGACACTTAAAGTACTTTTTGCAATAAGTATCAGTTATGTACTTCTTGTAAGAAGTACTTCAAATGCTTTTTTTTCATAATTCACTTGCATTTTTACTAAAAATTGGTTCCAAAGGTATTTTCACAAAAAAACATTTTTAGTTATTTTCAACATTTTCATACGAGCTCTTAATATAACGAGTGAGAGAGCAGGGGGGAATGTAAGTTGTAATTAGGTAAAGTAAACAGCATAATTGGTAAGAACCAGGAATTATGGGAACTGAATCCTCTCCGGATCCAAGGGATCTGAGCCCACTGAACAGTGCATACAGGCCATTGAAATTTGATCAAACGGTTACAATTATTATAACTTTTAGAGAGACCAGCCGTTGAATCAAATTTCAATGATCCGGATGCACTGCTCAGTGGGCTCAGATCTTTTTGAATCCGGAGGGGATCCAGTTCCAGAATTATGGGATACTTTGGTTCATTCAGTTGGCTTGACTTTCCAGGGCACGCACCCTTTACGTTCCCACCACCACCATTTCACGTTTCAAATAATCTCTCTTTTTTAAAAGTTGCCTTCCTTTTCAAGCACGCAATCAAGAAATTAAAATTATTAGATATTTAAATACGAAAACCAGGATTTCTTGCTTAAATAACCAAGATACATACGCCCTAAAAAATCTCCCATGAATTACTGCAGGCGATTAGTGAGTGAACACGCAGATGACAGAGCCACCATTGTCGTGCTTGTAAAATATCATCCACATGATTCAATTTGGTGAAATCCGATATCCATCCCTGCCAAAAACAAAAATTAATTTATATGTAAAATGACAACCACATAATCCAAATTTAAATTCCTTTCCAATTTGTGTTCTCATTACTAACTATAAAACCAGAGAAAGTCCGTCATATATTAGCTGCATTTTTCAGCAGTCTTGTTTCTTCGGACGAAAGGGAAGCGATGGAGTGTGGCAGGATCCGGATTGCTATTGCCTTGTGCTCGCTGCTCCTTTTTCCTGTGATTCATGGCTGGAGTAATGATGGGCATGTCACAATCTGCAGAATTGCTCAGGTTCTTATCCAATGTCGTATTTTTCTCATACCCCGGCTTAACCAAGCTGGCTAGAGTAATAAAGATATACCATATTTTGCGTCTCGGTTAAATTTTTAGTCACAATTCGGGTGTGGTTTTTTTTTTTTTTTTTTTTTGGGGTTGATGTGATGACAGTCTAGGCTGAGCAAGGCGGCGGCGGATGCGGTGAAGCAACTGCTTCCAGACTATGCAGAGAATGACTGGAGCAGCCTGTGCATATGGGCAGACCGTGTCAAGTTTATTTTTCCCTGGTCTTCTGCTCTTCACTACATTAACACTCCTGAAGTTTGCAATTACCAGTACAGTAGTATGTTCCTTTAAACGTGATTAGTGCATATATATATATATATATATGTATTAATTCTAATTAATCATGTAATTACTAGCGATTAATCTCCAGGGGACTGCAAAGATGAGGATGGAGAGAAGGGGCGTTGTGTTGCAGGGGCAATTAACAATTACACCACTCAGCTTCTGGCCTACAATAGTCAGTCGTCTCAACCTAAATGTAAATACCATACCTTTTGAAAATTACTATTACGTAGAACTCTCATTGCATGACGCCCAATTGATTGATAATGTATCAATGTCGTTAAAAATGTATACGTATTAGAGTCCCTTTTCGTCGCGGACTATACGATTTTGTGACCGAGTTCTGTTTTTAACTATGTTTTTTTCTGTGACCATCAGATAACCTCACGCAGGCGTTTCTATTTCTTTCCCATTTTATAGGAGACATCCATCAGGTATGGCACAATCTGTGTAAACAAACACGCATGATGTTATGTTACCCTAACTCACGATCATGACCTTGCGCGTGCTACACAGCCTCTGCACGTAGGTTTTGCTTCGGACAAGGGAGGCAACACAATTGACGTTCACTGGTATACGAGGAAGCAAAATCTTCACCGTGTAAGTCTCATCTTCCAGTTCAATTGTTCGACAAACTACTATTTAATTTAACTAAATTTTCAAAATTTACGTACAGATTTGGGATGACAGCATAATTGAGACCGCGGAAGAGAGGTTTTACGATTCCAATGTCGAAGAACTAATCGACGCAATTAAACAGAACATTACGGTATCTTAGACTAACTGCGGTGGAATATTTTCTGAAATGTCTGAATCCTAACCTTTGTTCTTTGATGCTTGTTATATGTCTTTGAAAACAGACTGAATGGTCAGATCCAGTTAAGGGTTGGGAGACCTGCAGCCTAAGCAAGAAAGCATGCCCCGACGTGTATGTATCATTCGCTTATGTTTTCGAGCCTTCTGGTTGTGTTAAGTCTGTTCTACTTGCTGATAAGATCGGCAAGGCTCGGCCTAGACGATTCACTAACCTAATTACTGGGGTACTTATTTGCAGATATGCATCCGAAGGTATCGAAGCGGCTTGTGATTGGGCATACAAGGGTGCCGATGAAGGTCCAGTGCTAGAAGGTAAGCATGGATGTTTTGAATTCAATGGTAGTATGCTTGTTTGTTCGTTAAATTGAGGAGAAAAAAAAAAATGAAGGGAATAAATTAAACATTGTTAATTTGCAGATGAATACTTCCTCTCCCGGCTACCAACAGTCCATAAGCGGTTAGCTCAAGGTGGTGTCCGTTTAGCAGCTACCCTCAACCGCATCTTCGGGTGACAGAACACTTGTTCTGCTTAAAGTTAATAAGATTTCCAGAAGCGTATCTGCCTCCAAGTTTAAAGATATCGTACTTGGTAGTTATATTTTTAGGTATTGTTCTAGAATTATCTTTGTTTCACAAATATAAACCTTAATATATCGTACTGGTTTCTTCTCAACTACAGAAAGTGTTAACTGTCATAAGTTAACACCAAGTATTCTTACATCGTCTCAATCGATACCAGTAGCATCCAAATGAAAACACAGTCAAGCAACTTCACCTTCAGCGTGTGATTTCTTCACGACGAGGACAGGGCACTTGGCGTTCTGAACACAGTAGTTGCTGACACTACCAAGAATTGCCCTAGCTCGGCACATCAAAATCGTCAGACCCCTAAACGAGATGCAGGCAAATAGACACAAAAACAGAAAATTGGATGAAATGATAGTAACCTTTTGATTTTTCCGAGCCCACGCTCGCCAAGAATTAGCAGATTGATGTTGTGTTTTTTGACAGCGTCACATATGGCTGCTTTCGGATCTCCTACTTCTGTGACTGTCTCTGCATTTACCTATGAGAAAAAAAAAATGGTAAACTTAAATTAAATGTTTCGCATTGGCATATATGGTATCCCAAAGAACATCAGAGCGCCATTTTTGGTAGAGCTAAAACTGCTTATTGATAACCAAAATTACCTTTGACAAGGTTTGGTAAACATAAAAGTGTTTTTGGGTCATACAAGCACTTTTTGAAAAGTGCACTTCTAAGTAATGCTCTAGGAAGTATTGAAATTTTTAGTAAAAATCCGTACTGCTTCTGCAAAAAGCGCTGCTAGCAAAAACACATATAAGTAGTGAATCTACTAAAAGCAGTCTCAAAAGAAGTACTTATACGAATAGTATATACTATATACAAACAAATACAAGTATATATATATAATATATATACACACACACACATACATACGCACACATGAAGTTTTGTGATTGAAGAACGAAGAACTTTGGCCCTACCCCATGATTAGCACAGATCTCTTTAGCTTTCTCCAACAGTCCCAACGCGTACTTCCTGTGATTTTCCTGGGAGGAGTTAACAAACTCCTGACCTGTATTCCATAACACGAACAGGTAACAACAAACAATTTGTCATAAGATTTCACAGAAATCTCCTCTCCACATTAAAAGAGCAAAAGAAAAACACGATGAAGAGACTGAACAACTTAACTGGAAGACATAGGATAGTACATGCGAGCACTGCCGAGGGACGCCGAGAAGATGACGTTGCCGGCGGAGGGAGTCTGAGCCGTGAAGATGATCAAGGGCGAGTTGGTTATGGAATCTTTGAGGTTGTCGAGAACCCACATGAGCGCGTGATGACTGCACTCGCTCTCGTCAATGGCCACCATCACCTTCTTCTCAGCTCCTCTCGCAATCGCTTCTCCCATTCTTTCTCCTCCTCTCGCAATCGCTTCTTCTCCCATTTTTTTTCCTTGGGGTTTTTGTTGACAAAACCAGAGGCAGTTGTATCTCTTATCTATCAGATATTTCGGGATATTTGTAAAACATGGTAGTTGAAGAAGCAGATGGCGGGTTTTCTCAGGTCAAAACTGCCAGTCAAACACCTGGTCCAACCCCACATATGTAGATTTTGATAAAGATAATACTTGGTGGGGATTGCATTTGTACCCCATGTTTGGCACAAATTTCTTTGGCTTTCTCCAACGAAGCTAATGTCACCTTGTGGTGGTTTTCTAGCAAAATGTTATCAACTCGGCAGCTGCACGCACTTTTTTCTTCTTATGCAAACTCTTGTTTGAATTGTCTCTCGATGTTCCATTGATTTATTCAATCCAAAAGTTATAGATAAACAGGGTATGTGACAATCATTATTGTGGTGACAAACGGTGCAAAGTAACCAACGATGAGTTCAACAACATAATTTAGAGCTTCTCATTTTCTTCCATCATCCAACAGACTGAAGACCAAACTTGTCCAATTAATACTATAACATGCAAGTAATGTAGTTACATCTTTAACACTAAAAACATACTTTCTTGAAGTGTAATTGTGTCTGAAATCTTCTTTTGCTTCATTTCCCGGAAACAAGATGCGTATCCAACATGAGCCTTTGTAATGGCGTCTATCCGACAAACTCCATGTTGCAGGAAAATCAGTTTGACTCCTCGTGGCGAAGAAATTGAACAAGTTTAGATTTCACCTCTGGTGGAATGCGGACAGGACGATAGTTTTTGTCAAGCCATACTGCTGTGGCCTTTGCTTCCAAGATAGGCTGTTCAGAAAATATTATCAACAGATCACAATGTGTTGAGAGTCGAGACAACTCCTTGATATGATGTAAAAAATCTTAGGACTGGCAAATAACAAACCTCTTGATTTGGCAGCTTGAAAATGAAGTGATCAAAGTATATGCGAGCAGCTGAGGAGCCAGTGAGCCTGACCCTTATGACAAACTTATCTCCACTCTAGTTGCACAGACCTTGTTAGTGACACGGCCGAATTCTCAATCACAAATACAAACACGTACATTGCAGTAGGAAAAATATCTTAAAGAGATTCAAATGTATATATCGAGACATACTCTAAGAGGTGCAAGGAATTTGAGCGACAAATCTGACAATGCTAATGCTCCACCAGTGCGGGCAACTCCGTCAGCGCTGATGCCGACCCCTTCCAGAAGTTCATGACGACCTGATCAAAATATTGAAGCACAACAGCTCAGCTTGTTTAATAGAGTTGCAAAGATTGACAAAAGGCGTGATCTTTTAATTCGGATTCATTTACAAGTTTCGATTATGTATAAACCACAGAATCATTCCCCATAAAACACATTTCTGCCGTAAATACAACCTTTAAGAGCACGAATTCGACTGGAAGAATCCCCCGGTGACATATGGAAGAGGGAAAAATTGGAAATCAACAGCTCATGTAAAAAAGGTGTAATTAGCTAGATCCAATCATAAATTGTGGTTAAAAATCAAAGGCCTTTCAAATTACAGAAACGTTTAACTCACCATGTTGGCAATAACTTGCATAAACAGCATTGTTAACGACACCATATTGATCAAGTTCATAATCCCGGACTTTGAGCTCAACATCAAGAAACTCACTCATTCTGCAAAGTCCAAAAAGGCCAAGGCTTTAATTAATAAATAAATCCTTTCAGCGACAAATTAAGGCTCGTTTGATATCCATTTCGTGTTCTTGAAACAAAACCAAAAACTAATAACGAAAGTAAGAGGATTATAACTCAAGTCGGTTAAGAGCATTCCGAGTTCAAATCCCCTTCCCAATATCGTTTGTATCGGGAAATAAAATAATATCGAAATGGTTATCAAACGGAGCATCAAAAATCTAAAATTCAACGGTACATTATACTATTTTCATCTGACAATCAACAAAACCGTGATATTTCGTGTACAAATTGCAATGGTATGATGATTCGAATTCATAACATAGAGAATGCCGCCAAATTAAACAAAGACATTGAACGTTTTAAGAAAGTACCCTTTGCCACCTTTGAAATCGAATGCGAGAGCGGTGCAGCTCCTGACGTTGGGGAGTGATCGGAGACGTGGCCGCCTCGTCGGGAAGGAAGCTGACTGACGGCGGAGGCGGAGCGACGTCTGGATGACACGTGAGTAGGAGGGGAGGGCCACGTGGGTGGGTTCGGCAACTGAAAACGCCCGCAGGCCCTGCAACTGCAACATCTCCGCTCAGTCAAAAGTGCTGGGCAGTGCTTGGAGCAGAGAGAGACACAGGCGGTGGTTGCGTTGGGAGGTTTTGTCTGGATTGTTGGCGTTCAAACCCAAGCAGTAAACACACGACACATGGAAAAGGATTTTCTTTTGGGCTGGAAATGAGAATATATTAAGGCCCATTGGGCTATACTTGTTGTGGTGAATTTGGGTCAAATAAGTGAGAATCTTGAAATGATCTAAATTTTATTTGCAAATTTAAATTATGTGTTGCCTATGACTCGATTTTAGATCTTATTGTTACAATATCATTATAGCGTCGGATTGATGTTATGGCTTCATATTATTGTTTCTGTTGCGTTATTACATTGATTCAGATCATAAGAAAAACTTTGTTTGTAAAAGTGCCCTACAAATGATATAGCCGGGAATACTCACACAAGTTTTCTCCTTCCACCTCAACTACAACTAGAGTCGCTGAACCTGCCCTCTTCGGAATGGTCAGTCAAGCAAAATAATATTTGAGAGGCACGTACCCCCAAATATACATGACCCCATCCCTTTGTTTTGTTTAGTGACCAACGAGGGGACCCATGGCAAATGGTTCTCTTCTCTACTACACATCAGTCTCAGCTGCCTCTCTTTCATCACTTAAACCGCGTTGAGGCATCGGTGCCCTTAATTTTAAGGGTAATCTTAGAAACCCACATGACAGATCACTCTCTCATTTCAATTATACATCAATCAAGCTGTATTTAGATCATGATCTACAGGGTCCCTACAGGGATCCAACCCTTATTAAGGATGCAATGCACCTGAGCCTGTGCGTTGCTGACTAACTACCGCTTTGATCTATCTCAAGAACCTTTTTGATCATTCTGGATTATACAATGTAGAGTAGATGGTCACAAAACCAAAAAATCATATGCAAGTCCCAATTCAAGGTTTTTGGTCGTCTCTATACTTATCATTATTTTCGTTGATTTATACAAAGAGATATGAAAAAGAGGAACATCAAGCGCATAATTTTTTAGTTATCCACCAGCTCATTGCGGCTATTAACATAATTTGAGTGCTGCTATTTGTACCACATTTATTGGCTACACATTGACCACTCTTTGATACAAGTGAGTCTCGATTAGCAATATTATCGGTCAATATGTGGTACAACTGACATAATTTTGAAGAGAAAAATGCTGATCAGTAATGGGTGATATTGTCATATTGATGATACAAGTACAGTACAATATAATCTGTTAATTAATATTACTGCAGTTTAGTTATTATACAATAGTACAAGATTCGTTTTGCACCCTACACAAATATATATGCAACTAGAGATATATATATATATATATAAACATGAAAACAGTAGTATTTTATTGTAATATGGGATCCATGGAAGCTGGAGAAGATGGTATTGATCGTCCTGTGTTTCATTGTCTCCACATGTACATGTAGGGTTTAGGAGCATGACATCTGAAGAAGATTGAACTTATACTCTCAGTTCTCAAATAGGCCATGCTGCGTTGTTGAGGTGAGGAAGTCCTCCATACCCTTCTGAATCTCTGATCTTACTGCCATCTCTTGTGCCTCGTGATATGCAGTATTTGTCCCCTGCAACATTCCACATTGCTCGCTTAATCACTTTCATCTTTTAAAAGTTCATTAACAACCTTAAATATTTAATAGGAAAATGATTTCTGTACATTTCTATTTATTTTTTACCGTTGATTTTTTTTTCCTGAATGAAAAGTCATAAATAAACATGGTGTGCATGAGGAGAAAAAAAAAATGGAGTGGGAAAAACATCGTTGAGATGATTGAGACGGGAAGAAATAATTGATTTACAAATTCTGTAAACTTCTAAATTTATACCTGCTGCTGTTGCATTGCGTCCGCAGCATCCACACCCGGTGAATTGAAATCATAATACGCACTTGCTGCAGAAAGTTTCATTGACAGAAACTAGGAAGCCACCAAACAAAAAGCACTTTAATTATTAGTATTCTATTTGGATATATACGATGATTGATCCATAATTTTGACATTAAAAGAAATCTCCATGATATGGTTTCGGTTAATTATTTGTGATATGACTCACCTCAATTTGTTTCTGCAGTGACTGAACGTAGCCGATAACCACATCCAGCATTACTGCCATTCCCATTGTCTGCAAATTAATTCAACCATAAAAAATATTATCAATTATGTTTAAAAAATAACAACTCATGAACTCTATCGTAGTTTATTCAAAGCGATTAGTAAATCAAATTATGTACCTTGTAGCACCCTGGAACCAGATTTTGCAGGCATCTCAGCCTCTCATTTATTTTTTCTCTTCTTACCTAGTAATACCATGAATGTTAAAACAAATGCGCAAGACCAACACCGATAATCTTTCCTAGCTATATATGTATTAACTGTGTTGTTATCAGAATATTATGGATTTAATTTGTTATCGCTATTTAATTAAGGCGCGCAAGAGAACTAAGCAAAATTTGCTTCAAAATCTGCCCTTGAAAATTAACAAGAGAATTAGTACTTCTAAACCAGATACTGGTAACATGTCCAATTTAAAAGAACTGAAATATTTGTACCCTTTCTGCCAAACTGTGGCTATCAGTAGCTTGGCCTCTCTTAGCTCTCACATGAATCACTTCTTTTAGTTTCTCCCCATCTTTGTCACTGTTGTTTATCTTTCTCTTTCTTCCTCCTAACGACTGCCAAGAATCCCCAATCGCGTGCGCATTTCAATATCGAGAGAACAACACATGATCAATATGAAATCAGTCTAGCCATAAATTAAGCATACACATGATTTATCCCATCAAGGTAGTTAACCAGGCAACATATATAAGCTAGCTCTTCAGCGAGCAACTATCTACTTATATATACAATATTAAGTACGTACCTTTCCTCTTCCGGTTTCTTGGCGAAAATCTCCAGTCATCAGATGAGCTGTGGTATGAGCAACTAAGAAATCATCATGATTTGGATCATCAGAATTATGGGGAAAGCTTTGAATATGATGAGTGAAGTTGATAGGGAGCTGGTCAGGTTGGGGCTGATGATGATGATCGGTAGTAAAGGAGGTGTCATTGGCCGAGAGAACCATGATTTCATGATGATTGGCGCCAAGACTAGTCTCCAAATCACAAAGATCGTCTATGAGTTCCATCTTCCAAACTTCGAGTCGTTTGTCTACACAGAAACTTGCGGTTTTGCATGCTTTTAGAGACAGACTAATCGAGTTTATAAAAACTTAAGTCCAAAAGCATATTGGCTATATTACAGATACTCATTTCAGTTATAATTTGACTTTGTCTCCCTACCTCTCTCTACTTTTTTATCCCAAAAAAATTGTTTGAATATATCCGTGTTACGTAAGCGGAGCCATACATTTATTGCTTTTAGCAAGGCAAAATCTAAACTTACTTTAATTTATAGGAAGGAAATTAGAACTTGAGTGTAAAGAAAGCTGGTTCATTGTCCTAGTGTGTGTGTTATCGCAGGCGTGTGACCATATAATTAACCAGTTTAATATTGAATTATGTAAATTTGGTATTTGATTTGGTGTGATTATCTTAATTTGTTTGTTTCCAATTTTGTTCTTGATGGGAACATATATCTTCTCTTTATGGATAATGATGACGTTACCACAAATCGTATATATAGGTTTCCACTTCAACTCCATTCAATAAAAGGTTGTAAAACCAAATATAAACACTGGCCTTAATTGGAGTGCTCACAATCTAAAGAGTCGATATAAATGTTGACTACAAACTTTCCAAATCTGGAGAGCTTCATTTCTCTATCAGATCACTCGATATTCCAAATTCACGTTGATAACCCATACCCGACTCATTGACAACCCCCCATCCCCCTCGAAATCCCAACTTATAATAATATGCCATACATATATATGCATGCCTTGCATCTCAAGTTAATTGGCATTTTGCTCGTTTTGAATTTCAAACTATCGGAAGATTAAGCATGGTTGTAGCTGCTACCTTACCTAGTTGTTAGGTATGGCTTAAAGTATGGAGAGGGTTGTGTAGCTGATTGTACTCTCCTACTTTTGTCGATCTACATATTCTTATCCCTTTTAATCTTTTTTCGGGAAGAGGATCCTTTCCTGAGTTTAGGATGGAGATTCTCCTGACCAGACCATCTGGGCCGTTCAAATTTAATCCAAAGGCTCCAAACAAGAGGACCCTCTAAAAGTTATAATAATTGCAACCATTGGATTAAATTTGAATGGCCCAGATGGCCTGGTCAAGAGGATCCCCATCCTGAGCTTAGGATACGTCTTCCCTTTTTTCGTAAGATCAAATATACAACTTTTCATCAAAATTCACACAAACCCTAGCTAGAATAGCATACTAATTAGACTACAATTAAGTACCTTTAAAAGTCAATCTTCACCTAATAAGCCTTATTGATTCTTGATTTAATTTGTATTTTGTTTTGTAGCTAATCTTTGATTTTGAATTAGGATGCACATATTCTGTGCCAAACTTTATTTCTTTAATGGTGGAAACAGAAGAGGGTTTAGGGTTTAGAAATTGAATGATAACTTTACCATATAAGAATGAAATGAGACTGTCAACATCCTCGCCCAAATTCCTTTGAAGGTACATCACAAATGGCCTGTTACCGACCTTAACTTGTTTAGGCGAATTTCCATACCAATACAAATCCCATTTTATTGTATTGTTGCAAATGTAGGTTAGGTCAATTGATCGGAACAATGTGTCCGTCTTCTTACATCTAAGTTCGAGTGAGTCAGAATTTTATTTTGTCGAAAAGAACAAACCAATTAAGTAATGTTGCGTATATACGTAAACTTCTAGTCTTTTCTCTTGTACCATACCTACGTGCGAGTACTAAACAAAACATTTTGCTCTTAAGAAACGCGTCGTAACCCAAATTGGTTGGCAGGCAGTGTTTTGGTGTTCTCATTTGGTCAAAATTAATGGAGGTCTTTTTTTTTTCTTTCTTTTTTAAAGTTCATAACTAATGTCCATATCCTCCTGCATGATCATGGAGGAAAGTGATAGGCGAAGGTCACATGATTACGGAATGAGAAGTCATAATTTAAAAGTTTTATGAAATTTATTTCACTGAAAATGACATAATGGTCTAACAAAAATTTCTGGACACCTTGTTGTAACTAAGAGACTTGTAAGTAGCAGGGTTGATTGCTGCAAGAAGGGTCGTCATGTTTGTAGAGGAGCTGCGAGCTACTGAAATAGAATTTGAAGGATGCATCGACGAGGTAATGATTTTCGCTCATCCTTTCAAGCTTTCTCTCAATCCAAACTTAGTCATGTTAGACGAGAAGCAAATCAGGCAGCACATAGGCTTGTAAGAGCAGAACTTGGAGAGCAACATGAAGTGGCTTGGTTTGAGGAACTATCCGACATGGCAGCAGACATCTTGATTGAGGATAGTTCTATTGAGTGATTGCATTTTTTTTCTTTTTTATTTTGTAATGGCGGCCTCTTTTTTCATTGATTCTGGATTGAAAGTCTCAGCAAGGTTTTTTTTAAGGGTTCACTTCTTTTATATTTAGTCCTCTTGTACGTATTTTATTGACATCCTAATGTATATAGCACCTTTTCATATAAAAAAAAGAAAAGAAAAAAAAGATAGGCTTGTAAGTGGTTTAGAGTATTTATCACTGCACTTGAAGTTTTTTGTTCGGTTCCTTATTGCCGAAAATCGCTTGTATTATAATAATTTCATTAGTGAGAAATAGTTTATAAGTAGTTAAGAACATTTAGGGTTTGTTTGGTGGTGTACTTGAATCCAACTTTTTAAACTAAAAAATAATTTTCAAGTTTTAGGTCTTAAAAACTTGTTTGGTATGGCTATTTTTAAAAACTGAACTCAAGACTAACTCAAAAATATAGTCTATTTCTTAAAAACATAAAAAGTGAGTTTTTAAAGTTTTTAAACTTAAACTCACTCATTTCTTTTCTCTCCCACCTCCCCTCTCACTCCAAATATATCTCTCTCTTTTCTTCTTTCTTGCTCCTCTTTTTTTTTTACTTTTTTCATCTCTACTCCAATCCAATCAAGTTTAAGTCGTAAGATTTAAAATTTTTAAATTGCAAACCAATCAAGTTTTTGAGTCTTAAAGAAAATTGTTTTCAAGAAATGTTCTTAAGAAATGTTTTGAGAAATGATAAAAAATTTCAAATAAGATACCAAACAGGCCCTTAGCATTTGAAATTATGTGTTTTAGTCCCTGGTAATACCAACTGGGCTTGGACCTTCTAAGGGCTCAAACGACACACAATACATTCCTCTGCAAGGTTGGAAATGGCAACAGGCCCAGATGTTAGCTCAGTCCAAACGGCAGGCAGACCAGCAAGTTCCAGAATTCTGACGACAACGAAATTCACAAAATTAACAACACAAACGACACGGCAATGCTTCCATCCACACCTTTTCATTTCTCGAGTTTCTACTTTATTAACAAATATGGGATTCATCTGTAATTAGATACCGGAGTAGGATTCTCTCATCTCCTATTCTCATTCCTTTTCCTTTCATTCTCTCACATATTGTTTTTTGTCTTATTGTCTTCTATAAAAAAAAAATCAATATAAAATATTGATGTGGCTAAACTGTAACCGTTAAGAGCAATCCGAGTTCAAATCCTCTTCTCTCAATTTGACAGTTGTTTGGAAGTTATGAAGGGCTAATTTCCATGCAAGGTTAACCTAAGTAACAAATGATGAGAGTAAAATTGAATTTATGATCATATTCCATTCTAGTTGCATAGGTGAGGGATTTGTTCTATAAGTGCTAGCTAGCTAC
Organism: Crataegus laevigata; assembly: GCA_963580275.1. Taxonomy (NCBI): domain Eukaryota; kingdom Viridiplantae; phylum Streptophyta; class Magnoliopsida; order Rosales; family Rosaceae; genus Crataegus; species Crataegus laevigata. The sequence goes on along the minus strand of OY756948.1, from coordinate 2,786,797 downwards.
ATGATCATCCAGAGACGAATGAGCATCATATACCTCATCAAAATCTTCATCCCTGTAAACTATAACACTTCAAGCTAGTCGAGCCTCGAGTTAAAACAAAGATGTGCCACTCTTTTATTTGCTAGGTAATATTAAGAGAACTCTCTTAAAAGCAAAACTCTTTATATATTCTCTTTCACCTCTAAGTTTACGTTAACTCCAGTACCAACATTATAAAACACATTGTGTCAAAAATATAAAATGACAAAGTTCATAGACAATCACACTTATCCGTCAACTCCTTTACCATTTCTCAAAAATGTATGTCCAATTTTCTGGGTCCTTTCATTGAACTTAGCCTTTACAGATAGTTCATAGACTCATAGGTGTATGCTCCACTCCATCTGCAGCCTTTGTTTGTGCTCTGCGTCAGTTGTCACTCTCAACCCACACATCCCAAGTGCATTTTTAGTGCCTTCAATTATAAGGCTCCTCCGTCCCAATTTCTTCATTGTATAATCTCAAAACGAGTAAATTTTAAATAATATATAGTCACACGTCAGAAACTTAACGAAATAAAGTACAACGTAAGATTAGTAACGTTACTACTAGTAGCACTAAAACTTTTTTTTACGGGGATGCTAGATTGTTTGGTTGCGGATGGGTTGCTTTGAGTTTGAGCAATCCGTCTCTCTAAAATCTAAACAATAAAGTGGTTTAAAGTGATTTAACGTCAATAATCATGGATCATTTGGATTCACAGCTCACGGCTAGGGTACCCCCACCCAACACCACCAGAGGTGACCAAGAAAACACGCGTGCATTGTTTCGATATGTATCAAAATCAAGTCTCACATGATGATGAATAGTTCAGTGGTCCTTTACTCTCAGCTTTTTTTTCTCATTTTCCAAAAACAGGTACGCTGACAAGAGCATCTCACTGCCATGATAGAAGCATTTCGACTAAATTTGGAAAAATATTATCCTCAAATAATTGATTCTCTCATGCTATCATATATGATCTGACATCATGTATACCTGGCCCTTGAATCTATTCAAAACTTCAAGCAACCCGCCCCCCCCCCCCCCCCCCCCCACCCCCCTCTCCCCCTCTCCCCCTCTCCCCCTCCTCCCCGAACCGGGCCCCCCCCTCCTCTGAGTCCTCTCCTTTGGCCACCTATCCCACTTTGAGACCTCCCCATGTCACTTCATTCTTTCTTCTTAGGACCACTTTTCCTACAATCTAGCTACTTTCAAAACTGTTTATTAAAAAGGTTCATAATATGTACGAAACAAATGAAGGATTTGAAAACAATTAAGATTATCACAATGATTAAACGACTTTCAATTTTATTGTTGTTCCCATAATATTTAGGTTGCGATAACAAATTGACAGGTTTTGTTTATGACACGTTTACAATAAAAATTGTATAATCACAACTAAGTAGACAATGAGGGGTACCATGGTGTGCACCTAAGTATTATTCTTGTATTATTAGGACAATACTTGTGCTTGCACTTGAACATATTTCGCTGTGAAATGTCATAATTGAAGCCAAATCATCTTTGCAAAAGTAGTCAAATTTGAGATGATTCGGTCATCTATACATATCAAATATGTGATTGGCGTTCATCACGTAACTGTTAATTTTTATGAAAATTGTAATTGATCCGATATGAGTTACATAATTGCTCTTTAAACGACAGCAGAAAAAAAAAATGATCCATTTCAATTACAATATCTGTACAGTCAAAATACACTAATTACAAATCAAGTGACTATACACGTAATGACCTGGTTTTGGATGAAAACATGTAGTACCACGCTGAAAAGAACAAACGGATTTTTTGTGCTTGGATGGGGCATCATTATATTCCAACCACACACCGTCAATATCTTTATAAAGTTGAATACTTTGAAACATGTTCGATGCAGCCCAACTCAGAATACGCCATTTTCCACGTTTGTAGTTTTGCATCTGCGTAAAATATATTTTGTCCAGTCAATCACGTTTCTTGTATAAGGAGAGATCGAATCCAGACGGACAACAAATAGAAACGAAACGAAAATAGCTATCCCTTGAAGAAAAGAAACCCCACTACGTCTCACTTTCAAGAACCTCGTCCATCTTCTCTTTCTTTATTTCAGATCTAATTCAAATCTATCCAACTGTTTATGAAATCATTATGTATTTACCATACGTAAGTTTAAGTATCATAAACTCCTTAGTGCATGACTTATATTGCGGGATGTGAATGACGGTCGAGCAGAAGCAGTTGTATTGTGTTAATCGACCAGCTACTCAGATGATCCCGCACAATATCACTAGAGTTGTATAATTATGTGGTTTGAAATTGACCAAGGATGACCAAGAAAAGTATATTTTGTTGTGACCCATATAGCTAGAAGCTCTAGCTTTGCTTTGACACCTAAGAAGGCTAATCCATGAACCATACAACCAAATTTCATCTCATAAGATTCCATTTGGACAGTTTAGAAGCCAAAAATGCATGTGAACACTGTCCTTTTAGGGTTTTACTTTTCTAGATTTGTGATTTTTTGGAACTTTGTTCTGTTCTGTTCTGCTCTGCTCTATAAAATCTTAATTTGCCTTCCTTTTGTTTCACTTTCATCCCTCTCTTTCCTCAAAACAAAAGAAAACAAAACATCTCTCTCTCTCTCTCTCTCTCTCTCTCTCTCAAGCAAGAGAGCAGCTATGGCTGCTTCTACAACCCCCAATGAAGAAAATGAGTTCAGAAGAGGGCCATGGACTCTTGAGGAAGACAATCTGCTTATACATTACATCACGAACCACGGCGAAGGCCATTGGAATTCTTTAGCAAAACTTGCAGGTAAATAGCAGCTAGCCACATGATCACAACCATTTGTCAACGAGTCCATTTCATTGCTTGGTTCTCAAGCATTCAACTCTGTTTTTCTTTAGGATTGAAGAGGACCGGAAAAAGCTGCAGATTGAGATGGCTAAACTACTTAAAACCCGACATTAAGCGCGGGAACCTTACTCCGCAAGAACAGCTCACGATCCTTGAACTCCACTCCAAGTGGGGTAACAGGTATGTCACGACCTTAATTCTTTAGTAAGTTGGCGTTTGTTACGTCAGGAATTCTCCATGCCAAATATCCGTTCTTTATGTCACGCGTCTGTAATGTCTAAAATGTATCGATAACATGTTTGTACGTTTTTCAGGTGGTCTAAAATTGCGCAGCATTTGCCGGGAAGAACAGACAATGAGATAAAGAACTATTGGAGAACAAGGGTGCAAAAACAGGCGCGCCAACTGAACATCGAGTCGAACAGCGAGCAATTTCTCGATGCAGTTCGGGGTTTCTGGGTGCCGACTCTGCTGCAAAAAATGGAGCAATCTTCTTCTTCTTGTTCTTCAGCCTTGAGCCCTTCTCAGAACTCCGCATCTCCTTCTCGGTCACCGTATCACGCGGCTCCTTCCGTGCCACTCTCAACTTCTCCACCTAGCAATGCGACAAACGTGTTGAACAATTATCACAATAGTGGAAATTCCAATCTTGCCACCGTCCCAAGTAATATTCTTTTGGCGGATTCTTTTATTTCACATGTGCCTCAAATGGCAGAACCGTCCACGAGTTTACCCCCTGCATTTTACCGGATTGGCCACGGCAGCTTAAGTCCAGATGGCAGTCACTATGTGGACAGCAGTAGCTATGACGTGGGGGGTCTCAGCCTGGACCCTGTTTCGGCAATGGGCAATCTTGGCAATTCACTGTTTGATTGCCAGATGGGGGGAAATGATTGGATGTTGGACAATGTGACTGACAATTTATGGAACATGGATGGGCTGTGACAACCTACAAAGTTTGAAGATTTTCAGGGGATTATTCTGAGTTGGAGATGTTAAGGGGTTATGGGATGTATGGTTGTTCCCAAACTGTATTTTCTACAAGTAATGTAAATTTTTTTTTTTTTTTTTGTAGCGAACACAAGTAATGTAATTTGACGTTGTTTGAACCTTAATCTTTTTGTTTGACAAGAGAATACATACTCTGTATTCAAAATTAATTGCAACTTTAAGAAAGAGAGATTCGAACTTAGGTGAGCGACCGTTGAAAACGGTATTTTCTAACTAACTGACTGAATTCACTTCTATACATTTGACCTTGTTCTCTAGTTGGAAAACGTTGTCATCCAACATGACAATTGACAATGACTAAAACGTTTTGATTCGAAAGAATCCAAGTATTGAAGAAGTTCACCGAGAAAAAAGAAAGAGTTGTGTTGAAGAAGCAGCTATTTTGTTGAAAGGTGCTAGAAGCGACGTCATAGAATAAACTACATGGTGATGAAATGATATCGAACCCTAATGATTTTACATCGTTCTTATTTTTCCAACGGTCAACCATATAATTCTATGCCACCAATCAGTGTTATAACGTCTATAACAAGAAAACTTTTATTTTCTAACAAATCCAACTGCGATTGTGATATTCGAAGAATGGAGCATACATAGTACTCTGACCAACTCACACACACATGCGTATCGATATGTTAGAATAATGTATCGATGTAGCTGTTAGACTAAGGTATTGATCGATCTAGCTATGAGACTAAAGTATCGATCGATCTAGATCAACCTAGTTGTTAGACTAAAGCATCGATTGATGTAGCTGTTAGATTAAAGTAACGATTTACACAAATTTATGGTGGGTATGTGAGTTTGAGAGAGTATCGAATTCGTGGGTGCTTTTTGTTGTAAACTTGTGAGAAATATGGATGAATTAAAGTGATGGTCAGTATAGTGTGGGTGCTTTTTTGCGAGAGAGATGTAAATGGAAAATGGTGCGCTAAGTTTTCATGTGAGGGTTTGGGTTTGGGTTTGGAAGCTTAGAAATTTAGAAAATGATGGGAAATCAGAATAATACCAACACTTTACCATCCGTCCAAAATCTCAATCAAATCAGCCTTTCGCTTTCACGAGTATGCGTGAAGAGACTAAACTCTTTGGATCCATCTTTCCATGTCACACAGGACAGCAGTAAGCGCTGAGGAGGCAGCTGATTGGCCTTTGATTTTCGTACTTGTGTCAACACTGGCGACTGCAGGCCACCATGATTTCTTTACCTCTTTTATTGCTCCTTTCTCAATTGGGAGTAATCCAATCCAATGAATCGGATTAGACACTCGTGGCAATCCAACGAATCCGATTTGACACTCATGACACGTTAAGATAATCGGAATAAAAATGCAAGACTGAATTCTATTAACTGATTACTCCAGTGTTTAAATATTGGAGAATTAAAAAATTAGCGAGACTCCCACAAATTTTGAAATTCAACTCAAAAATTGGGGAAATCGGAATGAACTTTTCATCCCCATTATGCCTTCACTTATTTCTTAAAATTTCAAAATTGCCCTTCGTATTAACCCAACACCAAATTGTGTTCTCTCAGCAAAAGAAAATAAAAAATAAAAAAAATAAAAAGAATTAAAGTTTTTCTCATAAAGATAAATGAAATTAGCATATAACATAGATTACTAGAGTAGAGACAGTTTAGGAAGCACATTGGTTTTCATTTCGATTCGTGTGAATTATTAAGGGCCTGTTTGGTATCGTACCCAAAAACTTTGGTTGTTCTTAAAAATAATTTTCAAATAACATCACTTAAAAACAGTATTCTTTTAAGTCTCAAAATTTCAAAAACATGTTTGGTTGAATTTTTTAAAATAATTTTTTTAGTTTGAATTCAAACTTCCTTGAACAAAAATTGGAGGAGAGAGAGAATTGGGAAAGAGAAAAGAGAGATGAAGTAGTTGGCGATGAGAGAAAAAGGTAGGGAGAGGACGAGGAGGATAGGGAGAGCAAAAAATTATGGTGAAAATGTGAGGAGTGAGAAGAAAAAGAGTGTAATGAGAGAGAGACGAGGCTAAGGCTAAGGAGAGAGAGAAGACAAGGTGTGACGTGGGAAGAGAAAAAAGAGAGGGTTGAGAGAGAAAAAAAGATAGACTTACGAAGGAGCAAAAGAAGACGTCGAGGAGAGAGTAAGAAAACTCTAAAAACTCACTTTTAATGTTTTTAAGAAATAGCCTATGTTTTTAAGTTAGTTTTGAATTCAATTTTTAAAAAGAGTTCTACCAAACAAGAATTCAAAGTCTAAAACTCGAAAAGTATTTGAGTTTAAAAAGTTGAATACCAAACAAGTCCTAAGCAACTTATATGGTTCAATACTATTCCTACTCCGATTCCTGAAAATTTTAATAAACAGTTCTAACGAGAATCTAATTATGATTCCACCTATTATAAATCCTCAATTTAATTCCACTCATTCTAATTACGAATGTATTAAAAGCGTGAGGTGTGGGCAAGGTGTCCGAGGAATAACCTAGCCTAGGTGTTTTGCCTCACGATACCTAAATTTTTTAATATATATACTGAGCGTACACATATATTATATTAAAAAAAATTATCAATCAATAATCACTCTGAGCGCGCGCCCACACACACACACACACACATATATATATACATATATAATAGAAGATGAAAAGCACAATGAGCACACATATATCAATGCATGCAGACAACATAGGAAAAAAATAAAAATCAAAAAGGAAAAAAAGGCAGAGAGACGATAGGGCAGGAAAAATGTATGAAGTAGTTAAAACCCTACTCAAATTTTGGTTTTGGTAGTTCAAAAAAAAAAAAAAAAATCCCCTGAGGCGCGCCTAGACGGCTCCGGCGACGCCTTCCGCCTACTCCCTCAAAACAAAGGCGCCTAGGCACTCTCTGAGGCAACCCTCAAGCCCAGCCTTATAGGGCGCCTAGGCACTCTATGAGGCAAGCCTTTTTTTTTTTTTGGTAAAAATGAGGCAAGCCTTTTAAAACATTGTTAATTACACATTTGAAAACGAGCCATCGATACATTCAAGATTTGTCGAAGAAAGAAATCAACAAAATGAATCTATAAACGACTTATAATAATCCTCCAAATTTAAAATCATTCGCCTCTACCTTATTATCTTACTTCAAGATACATTGATTAAATCTTACGAGTTATTCAATTTAACACCAAACATAAAAACCAGGCAGAGGCATAATACGGTCTCCCTAACTTTCATTTTTCATTTTTTTGACAAAAGGATCGTACACCAATCTAGGCTTCGGTCCATTTGGTATTTTCAAATATAAAAAGCTTGCTGGCGCATAACATCAGTACAGCGAAGAGAGTGAGTTTTTTAATTCGTATCAACTTACTGAATTCCGAAATTTTCAGTTTCGTGTCCCGCTAAGGTGTAACCTAATTTCCGCCCTTGCGATAGCTATCTCTCAGCGTGACAGTACGATTGAACACGAGCTTCTCAGGAGTTGAATCCTTGTCAACTACAAAATATCCTGCATTACAGAAAGATAGTGTCTCCTCACACAACTTCAATATATACTCTTGTCAACACACTTAAAAGAATACTTCTTGCCTCAAAAACATAATTTACTAGAACAAGATTGGTTTAATTAATGGTCAAGGAAACAATCAAAGCTTTGAAATCCATCCTGGAGAAATCAAAGAACGTGAAGTTGACGGTAACCTTTTTTTGACACGCAAGTTTTGGAATGAATATGGTTTTGTATTCTTAAGAACCTTTTTCAAGTAGAAGAAGACTTAGAAACATACCGAGCCTTTCAAACTGGAATGTGTCCCCAACAACAGCACTTCCAAGTGAGGGTACAGCATACGCATTGGGTATTACCACCTTGGATTGTGGGTTCAAATCGGCAAGCCAGTCGTCGAGCTCAGCAGGATTCTGACAGAAAAACAAATTTCCGAAAGATTTAGAGAGAGAGAGAGAGAGAGAGAGAGAGAGAGAGAGAGAGAGAGTAATGATGACCAACCTCTGAAAGGAACAGTCGGTCAAACAATCTGATTTCCACCTTGAGTGGATCAACCCCTGGGGAAGGTTCAGAAACCCAGTGAAGCACCCCCTGTGGAATATACAAATTGACCAGTAAAAAATATGACTACAAAGCACCAAAGCATAGTTTCCAAGCATCAAATAACAATCACAAGCGAAAAGATGAACCGTAAACCTTTGGCTTTGTCTTCTTTGTAGGATCATACTCGGCTCGTATCTCAAGAACAGTTTCCTTATCATCAGCTAATATGACATCCGTGCACTTAATAGGGAACGCATATCTGCAAACATGAAGATAGATATTGTAACCCTGGACCCCAAATATGCTGAAGAGGAAAGGAAAGTGAAAACTTGTAATCCGTATGTGTACCTGAGTAGGGCAGATTTACCAGGAGCAAGCCCAAAGTAATCCTTTGAATCTTTAAGCCGAAAATCAGACCGGTCAATATAAACAGTATTGGAAAAGGGGACCTGATGTGAAGGAAATTAAAAAAATTCAGTGACAATTAAAGTACCTAAAGCTTGGAGCAAAGTTTAATAAAAACAATATGCAGAATTCTTAACAACAAAAAAGCCAAAACGAAGTGATTCTCTGTTTGTATTAATTCATCATTTCAGAAATAACCAACACATGAAAAATCCATGCACAAGTACTCGAATACTATAATCATTTGTCTAATCACGTGGAACCGGATAACATCGGACTTACAGAATTCAAGGGCAATGAACGTTAAACAGCCATGAAAAATAGTCACAATCTCATATCTCAGCATTAGCCCACATGCATAATAGAAATCAGCAAAATCAGGTTACCTTGTAGAAAGCAGATGCATCATCTGCTTGAGCATCAGGCCACTTCCTTGCTTCTAGATCCATTGTAGTGCCAGCTTCCAGGTTTGTAATAACCACCTTAAATAAAAAATGATGAGTCATACACAGATGGAAGAAAAATACCACCAGAAAACCAATGCCAATAAGATACACACCTTGAGGGGATGTAGTACAGCTATTGTGCGGGGAGCTGTTTTATTTAGCTCCTCTCTTATGTGATACTCAAGACGACTTAAATGTATCATACTACAATCACTGTCGCCGAAAGAATCACAAGGTCATATATGACAATGAAGAAGCACAATATACTGAGAGCACGAAATGCAAGCATATACACACACACACATATGCATACCTTCTAGTGATTCCAATTCCTCTAACAAAAGCATTGATTGCAGTTGAAGTAACACCCCTACGCCGTAGACCAGCCAGTGTCATAAGACGTGGGTCATCCCAACCATCAACCCAGTTCTGTGTCACTAGTCGATTTAACTGGAACATAAATGGTGGTTGTTAAGTGTGGAAAAGGTTTATGCATAACAATTATATATCAAACATTATAACAGAGGTATGTTCAGTCGTTATCGAACATTATAACTCTTAACAGAAGTATGTTCAGTAGTTGACTCACCTTACGCTTTGACATGACAGTGTTACTGACATTCAGTCGTGAATATTCCCATACATATGGCTGATAAAGTCCGAGGGCATTTAATAACCAGTAGTACGAAGCACGGCGAGTCTCAAATTCAAGTGTGCAAAGCTGCCATATTCAAATACAGGATGACTAACAAAAAAAAAATACAGGATGACTCAACCATCAACATTTGCATAATAGTGTGAAAACAGAGGGGGAGAGAGATGCCACCATGATAAACTTGGCATGATTTTACGATCATGATTCATGAATCATGCCACAACTATTATTATGAAAGAATATCACTTAAAGCTAGAAAGCATACCGAATGTGTGATATCCTCAAGAGAATCAACAATGCAGTGAGCATAATCATAACTTGGATAGATACACCACTTGTCTCCAGCATGCGGATGGGGTGTAAACTGCAGTAAGAAATTCACAATGTAACTATTAGGATGCCCATAAACTTGAGTAATCAGAAGAATTATTTAAGGTCCACACTTGCCTTGATACGATATGCAATAAGGTCATACATGTTATAATTATCACTCTGCATGTCTTGCTTCATTCTAAGGGTTGCTTTGCCTTCTTCAATTACGCCTCGTCTCATATCCTCAAAAAGTTTCAATGACTCTGCAATTGGTCTGTCCCGCCAAGGGCTGTTCATTTTTTTCTCTCTGTACTCCTTTATCTCATCCGCTGTCTGAAACCAATATTAACAAAAGTAAGTATCATTCTAAAACCAATGTTGATTTGTAAATAAAAACAATGTCGTGAACACAAAACAGAAGTCAACAATTGATAGTACCACACTACCACAGAGGATTGTAAGCATGTAGAAAACTAAATTATCCCAGCGTACAAAACAATTTTCCAATTAAGTTTGAACAAAACCTGATGATCGACATAAGCGTGACCTCTTCGTATGAGTTCCACTGCTAAATCGTACAGATCTTGAAAGTAATCACTGGTGTAAGTAATCTGCAGAAATCAAGCAGGTGTCAGCTGGCAGAAAGACAAAAAACACTGTCAAGAAGATGTACCAACCAACTTTTTTACCTTGTAGGGCTCCCAATCCATCCACTTAACGATTTCCTGTATATGATCAATATATTCTTTCTTTTCAGCTTCTGGGTTTGTATCGTCAAACCTAAAAGTGATAAAGTAGGAATCAAATTTAAAAAACAGTACAGATAAAAAGTTCTTTCCCTTTCAAGTCAAAGAACATTTACGAAATTTGAAAGAAGATTATAAACTTATGCGACAGACAGTAGTTCAAATATGTTATCCTGGCAAATCAGAAATATTGTAATATTGTAACACATTCTCTTAGTTCCACATATAGCAAACAAGAAATTCAGGTAAGATTATCTTCAGTAAATAATACAAAAAGTACATGTACATCATATGTGATCAAACAAATTTTGGCATCACCAACCATAACAAAATAATCAATGATATGTTTTCATGTCTGTTTTGTTTTTCCCTCCTTAATGGGAAATGAAAAGTAAATTGTACTATAAAAGCTGACAAGGAGTGAGACTCACCGTAGGTAGCAGCCTCCATCCCTCTCTTTTGCCAGGCCAAAGTCAATAAACATTGCCTAATCAATTATTACGATATATTATGAGGAACAATCACAGACAAAGCAAACACTGAATCTATCCTAGAACACAAATATATTTACCTTAGCGTGACCTATATGTAGATACCCATTCGGTTCAGGAGGAAAGCGGGTCAAAACTTTCCCTCCAGTCCTGTTTAAGTGTTTCTCAAGCAACTCCCTTGTATTGGAACATCTCAATATAGAACCATCACTAAAGAAAACAGAAGTATGAACCTGAAAAATGACAACAGGGTAACAAAATGTCAGAGCGTAAATGAAAACACTTATTTTGTTTCTTCAGTATTTTGTCTGACTCTAAATATTACCTTGTACAAACAGTTGGAGGTATATTGTATTGCGTGAAGAAGAACAAATAAAAATGGAAGTGCATACCTTATAATTATCCGATGGCTGAGGGAATATCGAGTATGGATTAAGAACTTCTTCAGATGGCTGTTCTGGAGTAGAAACAGCAACAACTTTTTCCTACACAAATGGAAAGGGCGGGGGAGGATTCACAGTGTAGAGAGGTCATCGGTCAGGTTTCAGGAAAAATGCAGAGAACATGGGAAAAATACTAACCTCTACTTTAGCAGGCTTCTCCTTCTTCTTTTTTGGAACCTTCTCATCATCTGCTGCTGTCCTTTCACCAAGTAATTCACGCAATTTTGCATCAATAAATTGCTGTCACAGAAAAAGATATGGCAGTCAGAAATATTTTAGTGCGAAAATGTCCGTCTCTTACTTTTTCAGTTTTTCTATTAAAACCCCCAAGAAAGAAAAATCTAACAATAAATACAAAGCAAAGTAAAATAAGATCACCTTTACAATTTTTGGATCAGCCCACGGATGCCTCTTCCTAACGTGTGCAAACAAATCACCCACTAGATGAAACAACAGAATGTGATATTTAGTAGTTTCAAACACAACATGCTGATGCAACACATAAAAGGAGATACGAAAACTTTTATTATGAATTGGGGGTTATAGTAAAAATTTAACAAGAACACAGATGTGCAGGCACCACACAATTCGGAGCAACAGAGGTGACATGGATCCGACAGGAGAGATACAACCCAACAAATTAATGGGTGAGAAGCAAGCATACAAGGACAATCAGACAGGAACCTCCTCCCTTGACTAAATATTTGTTGTATTCACATACACAGGACCGTACAAGGATCGTATTGGGTAACTCTACCTCTCTCCCTGAAAGAGGAAAGATAATTGTGCAAGAACATGTGTGCGACATGTCCAATTTCTCAAAACCAAAAGTAATTATGAGGCTTGAAGAACCATCAAAGAGCCAGAAGAAATAATACAATCAACCAATCTACGCTATTCTGGATGTGTCTATGTGAATCATCTGTTTCCCTTGTGTGTAACTAGAAATGCCTGGGAGGAAAGAAAAAAAAACTAACCATTTGTTCTATACCGCTGCTCCAAAATTGCAGTCTCATTCTCCTCAAAAACCTCATTAACAGTTTGTTTTATTTCTTCTTCGGAAACTTCAACACCTGCATGCCAAACACAAAGGTTAAATGTCTATAATTATAGGAAAAAGAAAAAAGAAAAAAAAAAGAGGATACTATTAACTAACATGATACAATTAATTCAAATTGAGACAATCTAAGTGAAATGCAACTAGCAGAACAGATAAATGGAATCAGTAAGAACTTTTGTTAAATTCCAGACAGAAACATTAAAGTAACAATTTCAAAGCACGTTCAATGTATGTCCCAATTTATCCTACCAACACCACAAGCTTCTTCAAATTTATTTAAATCAAAATTCTCTGGCCCCGTCGTTGCAAAAAATGAAAAAGCTGCTTCTAACTGGGCAGGGGTTTTAATCTGTAACATAAAAACCGTGTAAGAGTTCAAAGAAAAAGTAATTCAATAATCGACTGCAAGAATTATAAAACACTACGTATTTTAAATTCAAAACATTAAGAAGGTATGAGCACCAACCTTTGACGATACAATGTATTGCGCCAATTTTGGGCGATGCACAAGGGCATTTGCTGGGTGCTTCGTGGCAACCTGCCATAGATGATACAACACCAATGCATATGAAATCATTAACATTTATTCACTGCCATGGCCATTTATTCAAACAAAGCTCCATGCAACTTCAAAGTCCGTCATCCAAACGCACCCTTATGGAACTATGACCCGTTCCAAGACAGACGGAGCTAAAGTAAATTCTACAAGGCTACAAATGACACTAAAATTTACTGGATTAATAGCTTAATCAGAAATGTTAACACATGGCTTAAAGTTAAACTACTGACCGTGTAGAGGAGATTACCAACTGTTCGACTGCATCCATCAGCAACCGCCGCCTGAAATTATTCAAAAAAATAAATAGACAATATATAAATCCGCGGGGTTCTAAATTGCAATATTGCATGCAATTCAATCGGTAGATACACAAAATGAAAAGAAGAAAAATCAACGAGGGAGTACCTCGTGAATGACGGCGGTGAGATTGGCGGTGACTTTGTTGTTGGCGACGGTGTTTTTGGCCGTTCGCTCGTCCAATCCGACCTTCAGGAAGAGCTCGAGGTTCTTCTCCTTCTCGGAGGAGGAGCCGCCGTCGTCCTTGGCCGGCATGGCTGAAACGAGAAAGGAGCTTTTAGGGTTTACGGAGCGAGCCTGCGCGTGACTTTCTAGGGTTTAGTCGTGGGACGAAGTAGCGGAGAGGGAATCGGATTGCGGCTGTGGGACTGTGGCAGGGAGAGAATCTGTGGTTTTCGCGGTTCTGTGGGCTTAGGCTTTGCTTGGAATTGGATTGTCTTAAACCCATTTAACCCGCCTGATAAACTTGGGCTTCAAGCAACCCGACCCGTTAGTAAAACAAATTTATTAAGTAGAGTGGTAGCGTCGGAGTGTCATCCAACATAATACAACGCAGGTTCAAAGAAGAACTCAGCTTTGCCAAACCATCAGCCGCCACTTAAATCACATTGACCAAACTAAGAACGGTGAATTCATTTAACTTGGTTAAGAAAATTGTAATAAAAAAAAGTTAGGACCCAATTGTTTCTGCAACCGAAAATAATCTTGGCGTGGTTTATTCATTTACGAGTCAGTTGGTAAGGCAATTGGTATAAAAATTAATGTAAAGAATTAATGTAAAGAAAGAGTCAAATGCCAATAGAATTATAAGAATTAATGTAAAGAATTAAGGAGCAAATATTACATAAATAATACATCGGGATGTGGCTGTATAAAATCTAGTTCGTATTTTTCTTCTTTCGGAAAAAGAAAAAGGAAGAATTGGACTACAAATCCCTAAAAAAATCTGCTGTTCACTCCCACCCTATACAATTGTAGTTCTGTTGATTTGGCGGTGATGCTAATCTTCGTGTTGGCAGGCACAAAGAAAACCTCACCCTCTTCAACTAAATCATCACCCTCCACCACTATATCATCCTCAGGCAGACTTGCATCAAAATGTCCTTTCCCGGCTGTAAACAGGAAAAGAGATGGTCCTAGGACTGAAGGAAAAACCACCGATGCAGAGCGAGGAATGTTACAGCAGTCGACTTCAAATTCTTCAAAAGGTGGGAGATACCTTGTTGTGTATGGATTCAAAGAAACGCCTTGCATAATTTCTGGAGCACCCTGCAAAACAACGTAGACAGATTAGAAGCAGCTCATACTAAAAAATAAAATAAAAACATACGAAATCCCCAAAGGCTCAGTCATACGACATTCAGCGATCATATGAGCAAGAGAAAAAGCAGTTGTGAAGCAAAAGCAAACTAGAATTTAGGACGCTCATCTCCTCCAAAAGGCGTGATGGCATCCAGCCAAGCATCTATGTATGATACAATTAAAAAGTCAAGGCAAATGCGTATACCTAATGTTCTATTGGACAACAGTGACAGATCTCTATAGAAATGGAAAGAGACAATCTGGATAATCGAGAATCAAAATTTCTGATTACCTGTCTGTATTTGAGCATACAAAGAAGTGTTTGAACATCCAGTGGTTTTGAAGTAAGGCCGGCACGGACAACATTGTCAGAAGTTGCCATACACTCTATGCATTCACCAGAAATATATGCATGAGGTTCATTCGGCCCAAGACTAATTGCTTCACCACGGTTCAGCTTCACATAGTTAAGAAAAAACGCTGCTATTGCACCAACATCATCTGGGTATTGACTCTCCAATCTGAGTACCAGCTGTTCTTTAACCGTCAAAAGCCTTTTCTGGTTCAATGAAAGAGAGAATATTGTAAATGAAGAAAACCTAGTGATGCATAAACATGATGGATAATGGTGGAACCCTATAGTTATACTGACCATTCAAACAACAACGTTCCTCTATTACTTTCAAATTGGGTATATACTGACATCTAACTCTGATTTTAGTTACTGTGGGTTATATCCTTCAATTCGATTAGAAGAAAGCAACTATTTAATGGCAACATTTACAGCTAACACAACTTGAATTTACCTTTTTCTCTAAATTAAGACGTCTTTTCAGTCTAGAAATCATGTCAGCAATTGTATCTTTACTTAGTAACATAAGTCGAGTGAAGATGGACTCTATATCTGTTTTTGCTTTCCCATTCTCATGATGCTCACTACCAAGTAGAATTCGCTCTGCATCTGCAACCACAACCAATTCTGCAATCTCGGGAACACTATTAAGCATGTCCTTGAGCTCCTGGAATATATAAGATATGCAATTAAAAACAAATGAATAAAATGGAATAAGGGAAATTGTTTGATAACTATAAAAGAATGCAATTTGTTTATAAGTTATTTCTTATTTCATGTTCCTTTATGTCCTAAACATTGGTTTACTTCTTAATTTCCTATGTCTCCTCTCTTACCGTCGCATGGTTCATATGAACACGTTTTATAAAATCTTTATAAGTTGAGGGTAAAAAGTGAAATGCATTTCAGGTTCACTTGAGAAAGTTAAAAACTTGATTTCAACTGCTTCTTTACTTAGTGTTTTCAACTACATTCCTTTACTTCTTTACCGCAAGACAACTTCCGGTGGAACTGATTGCTAAAGCTAAAAGTAAAAGCAGAGCTTATGCTTCCTTATTAATTACTATGGATCTGATCCATCGCAACTATACAACAACAACAAAGCCTTTTCCCACCAAGTGGGGTGATCCATCGCAACTATAATCGACAATTTTACGAGAAATTAATAAGAAACACCATCTAATCGTAGCTACACTATTAGAAAGATCAAATTCACTACAAGCACAAGAACTAAATGGCATCGAATGATGTTACGTATTTTACCTTGACACTGATAAACCCACAAAGTGCCTCGAACTCCGTCAATGCCAATGCCATTTCAGGCTTGTGATTGCCATCTCTATAAACACTTGGGTGTAACTTGTGCAACACCCTAGCCAGTTCTTTATCCGGATGAGCCTGTATCGACAACGCCTTCCCAACCGAAAGCACCTACAATCCACAACAATCCCAAAACTCCATAATCTTGCAAGGAAATCACTAGCATTTTGCAGGACAAATTTCTAAATCTCAGATTCACAATGTATTACCAGTTAACAAGAACACAAACAACACACACACTATCATTTGCTATTCAATTTTCTTTTCTACATTCAGCATTTTCTCAGCAACCAAACAACAAACAGAAACCATACCTTAAACAAGAACGGAAGATCAGCACCCCATTTGTCAACCACCTTGTCGCCAAGCACACTGGGATCCTGCGAGATCCAGGACTTGAGACTCGAGGGCTCCGACCCGGAATCCACATAGGACGGCCCAGATTCATGAGTCCCGATCCAGAACTCGGCGTACGGTCTGCCCGGGTCGATGTCGGACCCGGAATTGAGCGCGAAAAGCCTGGCGACCTTGGAATTGCGGCCGAAAATACCCCAATCGTAATTCTTGACGGAGCATCTCAGCCTGACGGGGCGGCGGATCCGCTTGCGCTTCTTCTTCATGTTCTTGTCCCACGGCGGCTCCATTTTCTCATCTCGGTCCTATATATGATGCACTGAATCGGCCCAAATTGCAGGGAATAAAAGACGGTCTGGAGGGAATTTATAAGGTCGTGTCGTTTGTGGAAATCTGGAGGGTAACCGATAGTCAACAGCGTCGGTCCGCTGGCGGGTCGGATCCGGGTCTAGATCTGACGACTTTTCAATTCAATTTTTCTGCTGTGACTTTTTTTGGGTAAAAGCCGCGTCGCGTCTGAGGGGCTGTTTGGGTATTTTACGCGTAGTTCAGTTGCAGATATTTATGTTGGGTAATTTGGGAAAAGGATACTCGATTGGGAATTTTAAAGATTTCGTGATAGTGATCGTTTATCGTGCATTCTGCAATTATAAGTTATTTTAAATTTTAAAATTTAAATTAAATATAAATAATATATTCCGATAATTTGGGGTTTGTGTATTTTTAATGCGTAAACGACAACTTTTGGTGGGTCGAAATCTAACTCCGTTTTACTTAACTACCACTTTCTGGGATATGCTTAAATAGATTCCCTAACAGTGTCCACGTGGTTTGACCCAAAAAACAGACATTGTCCATGTGGGAGGTGGGACGAGGAATGTACAAAGCCAGCAAATTAATGGAGACTGACATCATGGTACTGTAAATAATTTGAGTATCAGTCCTTAATCATAGATCAATTGAAGTTTTGGTACTTAATTACAATTTCGTGAGTATTGATTTCTGAATTTATAATAATGTAAAGCAATGGTCGCCTTTAAACTCTTTATTTTGGATGAATATTTTAACAAAAATTATTATTGTTCCACACTATAACAAATTCAGGACTAATATTTACGAACTTTTAGCTTATGAACCAAAACTCTAAGTGGATCATAGTTCAAAGACTATTATTTTAATTTTATTTTCACTATTAACCTAAAGATCAGGGAGTCCTAGTGATTTATTGGAGGAATCCTTATTTTTTAGGTCAATAGTGGTATTAGCGCATGTGTCCAAATTACCATTGAACACGAATAAGTGTGTACCATATTACTAATAGTTGTGTCAAATTGTGTTCGTGCATAGTTTGTATTTGCACTTACATTCTATGATCACAAGTTGTGATCGCATCAACCATGCATAACCGAGTGATAAAACATGAGATCATCTGTATTTTGATCAGCTGTAACTTTAGTTCTACCCATGTGAGATCTATCCTAATAAACCAACACTATAGAAGTCTCTTTTCTGCGGGTGCTCATCATGGATCCCACTTCAATCTAGCACTAATTCATGTATAATTCTTGTTGGCTTTATGTTGAGAGTGATGGAAGGATTGAAGTCTGATTCAAGTGCTTAAAAGATTTTAAGCCTTTTCACACATTATCAACTGATTTCAGGCTAGACACTAACATTTTAATGTAATATTTATGTGATCAGGTCCAACGGTCACTACAACAAAAATGAGCTTTGGGTACAAAACAAAGGGCACAATTGAGAATTTTGTGTCAGTTTGACCACAAAAAACCTTAAACAGTTCCCATTTCATATAGGGCACCATCTCTTGTGCCCAATGTTAAAAAAACCAGACACAAAACAGTAATGGGCACAGAAATCGTGCCCAGTGGGGTCAGATGATAACTTCTTTATTGAAGATGGGCACAAACAACATTTTGTGTCTATAAAAATTATTTGTCAAAGGTGCTTTATATTCTCTCGCGTTTGTCTTTACCTCCTCTAGCACACCAATAATTACACTTGTGATAAATAATGGTATGGAGCTGTTTATTATTGTGCAAGTTAGCAATAATTAATGTTGTTCAAATTCATTTTTTGCGAGAGTCGAACCTCATATCTCTCACTTATATGTAAAGAAGAATGCAACTCCACCGTAGTACTGAATGGTGTGTTTTAGATTTATAATGGATCATTTCCAGCTGCAATGAATGTTTGTTAGATTCGTATTATTTTGAACTACTTTTTAGATTGGTATCTTCCTGGAGGTTTGTTTTTTATGCTTGGTGATAAGGTTTTTGGTTTTATAGGAAGTGTTTAATTTTTTTATTGCAGTAAAAGTCTTTCATGCAGTGACACATAACCAACAATTGTGCCCTTAGGGTCAATCTCTTTGCAAAAGCAAGTTTATCTTCAGACCCAAATAATTGTAGTCCCTTTGCAAAAGCAAGTTTATCTTCAGATGGACAAATAATTGTAGATTCTTTTATCTTCAGATGGATAAATAATTGTACGTTCTTAAAAGTCCTTGCACGCAGTGACACAAAACCCAACAATTGTGCCCTTAGGGTCTCTTTGCAAAAGCAAGTTGATCTTGGAATGGACAAATATTTGTATATTCTTTTTTAGGACACTAATGATAGAAATTGTGCCCACTAAATAATAATAAATAAGAAATCATTCTACTTTTCATTGGGTCTTCAAATGGACAAAGTATTTTAATAATTATGAATTCCCTTTCTTGACACAAATGTTAGAAATTGTGTCCAGTAAATTCTAATAAATAATAAATCACTCAATAGCAAAAGAATATGTTGGCACAATTATAGATTTGTGCCTTTATTCTAGTATAAATCCTCCACACTCCCTTACTAATTTGTAAATGGAAAATTATAAGGTTGTTTCATAGAGTTGTGTTTTTTTTGAATTTGATCAAGTTCTAAATCATCGAGAATGGCGGACAGGCGACGTCGCGGAGTTCGAATTGGAACCGAATCTCCAGCATCACATTCGTCTATTGCTTCCAACATTACAACAACAAAGTCCACAACGAATCCTCCATCTCAACGTCCACGACAACCTGTTAATGTCGGGCGCATACCTCGTTCTATTGATAATCAGTACATTCTTACTACAGTTGATGATGGTCGCCTTGGCTACGCATTACCCTTAAATAACGGATGTGTACGCGCACCTCAAGGACGTGTCTTGCCAGCGTGGGCAAACCCCGGTATGACAGAACAATACCCTATCAATTTGGTTTCTACTGAAACAACAACTGAACAGTCTACTAGTTATGTCGTTGTTATTGAAGAACCACGCACTTATGAAGCACAAATTCGTCCTCGAGGCCTGTCTCTTCCACATATGAGGTCACGAAATATGCAGAATGTTACCGTTGAGATTTTAAGCAGCGACGACGAGAACAATTAATATATTTTGTATTATGTTATATTTCACTGCTGTGTGAAAATATAATAATCTTATGCTATGTTGTACTCCTCTTGGGTCCTCAACTTATGTAGTATTACAATATAATAATATTTTTTTATTTATAATTATGTTTCCTGTCCGATTCATACCGCAAAATTAAGTGAATTCATAGCGTTGCAACGCAAGCCTTATGCCACGTTACCAATGCAAGAAAAGAAAAAAAAAGAAAAAAAAAGAAAAAAGAAAAACAGCAAGCCTTATGCCACGTTACAAAGAAAAAATAGAAGGAAAAAAAAAGAAAAAAAAAACAAAAGAAAAACAATTAAAGAACAACGCAAGCCTTTCTTCCTCCAAAGTAAGTCACTTTTCAGCCTCCTCCCATGGCGCCTTACCTTCATTCCACGGAACAAACTTTCTTCCTCCAAAATAAGTCACTTTTCAGCCTTCCTTCAATGCGAATTCAAAATTCTTGAATTCTCACCTGTACCCTTCTTTCACTTCCCTCGTTTCTTTCCGATTTCAGGTACTAATCCCAATCCTTTTCAGAATTGATCAATTGGGGTGTCTGTAAATCAAGCATTTTCAGTTGGGGTTTGTGTAAATTTTGCTGCACATCTAGGCAAAGGAAAATCCAAGCCTACACATCTGGGCAGAGGAATCATAGCTTCAAACACAAAATTATATTTATCCTCGTTTTGCTCCAAATCGCGCATCTATTCTGGGTTTCTTCAGGTATTTGAATTTTGTATATATCTATATATATAAAAAAATTTCTGTTCTTATTTACTGGCTGGCTTGGATAATTGAAAAATTGTTGTTAGAGAGATTGAGCCGTTTTGTTTCTACGATTTGCTGGTACACAATTTGTTTGGTGCATTTTTCTTTGTGGTCTGATATATAGCATGAATAAAACAACAAGTAATCGAAAAACATGGGAGAGATGCTGGTACTCACATTGTTTGGTGGTATAATCTGGTTTTTGGTCTTCAGGTAACATCAGGGACAATGTTTAGGCTTGTGACCCTTCCCATAGGCTGCTTATTGATTGGATGTTCACTCACAATACAAATTTGTTACGGTATTGGAAAAATTACAAAGTTTTGGATTTGAAACCAATTGGATTGAGGGGAATCTGTTATCTGTCTACTGATTGTCTGATAATTCTCAAAATTTTCACCGAATGCTTGAAAGTTGAGACCAATTTGGTAACTGGATATCGAGTAACCTACTAACCTCATTTGCTCATTTGATAATTCTCATAATATTATTAACCGAATAAGCAATCATATATGGTCCTTAAATTGGGTTCATGCACCAAACTATTCCCCATGATCTTTCTGGAGATGCAGAGTCATCTATTAGTAATGTTTTTCTGTGGATACTGGATATCGAATTATCGAGTAACCTACTAACCTCATTTGCTCTTCTACGTCTAATTTTATTTGGTTATGTTATGTTTGTATGTGAATAAAATATATCAATAATTATCAAATCCTTATTTCCAATTCCAAGCATAATTAAAGAATTGTCAATGGTTAAGGAAACTCTAAAATCTGGATTTGAAGTATCCTGCTAGCTAATGTAAGGAAACATTGCAAAGATAGACCGGAGAGATCTTGTAAGTAGATTCTTTCTTGTGGACGAGTTGTAGGCGTGCATGTTGTAAAGATTGTCAATTGTTAATTTGTAACTAATGTGCAAGAAAAAGATTTTCTACGGGGAGGAGGATTTGTGTCATTTTGTTATTGGCTTCTCATGTTTGAAACGAGAGTTGGCGATGGCATGAAATAAATTGCATGTTATGTTTTAGATTTTTATAAGCTTATTCTGTTGAGTGTTGATATATTTCACAATTACTTCAAAATTCCTATTTGAGCCACTAATATATATATAATGCGATGATATAAACAATTACACTGTGTAAGTCATGAATGTCAGGCTTATCATCCTTAACATATTAGTTCAATTGTAATGGAGCCAGCATGATAAAAGTATATTACTTACCAGTATGTGCTCTATTTGTGACAGAACTGTGTAAATAGGAAATCTGAGATTGTAACAGAGGAACATGGAGTTTTGAGTTGTCATTCATACTATATTTGTTCCATAGTAAATATGAAATCTGAGATTGTAACAGAGGAGCATCAGTAGATGCAGCATCAGTTATATGCAGCATCAGTCATATGCAGCATCAGTCATATATAGATGTAGCATCAGATGCAGCATCAGTTATATGCAGTATCAGTTATATGAATGAAAATTGTAGTTTGCCATTTATTTGTTCAATGATATTTTCTTCTTGGTTTTTTTTTGGAGCTTTTATATTGAGACCACCCTAAGTTAAAATCCTGGATCCGCCACTGCAGGTGAGTGTTCCTATTTGATGGCTTTTGCATATTTTTTGACACACAGTGGTTCTAAAGCCATTGCCAACGTTGAATTAATTTGCTATATATCTTGGAAGCATCTCTACTGCTTTATGTGTGGCTTCAAGATAAGTAAGAAAAAAGAAAAATCCCATTTGCACATACACTTTTTATTCAGTTTACTGCCTCTTTTTGTCTCCACCTGAACTATGATCTTGATATTATTTTTTTCTTTGATCCAAGTATTAGAGGCATCAAGGGTTTTCTCAATTTGAGGGTTACATTACAGGCAAACATATATCTCTCTTAATCTAGCGGTATATCATGTAACAAATATGTGTTACAGGTTGATCATCTGGTGTACCAAGGGCAAGATTTATCTGGCATAATCTACCGATTTGATGCATCCGACTTCACCATCTCTCAGTTCGAAGGATTACGCATGGACGGCTTGGAGATGACCGAGGATGATGGCCACATGATGCCTAGCTCCACCGTAGAAGGCCCTCAGCAATACACAGCTTCGTTATGCTCCAATGAAGCAACAAGCGATTCGGTAATGTCGCAAGAACCAGAGGTTATCAAGAAGAAGAAGAAGAAAAGCAGTGGATTCCTCCCTGGGATTGTCCTCTCCCTTAGCAGCAGGAGAAAGGGTGCTCCTCAGAGAGCTCCTCTTTCTTAGAATGAGACATTTGGGAAAAAATAAATAAATCGTAGGGTTAAGGTTATTGGCATCATATGAAATATGTTGTATTAGGTACTAATACTAAGGTTGGTCGGGCCACGGTGAATATTTAGATCAATTTGTGTAATTTTCTGGCATGGCTGTTGTCTGTATTGACTTTGCATGGGGCATTTCCATTACTGACTTTAGGTGGATGTAGAGAGAGTGAACCACATTGAAGGGTTTAAGCTCTCATCATCTCCACCAATTTTGTATCTAAGAAGGTAATGGAGCTTTGCGAGTACATACAGTATATTTGTAGAGAACAAAGGTTAAACTTGTATTTGAAAAATAACCCGGCCGAATATTTGAATACTTGGTTTTGATGAAGTACTGAATTTTCTTTCCTCACAGGAACATTGTTTTTCTCATATATGGTTAAACACCAGAGTCCGAATGGCCCCTCCTACGTTGAATTTCTGGTGCATGTCTATCGGCAAATACAGATAAAAAAGGCGTCGTAACTGCTTACACTTCTTGGGTTTAAATTACTAGTTTTGAGCAACTTCTTGATAGAGTACCCTGGATTCAACAGATAGAAGATAAATTAGATGCTTGTTGTACACATGTAGTCGGGGATCATCCCAGAACGTATGTAATGTATGCTTGAAGAGCAAGTAGAGCCGAATGTATGCTTGAAGAGCAAGTAGGGAAGAATGTTGTTATGATAGGTTTGCTAAAATTGCAGTGGACAATCCATAGTAGTTGCTACTGCTAATAAATACAGAGTATTACGAACGTATTACTGTGTTTAAGTCGCCTTGACTCAATTCTTTTATCGTCCCCCCCGATATCTCCCTTTTCAATTTAATTGTGTATTGTGAGAATAATCTGTGTAAGTTACGGTAGGAGAAATAAAATTGTATAAACAAGTTGGTTGTTCTACAAAATGGAATTCTCCCTCTCTTCTATGGTGCAAGTTTGGGTTTCCCACCACCAAAATAAAAAACTGGGGTTTCCAGCACTGCATGACACAATTGTGCCCTCTAACTATTATAATATTAATTAAAAAATAGTTGTTATAATAATAATTGTGCCCACTACTTACAATAATAATTAAAATTCTACCCTATTTCTATCCTCACTCCCGCTCAGTCCGTCTACTATCACCCTCACTCTCCAAAAATTCGAACGCCGCTCCTCCTCGCTCCTCCGTCCAGTTCGAACCCACTCCTCCGTCGAGTCCGTCCACTTCAACGCCGCTCATCTGTCCAGTTTAAAGGCATTCCTCCGGCGACACACACAAAGACACAAGAGGCCCAATATACAGGTGAGGTTTCTGAAATTCAATTTTTCAATGGGTTTTCGTTCTTTAGGGTTTAGGGTCAAATTGGATGTGTATTTTGTCGAATATGGTTTATGGTTTGAGGACAGTGGGTTTCGGTGGACAGTGGGTATAGGATTAGGAATCTAGGATGAGTACAAGTCTTTGGGATTGGAAGAGCTTCAAGTTGAGTATGCTCCAATTTAGGGTGGGTGCAGGACATGGAGGTCATTAGGAGGGTGGGAGGGTGGGTAACGGTTCATAGGTTTAGGTTTAGGGTGAGTGGGTGCAACGGCTGCAACTGTTTTGCTTGGTATGAAATTGACAATTAGAACTAGAGTTGATTATGTTTATGTTTATGAAATTGTAGAATCTAGTGCAACAATTGCAGAATTTGGTTGCTCTATGTTATGTGGAATCTGGTGCAACAGTTGCAGGATTTGCAGGGCCAGGCTTAGCAGAAGTTTTACTCGGTAACTTTGCTGCTACCTATCTACCTCCTTCAATTCATGTGTTAACCATATTCTTTCGTAGGATGGAAGTCGTAAGCAGGCGGAGTTAGCAACTATGTATGTCACCAATTTTTTTTTAGGATGTTTGATGATTCACTTTTGTGCTATTGGCTAGAAATCTTCTGGTATGCATGAATAGTTATCTTAGCTGTCTTGGTGTGGATCTTTAGCCATCTTGGTGTGGATCTATTCTTAATGAGTTGTAATTAAGAGTTGAAAATTTTGAGTTCATTGTCCTTCTTACAATTATGGAATTGAAGTCCTTCCGATACATTTATTCATTCACAAAAACTTCGTTTTCGGTATATGACTAATGTCTGCCCTTCCATCACATCTCTGCCAAACCGTTGCTTACTTGGTTTTGTATGTAATTATCTGAGTATATATGGGACATTACTGTACATGTATTTATCCGGAAAAGAAATGCATTGTAGTATATGACCAATATCTGCTTGTTTTATGTTTATAAACTATTTGATATATGAGTATATATGATAATAAATGCAGTGTAGATGGCTAATTTGATGCTTGATGATGGTGCATTTTTGGCATCTGTGGAAACTCGGCCACACTCTCCATTTGGTGTAGTCGCTCAAAATAATTCATTTGCAACCAACCAACCCCATGCGACATGTAGTGGAAATACGCAATCAAGTGGCTCAACTTCTTTGTCAGCCACAACTCGAAAGAAGAATAGGGGAGTTAACAAAATACAGTGGGGCAGGGGGAGGCGCGAAAAACTAAACTTCAACAGATTCGGTCAAGCTATTTCTCCTCGTGATAATGTGGCCAAATTTGGCCGCTACATAGCCATATTGGCTCGTGATGGTGGATTGATCCCACTTGATTCACCTGATTGGCGCAAACTAGATTCTTCAAAACTTGATCGAGTGTGGTCGTTGGTCCAGGTATTGATGCAATATATAATGCAAATCTGTAAAATTTGACTTGTTCGATGCTTACAATTTTTTATGACAACTTAATTATTGTTTATGTAGGCCACTATAGACTGGACAAATCCAAGAGCTGCTGGCAAAGAGGAGAAAGTCAAGGATATTGTGGAAACGAAACGAAAATACATGATCGTTTGAGGACATGGAGGAACAAACTTCGGAAGTTGTATTATGTTCCCTTTGAGAACTCCGACGAAAGGAAGCACTGCAATGATGCTAGGGTAATCCAGACACAATGGCAAGCCTTAGTAGCTCAGTGGGATAAAATGGAAAATAAGGTTTGTAAAACTTGTCAACAATATAGTTACTATAATTCAGTAAACTGTATTTGAAGCAAAACTGAAGGTTTGATAAAATGATTAATTTCCTTTGTGGTGTTGTTTATTTGTTGTGAACCAGCGGAGATGTGCAACTAATTCTAAGAATCGAAAAATGTTAAAGACGAGTCACACAACTGGGACAACAACTTTTGCTCAAATACGGAATGATTAT
Source organism: Crataegus laevigata (assembly GCA_963580275.1). Lineage (NCBI taxonomy): Eukaryota > Viridiplantae > Streptophyta > Magnoliopsida > Rosales > Rosaceae > Crataegus > Crataegus laevigata. Next base: position 2,760,416 of record OY756948.1, on the reverse strand, counting down.
GTGAGTGGATTCTTTTACTATTATAAATTGATGTTGCCATGAATACTTGTTTTAGATAGTACTTAAGATAGTAAATATATCTTATGATTTATTACAGATGAATATAAAGTTACAGGAATAGTGGTTCAGATAGTGAACATATCTCATGATTAACTCACAACCTTAGTCTTGTTTACATTCCTGTTATAAGTACATGGTTAAAACTTGACTTAGTTTCTGTGATTTGTTCCTCATTTTGTATCATAGGTTAGTTTAGGGATGGTAATAGGATATTTCTTAATTATGCTCGGACCTGCCTCAAATTGATAATGCATTATCCAGCAAGTTATAATATCTTAGTAATGGAGTAGTCTGACAACATCATCACCGAGTCATAATTAAACAAGTATAGTTAAAGGAAAACATATGTGTCGTATAATGGTCGTGGAAGTTTGTACTTCAACTGCTTCCTGAAAACCAAGAAAAGATTGGCAGTCGGTAAGTCCAAAATAATTCAAGCATGCATAGATATATTTATTCGAGCCCATTTTCTTGTTCTTAAGTCAAATTATTGTATTATGGACGATAAATTCTAATCAGAAGCCTAAACTAATTGCTCTTGTCTAAATCTTCTTTATTATACCGTAGTAACCCTACACATAAACAAACAGACCATCTGTCAAATGATGTTTATGTTTATATATAATGCAGTATATTTTCAGTCATTGTAAATGTGATTGTTTAATGATTGTGGTTGTTTTCGGGATCTTTTTGTGTGTCTTAGGCTGAAGAACATGATGGAAATGAACCTGATCGTGTGACTTTTTTCAAAATGACACACACAAGAGGACCTAAGCAACTCCCAGTTGATGAAGAATCTGGCAGAATGATGGTATTTGTACATTTTCACTTGACCAAATTTATTTCCAGCAACCTTTAACAAAATTTTATGCATTTACGAATGATTAAGACTTTTTCAAACAGTTGGCATTTGAAAATCTGGAAATGGAGGTTCGTGACCGTGGTGAAGAGGTAACAACAGAGGTTCGCAATATGATTTTTGCAGAAGTGTTGGGGCCAGAGAAGCGAAATCACGTGCGTGGCTTTGGCCTTGGAGTTGGTTGGGCAGATGTACTAGGAATTATTACTGAGCAGAGAGGTATTTCTAGGGAAGTGAAATATCTTCGGGAAGCTTATGAAGCTCAGAAACAAGCCACTGCTGCTGGGGAAGAAAAAATGATTCGTATGATGCATGAGGCAAATGAGAAAGCGGAAAAGATGAAAAAAGAGCAAGAAGAAAGCATACAGAGGCTTAGGGCCGAACAAGAGGAGAATTTGAGGTTAGCAAAGGTGCAAATGGCTGAGCAATTGAAAGCCATGTTGGCACATGTGGGCATCAACATCGATTCATTTGGAGTGGGTGCTCTACAAAGTACTTCAACTCAGCAGCAAGGGTGTGGAAGCTCACACGGTCAGATTTCAACGCTTTTCGAAGGGGGAAATGACAAGAATGTGCAGTGTGGACCTCTAGTTTCTAGTGCTATGATGCATGAGGACTGCCAAAGTGAGAATACTGGTTAGTTGTCATCAAGCAACCCTTGTAGATGTGTATTTTGTTTATATATTATTGGTTTGAATTGGGATACAAGCTTAGATATGTTATCTTTTGTTGTATACAAAGAATCCTGGGTATTCCAGCATAGGATAACATGTATTTTTTTTGTTTAACATTTGGATGGGTTGTACTGTTAGGTTACATGAATCGGTCTTTAGCCAAGAACATGGGTGATGTAATATATTAACTTCACTATTTTAGTGCTAATGTTAATGAATCTAATGTTGATTTATGTTTAGTTTGTAATGGATGATTTGTAAGTTCCTCAAATTTGGTGGAAATTAGGTCCTGTGAGCAAGCCTGATGATTTTTATATTTAAATAAAAATATCCAATTTTACCAAAAGAAAAAAAAAATTAAAAATATCCAATTTTACCAATTTTTTTTTTAATTTATAAATATCCAATTGTGCCACACTTTTACAATTGTGCTGGAGCTTTATTGTATTTATTAAAATATAATAGAGTGGCACAATTTTAAAGTTGTGCCTTTGCTTGAACATTTATACAACAATCTTAGCCTTTAAAATAGCAATTGTGCCCATCTTATACCATATATTTAATAGCTTTTATTAGAGGTGAGACACAAAAAGGGTTGTATTTGTGCCTAGCCTTTGGGCACAAAACATCATACTGTGTGCTAGAAGAAATGGTGACGCCCTTTGAGGGCACAGACAATATAATAGTAGCTGCACTGTTGCCATTGGTCTATGGGCACATATGTTGGTGCCCTTTGGCCTCAAAGGGCACAAATAATTTATTGTGTGCAGTGCCCATTTTTGTTGTAGTGGGTCCCATATGTTCCTACATATAAAATTCAAACTACAAAATGTTAAGCGCAAAAAGAGTCGCACAGCCAATACTAATGTTTAACATACGTACTAAAACGACTTTGAGTCTCTCCACATATTTTTGCATTGAATGCTCTCACATCCTAACACGATCACATACTTTTGCTTTAAGGATTTGTTTATAGTTGACTAATGAGCCTCAATCACCCATCATTCTCCTAGCTTTAGGTTTAGATTTGGTACAACTTCATTGTGTCTTTGCCCTAATAAGGTAGCACCTAGTTTGAGCAGAACAAATAATGCCTAATCAAAACAACATTATGGGGCTAACTCCCAAATGGACCCTACCTCGCGTGACACAGTATTGTTGCCTCCTCAAATCATCAATATTCTGCCAACCAAATAGGCAACAAATTCCACACCTTTGCTTTACTTCTCTAAATTATTATCCATAGTTATGGATTTGGAAATGAGCGAGTATTGGCACAATAGAAAGATTTTTTTTTTTTTTGTGATCGAAAGGTCATGAGTTCAAATCATGAAAATAACATTTTTGTAAAATGAGGGTAAAGATGCATGATATGACGTTCCTTTCAGACTTTAACAGACCAGGAAACCTTGTTGGCTTGAAGTCGCCTTTTAGTTTTGAATTTGGAACTTGCTGAATTGGATTTCCAATTCAAATGGCAACCTTTTAGATCTGAATGTACCTTCTGTCTAAATATCAAAAATATATATTAAGATTAATCAACTAGATCCACCCCAAAAACCAGTTGCTTCCCTATGCAATTTGTGTTCCTTTTCATGCAGAGATTTCAGAATTTTGGGTTTTTATAATCTGCAGAATAGACATAATAGTACTAGATAAATATTCACATGGATTATTACTGATTAAGTTCAGAAATGAAGCCCAATAGCAGGTTCCTAATGGACAATCTAATCAGATGGCTCCTGCCAAAATTTTATTTTCTTTATCTGTGCACTTTCGTCCATTCATTCATACGCGCACCTTCCTATCAGCTTGGTTGTGATTGATGCATTTTAACCATACAAATGTCATAATAAAAGCTATTAAGTTATTTAGTCATCATTTAATGAACTGTGTTGATATTAGGAGACATTTTCAGTTTGAATTAACAACATCGAAGCCATAGAACCAGCCAACCAGGTGACTAAGATGTATCTTCAGTTTGAATTAATGACAATGCTTCAAGTTCTATCCAAGTCAGCCAGCAAGGAGTGTTTGATTCTTTCGCCAAACGAGGTAATTACGTTCAGCTTCCCAACCAAGCGAAGTAGTGTTCTATGATTGGCTATTTCCAGGTACACTTCGGGTTCAGCATTCTGACGGTCGAACAACGTTCACTATTAAGACGCTTGTCTCTTTTGAGCATGTTTCCTTACAGCCTAATACCGATTCGGCGCACCTATATTCTCACGAATATAGTCGACGCAACCGAACCTAGTATAGAAGATCATGAACTTCAAAGTGATTTAAGCAACCTAGTCTTCAAGTTTTAGAACTCAAGGTTGAGACGTATTCCTTCCTCGACCACAATTGCTCGAGTGAAGAAGTCAACATCGCATTCAACACTACCACCACATCAATTTTACTTGCAGACCGAGCTCGGTTGCAAGTTAGCATGCCAGTATCCATCAGAATGACGTAGTTAGCTCATTTGTTATTTAGTCTGCGCACCACGTAATCTTCGTAGTTTTTAAGGTAAACATGAACGTCTTCTCAAAATCTACAAATTCCTAATCGTTCGGTTACAATGTGTACAAACGAACAGACAATTATAGCTTTTTTGGACTTTAAATCCCTATTGCCTCACTTTCACTCTGTTATTCCTCTCCCCCAAAAGCAAAAGTTTCATTGGAAACCCCCATAAGGGTCTTCTTATATAGCCTTTCGGTGCTTAAATTCAACCAGTTTGATTTCCTTTTCTTTATCTTTCCCTTTTTGTTCTGATAACTTTGGGGCAAAGGCAATATAACCACTTATGCAATCTGCACAAATTGTTCTGATATCCTCCAACTCCCAGTGCTGCTGGAATGTCTCAGATATGCTCGAAGAACAGACAAAATGGAAAAGCTAAAGCTGCTGCTTCCGACTTCTCATTCCCACAATTCAAATTCCTTCTGAATTTTTGCTTCTTTTGACTCCGAATCTGCCGACATTCAGTGTCATTCTCGGCTCTCTGCTGGATTTTAAAGCCTTGTTTCAGGCACTTCTGTTTGAATTCGCTAACATTTTGTTAGTTGTTTCGGAGCAGCCATGGCCATTGAGGTATGCTCAGAGATTTCGAGCCCCGGATTCAGTCCAACAATTTCGTTCTCCCATGATCTGGACAAGACGACTCAGGACTCGAACCAAGGGCAACGGTTAGACTCCTCTCTCTTGGATTCCACTTCCGATTTCGACTTCTGTATTGTAAACAATATCAAGCTGGAGTTGTCTTCGGCGGACGAGCTTTTCTCCAATGGGAAGATCCTCCCTGTCCAAATCAAGAGAAACAGACATCGGTTTCGAGTAGAAGATCGTCGTCTGCGTCCTCGTGATTGAGTACGTATTATCCTTACAACAACATGAATCAAAAGCATGCGTTGAGAAGGAGTGGATCTTACGGCAATGGGGTTAGAAACAACCCCGTCCTGAACCTCCCACCGTCATACATATCCAAAGTTACTGTGAGTTTTTTCGGGTTCGGTTCTCTCTTCTGTAGTGGTAAATTTAGAAAGAAGAAGAAATGACTACGAGTTAAATCTTCCAAGTACAGATGAAATTAGCTGTCTGCAATCTTGTATTATTAGCTAGCATGTGCATACTCTGTGAAATGAACAAAATTTTAGCGGTAAAAAACGTGAGGAATTTTTTATGGTCATGGGTAAATTTGATTGTTGGAAGGGTGAAAAGTAGAGTGGAAAAAGTAAAGACCTGAAAATTCAGGTCTTTGGTTTCTGTGAAAGAGAGATCGAAGCTTATTTGTGTGAGGTGAGCGAGCAGAATAAGTTCATGTGGCCGTTGGATTCAATTTGAACCGTCCGGATTACCTGGTTCTTAGACCGCAGACAATAAAATCCAAGAATGATGTCTGTCCCAGTAAATGTGGATGCTTATCATGTTACCAGGTTAGGAGACAAACGAACTAACCCACGTAGGTTAGAGTAGTTTAGATTAGAACATTGTGTCAAAATAATTTGTTTCTCTATATAATGTCTGAAGATTTTGGGCAACGGCTCGTTGTTTTTCTGGCAAATAGTAACTTCGTTAACTAAAACAGCTACAAACATTGGCTACAAGAAAAATTCACAGTAACAAGGAGGAGAGAGGAAGTTAAAGCTCAAACTATAACAAAGACACAATCGAAATAAGAAAATAGGGCTCGTTTATTTATCAGTAATGAGGCAATAAGGCATTAGATAATTTCGGAACGGAAAAAAGTAAGAAAAGGAAATTGAATTAACACCTCTCCCTCTAGTTAATTAAATTCCTGAAATTGGATTATTCCATCACGGAATTGGAAGTTGGCTGATTTCGTACACGATACATAATCAAAGCAAGAATGTGGCGGTCTCCGGAGCACGAGCGCACTCGATTTGAACATTCTGCTGCCAATCATGGGCTGCAAAAGGCCCGTTAAATGGAGGTACAACTGGGTTGGGCCTCAACACTTGAACGACTGGAAACTTGGAACTTAGAGCCCAAAGACAACAACAAAAGGCGAGCGCGTAATTACGGCAAGGACAAGTTGCCGAGTCAAACAACAGCCTTCGAGTTAGACCTTGGTTTCTGCCAAAAGAATGACGGGTCATCCGGTTCCCGGAACAAAACCCACGAGTCAAAGTGCAAGTCAAACAAACAAGTAGGCTATGGGTAGGCCAATCCCAGGATGGGAAAAGGTCCTGCAGAGACCAGATAGCAAGAGGGAGACTTCTCCACACCGTGAAGTCTCGTGTCAGTAATATAATGCAACAACGAATACTAAGATCATTGATTACGAGACGTTGATCAAGGATCACCAACGTACAGAACTCCAAACTGTTTTAAGAGTGTGATGGAATCTGTGAAGGATTGACTTTAAACAGTAGCATGCCTTCCTATAGGCAATAAACAAAGCAAGAAAACAAAGATTATCCATCTCATACCAGAAGGATAGGATGCAAATGCCGAGCATTATATTGCTAAAAATTTCATAAAATCGACATTATTCACCAGATAAAATCTCGAAAATCTGATTACCGATAAACAATGACCAAGGAAGTATTATGAATAATGTTGCAGAAATTTATAGTGTCGTGGCAGTCAGCAAGGAAAGAAATGAAAAGATTGCAGAACAGTGAAGATTAATACTACTAATTAAGCGAAACAAAGATGTTAAGATACGGGTAGTTGAGCAGCGCAGAGCAGGCAATTTTGTGACTTGTGAATTGTGGTCTGTGGTGAGCAGTTATGTGCCAAGGCTCCAAGCAAGAAATTCACACCAGAAACCAAAACACAAGCAAGAAGTAAGAGCAACCATGTGTTTCCGGTCCAGCCTACAGCGTTGAATCTACACTACTTCCATGAAACCGAGACCCAAAACAAGTCATCGTTGGATTTGCATTTAGCTCAGAAGTTCAATTACATTCCAAAGAACATGTTTATTAAATACTTTACAATGTGCAGAAACGAAGGAAATTTACAATTCCGTTTCCATACAAACAATTAATTCCCTAGCCACTCTTCTCTTTCAATCTCTTGTTTCAAAGATAATGAAATGAACAAAACAAGTAAAAGATTCACAATTGTCAAGTAGTATGAGGCCAAGAATGCACCCAAAAGGAAAACGAAAACAAAGATGAACATTGGAAACACTGATACCAAATGCAACTGATATTATATTAGACAGTCGTTGAAAAGGAAAAACCTAGCTCAGAGCACAAATGTTATTTTCCATATAACCGCATCGGCCAGATTTCCCTTATTTACATTTTATTCAGAAAAACAAAGGAAGATGAATTATAATTAACAAACAAAATTAGTGTTCCAAAGCAACTGAACATTCAGAGTAACAGGGGATTTGATGCTTTTCATCAAAACTCCAATGTGTATGTGTGTGTGGGCATACCCACTAATCAGCTTTGCAAGCAGCAGCAGTCAGTAAACAAACAGAGCCTTGAAACACTCCACATAAGCCGGCATTGCCCGCATCGCTACCTCTGCCAAAAAAAGAATGAGCAAACAGTTCAGAACTAAACAAACTTGTGATTTGAAAATGTGCGAAAGAAAGAAAAGCGGGAACTTTGAATTCCATAATCTTCATAGCTCATGAAATTTTGAAAACCCCAAGAAAATTAATCAGCCAAATTGGGGAGAACTCCATAATTTAGAGACCCCAGTTTCTTCAGTGACTCGGTGTTGATCAAACATTCAAATCAATGAAACGTTTGAAGACGAAGACTTTTGAGGTTATGAGAGAGAAGTCAGAAGAAAGCAATCACCTTTGTATTTTCAGGGACCTCAGGAACCTTGTACGTCTCCGCCGAGACCTCCGTCAACCACGTACCGGGAAACAAACCCTGCAGCAAGAACAACCGCCGTCAGTTAATTTGATAAACAAACAGAGAGGCGGAGAGGGAAAAACTAAAAGGAGGGTCACGATTTACGAATTTGGGAATTTGACTTACTTCCAATTGCTTCTGAACATTTCTTGGTCGCCTCTTTGGGCGACGGGGAGGGCGGTGGCCGAGCATCTTCATGAAATCTTCCTCGATCTCCTTCTTGGTGAGCGTCAATGAGAACTTGGGCTTCTCCTCCTCCTTATTCTTCTCCGGACCCGAACCCGAACCCGAAGCCCCTCTGACTAGCCTTGGCGACTTCACGCCATTGTTACCCTCACTCCTCAACGGCGAGTAATTCGCCTTCTTCTCCTCGATTCTCACCCCCTTAGCACCACCGCCGCCGCCGATTGGAGACTTGCACGCCGCCCTTCTCGTCCTCAGATTCCATGGCCTCGCCTCCGGCGGGTCCGGCGCCACCGGAGGTTCCGATTCACCAACCTCCGCCATCTCAACATCCTCCTCTTCCGCCGCCACGTGAGTATCAGCAGCCGCCCCCGCCACTGCCACCTCCTCCTCCCTCAAAATCGCGTCTTTCATCTTATCCGCCGCCGTCTTGAGATCAAACATGAGCTTTTGCCTAAACGCATCGATCCCTTCCTCCGCGTCGTCGTTCTCGATCCTCGGCCTCGAGGGCCGAAACCTGCGGTTCTCGAACTCCAAATCCCTCCGCCGAGTCATCACCGCCGGCGAGCTCTCAATCCTCTGAGCCGACGATCGCCGATTAACCCCAGACCCTTCCCCGCCACTCCCGCCGGCGTCGGAGCTCTCCTTCTGGCACCGCAGGTGCTTCTGGTTCCCCCACTTCAAATCCCACGGCAAGTTGAAATTGTGCAGAGCCTTCGTCCTCTCAGAACCCATCGCCATGGACTTCGCCTCCACTCTCTCCTCCTCCTCCGACCCGCCTATATACACCATTTATCGGAAACTCAGACCAAAGAGAGCCACTCTCAGATCACAGCTCTCTCTCACTCTCTCTCTCTCTCTCTCTGTTTCTCGCGCCTCCTCTGATTTTCTCGGAAAATCTCGGAATTTTCTGGGGAAAACGGAGAGTTTTTCTATTGGGATTGTTGTTGTTATTGTTTTGTTTTTCTCTCGCAAATCGCCGGGAAACGTAAGTTTACGAGTGCGCGGCGAGAGCGAAATGAGACTCCGAGAGAGAACGTTTTAACGTTCGGATTATATATACTGCGGATTTTTTTTTTCATTTTTTCCTTTTCCTTTTTGGGTCACTGCTAACGTGCGCCCTCGGTGTATTTTCCGCACCGCTGAGGTTTCCCGGGTGATGCGTCGTTTTTGAGTGACTTTGCCCTCATCCACCCTCCGGTTTAAAGTTACCTGTTTGATCTCTTCTCCCAGCCGTTGATTTAAATTTTATTTTCTTTTAATTCTCAAAAATGATAATTATTTCATTTAATATTTTTCCTTTCTTGTAAAGCGTGACATATTTTTCCTCGCAAAAATTCCAACATGTGTAAATGTAATTGTGTAGTGTTCGAACCTTGACAATAATAATCGAATCTCACAATTTTAAGCTTGACAATAATTATCGAATCTCGCAATTTTAAGCGGTTATAGAAATGAGTGAAAGAACGAAAATCAACGTGTGGATAAGAAAAACTGGTTATGGTGAATTATTTATTGTATTACCATACATTGTTGGATGTGGTTCAATCTTTCTAATTATTCTCAACGAAATTAATTTGAATTACTTTATTGCTCTACGTTGTCGGATATGATTGAACCACTCTAGTAAAAAAAAAAAAAAATCCTTCTAATTATTCTAAACAAAAAAATTATTTAATTTGATTTACAAATTAGATATTCATCTAAAATTGAAAATGTGGGTAGAAACCTTGAATCCAAAAATAAAAGGAAATGTTGATGTAAATCGTAGAGAAAATTGTGTGAAATTAATAAATATTTGAGGAATAAAAAAAATCATGTAGAAGTATTATACCATAGATGTTCACAGGCCAACGGCTACTATGACAAGCTAGTTGCGTTGTGTAGAGAGGATCCTGGTCGAAAATTTTAAAAATTCTCCAATCACATTCGTTTATTGTGTATCGTGTGGTCAATTTTCATGAAGTACTATTTATATTTAATTTTAAATAAAAAATTTATAATGATTTTTTATCGCACGATATATGATAAACATATGTGATTTGAGGATTCTCAAGATCTTATCCGGTGAGGATTCAACTAGAGTTCAGGCCCGATGGTTTGGAAAAGTCAAGTGAACTAATTTTTTATTGCTTTCATCTGAGTAAAGAGCAATGTTTATAAATCAAACACTATATGAGTCGAATTAGTGAGAGGAAAATAATATGGCTTTTTTTCTTGAAGAAATGGAAGAGGATGTAAAGAAATATGGATTTTCTTTTTAAGTTTTTGGTTTTACTTAAAGTGATAGATTCGTGTAGCTTGGTACTACGGTTCAGTAGTATTTCTTTTCAGTTGTAAGTAAGACGTTAAAAATTCGATTTTTGCTAAAGGAAGATTTGAACTAAATTAATATGGCAACTTCATTGTGAAGTTTAGCTAACTCCTCCGCCCATCTTGTAGATAATATTGTATGTGTTGATGCACACAATCATGTTGAATTTGGATCAATGTAAAGTGTCAAGGTTGTAACCTTCACGAGGTTGCTCGTGTAACCTAGCGAGAGTAATATGTAAAGAGATATAGGTAGGGTAGCAAACATAAGATATATGTAGTTCACCATAAATTGGACTACATCCACGAAGGTAAATGAGTTCTCATTAATCATGTAGAGTTTACATAGTACAAACGTTCAAGCATAATCATTGTTAGTGAGTTCTAATAAAGGGTTAAAGGGAATAATATCATTAAGGATTAATTATAGGAGAATGATATTTTTTATACTTGAGGAGAGTATCCTGGCTTTCATCCGATGTTGATGTGGGACTCTAAGAGTTTTATTCTGATGTTGACACGTGCCGTGTTGTGATTGGCCTAGAAACTCTTGTGCTTCGGCGTGGGTGCTTCAACATGAATCCTTCAATAGGTCTCTGAAGGTATAAAATTGACCGATACTTGATAATTTTCGATATTAGTGAAGTATGGTACAAATAGTATGTATTAAAAAATTAATACAATTCATGTCGATTCTAAAATTCTCTATGTCATTGTTTTAAGGATAATATTTTCCTCACTTCCTTTCTAATCGGTCATTAATTCATGTACAAACTTCATAATTGATACTGTTCAGTTTTTCATCATCATGTAAAGATAATTTTACATATATTTATTTGATTTATAGATTATTTAGCTATTTATGCATGTCAGACAAACTGACGATTTTGATAATGAGTAGCATTCTCATAATCGCCAATTTTTATTTATTTATTTATTTATATAAATAATTAAACGGTTTTTAAATCACCTAAGTTTTTCAAATACAATTTATGCATGAGTTAAAGAGAATGAACAAAATTGATTAAGACGTTTGTACGATAAAACAATGTCATGATAAAGAAAATAAAGACTTTCTCTGAATAAGTAGGATCCTTGTTTTGATCGCTAACCATCAATCTACCTTCCTCATTACAAATCAAGTCGGGTCGGACCAATATACCCCACCAAAACCGTTAAAACATTTTTAAACTGCAAATAAATTGAAAGTGACAGAAAATTAAGGAATGTGTAAGGAGAAAGAAACCCTTGACATCTGCATGCCCAACTCCATACGGTATGTATATTTGCATGCTTGAATTCAAAACAAGGTAAACTAAATTTGTATTATTGTAAACATGAGTATAACAATAATAATTTTCAAGAAGTGCTATAGAATTTATGAAGTTCAATTTTTACCATCAATTTATCATACATGGATTCATAAGTGACGATATATAATAAGGATAATGCTTGTGTTTCTTCGTAAGGAAACCTATTTTGTCTTTCAACTTAGGATTAATACGGCCAATCTTAGGAGAGTATAGGTGAGGCCACTGAACAAGGCCATAAATCGAAGGCTTCCATTTATGTTTTGCATAGGGCCTCCAAAATATGAGGGTCGAATATGATGATTAGCGTATCTTCGTCATACAAATATTATAATTGGATCGTCCATTTTCTTTGTCATCATCTAAAGTTCATAATGCAAAAAATTATTCAATTTAGAGATCTTTTAGTCATTCATACGTTTCAAACAAATAGACTGTTCATCATGAAAATGCTACTTGTTATTGTTTGGGCCCAAAATAGCACTTTGGGCCGAGGGAAGATTTTCTCGGCCTAAAAGAGGGTTTACGTGGAACCCTAAGAACTAGGTAAGCCTAGAACGACAACTTTTCCTTGATTTAAGGTGAAAAACATGCCCTAAAACAAGGAAAAGAGAAAACATGCCTTATAATAAGAAAAAGAGAAAGCAAGTGGCTTCTTCACGTGACTTGGTTCTAACAAGAAAGGATTTAGATTCCTATAAATACAGAAGCAACGGCAATGTGCAGGGGCATCAACAACACAACACACAAATCTGCCCTGCGCAAAACCTCTCAACACCCTTGAGAATTTTATTTTCTTCTTCGCCTCCATACCTTCAGTCTGGATTGACAGCACTGTGGAGGCAACCGGTAAACATCTTCAGTTTGGATAGACAGCACTGTTGCCGTAGAACCGACCGTCCGTGAAGCATCTTCAGTTTGGATTGACAGCACTGCGACGGGGTCGATTGGTTATTTACCCTAGTCTCGGCCGAAGAGGGTTTTCGAATCCCCCTCGACAGAGGTCATCTCATTAGCCTTTCTCGGCGAAGTGAGGTGTTACCAGGTTACTACATTCGGCACGTTGAAAGCCGAATTTGAATCGTGAACTTTGTAAAAATAGCAGCCTTGTCTGCAGGCTCTAGAACCTAAAGGCCGAGGCACGTTCCTTCCTCGGCCGCAATCGCAAGATACAGAAGTTGGCCGCGCGCATCCATACCACATCAAGACATTTTACTCCTTGGCCGAGCTCGGCCGACGAGTTGGCACGCCCCGCACACATTCATTTGAAGGACTCAGTTAGTCTACTATTTACTCGGCCTGCGCGCCACGTAGGCTCGGTGACATTTGTAGCCAACATTTTGGCACGCCCAGTGGGACCCAGTGCTAAAACTACAAAGTTCATGCCCGTCGAGACTCGATCGCTCAAGAAGAGAGTAGGGATGGGAAAATCTAACACCACTCCAGTGATCCGCAATACAGGTTCCGAAAGTTCGTCACAGGCGGAAGTCCACGACGCCGCAACGCCTCACTCACACCGAGAGAAAGAAGTCACTCTCGGTGAGCCACCTCATCACACTGGAGTTCTCACAAAGGTTACAAAAGACAATCTGGTCGAAGGGATTGTGGAAGATTGTGATGAGGATGGGGGCGATGCTACGGACCCACCGTCTCGGTCATTTTTTAAGAGGCGATTGGACGAACAAGCTCGGAAGTTCGAACAAACCGTCGGCCGAGACGTACAATCGGTACTAGACGAAGTACGACAACAAAGTGCTATGCAGACCAAGTTGTACGAATACTTGGTGCACATCACACCAAACTTGGGATCGACCGAACGACCAAGACCGTCTTGGCCCAAAGATAATATAGCAACTACATCAGCGGCCGAGGTCGGACCTACTCGGTCTAGAACACTGGATCTAGAAAAGAAGAGCGGATCGACCAGTTTAACAACTGACTGCGGCCCCAGCATACCCGCTGTGAATGCTGCAGAAATCCAGCGAATGATCGATTCGGCTTTGAAGAAAGGGCCGAAGTTCCCCAAGTTCATCCATCCATACCCGGAGTTTGTGGAGCGTTTCGAGTACCCAAAGGGTTTTAGGATTCCGGACTTCAGTCTATTCGCAGGGAAGTCATCCTTGTCCTCTCTGGAACACGTGGCGCGCTTCACCGCGCAATGTGGAGATGCCAACAGTGATTATTATAAATTACGGTTGTTCAACTTCTCATTGACCGGTCCAGCGTTTGCGTGGTACATCAACCTTCCCTCGAATTCGATCCAAAATTGGGAGGAGTTGGTCGAAAAATTTCATGAGCAGTTCTATCGACCAGGGATGGAGATGTCGGTGTCTTCGCTGGCTAGGATGGCTCAAGCATCCGACGAGTCACCAATGGAGTACCTAACAAGGTTTAAGTCGGCTCGAAATTGGTGCCGAGTACCTCTTCCAGAAGTAGAGTTCGTCAGAATTGCTCTTAATGGCCTCGACTTGGAATATAAGAAGAAGTTCCTAGGGGCGAACTTCCGTGATATGTACGAATTGGCCCAACACGTCGAGCAATACGAGTACTTACTCCGAGAAGAAAAGGTATCAGCATCTTCAGCCAGAGGGACCATATACAAGAATCCTTCGGTCAATTACGCCGAGACCGAAGGAGACGGCACTCAATATGCTAGTATAGATGCGGCTGAAATCATCATCGATAAGCCGTACATCTGTAAAGCTCTGGTTCATACTAAAGATGCCAAACCTCGCTTAGCCCCGGAAGACACAACGGCCAAAGCATCCAAAGTCTACACTTTTGACATCACCAAAGCCGATGCTATTTTCGATCAGTTGTTATCGGCTAAGATCATTAAGCTTCGGCCGGGGCATAACATCCCAAAGGCCGAAGAGCTGAAAGACAAGGTCTATTGCAAGTACCACAATTCAAGTAAGCATACGACCAATAATTGTGTGGTGTTTCGAGATACTATTCAGGGATGGATCGACAAAGGCAAGTTGAAATTTCCAGAAAAACAGATGGCTGTCGACGCTAATCCGTTCCCTGCGGCAACGGTTGGCATGGTAAACGCCCATTTACCAGGGAGCAAGGGCAAAGGAAAGGCCGAGTTCGTACGGCATATTCCGAAGCAAAACCCCCAGCCACGGCTTAAGATCGACCCAGCTTGTAATAACTCCTCAACGGAAGAGACAGGGCCCGTAATTGTCCAAGCCAAAGCAGAGGAGCCTGAGAACCCAAAGATATTGTGTAATCGCTGCAAAGTGCAAGTGGCCGTAACCAAGCCACAGGCCCAGCAATCTCAGGTAACGACGCCACAACAACTACGGCCGAACAGGGCAGAACCTCGATCAACGCCCGCGAGTGTCTCAACTCCGCCAAAAGCACCCGGCTTGGGTCAGCAACATAAAGTGTTCAATAGACTTGGACCCCAAATACAGGCCGGGGGGTCATCTTCGGTCAGGCGACGACTTAACTTCGATACCCCATTCTACAATGAGGATTACTACGCGCAAGGTTCCAGCGGTTCCGGTTCGGTAGCTAGGCCAAAAACATTCAAACCACCGGAGACACATGACCAGCGCTGGTACACGTACCACTCACCGACAGGCGTTTACACCGCCCTGTCCAAATCTCAGAAGCGTCGTCGCCAAAGGATAGATTGCATGGCTCGCCGACAGGCAATTCAAGGTTCATCGATTCCCAAATGGCAACCTAAGGGTACAAACTTTGGAGATGAGCGTCCACTCCCGGCCATCATGACTGAGTTACTCGAAGGAAAGCAGGCTACGGCCCCTGACATCGAGACGGCCTTCGAAGAGTCCGACAAGCGGATCAAGATCCTGCTCCGATCAGGAGAAATGAAGGCTCGGTTCGAGAAACTTCAACAAGAGTCGGGTATAAACCCTCATCCAACACCGACATCCGAACCACTGATCCAGATACGGCGGAATCTCCATCCTCCATTTGTTGGCGAAGCCCTGCAGTATATGTTGGAATTCCATAAGACGCACTCCGCCAATGACTTATACGGCCTACCGAAAGAATGTCAGCAAGTCCTCGACTTAGCCTTGACTTCCCCAGATGCCGAGCAGATCATTCAAAAGACTACGGACCCGGCCATCAAGGCAAGATTCCAACATATACGGGAGGCTCAGGTGCTTGGTTTTGAGGTGGACCCATACACAGATCTACCACTCGCCGAGCTCCCCTTTTCCTTCGACGATCTTCAGATTTTAAGGTATCATTTCGAAGTCTTCTCAGCAGTGGCGCTCTTCGGCCTCACGGCCGATGAACATGAACGGGTAAGACGCCTCGACGCGTATCTGGACACAAGGAACGCTTTAATTGCGTATCATGAGCAAGGCCGTCAATCCACAAATGCCTTTGCCCCCAGTATGCTCACGGGTGACACCCAAGTCAAGGCGGCCCCAAACAACGAAGTACCAGTCACCGATGAGACGACGGATGCCTTCACCGAGACTACTCCAGAACGGGCAATTTCGGCTGACGCTCATTGCGCGATGGAACGCGACTTACTAGGCCCTTCTATCCTGGACAACATGGAAATCAGCATGGTCCACGTCTTACCCGCCGAGTTTCAAACAACGGATCCCCAACTATCATTCCTGGACGGCGATGTCGTGGCCGAAGAAGCAACACAAGTCGAATTTGTCCACACCGAGGAAGGAACGACCAGCCAAATCGACACACTAGCGGCAGTTTTCGCTGAGTTGTTCCCCCGATCACCCACTACCAATCTACAACATCTAAAACCGTTGTATGTCACGGCTCATATTGAGGGCTACCCAGTTTCTAAGGTATTCATCGATTGTGGGGCAACGGTCAACATCATGCCTGTATCCGTCATGCGCGCTCTGGGACGGTCACACGATGAACTCATTCCATCAGGAATCACTATGAGCAGTTTTGTGGGTGACCGGTCCCAAACCAAGGGAGTATTGCCGCTAGACGTAACCATAGCCAGTCGCAATCACATGACTGCATTTTTCATTGTTGATTCGAAGACTGAGTATAACGCTCTCCTTGGTCGTGATTGGATCCATCAGACTGGCTGTATTCCATCTTCCCTCTACCAAGTCCTCGTCTTCTGGGATGGCAAGTCGGTCATCGTCCACCCGGCCGATACCCAACCGTTTGAGGCCAACATGATTCAAGCCCGTTACTATGATGATCACGTCGGCTACATCACCCTTCACGGCTTCAATGAGGAGGGCCGGCCGACACAGATTTCCGTACAAAAGGCTATCGAAGTAGCCGCCGAGACTATCCACCAGGACTCGGCGAGACTCGGATTGGCCACTTTATTCCCTACTATTGATGACTGACGACAGCCATGACCGACGCCAGGCCGCAGTCTCTTCAACCATGGAACGACTGCTGGCCCACTGGTATACAGTTTCCAGCCAACCACACTCCGGCGTTAATTTGGTCGAGTTTCTCGCGGAAGGAGACAATGGCCCGGTGGTGTCTCTAGATAAGGTTCAGCCCGCACCGGCCAAACTCGAAGACCATCGGCCTCAGGTTAAGGACCCTTTGGAAGAAATCAATGTTGGGACGGCCGAAGAACCACGGCCTTTATTTATCAGCGCTTTGTTGCCCCAACCCATGAAAACCGAGCTGCGTGATTTATTGAATGAATTCAAGGATTGTTTTGCTTGGAGTTATCACGAGATGCCTGGTTTAGACCGAACGCTCGTTGAACACGAGTTACGCATTAAGCCCGGCTGCAAACCGTTTCGTCAGCCCCCCCCGACGATTTTCGACCGAAGTTCAGCTTGGCATAAAGGACGAAATTGTTCGCCTTTTGAATGCCGGGTTCATTCGGACAGCCAGATATGTCGAATGGTTAGCAAACATAGTTCCTGTCCTCAAGAAAAACGGCGCTCTCCGCATTTGCATCGATTTCCGGAATTTAAATTTGGCAACCCCCAAGGATGAATACACTATGCCAATGTCAGACCTCTTAATTGATGCGGCCGCCAGCCATGCCATTTTTTCATTTATGGATGGACATGCCGGCTATAATCAGATTTTTATCGCCGAGGCCGATGTTCACAAAACTGCTTTTCGATGCCCAGGGGCACTCAGCACGTATGAGTGGGTTGTTATGCCATTTGGCCTCAAGAATGCCGGCGCCACATACCAACGAGCCATGAATACCATCTTTCATGACCTCATCGGTACAACAGTCGAAGTATACATTGATGATGTTGTGGTCAAGTCCAAGCGTCGGCAGTCATACTTAGAGGACCTTCGCCAAACCTTCTTACGCATGCGCCGGCACAACCTCAAAATGAACCCAGCCAAATGTGCTTTCGGTGTCTCGGCAGGAAATTTCTTGGGATTCTTGGTCCATCACCGCGGCATTGAGATTGACGAAAACAAGGCCCGCGCAATTATCAATGCGCCAGCCCCCAGAACTAAGAAACAATTACAGTCTCTGCTCGGCCAGGTCAATTTTCTCCGAAGGTTTATTGCCAATTCGGCAGGGAAAATGCGAGCTTTCTCCACGTTGCTAAAACTCAAGGACCACGACAAGTTTGCATGGGGCTCCGAGCATGACGACGCCTTCACCCAAATCAAGGTAGCCTTAACTGCCCCGCCTATCCTTGGTCCGCCCCGCCGTGGCAAGCCTCTTAAGTTGTACATATCTGCGGCCGAAGAATCCATCGGCTGCCTTCTAGCACAAGACAACGATGCCGGTCGCGAGCAAGCTATTTTTTATCTCAGCCGCCACCTCAATACCCCCGAGATCAATTACACGGCTGTTGAGAAACTCTGTTTAGCATTGTTCTTTGCCGCCTCCAAGCTTCGACATTACATGCTTCCATCCGTCACTCAAGTCATTGCCCAGACTGATGTCATCCGTTACATGCTCACTCGGCCAATCGTCAAAGGTCGAATCGGGAAATGGACCATGGCACTATCCGAGTTCAATCTACAGTATGTTCCTCAGAAGGCCGTCAAAGGCCAAGCCTTAGTTGACTTCCTGGCCCAACACCCATCTCCATACGACTTTGGGGATAATGATCTCGAAATCGGCATGGTGGAAGCGCGGGACAATTTCTGGATAATGTATTTCGATGGCTCCAGCACTTCCTGTTCGGCCGGCGTAGGCATCGTCATTCAGTCTCCCGAGCACCATCGATGGTATTTCTCTTTCCAACTTGACTTTGACTGCACCAATAATCAAGCCGAATATGAAGCTCTTGTCATTGGTCTCGGCATCCTTCATGACTTACGAGCACCCCGCGTCTTGGTTTTCGGCGACTCTGAACTTGTGATTAACCAGCTCAATGGCATTTTTCGTTGCATGAGTTGCACTCTAGCTCCTTATCACATGGTCGCTAGCTATTTGGCCGAGTCTTTTGACCGTATCACATTCGAGCACGTCCCCAGGGTCCATAATGTCGACGCCGATGAATTGGCCCAAATCGCCTCCGGCGCGCAACTCATGGGGGGCAAACGAGGTCGGGCGATACCTGTCGTACGACGCTCATACCCGGCCCTGGTTAACCAACAAGTTATTAGCCAGGATCGTGTGATCCGAACACGAGTAATGTCATTGCCGTCGCTACTGGAGCGAGAAGACCCCGTCGAAATCTGCGCAGTTGAAGCATTACCAGATGATTGGAGAGGCGCAATCATGCGATACCTTGACAATCCTGATGGAAAACACGAACGTAAGACGAGGGTTCATGCCACGAACTATGTGTCGTACCAAAACGTTCTGTATAGGAAGAGCGAGGACGGCTTATTGTTGTTGTGTCTCGGCCCCAAAGAGGCCGCACTAGCAATGACCGAAGTCCATGAAGGAATATGTGGAGCCCATCAATCCGGCCGAAAGATGCGTTGGTTGCTTCGCCGACACGGGTATTTCTGGCCGAATATCTTAAAAGACTGCATTGAGTACGCACGGGGATGTGTACAGTGTCAGATTCACGGCCCTATACAGAGGGCCCCGGCCGAATTATTGCATTCGGTCACCAAACCATGGCCGTTTCGGGGATGGGCCATGGATGTCATCGGCAAAATTACACCATCATCTGGCTCGGCAAAGCACGCCTGGATACTCGTAGCAACGGATTACTTTACCAAATGGGTTGAAGCAAAATCATACGCCGTATTGACATCCAAAGAATTGTGTGATTTTGTCGAAGAACATATCGTGACTCGATTCGGCGTGCCAGAAACAATCATAACGGATAACGGCACGATTTTCACATCTGGCCGATTCAAGGAATACACAATGAATCTCAAAATTCAGCTCGAGCAATCTTCACCATATTACCCACAAGCCAATGGGCAGGCCGAAGCAAGTAATAAAGTTTTAATAGGGATTCTTGAAAAAATGGTGAGGGAACGACCGGGTATGTGGCATTTAAAGTTACATGAAGCGCTGTGGGCCTACCGAACGTCACCAAGAACAGCCACGGGAACGACGCCGTATGCGTTGACCTATGGGCATGATGCCATGTTACCAGTCGAGTTAAGTGTCAATTCACTACGAATGATAGAAAACAGTAGTCTGTTCGGTGATGAGTATAGTCAAGCCATGAGACAGGAGTTGGAAGACCTGGAAGGTGTCCGTCTTGACGCTTACAATTTATTAGTAGCGCAAAAGAAAATCGCCGAACGAGCGTACAATCAGCGCGTTAAACAAAAAACGTTCGGCGAAGGAGATTTGGTTTGGCAGACGGTTTTACCAGTTGGACTAAAGGACCCAAGGTTCGGCAAATGGTCGCCGAATTGGGAAGGGCCGTTTGTTGTTCATAAGGTTCTCGGCAAGGGGGCATATCATCTCAAAGATCGAGGTGGCTTAATGCATAAGTTGCCGATTAACGGAAAATTTTTGAAAAAATATTATCCGACCAACTGGGAAATGCAGGAGTAAACAAGTTTTTTTTTTTATAGAAAAAGGGGTTACAACCTACAAAAAATTGAATTCACAATCCTATGAAACTAAGGAAGATAAGCCGTGAGGGCTGCCTTCAGCTCATACCACCTTCCCTCCCCCAAAGTAATCTCGGCTTCCCGCATCCTCCTCTCTGACTTCATCCGCGCAATCCGCCGGGCGCCGGCTGCAAGCTCTGTCAGCCTAGCCCTGTTAGCCTCAAATGTCGCTTCAAGAGATGAAGCGACATCCGACCGTTTACGTTGAAGTTCCGCAATCTGGTCATCAAGGGCCATCAGCTCAATTTTTTTGGCCTTTATACTTTCAAGCTCCGGCCGGGCAGCCTCTTGGGCAGCCTCGTCAGCCTTCAGAACGTCGCCAGAACGGAGGGCGTTTTCAAAAATTGGGAAGAAGTCTCGAGTCTTCTCCAAAATCGAAGACAACTGAGCAACGGTGGCGTTGTCCAGATCACCTTCGGAGGCAAGAGCATTCAAGCACTCCCCAATAGTTTCAAGGCCGCTGTTCTGGAGGACCTCCAAGGCGGACAACGATAGGACATCGTACAGCCGAGAGAAAGCCGGATGATCAGCAGCCCCGGCGGCAGATCCGGTTGGCGAGACAGAGGAGCCGGCTCCACCAGAGGCCGTGTAAAACAGAACGTCAAGTTCGGCCTGCCAGGTAGGCTGAAAACAAAAACGTGAGAATCATTCGAGGTAAATGTCAAGGAATTCTAAAGAATAGAGAGAACTCACAATGGTTGGAGGGGCCTCTTGGGAAGGGATGGTGGAATCTGCAACCGAAGGGGAAACCACCGGCGCTGACGGCGTTTTAGGCTCAACAGCGGCCTTCTTTCCTTTGTCGATCACAGGAGGATCGGCTAAAGGATTCTCGGCCGTTGGAGTGAGACTTGGAAGAAGAACTTCATCCTCATCCTAAGAAGATAATCGGTTAGGATCAAGTGTGAAAGATTAATCGGAGGAAGAAAGAAGTATATACAAACCTCGTCACTTTCCAAAACGACCGTTGATGCCTTTGGATACTTCGGGGGAGATTTAGCGGCTAAGGGGACCGCTTCCAAAACAAGGGAATCCTGAGTCCTTTGAGATATGGGGGACGTGATCCGCCGAGCATGCTCCGGTACAACCTTGGGGGAAGGATTGGCCGCAGATGACGACCGGGCTTGACCAATCTTGATTCCCGGCGAAGCTTGAGATGGTCGCCTCACTACCTGGCCAGAAGCAACGGAAGCCTCCCGTTCTCTTTGAGTGACCATTTTCTTTTGACGTTTTGGAGAACGGGAGGATTTGTCAGCTTCCTCGGCCTCTTTGTGCGGCCGTTTCGTCGCAGGTTTAGCTGCGACAGTCGTGATTGTTTTGGGGAAGAGGACGGTCTTTTTCTTCTTCGCCACAGTCGTCGTGGCCACTTCGGACAACTGGGAGGCACGACCGCCTAGAGTAGACAACCAACCCAGAATCAGACAACCATAGATAAAGCTGTGTGGTGAAGGGAGGGTTTGAAACATACCTTGAGTCACGTTTTTTATGGCAAGGGCAAATTTTTTGGGTCTGTCCCCAAAAAGTGTCTTGACTACGTCCTCGACCGGCTTGCCGAATAAGTCCCCGGTGTAGGCCTCCCACCAATCACCAAAGGTGTCAGTACAGATGGCCTCAGGTTCGACCGGCTTGAGGTTGAATTTGGTGCACCGCTCTTGGAAGTCTGACTCGGCGGATTTGAAATCCTTCTCAAGAAAACCGGAAAGACGTCCTCGGTCGAGAAAAGAGCGGGAGGAGAGAAGAGGCACCGGAGCGCCTTGAACATACCCAAGTTGCCGGGCTGTAAAGTTGGGATGATAAACTTCCCAGCTTGCTCGGCGGGCCTCGCAGCCGAGAGGAAGATCTCGCGACAACATGAGCGAACCCCATTGTTGACGAAGGATGAGATCTGCTTCTGCGTCCCATGCCGTGGATGGGAGGCAGATCGACTGTGGGTAGGTTCGACGACGACAAATCAAAAATTCGTCGTCTGACAGAGTACTCAGGCCGAAGAAGAATGTGAAGATTTCCTCGGCCCGGTGTTGAGGTACTGGCAGAGAGACCAGCTGAGAGCCGAGCGTCTCGGTAGGAAGAAATGATGTCATATCAGGCCGAAGCACGGCGAAGTAGACTTGCAGCCAGAGCTGAAAGAGCCAGATAGGCCCACTTTGTTGGGGATCGATCTTGGCTGCAGTTGTCTCGGCCAAGCAACGAAAAAGGTTGGCAAGTATGGCCGGACTAAGGGCCAGGACGCGACCACTCGCCAGGGCTTCGGCCACCGGCATGTTTTCGATTAAGAACTTGTTCGACCTGGTACAACAAATAAATTTGTTGTACCAGTAGAAGAGGAAAGCCTCATGTTCTCCTTTCCTAGCCACGTCTTGCCCATGACCGGCAAAGTGGACGTAAAGGGTGTTATAGTTGAAGAAGTTCTTGAATCGCTTCTGAACTTCCTCCTTGGAGACTTCCTTATCCTCCGATTTCAGAGATTCGGCGGCTCGAATTTCAAACAAGGCTTTCAGGTCTAGCCTTCTCAGATGTGCAGCAAGTGTGGCGTCGATAGAGGCGCCAGAGGAGGGAGTCCCCAAAATGACCGAGACGTCGAGGACGGTAGGGCCGGCAGGGCCGAAAGGAAGAACCATGGTATTGGTGGCCGAGCACCAGAAGCTGAGAGCTGCCATTAACAGCTCCTTGTCCATGGTGATTTCCAGAGTGGAAAGCCAGATTGCATCGTAAATGCCCAGAGCCTTCCATTCAGCACCAAAAAGGTCTGACATCCGTTTTACCCAGCTGGTCCAGGTCGCTGGGGTCGAGGGCCATGAAACCTGGGGTTTGGCCGAGTCCCATTTGGATCAATCAATTCCAGAGAGCAAGGGGGCAAGGCAGTGATCCTTGCACAAGCCGATGACAGATGCAGGGACGGGATCCCGGAAAAGCGGCCCAAGGATGAGATGAGGCACGTCCATATCAGTAGCAAAGCGCACAGGCTTGAGGTCAGATTTGTCGATTTTGCTTTTTCTGCATTCGACACTTAGTTTGGAAATGAAGGAGGCCATTGAAGAAGATTGAAAAGTTGCAGAAGAAATTGGGAATTGATGGGATTCTTTGAGCGATGAAGATATGGGAGAGGAAAATCAAGAAAGGCTTGAGAAATTTGAAAGCGTAAAGGAGTTAGTGGAAAAGTTCTGGGTACTTATAGGTGTTTTGGTGGGAAGATGGGACGTTTGATTTTCAAAATTCAGATAAAATCAATCGGGAAAAGCGCCAATTCTTCCGAATATTTGAAGGGATCTAAGTGAAAAGACCAAACGTCCTGCGGACATGATGATGCACGATTGCGTATGGCGGCGAGCAATAGTGGAAAACGGTTCAGTAACTGCGCGTGCTGTCGATAGGGTTGCTGAGAGCATTAGGGCGTCACACGTGGCAAGGAAAGTCAAGAGGCAGGAAAATCAAGGGGCGCCGATCGTTCTTAAGATCAACGGTTGCAGAGCTAGTGGCGTTTCCGCTCCTTCAAGGCCGGGCTCGGTCATAACCGGCGACCTCAGGAGCGAGGGGGCAAATGTTTGGGCCCAAAATAGCACTTTGGGCCGAGGGAAGATTTTCTCGGCCTAAAAGAGGGTTTACGTGGAACCCTAAGAACTAGGTAAGCCTAGAACGACAACTTTTCCTTGATTTAAGGTGAAAAACATGCCCTAAAACAAGGAAAAGAGAAAACATGCCTTATAATAAGAAAAAGAGAAAGCAAGTGGCTTCTTCACGTGACTTGGTTCTAACAAGAAAGGATTTAGATTCCTATAAATACAGAAGCAACGGCAACGTGCAGGGGCATCAACAACACAACACACAAATCTGCCCTGCGCAAAACCTCTCAACACCCTTGAGAATTTTATTTTCTTCTTCGCCTCCATACCTTCAGTCTGGATTGACAGCACTGTGGAGGCAACCGGTAAACATCTTCAGTTTGGATAGACAGCACTGTTGCCGTAGAACCGACCGTCCGTGAAGCATCTTCAGTTTGGATTGACAGCACTGCGACGGGGTCGATTGGTTATTTACCCTAGTCTCGGCCGAAGAGGGTTTTCGAATCCCCCTCGACAGAGGTCATCTCATTAGCCTTTCTCGGCGAAGTTAGGTGTTACCAGGTTACTACATTCGGCACGTTGAAAGCCGAATTTGAATCGTGAACTTTGTAAAAATAGCAGCCTTGTCTGCAGGCTCTAGAACCTAAAGGCCGAGGCACGTTCCTTCCTCGGCCGCAATCGCAAGATACAGAAGTTGGCCGCGCGCATCCATACCACATCAAGACATTTTACTCCTTGGCCGAGCTCGGCCGACGAGTTGGCACGCCCCGCACACATTCATTTGAAGGACTCAGTTAGTCTACTATTTACTCGGCCTGCGCGCCACGTAGGCTCGGTGACATTTGTAGCCAACAGTTATCGAAGTCGTTGATTAGTTTAACATGTATGAATGGTTAAACGATCTTCAAATTAAATAATTTTTTATGATCTTTAGATGATGCTCAAGAGAATGTGCAGTTTCTATTGTGACGTTCGTATGTTAAAGATACATTAGTCATATGCAGGAGGACAAGTCTGTTCTCCACGAGAAAACAAAAGCGTTATCCATATAGTTATATTTGCTTTATCAATTGCATGACAATAACTTAGGAACCTCTTCCTTCATTAGATAAAAAAATAAAGATTTTTAAACTTTATGGAGGTTTTTTATTTTTATTTTTTTATAATTTGTGAATTGGGATTCTCACCATGTAATCTTGCATTTAAAATTCCACTTTTAAACTCGACTTTCCTTGAATATTGCTTACCTATAATGAATATTAGAATTCCTCAATACTTTCTCACATTTACTATAATGTATTGAAAATTTTCAATTCCTAACTTCGTTTACTAACTCGTAGTTTCACGTTACAATTATTAATCTAATACTTAAAAAATCATGAATCATATCAACTAATAAACCTGATCCCGTCCTCAAATCTTCTCTCTCTTTCACTTTCTCGAATCCAAATAGGTAAACATTCTCTCAAGGCAAGATCCTTTGTTATTAAAAAAATAAATAAAAAAAAACCTTTTTTTGAACTGCCCTAAAACTCAAAGCCGCGACATCACATAATTCGAAATGCTCCTCATCTGCCCTCTAGTCACATGGTAAACATCAAAATGCATATGAAATCATCAAAAAGTAGCCTTTTAAACGTGAGATCGATCGGTTTTAAAAGCTCCAATTAAACTTGGAAGGAAACCCACTCGGGGTCCCAAAGTCCAACGGCTAGTTTGCTTATTCCTTTATATTAAACCCTAAAATAAACAACAAGAAGAAGCCACCGACCATTATACCCGCTTTTTACAGCTTGGCTCCCAACCACCAATTATATTCCTTTAACTTCCTTCCACTTTTTTGCATCCTTAAATGCTCTCTCCCTCCTCCACAAACCCCAACTCAAACTTTCTACAACTAAAAGAGAGTGATTCATTTCCGATCTCGTTACTGTACTCGTTTCATGTAAGTCTTACTCATTTGTTAGTTAGAAGTTTCCATCAAAAATGTCGAAAAGACGACTACCCGTTTTCAGAAGTTCTCCAAGTTCCTGAAAATCTTTATCTTCATTGCCAAAGTGAGGAAACTATCATTTGAAAACTCATTTATTAGGAAGTTACAATATTCAAAGAAGATGAAGCTTCCGAAGAATTACAACTCTAGGTTTGTAAGAGAATACCAGTTCTCTCCCTCCAACACTCCCCTCATTCATTACCACAGAAGGAGGCAGCTCATGAAGAACGAACGCCTTCGAGACGTGTACTCGATGTTCTTTCTCTGCAAATGCTGGGGCAATAGCTTGAGAGTTGAAGGAGAAGACGGAGATTTCACGTTGGAAGCTCTGCCGACTGCCGGATATGACAGTGCAGTGGCTTTATATGAGCCGTTGGATTGGGGAGATCACGAAGAAGAAGCTTCCATTGATTTGCGGGCGCAGATGTTTATTGAGAGGTTCTATGAAGAAATGCGAATTCAGAGGCAGGAATCGTTTTAAGTTAATCAAATTTTTGGTCCAAATTTTTGCAATGGTGGTCCATAGCAGAATTAAGCTGGCAGGAAGTGAAGCAAATGGACCACATAGTACTGTGTCTTTGCCTACAGGGAAGATAGAAGAACTTCAATGAAGCTGGGCTGTTTAAACTTTAATATAAGCATTCATATATACATGACAAATCCCTAAACATACAAAAAGTCTGAAAAATCTGCCATCATCATTAGTGCACATTTTCATAAGATATTGATTATTCTTAACAAATCCCTAAACATAGTAGTTAGTGTCTGCCATCTGTCTGTTTAATATATACAAACATGACCGTGACAATTGACCAACTTAGAGGTTTCACATGCTACCATAAAGTTCCGATTCCGATACAATAACTTTTTAGAAAAAAACTAATGAAAATGACTTGAAAACTTTGAGTTTTAACGATAAAGACAAAATAAAGGGTAAAGTGAATAATATCAGGATTGACTTTTTAGTATATAAAAATATGGTTTTTCGTTCTTTTCGTTAAGTTCCCTAACTTTTTTGGACGGAACATTTTGGAGTTATCGGAATCAAAACTTTATTTATGTTATATTGGGCCTTGTTTAAAGTTCCCAAAGTTCCATACAAGTGAATGGTATTTCCTTGACAGTATCATCATGATCTGGAAAAGAAACAGCTCCGAGAAATACATCTCAAAATTTGTCTCCGGCAGTCTTAACGTCAGGATCAATGAATAGGTTGCTCATACAATCCAAATTTCCGACGTCATTTGTGTCACGTTTATTGATCACCTCGGCAGATCGCCTTTTTACCCTGTGAATATCACGGGCCGGGCCTTGTTCCTCGTTGGGTTTCAGTCACATTATATTGGGCCCTGTGAATATCATGGGCCGGGCCGGGCCTTGTTCCTCGTTAGGTTTCAGTCACAAGTCCTAGTCAGAGATTTATGCCCAATTAACGTATTCTGCAACTTGATAATTATTTTAAGATCAACCATTTTTAAATACAATGAATATAAAACACACATATTCGTTATTAAACATTTTACAAATTCGTAAACTGATCTTCTTCTTTTTTTATTTACAAAATAATCTTAGATACGGTTTTAAATAAAAATAATTAAAAATGTAAACGCCACATAAAATCGCGTATGTCCCCACATCTGAGGGAATTGGGTAGGCCCAGCCCAATCACTCTCGGGCCCTAGAAAAAAACCGGAACGGGGACAATTTGACCTGCCTCATTTAACGAGGGTAAAAATAACAGTGTTTTCCGGCTACTGTTTTACTATAACCTTTTGGGTTCTGCTGTCCACACATTTTTTCACACACTTTATAATAATTTTTGCTCGTTAATTTTTTTCAATTTATCTAACTCGATAATCAAAAATTAAAAAAACATGAGAAGTAAAATAGAGAATGTGAATATCATAGCTTGAACATTTTTACATTTTTATAATGAAAATAAAAGCACAACCTTGTGCTTTAAGTTTACGCACTGCGAATCGACTTGGGTCAAGGGGAACGGGTTAGGGTTTTTTCCCAATTCGATTGCAGACAATTACATAGAGCATTGAGCGCCCGGCAAAGGGTTGAGAAATCCGAGAATGGCCGCCGGCAAGGAGTTCATGGTTTACAACTCGCTGACCCGCCAGAAGGAGATCTTCAAGCCGATAGAACCCGGCAAGGTCAGGATGTACGTCTGTGGAATCACCGCCTACGACCTCAGCCATCTCGGCCACGGTCGCGCCGCCGTCAATTTCGATGTCCTCTTCAGGTTCGCCATGTTTAATTTATTAATTATGTAGTTAATTGTGCTTTTGATTAGTGTAGAATTTGATGTGTTTGATTTTGTGCATGTGCTTTTGATTTTTCTGTTTTCCGTTAGAATTATTTAGTAAAGCTAGTTGGTTTAATCACTGTCAAACGCCGCAAAATCTGTTTGGCATAATACATAAGTGAAGATTAGTTTGTGGATTTCTGCAGATACTTAAAGCATTTGGGTTACGAGGTTACGTACGTTCGGAATTTTACTGATGTTGATGACAAGGTGAGAAGTTTGAACCATATCATGAGATGATTTTGTATTGCATTCCTTCCTTTCCCTTCATTCGCGTGCACGCTGCCTTGGTTTGTTTGTAGTTTTCGCAATACCCTTTTACATTCTTGCGTTTTAGGAGTAGATACCAATATTTATGTTGTGGTTGGACAGGGATTACCGAGTACCAAGAGATTTAGGCTACGTTAGTAAGGAATGACTAGCTGCAATGAACTTGGGGTGATTTGTAAATGACTAGATGCAATGTACTTAGTGGGACTTGTAAATCACTACTTGAAGGGAGTCATTTGCTGTTTAGTGACTTTGTGATGCTCCTGTGGTGCATTTTCGATCACTCTACCTAATGTTTCCTTTAGTGTATTTCTAACTAATTTAGGATTAATCCCTTGGTATTTGGAAATCCCTCATCCAAAACAGAACATAATGTTTCAGTTATCTTATACTTGTTATCTCTTTCTAGCTAAAACTTTTCATTTGGCTTGTTTAGTGCTATAAATCTGCTTACCTTTTTATGACTAAATTACTGGCCTCATATTGAGGTCTTTTTTCTTATGTCCGAAATCAGTTATCTGGCAGCTGGCTAATGCTTTAATGTTGTTTGGCATTTGAATATCTGAGACAGATGGTGTTTTATGTTCTTGAAAGAATTTTGGATCTTCTGACTCTTTATAATGTTCTATTTTGAATCTTCTGATTCTTCTTTTTCTTTTCATTTTCGTTGTGTACTTAATGCCATGTAGAGATTGCTAATGTTTGGACGTTTCAGATAATAATACGAGCAAATAAGAATGGTGAAGACCCATTTAGTTTAAGTAGTCGTTTTTGCAAAGAATATCTCAAGGACATGGGTGATCTCCAGTGCCTTCTTCCCACCCATCAGCCATATGTTTCTGACCACATAGAACATATCAAGGATTTGATAACACAGGTTT
Source organism: Crataegus laevigata (assembly GCA_963580275.1). Classification (NCBI taxonomy): domain Eukaryota; kingdom Viridiplantae; phylum Streptophyta; class Magnoliopsida; order Rosales; family Rosaceae; genus Crataegus; species Crataegus laevigata. Next base: position 2,730,709 of record OY756948.1, on the reverse strand, counting down.
TCTGCTTGCTCTAATGCTTATATATTATGTTTCTGTGATGGTTTTTTGTTCGTTTTATTTTTACGGGCCCGGAGTTTCTCTCTAATAATTGTTATATCGTGCAGATTATTAACAAAGAATATGCATACCAAGTTGGCGGAGATGTATTCTTTGCTGTTGATAAATTTCCAAATTATGGCCAGTTATCTGGACAAAAATTGGAACACAATCGGGCTGGTGAACGAGTTGCTGTTGATTCAAGAAAGCGTAATCCTGCAGACTTTGCATTGTGGAAGGTCTGAGATCCTCGACCATTTACCTCATTTTTGCAGTTTTTTGTTTGTATTTTTAAATTAATGAAACTTCAAAATAAATCTGCAGTCTGCAAAGCCTGGTGAGCCAAGTTGGGAAAGCCCTTGGGGACTTGGTAGACCTGGATGGCACATTGAATGCAGTGCAATGAGTGCACATTATCTGACATTCAAGTTTGATATTCATGGTGGCGGCATTGACTTGATTTTTCCACATCATGAGAATGAGATTGCCCAGAGCTGTGCTGCGTGCCAAGAGAGCAGTGTGAGTTACTGGATGCATAATGGACATGTTACCAATAACAATGAGAAAATGTCAAAATCCCTGAACAACTTTTTCACTATTAGGGAGGTAAATTGCAGTAACTTTTCCTTTTAATGCTTCTTGGAGCTTCTATATATTTTCAGTTTATACTACCATTTGATATATAATTTCATTCTCTATTAGATTACAGAAAAGTACCATCCATTGGCTTTGAGACACTTCTTGATAAGCGCTCACTATAGGTCTCCTCTCAACTACACAATCTCCCAGCTGGAAAGTTCATCAGATGCTATTTATTACATATATCAGGTATGTGGTTTATCTGGATCCGAATAATTTTCATTTGGAAGTTTGTCTCTCAGTCCTTAGCTAGTCAATGGGCTTGCATGCACCTGCTTGGCTCCTAACTGTTTGTTTTCCACTGATGTATCCTGATGTGTAATTTTAGTGGACACTTTCTGTTGGCAATTTTTCATGGTTGGGTTAAATGGTAATTATTATCTTGTTGGATTACCCCTACAAATTTCTGTTTGGCCAATGTCTTCTGGAATGATGGCTGTTGGCATTAAATATTAGTCTTTGTGATTTAGCTGGTTCCAGAATTCTGGACTTTCGGTTAATATAGCACAATAAAAGTAAAATACTGATCAAGATTGAACAGAATTTTATAGAGTTTGGGTTGCCATGGGTTTACCCTTTTTATGTAGTGTTCTTTGCTTTGTTTTCCTGACATAAGCTGCATTGTGACTATTTTAAGATACTTGCCTGTGTCTCAAATTTACGGAAACAGAAGTTAATAAGACAAGTTAAACATGCATTTTGGATCACAGCACAAATGGATTTTGTGTTTCTGTATCTGGTATCTTATACCTTGATGTTTTGTGATGGTAGACCTTGCAAGATTGTGAAGATGCTCTAGCTCCATTTCGAGAAGAGGGTCTGAAGGAAGGTGCAGATCAAAATAGCAGAACAGTTAAAATTACTCCGACTGCCCAAGAATGCATCAGTAAGCTAAAGAATGAGTTTGAGTCCAAAATGTGTGATGACTTGAACACTGCACAGATATTGACTGGTGCTTTCCAAGATGCGTTGAAGTTTATAAACAGTTCTTTGAATGGACTCAAGGTAAACATTAGGATTCAGTTCGACCATGCCTCGCCTTTTCTTTTTCTGTGCTCTCTCCCACCTTTATATGTGTATATGGCTGTGTTGTGATAACAAAAAGTGTGTTTACTTTTATAGAAGAAGCAGCAAAAGCAAAAACAGTTATCAACGGTCCAGTCACTAACGGATGTAAAGAAAGCAGTTACTGATGATGTTCTGGACACTTTGGGTTTAAAATCGCCCCATACATACTTGGAGGTGATATGTCCTCTTTTTTGTTTCCTTTAAATTTGAAATCATGGATTGAAGTTATCAACTACAAAGGGATACTGCATTGTACAGGTTTTGCAACAATTGAAAGTGAAAGCATTGGAGAGAGCAGGGATGGTGGAAAACGACGTACTGAAGAAGATTGAAGAGAGAAAACAAGCAAGGGAAAGCAAAGATTTTGCAATGAGCGATCAGATCAGAGCTGATTTGACTAGAAAAGGCATTGCACTAATGGATGTGGGCAAGGAGACAATCTGGAGACCTTGTGTACAAGAAGAGCCCATCGAGGAAGAGCAAAAAGAGCCGCCGACTGAGGAGGAACACAAGGTATTGCCGGTTGAACAAAAGGAAGAACAAAAACAGCTGCCAAGTGAAGAAGAACACAAGGCATTACCCGTCAAAGCAAAGGAACCGCCTGCGTCTACATGAATGGTGTACAACCATCTACCGGCCTCGACCTGTTAGCGTGAGTGGTTAATTTTTTCAGGTCGAGAAATCGCTTATTAGTTTCGATTCATACATGATTAATCTTGTAATACTTTGGGGATCAGAGGGCCAAGTCCCCCTGGAGTCTTGAAGTTTGTTTTTGTAACCTATTTCTTTTTCCTTTTTGATCTTTTTTGGGTCCTGCTGTCCTCTAAACATCAAGGAAGCAGGAAATACTGTCTTTAGTCTTGCCAGTTAACACCGTATGATACAGGTTCTGCTGCATTATACAATTTACGGAAGCATATGGTTTATTTTATATTTATTTGGTGCATTTTGTTCATAAATTTCCCTTGCGCTAGACAAATCTACGCGATTGATTCTGCGAAACTTATTTTTTTCGTTATTCGGTTTCGTATACTAGTTGTTCCAGTAGTCAAGTCCGAAATGGTGTTACGCTTAATTTTTTTTGGGTTTACAACCGGGCTAAACGCTTAACAAAAAGAAACTACAATAAGGCATCTCAGCAGCGTCTGCGATAAACTCGAGTTAGACAGTTTGTCAGCCACAAAATTCTTCTCATGAGAAATATGACTAATACTAATTTGGGTAAAAGACAGTTTACTATCTTCATGTTTGGTGGTTTTCAACATTTAGTACATGAATTTTTTTTCATTCCAGAGTCATACCTAAAGTGTTAATTTTGGGACAATCTCATACATCCATTAGTCTGGCTGTTAAGTTTCTAATTAACTGATGACGTGATGCACATGTGGACAATAACTATTCATCACGTGTCATTAAGGGATCTACGTGAAAATTAAAAAATTCAAAACAAAATTCCCGCCCAAATTAAAAATATTAAAATAATTAATTAAATAAAAGTATTAAAAAAAAAACCCATAACCCCCTTCGTCTTCCCCACCCTCCACCCCTCCACCCCCTTCGTCTTCTCCACCCGAGCACCTCCTTCTCCCATCCCCCATCACCCACCCCTAGCCCACCCGAGCCACCCTTTCTTCGATCCACTCCCCCCAAATCAAATGTCAGAAAACCCTAATTCAAAATTTCCAGGCAAAATCCATTGTCTTCTACCCACTCAGTTCACAGAACCCTCGAAAGAACAAATTTAACAACTGGAACCCCAAAATTTGAGCACAAATCAGATAAAAAAACCCCACCATCTGCAAGCTTCAAGCTTTAAAACCCAGCAACCAGAGGACCATGATTTCAGGCGGAGGTCAAGAAGGGCGATGCGGCCTTGGTAGTCGCCAACGTCGAGGAGGAGGTGGGAGCTGAAGGGATCGATGGAGAGGATATCGTGGCAGAGAGGGAAGGCTCGGTAGATAGGAGATTGTGGCAGAGAGAAAGTGAAGAGGGACCCCACTGCCGCTGCCGCTGGTACGTCTTCTCCGAAGAGGTGAGGTGGTTTGAAAAATCTGCCCCAAGAAAAAAAAATGAAGGGGGTAAAATCGCCATTGTTGTGGTCTGGATTCTTGGGAAGAAAGACCTTTTGGGGTTTTGGCACACCCTTACTTCCGGCGGGTCGGGGGTGAGAGTTTCGGTTCGACATGTTCTCCCTCGCACTGAGTCCGATCAGATTTCGATTGAGGGCAAGAAGAAATGAGGGGAATGAGGGGTAAAGCCGTGGATGGGTAGAGGGGATGGAGAGATGTCGGGTGGGGAAGACGAAGGGGGTGGGTTCTGAGTTTATTTTTTATTTTTTTTGGGTAACGTCTTCGCACTGTGACACCAGTCATTATCTACATGAGTGTCACGCTATTAATTAATGGGAGACTTAATAGTTAGACTAATAAATGTATGAGATTATCTGAAAATTAATACTTTAAGCATAATTTTAGAATAATTTTTTTTTTAATATACTCAATGTTGAAAATCACGAAATTTAAAAGTAATAAATTGAGATTCGCCTTTAATACTAATTTACTAGGTGGGAATAGAGCGTGGTCTTCTGGGCTTTTGAACTTTAGTAAATCCACGAATGGCATCAAGTGCATTAAGGGTGCGTTTGGTACGCGGGACGGGACGGGACGAGGCGTTCCGTCCCGCGTTTGGTACGCCTAAAACGAGTGGGACGAGGCGTTCCACGGGACAAGTTTTGGATGATTTTTTATTCCACCTCCCCCTGGTTGTTCCACGTCTGTGGGACAGAAATTTTTAACATTTTAGGACAACAACGCCCCTTGTCTTTTTCAAAATTTACAACATCCGTCCCGTCCGGTCCCGTCCCGTCCCGTCCCGTCCCGTCTGCGTACCAAACGCACCCTAAGGTGTTCAATGTAGTCTACTTTCCTAGAGAGTATGTAGGCTTTAGATGAATGGTGGAAGGTGTGAACTTAACATGGGTGTATCTTGGGCTTGGTCCAAGATTGGAGTTTGGCTGTCAAGCCCTTGGGAGCCCTCCTTGTGGTGTGGGCCGGTTGATTCAAAATACCTATCGTGAGATGCAAAAAAACAAGATAACTGAATAGTTCGATTTTATATGTATTAGATAGGTGAGTAAGCAAAAATAATATTTACTCAATTCAATTCTCACCATTCATTCCCGTACTACTAAGTATTCCTAACTATTTCTCTTCGTTTCATGATGCATATTGCATGTTATATAATCAATACTTATAGCATCGAAGTTAGAATATAAAAGTTCAGGAGAAGGATCCATAACACTGAATTGATGTCTCAAAAATCAAGTTATGCGAGTGATGTTAATTAAGTTGATCAAATCACAGGTTTCAAATCTTTTGTACCCATAATCACAAGAGTATAGATTATAATTTACAATATCGTCGGAAGTACAAAAGGAAGCTTTACAAAGTGCGATTCGAGAAATAAGAGGCGGCACTTGAGAAAAAAAATGCCCAAGATTGTGACACTAATTTTTACCATTAGTTGAGATTGAGATAGGCTTAGACGCGCTATGACATAAAGCCAGGCTTGGACGCCCTTTGACGTGGGTGTTGTGATTGTCCCCATGCGTCTTCGAAATTCCTTTCTTTCGTCTCTTAATAAATGTTGTAATAGTTTTGAATTCTACAAAGCAATTGTGAATGAACGATTAAGGAGCGGAAGTGGAAGGACCACATGCACATTATATACACATTCAAAGTGAAAGTGGCCAGCTTTCAGATAGAGGAATACGAACGTGCAAACAAGAAACACAAATCGTTCGGGTTTGTCTGGTTTCCACTGTTAAAGTAGTAGTTCCTACTTCCTTCCTCGCATTCGCAGGCTAGGAGCCAAAAGCAATGCCCTTCCCCTCTTTTTTTCTTTGGGGACTGGAATTCCCATCATTTGTTTCAAAAGCCGCAATTTTAATAATGGTGATGTTGTCCTTGTTCTAAAAGCCATGCATGCAGCTTCATAGATACATATTACAATTTACAGAGGCCTAGGTAGCTCGCTGTGATAGCAACATTGCAAGACTAAGTTCATCATCAACTGTTGTATTGTGCTCGTACGAGTACGACCGATAGTTGTGTGGTTCTTGGCTGAATTATTTTCGGTCTGTCCTGCTACCAATTACTAATAATACATCATGCTCATTCATGTCAAGGAGTTTTCACAAGGACATCAACTTTCATACGAGTAATCACTATGACGTTTCGGTTCTATAACACTATGCCATGCTTGTGAAGAAAGACTAACATTGCGTTACTTGACACGAATGCCACAGTGCTAATGAACCTGGTTGGACTTGGATCCTCTCCTGAGTCCAAGGAGAGGATCATTCTGACCAAAGATCCAAGGCCGTTGGATGAAAATTCAACGGCTACAAACAGGGGGGTCCATTTAAAGTTATAATAATTATAGCCGTTAGATTTTCATCCAACGGTCTTGGATCCTTAGTCAGGAGGATCCTCTCCTTGGGCTCAGGAGAGGATCCAGGTCCAACCTGGTTCATGTAATATATCTTTTCACAGGAGTACACTATATATGTGTTGTTGGTGGTTCCCATTCCCACGCACCTGTTATGCGTATTAGGGTGTACATTTTTTTAAGACAACAAAACATCTACACTAAGTGGCATGAGTTTAGGATAAATCACATACCATAATAATATGGCATCGAACTCACTATCTATATATGAGTCTCACTTAAAGCTTATGAATCATGAAGTGTAAAACTGCTTAAAACTAATTACGTACGTCCAAACCCAACAGGTTGTTCCCCCATATGCGTCTTGATAACAGTTTTAATTTGAGTGTTTGTAACCTAGCTTTCTAATATATGCTATATCCAGTGACATTGGTTGGTCTGTCTGACCAATAAACACCGATTTTTTTCCCCATGTGAAGGAATTTGAGCAGTTCAATGAAATAAGGTCAAGCTCTGAAGAAAATAAATAAAGGTAATGCTAAGGAAACTAAATTTGTAGATAAAATTTACAAATTAAATGACGTGTCACCAATCGGAATGAGCTCGTTTATCAATAAGTAATAATCCAATCATCAACTTCCATGTCATTTAGTCTATAATATTTTTTCTACAAATTTAATTTTCCTAGCATTATCCAATAATTAAATGAGATTGGAACAACCTCGAGCTTCGATCCCTCGTGGGCTCAAGCTTCACTAATTCGATTCAGTCAACAACAAACAACTTGAACTAAAAAGTTTCTTCTAATAATAATAGGTTGATTGTTTCGCTCTTGTATATTCCAAGAGAAAAAAAAAAAGGATCTTTGAGACCTGTTCTTAGGATCCGAAAGAGAGTACTTGGGTTACATTGGGACAATCCTCTTGATTTATGGGGCCCCAAAGATTGCAAGTATAAACCTTACGTTGAAAAGTTTGGCTCAATACACTATCATCATTTATACTTCAATTGTTTTGAATGCTACTATATATTTGTAAATTGCATTGCTTGAGGTCAAGTCTGCAGGCTAAATATTCCGTATCAAAAGTCTAAGATGGAATGAGTAATCCTGAAGAAAATTAACATCTTCTAAAAAAGCTATACGACATGAAAAACTCATAAATGCAAGTTGCAGGATATTAAGATTCCAACCATAATTGTTTTAATACCGAGAGAAGTTAGTATATGCTGAAATTTATCCTTTATGTAGTTCCTCATTGATTGTTTTTAGGGTTAGTGGGCTAGCGCTAATAGAAGATATTCAGTATGATTGTTTGAGTAGATAAACTTTTATATTGATGATGATTGCGTGGGATGATCAGATGAGATCAAAGTATAGGAATTTTATGTTAGTGAGAAGTGTCATACAAATGATACAATTGGAGAAATATTCGCACACGAGTGACATAATCCGAGCAATATGTACACAAGTTTTTCATGTGGGGTAGATTACTGGATGTGAAACCCTAAATAGGGACCGGAGAAATGTTGTGGCAATTTTGAAGTATTTTAAGCATGGTTGTATTGAAGCTGGTTGTGAAGCATACACAATAGTGCACATGCATGACTGTATAAAGGCAAACACAGGACTTAAAAGTATTGTATATTGGAAATCTGTTCGTCATTTTTCATGTGCTAAAGCTAATAAGCTACGATACGATATGGAAAGGATGAAACACTTAGGCAATTTTGTTTTTTAATTTCTACCTCATAACCTCTACTATCAGATCATCACAGAGATTGGCAGATATTATATGCTCCCTTAAATTTATACTTACTGTTAGCTCCTGACAAGGAGATCATTTCAAATGTATGCCACCCTACAAAGCTCATATATATCATCTCTCTGTACATTTGGATTTTACGAAGTCTTGTAATTTATACAGTTCACATCTCATGTGTAACCCAGTTGACAACTTGACACGGATACATGCACATATCAAATCAAATCTGTTCTTTTGGACAGTACTGCACTTGTTTATATATATGTGTGTGTGTGTGTGTTAATCAAGGTCGGCACAACTCTCTCTAGCTAGCTCTCTAGATCTATGAGATAATGAGTAAGTGACCATGAATATTTTTGTAGCCATTAAGCTTATTTAATCAAAATTGGTTTGTTGTCGGAATATCCGTAAATGGACAAGTATATATATTGAAATATTTATAATCGACTAATAGATTTTTCACAAGAAATGTTTATGGGTATCGAGAAAATAGTTTATAGTAATGTATCATTTTATGTGTTTTAATAAGGATTGGACAATATCAGTTATAGAATGTCTCACTTCTAGAGTATATTAATAAAAAGAAATTTTACGTGTTATAATATGAGTGTAAACGTGACATCGCGTAACAGTGTACTAAGTACACCGAAAAATTATTTGATTATTAATTACCACAGATGAAATTTAACATGCATGCCCTTTTTGTGTGTATAAGAAAAGTTTTGGATAACCTATCACAAAACAACAGGCATGCATGCATCTGTTTAACTCTCTCAAGATATATTTAAATTAAACTACCTGGTTTCATTAGCTTCCAACTATTTCTATATTAATCAGTACTATATATATATATATATACTAACACGGGGCAACCAACATATGTTACCAATTGAATTCCAAAACCCTCCACTTCATTTTGTAAAATCTTATTAACTTAATGGAATCAGTGCAAGACCCACGCAGAAATGATTGATTGGTTCCTGTTTAAGGTCATTTTCCAACGCAAACCATATATATATATATATATATATATATATATATATATATATATATATATATATATATATATATATATATATATATATATATAGGAATTCTTTTTCAAGAGGGATTTTCATTTTTAAGACCGTTAGATTTGACTTTAATGAAATTCTGTGGTTGAGATTCTGTGACTTGTGATTTAATCTCAATCACAAAATTTCATTAAAATCAAATCTAACGATGAAAAAGGTATTCCTATTTTTAAAAACAATGATAATCCCTCTTGAGAAGGGCCTGTGTGTATATATGGTTGCATTTGGAGGTCACTCATGAGTTCATGACCTGTGGTTGAACTGTACTTGTACAAGAAAAAGGCTGCTTAATTATCTTGTATTTTTCTCTCCAATTAGATGGAACCAACCAAGGCATAACAATGTGTGTCATCGAGAACCCTATTTCCATGGTCCCGGCCTTAATTACTTTCGGGGAAGCTAATTAGCATGCTTGATTTGTCACATTTAGAGGCGTGCATTATTTAACTATGCCATAACTTGATTGGATCATGGTGACTAGGTACTTATACGATACTTAATGAACTCTAATAATCACTTGGTTTAATTAGGGTTTAAAATAAATTATACTCGGATGATCAAGTTAAAGTGGAGTGTCTCTCTAGACTGGCTAGGGATTGATCGAGAGAGAGAGAGAGAGAGAGAGAGAGAGAGAGAGAGAGAGAGAGAGAGAGAGAGATTTGTAAGGTGAAGTGGACGTCTAAATCAAGTTTCATGCCACCAATGAAGCTAAAATTGGGGTCCAATCTGGAGATTAACATATTGCTTAAGGCAAAGCCGCGGGAGTGAGTTTGATTTTCTTTGCTATATGCCTCACCAACTACTCTTTTGGTTAATGTTCTCTTATTGTCAAAAAGCTCTAAAGAACAATGAACTTTTTCAAGTGCATAAGTTTTTCAAATTATCTATGATTATAAATGCTTGCTTGCACACCCTATCTCAGCTCCCTTCTTTACTCCTCAAATCATCAAATATTTCATGCCAAAAACAAACAAACAAACAATATAAAGGAAAACCCTAAAAGCATTCAATCCTCCATCTCTACTCTAGTACTTCATATATAACTTATTATTTCTCTTGTTTCCTTGTAGAAGTCTAACTCTAGCTAGTTCCCACCCTAGCTAATATGAAATGAACACTACATGACTCATTCTTCATTCATATATATCACAGTTTAACGATATATTTAAACATAACTTGATATAAATATAAAAAAAATTGCACGCATACAAACTGTAATTAACAGAAATGTAGGAATACCATATTTCCTTTCAAATTTAATTAAGATGTCGGCAAGCTTACTTCTTGGGTGCCCATAGTTCATGTTATTGGGTGCAAAAAGCACCGACGTTGTGTTAGTTCAAGACTTGAGTTTACACCACGATACCATTTTTGGTAGTGCCACCTACCTTTTGACCGAGCAACTTGAGATTTGTGGGAAGAAACCCTAGAAAAAAAACCAATGAAAGATGCTTGCTTGGCATGCATTATCTTGTTTTCGTGCTAACACGTAAGCTTTAGTTTGTTTTACCCACAAGAGACTCTCCCAACTTGCTCAGCTTGTAATTAAATTTAAATCGAACCACTTCCCTCTATAACTCTATTTTTATTTTATTTTTATATTTCTTAATACATCAGCAACACTGATCACTCTATCTGTGCTACTTTTTTTTCTGGTTGGATATCAGCAACCAATTCATTAACCTCCATTAGACCTTAGCTGCTAGCTTGATTAATAAACTAATCGCTTAATAATTAGAGGGAACACTGAAAGATTGTAGTGTTTAACTTAAACCCTAGGGTTATTTCAGCTTATCCAATCAAACCACTACTTTTCTATCAGTTGTGGGAGATTGGTCTGCATGTGATTGGTCCCACATTTCCATCACCACCACCAACTAGTCAAGAGGAAGAGAGGTGAAAAGAAGGCACCAACAAACGATCAATGGGTTAGTTGGGAGTTTTTTGTGATTAGAAACTCCTGAAATGATATATTTAATTAGTAATTTGAGTTAATTAAATTGTGTAGTCATAGGGTAAAATATACTAAAAACTACGAATATTTACTCAGTTATCTGATGCAATTATCTGTCTAATTTAGTTGATCATGTTGTCAGTGAATTCTTAAGTACATACATAATATAAAGTAATAGCGTTTAATGTTTTTGGTGTCTTTTAATTGGAATCATATACTGCAGCCCTGAAGAACATCTTTCGTTTATCTATGCTGAAGCATATAATTGTCAACCCATGCTTTCATGTACGAGATAAAAAAGAGAGGAGGGACCTTATATAGTGGAGAATAGATAATTGGAGCAATGGTAAATGAGTTTTAGCTCAATTAGAGTTTTGGTCCCTCGAACTTGTTATAATATGGAGCAATGATCCTTTTGGCTAACTACGTTACAACTTCCATTCATTTTTTGTCCCTTAAATCCTTTATTTTGGATAGAAGTTCTAACAAACAGACGTAGTCAAAATGATTTTTGCTCCAAATTCTAACAATTAGTGTCAAAATCTATTTTAATGAAACTCACTATACTTTAATCTCTACCGATGACTACTTGAGGAGTAGTCAACACCAGATGGCTGGCAATGGCAGACACCTCTTTCACTTTATATATCAATTAATTAATTAATTAACAAAATAAACATTCTAAAGTAGCTTTAGAATGTGAAGATTTTCTCAACTTAATTTCTTGTTTCAAAAGTCCAGATTATCACAGATGTTCAGATTCTCAGGAATCACATAAATTTCTAAAGTGAGCATTATCATTTGGATTTTCCAAGTACTTCCCCATTTACATGTACTTTCACATTCCTTTTTCGTTTCCTTTGGATCCTTTCAAAAAGTTTTCCTTTATAGCATTAAACTCTATGTCGACGACTCAAGACGCAGAGAATCTTGAGGTTCCACTTTCATCATTCTAACTCGCAAGTGGGATTTCCGCTTTCTGAAATAGAAATCCTCAGAAAGCGGAAATCCCAGCAGACCAAGAACTAGACGAAACTGAATGATCCAAATACGAACTTGTATTCTATTCTACCTACTCATCGCAAACCTAGTGGCAAAAGAAAGAGAAAAAAAGAAGATAAATAGTAGAAATGAGGCTTAGTGAGCAATGTATATGCCCGTTAAATTACGTTCTTAAAATAAACAAATAAATAAAATTTGAAATGTACAAAGATCTCCACTAGCAAAATACACATTTTTTCCCAGCTGAGTTCATGTTACAAAAACCATTTATTTTGCTGAGTCAAAGGCTGAGATGTAAGTCCAAGCCCAATGCATCGTCGAAGCTGGGCCCAACATCCCCCTTCGTGAACCTACTCAACGACGGCCCATCAGCTCTCCCGTGGGCCCGGCTCTGTTGTAGTACCTGATGATGAGCCGGCCCCATTGACGTCAATGCGGAATCCCCTACACCGCCACCGTAGGAAAAACTCCCTGCAGCCCTCCCGTGATTGGTCGCCGCGGGAAACACGCACCCGTGCGATACATGAAACGGGGTGGCCGCGCGCTGGACGTAAACCCACGACGGGTTTGCCGGAGACGCCGCCGGAACCATCACGGATCCGGCCTGAGAGAGGAGGTGAGGCGGCGGAGCGAAGGCGGAGATGATGGGGTTTCGGGCGTAGGAGACGGTGGCGTTTCTGCTGGCTTGGAGCTGAGCTCGCTTGAGCTGCTGGCGCTCTTTCTTGTGGGCGTTCTGGTGGCCACCGAGGGCTTGGGAGTTGGCGAATTCACGGCAGCAGTACTGGCACTCATATTTACGGTCACCGGAGGTGGAGAAGGGGGCGGAATCAGGTGAGTCGGAAGGGGTTGTGGTGGTCTTGGTGGAGTCGAGGACGGCTGATGATTCTACGTCGTCTTCTTGGACATTGAAACCGAAGAGTTTTAAGCGCGTAGTTGTGTTGATGGTTGGTTTGGGTTCATAGTGAAGCTCTGCAGCCTCGGCCATGCTTGCTTTTAAGAGAGAGAATTGAAGTGATGAGAGGGAGAGAGAGAAGGAAAGGGAAATGGTGGATGCAGGGGAGTTGTTGCATGTGTTGGGGTATTTATACACAGGATAACAAAAAGAGGGTCTTCAATTCAATAAAAATTTAATTAAAAACAATTATTTTAAATTGTTAATAACAATTTTTAGAGGTGTTTGATTTTTGTAGTCCAATCCAACCCACCAATTAGTTCGGCTTTTAAAATAATCTTAATTATTCGATTTTCAAAATTAATTTTCACATTTTATTTTTCAAAAATCAAACTCAGGACTTTAAAGCATAAATTGTGAATGATCCGACCGATCTCCTCTAAGGATTTTACCCTTTAATGATGTAATTTAGTTGATTGGAATCGTACATGTATAAAATATGTATGTGTATATATAGGCGGTAGACTGTGAGAGAGAGAGAGATGGTTGCGAGTTGCGGACATCCCAAGGGGAATAAAGTGAGAGTTTTGTAATGTAAAAATGTAAAGATGTAAAGATTTAATGATGGGAACACGACCCAAGGACATTAGGGCCCAAGGACTGCACTTGTCTTGCCACTTAATCTACTTCTTTTCAATTCTTTCACTTCTGTTTCTTTCTTTCAATACATATCAAGGTGAAAGAATGCCCTTTGCTTGACATGATAGGCTTTCAAATTCAAAATTATAATTCAATACCGCTATTTAGATGTACATTACCGATCACGTCGTTGAAACATACTCTCACGGATCATTTTTACTTCTCTCACACCTTTTTGGATTTCGGCCGTCGGATCGGATGAATTGAAGAAGATCTAACGGACATAAGTAAAAAGGGATGTGTGTATAGCACACCCCATTAGTTATATACAAATTCATCTGCATCAAAGAATCTGATAGTAACGCGATTTATTTTGTATTTCTAAATAACATTACTGGTTACATGATTGACTTTGTCCACTACTGTTTCATCCAGGAAGTGCTTAATCAACCACCATCTTAATTTCTTATTATTATTATTATTATTATTATTTGTGGTTATTATATTTTAAGCCAAACAAGCTATGTGATTAACTTGTAATTTCATTTTCTATGAATTGGACCAGGACCATTATGTTTCATATGAGCCACTCACTTAGAGGATTATCAGCCACATGGGAAAAAAAATAGGGTTAGAAAAGTCTGGATGCATGTAATTTTACTTAGTGCATGGGCCAGTACGACTAGCTTTGCTTTCTGTCAGTGACGATGGGAACTTTGGGGAAGATGACCAATCCCTATCTAAAGAAAATAATGTTTCATCAAATTAAGAAACTTTGCCTGGAGATTGGAGAACCTCTCGTGCCTTCTACTAAAAAATCTCTGTTGGGCGACACGTCCTACACTTCATGACGAGTACACTATTCTTATTTAATGTTCGTTTGGAAATGATTTTTTAGAATTAACTTGTATTTTTATTATAAATTTATTTTAAAAATATTTTCATTATAAACGTTTTTAGTTATTTTTAAAACTCTTCAAACGAGCTCTTATAATCCTATATATTTATCAAATCAATTGTACACTATTATTTATAGTCTTATATACTCCTTGCCATAGTGTAAGTGAATTTTACCTAACTATAACATGAAATTTATTATAATAGTATCTCAAATTGATTGCACATTGTTGTAAATTTTAATTTTTATAAGTTATAGGGCATGATGAACTCGAGATACTGTTTTATGACATCTTCGTTGCATAATGTCTTTGAAGCTAAAAAAACTGTAAAAATACTACTTTTCGGATTAGGTTTTTTAGTACGTACAAACTAAGTTTTTCACGTTTTAAAAACTTGGGTAAAATTTGGAATCTCGTACTCTGTGGGGGACGAAACTCGATGAAGCAACATGAAGCCCATTTCTCTGTTTCCCCTGACCCCAACTGCTCCTTCAACTGCTAGAAGCTTAGAAAATTTAAAATCCCAAAACTTGTAACATCCACTCTCTCTCTCTCTCTCTCTCTCTCTCTCTCTCTCAATAATGAAACTTGAGTTTCCAAATTTACTCTGGCGTCATGGTCCCGTTAGATGGCTCCGGGGTGCTCAATCTCAGGAGCCGACAGCACCCACCAATGACCCTTTCCCTTCCCTCCAAAGTCAAAACTTTATGCATGCAAATATGCAAAGTCCAAGTGTTTCATGGTTTATGGCACTCGCGATGGGTCCCGCGTCAAGAGACGGATTCAAACTGAGATCTCCTACCGTCGGCTTGCCTCTACTCCAGTCTGCATGGCCCACGTGTCACCCTCTGCTCATCTTCCATATCTAAACCCTAGTGACGGCAATGATGGCAGTATCGTGAATAAAGTCAACATGGGAAGCTCTTGTAACTCAAGCTAGGGACCCCACCGTTACGTGTTGATGATAGATAGTAGTTTAGGATGTTTGCGTGATTGACGTTGAAATCCATATAAGTATACTTAATCAAATGAATAATCAATGAATGTGATTTACTTTTTCTTTGCGAGAGATCTCTGCGAATCTTACTAAGTTACTAACTACGAGAGAAAATTATGAAGACAGACAAGAAGTTGGCTTTCGTAATCTCCCACTTCCAGAGCATAAAGTTGCTTAATTTGTGATTAGTATATATTATTTTCAAAAGCACCCTATAAACCCTAACCCTAATAAGTCTTCATCACAACTCCACATCTGACCCACCTTGTCTCCTCTTTCCTCTTTCCTTAGTCAAATTTTCCCATACAAGAAAAATCCCCTCGATTCCATGTACCCCATCATCATCTGGACCACCTTTCGAGTGAGAGCTTGCATTCTTTTTCGACCGTTAGATTTCACAATTAATCATGTGTTTTTTTGTTTTGTTTTGTGATCTGGATAACAATCATGATTACTGATATTATATACCACAAAACAACAGGCACCATTACAAAGCTTAAATATGACCTAGATATGCTATTTTAATTAGGTAAACAAAAGTCAATCACTCCATCATTCATGGTTCATCGTATTGGTATTTAACTTGTTCACCCTCTACCTAAATATCTAGACTTCATTTTGTTTATAGGGAGGGCTTCAATCACATCTAATGAACTGAACTACCTTGGCTGATAATCGTTTTTTACGAATTATTCGTGCAAAAAGTTTCAAACAATTTGATTGTCATCACGACTATTATAATGTTCATTCTATTTGTTTGATTGCAGTTAATAACTAGATAGCTTTTTTTTTTAATCGAGTAATGTTTTTCAATCATTTAGTTTTCTACTAACTAAAGTGTGGGAAAAAGAAATAGAGTTACTGATTAATTTGAATAATGATCCCACAAGCGACTCATTTCGTTTGTTAAGAGGAGAGATGATTCCTTCATCAAAGCAGCATGCCAATTTGTACAAGCAGGTAGGAGATGACAGTTGAGACTTGTGATGGGCCATTCCTGTATAGTTTTATGTGGGTCCATAATGCTGAAGTCTCGAACATGAAACATAGATGAGTATATTGATAAGGAGGAGGGGGGAATGAGTATCTTTTTTCGGATTCCTGAAATTCATAAATCATATTTATTTATCGTAAATTATATAGTTAAAAGTTATTTTAAATTTTTTTATTTAAAATTAGATACAAATAACACTTGAAGAAAATTGATCTTACAATATATAATAAACGAACAGAATTTATGAACTTCGAAAATCCTCACGTTGGATATTGTTCTGAATTATTGTACTAAATACTACTGCACATTGATTTAGGACTTGGGATCGGGAATATCTCTGCATTAATTAGTGTGAAATGATGCCTTTCTACTAATTAAGCCTAACAACTTTTTTGCTTTATTAATTGGATCCAATGATTCTGTGCCCTTTGGGTCGGTCTCCCTTATCTATCAGTGACTTTGAGTGTCGATCGAGTCACACTTGAGGGGAGGGTAAACAAAACCAGGCCAACTAGCTGGGGTTCTCAAGAAATGGGGCTCACCTTGTGCGTCCCGAAGCAACCTTCTCATTTACATATGCATGTCTGTACTATTGAAGAGTTCATTTCGTACCGCTAGGGTTTGCAGCTTCACCTTATATAACTCTGCAAGTGAACTGTTTTCCATCCAAAGGGACTTTGCTATTTCTTTTTCTTAATGTTTGCTCAGTGACACGGGATACATTTAGACTTCCTTTTTATTAGAATTGAATCCCAGACTTTCATTTTGTAATAGAAATAAATATTACGATACCGTAGCGCTGGTAATTGAATGAACGTTACAATTTATATATAAAAGAAGCTCGTTCTTGAATAAAGTTCTGCACTTTTCTCTTTCAATGCATGGTCATTGAAAAAGAAAAAGAAAATCTTTGGGACATAAAAGTCGAAGCACCGATCAAACATGCTGCACAAGAGGGGAGATCGAGCAATGGCTTAACTGGAAGCTAAAATATAATGTAATGTAATGCATGTTGCAGGACGACGGGTGACATAGGCACAGGGGTTTCTCCACTGATGGAGGGTTAGGCATGTGAAGCTGCATCTACTTGGTTGATCAAACTCTGGCAGGGCCCGCGCACATTAGGGCACGTTGGGACCACCTCAATTTCCAAGTTTTGTGACATTGGACCTACAAAGTGCAACTCCCTCTATCTGTCTGTCAAAGAAGGAGTGTTTAAGTTAATTAGTAGTCGGGGTGGTGAGAGGATTGTCCAATCACTAATGCTGATTAATTAACAACTGTCTACTTAACAATGGGTTTCTTGTTCTTGATGTTGTAATGGTTTCCACCATCTAAATATAAAACATATTTTAGGGCCTTAATCATGCTTTTTTGTTTGTTGTTGATTGAAATGATGCCAATATTATCGTTTTAAGATTGCCTAAATCTCAAGCATGGCCCACCTAGTTGTGCTTAAACCAATGACAATTGACAAGACAACATCGATTGTATTAATTAAACAAGAGAGATTAGTATTTAAGACATGATCCCGTATCATGTTAAAACCCCATTAACTTTCTAATCACCTTTATTTTTGTTTCTTTTTTGCAACCATTACTTTTGGAAGGATCCAAAAAGGATAAAAAGATAACCCCAATGTGTGTGACTTGGGTTTCAAGTTGGAAATCCCTTTTATGGATGTGTTTAGGGAATTTTCAAGGGAAACAATATGGGTGACTCAATGAGCCTCTTTCAAGTGACACTACCTACTTCTTCTTTTTTTAATAAAATAATGGTGAAGGTTGCGTGGAGTTACCTTTAAGTCATGTGAATTGTGAGGTGGCTCTCTCTCTCTCTCTCAATTATGTAACTAATACATACCATTATTAATTAATCCAACTTAATTAGAGCTAAACCCTAGGATATTAAAGTCTAGAATGTTTTATATATATAAATAATTAAGAGCATTGCTACATGAAGTCCATCAAACTTTAGGGTTTTAAAAAAGAAAAATTAATGAAAAGGGTTTGAAAGTTTTGAGTTTTAACGATAAGGACAAAATAAAAGATAAAATGAATAGTTTCAGGATTGACTTTTTAGTGTAAATTATGATTTTTCGTTAAAATAAAAAGTACCTAGAGTTTTTGTCACATCCCGGCCCGGGGTCCATCACATCCCGAGCCCAACCTCCGCCGTAACACGATATTGTCCGCTTTGGGCCCCGATCATGTCCTCACGGTTTTGTTTTTGGGAACTCACACAAGAACTTCCCAATGGGTCACCCATCATGGGAGTGCTCTCGCGCACTACTCGCTTAATGAACTTCGAAGCCAGTGAGCTCCCAAAAGGCCTCGTGCTAGGTAGAGATGAGAATATACATATAAGAATCACTCCCCCGGGCGATGTGGGATCTTACAATCCACCCTCCTTAGGGGCCCAACATCCTCGTCGGTGTGGATGCAAATTTCCGCCGCTTTCTTCTTGGACAAAATTGCACCTACAAAACAATTAACACTTTTGGTCAAGGCTAAAAGCCTCACGCGCCCACGATGAATTGGGGGGCATTTGGCCGAAGAACCTCCGATGCCAAAGTTAGAATTTTGAGAGAAAAAGTGTTTGAAGAGTTTTTGGGATTTTTGCAAGAGTGTTGGCATGATTTTTTGGTAAAAATGGGAGCCTATTTATAGGGATAGGCCGGTCCTCTTTGGAGAAAGAGTGGCTAATTAAACATAAGGGGAATGTTTTGGTGGTTATAGAATATTTAGAATAAATAAATAATTAGGTTATGTAATAACTAGCTAATTGATTTAGCTAAAAAGGGAAATTAGGTAAAAGATATATGGGGTGAAATAAGTTTTGAGAGTAACCTTGTAGAAGGGATTTGATGAGATAGGTTTTGAATTGTTATTTATTTTGGGCACTTTTGATTTGGTTGAGGGATGATTGCCCGCTGCTTGCGAGTAGAAATCCCGTTACGCCTCAAAGGTATTTTTGTACTCTTTTGTCCAAAAAGTCACGTGTCGCCTTGTGATTATTTTTGGCTCCACAGTCGGCACACCACGATCATGGTTTGGCTCTGATACCAAATTGTCACATCCCGATCCAGGGTTCACCACTATATAAGGATCACTCCCCTAGGCAATATGAAATCTTACAGCTTTTTGTTAAAATTTCTAAAATCCATAATTTGAAGTACTTGAATTAGTTTGGAGAAGAAGGACTTTAGTCAATCAATGAGACAAAAACGATGTGGCATGTTTTTGAAAGAAAAAAATTGAGAAATAGAGACACCTAGACGGCTACACAAAAAACACACCCAAATAACATATAACCCAAACAACACATGTAGCTGGGAGACACCTGCACATGACATGACAAAAAACACATTTGAAAATTCTCCATTAAATTCTGCTGAATAACTGCTCCCTACCTCGTGCGGTGCCACAAGTTCAATGCCATTAGGCCATCTCCAGGACGGCTACACGTAGTCTTTAGTTATATTTTAGCTTTGTAAAAATTGACTTTAGTGCCAATTTTTTTCATCTCCAACCATGTAAGGTTATATTTTATTTTTCTATATATTTCATTACTTTTTAGAGACAAACTTAATCTGATTCTTTTTAGTTCTTTGGTTGGAGACTGATTTTGTCAATTTTAGGGTTAAATGTGGCCTATAGCCCTTGACTATAGATGACCTTAGGGTTCTACCAAGTCTATCCACATTGACGAAGTGACCACTTCATTTTTCTCAATCTTTTTTTTTTATTGTGAACTAATTTGAAATATTTAGTAGTAAACGATTCTCACATTCAGTACAAAAGTGTACACGACATCGAGTAAAATGAAATCACATAAAAGTTATATATTTTTGTAAGAAGTGCTCTCCGAACAATGTGGTTGAAACTTGAAACACCCCTAAACAAGTGTTTTCTCCAAATCTGGGTGCAAACCACCACATGAAGTTATAAAACAAACAAGGTGGCAACTATTCAGAACCTACTGTTCCTGAACATGGGGATCGAATCTAGCACAAGATATATATGTATTTATATACATATGCATGTACATAAAAGGATCCCATAGATTTTTATGCGCATGTGGGACTTGGTCTTAGAAAATGGGTTTAAGCATTTACTAATCTACATTCTAATCATGATCCGCTTAATTAAATTAAACCAAGAACACTCGGATAAACAATCCCATGAATTCTGCAGCAATTTGTCCGACTCTCATGGCTTTCATTAAAAACAAGATCCAAGTGGTTGCATCTGTCTAAAGTTCTGAACCGCAGACCTGAAAACATCGGTCAAGACAAACTTTTGGCTTGATTAAAAATTGAGTTTGAAAGAATCCTTGGCTTGCTAATTAGGTTTCCCTGATGTGGCTGGTTTTTGGCCAATCCAAAATAGTCCACGCGCAGATAACCTAAGACTTTGTTTACTATTCTTAGTGGTCCCTTTTTTTAAGGAAAGATTAACGTTTTCCATAGTTGTTTACGGTGGCGAAGTCATAAATTTTGTTAAAAATGATCAATTTTAAATTACTATAAAATTAGGATAAATTGAGCTTATACATGAAAATTACTTAAATAATGATCATAAGTATCAACTTATTTAGCGTAAAAATATTCCAAAGTATCCAACCTTGATATCGTTATGATTTAATTATATACATTATAACAGACGACGCTTTACAACAATGACGGAAAATAATTATGCTTACACACCTTGGTGTGAATTTGAATAAAAGTAATTGGATATGAGTACGAGGACTTGAAATTAAATATCTTTTATTTGATTAAGAGGCAAAGAATGAAAGTATGAAATTAAGTGTTGGACCCTCATCTATGAGCAAATTACATTTGTTGGACCCTCCTAAGCTTTAAGTGGCTCAGCCAGTGGTTGTTTAAACCAATATATTTGTTGATTGATTGAAGCAATTATATACTATGAAGTGTTATTGAGATAAATTTATGTAGGATGCTTGATTAGATCGGTTTTTATACTTGATAGACCAGCGTGAGGTCGAATAAAACTAAAATAAAATTTATAGATAATTTTATACTTACGTAAGAAGTGTCTTACAAATAACGTAACTAAATACCCTCTCATGGGCCATGCATTAGCACAGCACTAACCATGCATGAGCATAAATAATCTCTGCTATTTACATTTTTTATAGAAAACAAATTATAAAATGCAATTTGTATTAATTTTTTCTCCTCCGTTGTGGGTATTCTAATAGTGGGCCCAAATTCATACTCACTAGTCATAACTCATATAGCCCATTCGGACTCTACTACATCGTAAATGCTGTGATCCAAATCTCAATGGGCTTGTAATATGCATTGTAAAAACTTTTGGCCATCATCATACGGTTACGCTGACGAAAGTCTAACTTTACATCGATACAATAAAGTTCGGGGAGAGATTGACTACTCTTACCATCAGCATTACGACGTACCCACAACCTCAGGTTGAAAGGACTTACATGTGACACTTAATTGCCAGCTGCCACCGATATGAATTTACTTAAAAATTTACAAACTGCATACCAAAGAAAACCACTGATAGCGTGGGATTGATCTTGGGTTGGAGGTTAAACCATGAACACGCCCTTACCAACTGAATCAACGGAAATTTACGTTGGAAAATCTAATTTTATGATTGTATTTGTTCGTACACAAAATATGTTGTGATTAAACTGAGAGTTAATACGTCATGACCAAGATATAATATTTAATAAATAGATAAGGTGTATAAAATAAGTGAATTGGTACTAATACTGCGTGGTGGTGTGAGAGTGACGCTGAAAAATACGGTAAAAGGCGCAAAACTGAAAATTTGAGGAATCATAACTAGAATATGTTTGAAATGAAATGGTGCATAAACATGGATAATTCACGAGAGACTTGAGGATTATGAAATTTAATAATTTATACAGAAGCAAAACTACAACATATGATAACACCAAGAACAACAATGGGGCAAACCTATAAGAGAAAAATTTCAAAGAAAAGATGATACAAGACGAGCCTATACGCAACAGAACTTCGCAAGCATTTGACACGAATGGATATTGAAACATCTCAAATAATAAAAAATATTCCAGACAGACGGATTCTCAACCAAGTTTTTTATCTGATCCTTTGAGGTTAAGATTGAACCATTTCTTCTTACCCGACTTATCCTTCCCGTCAGGGCCTCCGTCTTCCACTGGGCTCTCCGCCTTTGAATCCTCGCCGGGATTTTTGCTAGTGCTGCTGTTAGCCATACCACTACCACCACCCACGATGATACTGTTTGCCCTGGTGATGGTGAAAGAAGAATGGATATGGTCTCTCTGTTTCAGCAGCTCATCTACCTGATTTAAGTAGAATTACAAGATCCAATCAGAAAACAAATACGGAAGAAAGAAGGGGATAGTTTAGATATGAGATGATAGCAACAAAGTCTTCCATTGATTAAAACAGAGAGGGGTGAAGTTTAAACCTAGAGACTAAGTCCCTCAAATTCCATTAAAACCAGACCAGCTGGCGAGGATTGGGAAAACCGGACCGGCTGGGAGAGTGAACTTTACTACCCAACCACATCAGATCACGGAGTCTGAAAGTATTCGACGGATTGTGGTGACGAGGGGAAGCTGCTACACATTTTCCCGAAAGTAATGCTTTGCTCAAATTGATATCTGAGAGGCCACTTAGACACTACCATCAAACTTCATTGATGGTTTTTTCTTTTAACTGAAACCCAAAACCTGGCCTAGAATCTAGACTCGGTAAAGAAGAGAAGCATAAAAGAAGTTCACACATACTACTTAGAATTTCATGTTAATAGTGAGTATGTTTATGCATGCATCCATGCTTAGCAGTGTTACAATTTACAAATGACGAGAACCATGCACAACCAAAACTTACAGATTGCTTTTCTTGGGTGTATCTGTTGGTCACTTCTTGAAAGCGTTGCAATGCCTACATAACATTACAGAAAACTTGTAAAAATAAACATGATCAATTCCTATTACAAGCCACAGCCAGGAAAATCCAGACCAATACCTTCCTGTATTCTGTCTCAAATTGACGAAGTTCATTTCTCTTTCTTAAAATCTGAGCCTCAATCTCTTTAAGCTTCTCCGTCGTATCCTCGTATGACCTTACACAAAGTGCCTCAATTGTATAGCTAGCAGTCTTAAAAAAATTGTCTCCTGAAGAAATATCAGTGGAGGTTAAACAACGGGATGACCAACGATTAATGACAACCCCAAAAAGCAAAAGAATAAGGGACCAAATCAAAGGTCAGACCATAAACGGCGAATATATGAGTGCCAGCTTTTAGTTCTGAAACCTCACAAGGTTGAAGACCTTCCAACCTCTTAAAGAAAGCAGCCTCAGGGTCCTTTGCCATAGCCAACTGCACCATTAAAACCATACAACATCATTTTGAGCCATAAATAGAAATTTACTAAATCGCCACTTCTCAGGCCCATCCAGAAACAGCAGGAAACAAACTTTAAGAAAAGAAAAATCAGTGTCCTGCATACCGCATTCAAAGTCGAATCCATTCTGTATACTTGAAAATGCAGAAAATACATCCCTGCAGACGTTATTTTGCCTGTCTTCTCACTATCTTCCTGTACATAGAAGCAATAATGATCATATTTCCTATATCCATGTGCAAGTGCCACAAATTAGAACATAGCTGGTATTGACAAAACAAACACATAGTAATTGATACCTAATCCAGTCATGAAAAGAAAAGAAACAATGCTGTAACATTGATTTGTGACTTGCTACAAAGCAAATTAGAAGACACATAAAAAATTAAAATAGCTTATAAATAAGAAGTTAATCAGTGGACTGGTCTGGATAAAATGCATTGTAGAATAATGCAGCGCAACACCTATATAGACATTATCTATCTTAGAAACACCCTAAAGTTTCCCTTTCCTCATAAGTTTTCTTAAAAGGGCTTACTTGAACATACGTTGCTTCAGTCAAACATGGGGAGATTGTTCATGACAAGATCATGACTGGTTAAAATTACTTTTCATAACAGGTTCAATAGAGGTTCGGTGACCACTAGATCCGTTCAAGTTGTGTGTGCATGTGTACTGTCGGCACACTAAAGCAGACAAGTAGAAGCCAACCAAGTTTAAATCTCAAATGATTTCAGGAAATTTACTCCAATGGATTTCAAACATGATTATAAAAAAGAAATGAGGTGAAGCATCGGAGAATAATATGAAGTACCTGTAAGGCTTAAACCATAACCACCATGGACATCTTGCTCGAAATAAAGTAACTGCACATCACAACAGTTTGATTGAAATGTAAGTAAGGGTCCTAGTAATACCAACAAAGCAGATACATTGAATATATGCTTCATGGTACATCGTCATCAACAGGATGCAGAAAAGGATATATGTATCTGTATATCAATTGGATATATGTATGTATATATATATATATATATATATATGCACCTTAAATTTGCTTTGTGCAGTCGAGGTAACTCTAACTACAATCCCCGATTCGGCTTGTTGCTCACTGATTGTTACACCAAAAAAGTGCGCACACTGTTTTTCCACCTGCAGCAAATCACAAAATATGTAAAAGATGCACCAAATGCACTACTGTTTCATAGTGATACGAACGAAACAACACCTTTCCACTAACTGAAGTTCCAATTGGGAGAGGTCTGACTGTAACTGTACCATTAAGAGCTTCTTCAAGTACATTGGCGGAAATTGTCGTCTTGATAGGGACACCCAACTTGCTATAACGAATAAAATGATTATGAAAAGACAATGATCCGAAACACACACAAATATCTAATAATATAATACCTGAATAAAGCAGCAAACATTGTATTGACAGTCCCCAGGTTTGATAAGTCAATTTCCATGTCCATGGCATCAGCATCAAGAGCCTGAAACAACATAAACAATTAAAATTCAAACTCCATGTAGACAAATGAATGTAATTTACAATAGTCAAATCTGAATAGAAGTATTGACTGATGCATTCCTTAAAATTACACAGTAGACCCAAACAAATGAAATCAAGAATCTACTCAGCAGTATATATGTTTATTGAGGGTTTGGGGAGAGGGATGGGATAGAATAATGAGCTAAACTAAAAAAGCACCTCAAACCCTGCACTGTCGTACTGCCTCCTCTTCTCTGGATCCGACAAGATGCTATACGAAAATGCAACCTCCTTGAAATGTTCTGAAGCTTCAGGATTGTTGGTATTCTTGTCTGGATGATACCTTTTTCATAATTTGGTTCAAAACAAGATTGTATGTGAAATATGTCTCAGAATAACATTCGAATTATTAACATCACGCTGAATGGACAATCATGCATACTTTCATCCATTGTAATGATCATATGCTATAAACTATGTGAAACACGAAAAACAAGAAAATATTGCGTAGAACCATGGTTACATTCATGAATTGGGGTCGTTTTACATCTATCAAGGGAAAAAAATGTAAGACTGATGAGTGAGGGAGGGAGCTTTTGGGCATCAAGTAACAATTACATATGCTGATGCTAAAATTCACTTGGCATTCAAGATTGTTCATCGTCTTTGAGGCATTGACATAGATACATGCATGCATGGGGCACCACACAGCAAACACAGCATGGACATCGGATTCCTTCTGCATAACGTATATGTTTCTAAATAATTCTAGTTCCAATTTTAACCAGTAGATACTGACAGATCCCGCAGAAGGATTAAAAACACGGTAAGGCAGCTCAGTTACCACTTTCATGGCACAATCATTTCTCCATGATAAACAAATTATTAACACAGCTCGAATGGTGAAGATCAACTCCAAGCAAAATGGCTAAACAAAACTAGAATAAAGACTTGCTAAATCAAATCAATCGCCTTCAACAAAACGCAATGCACAACCACCACAAACAATTCAAATTCCACACACTAAACCACATTTTCGGCACATGTTCGAAAGCTCGAGTTTGAACATATGTCACTCTTGCCTATAACCTTGATCGTAGTAACAATATCCTAATTCCTCACTGAGCTGAAATCAAACACTAAGCCTACAATAATAATGAATAAAACCGAACATTTGAATTAAACAATTGAAGGGAACTGAACTTACTTGAGAGCAAGCTTTCTGTAAGCGGTTTTAATCTCCTGGTCAGTCGAATCCCTCAAAACGCACAGCACCTCATAGGGGTCCCGCCGTATCGCCGGCGCCGACGTCCCTTCCAATTTCGAATTAGTCCCCATCTCTCTCTCTCTCTCTCTCTCTCTCTCTCTCTCTCTCCAAAGAAAATTCTACTTTACAATCTGGAAATTAGAGCAATCTCCTCCGAAGCAGCCGAGTTGGTCTAATCATGAAAGAATCGAATTGAAAAGCAATAGTAAAATTGCAACTTTTGGACGCCGAAGCGCGCAATTCAAAGTCGTATTGGATCGCTCTCTTTTTTCTGATCTCGGGAAATGAAGAGGGGATGAGAAATTCTATGGCGAACGGTCAAGGAATTGGAACAAAAAATTGATCTAATCCAAACGAGGCCTAATGGCTGAAAGAAAGAGAGAAATAAAAGATAAATTAGGGTTTTGTACCATTTTCGCGTGTGAGAGAGGGAGGGAGAGCTTGAGGGAGATGGAGAAGACCCAAAGCCAACACACTTGCCTTGTCTTCCCTTTGCAAGAATTTACACAAACATCACCTGATCTTTTTTTTAAATTTCCTCTCTTTTTTTGTTTTATGGGTGTGCAATCGCCATCTAAAGAATTGTTTTGTTTTGTTAAATCCAGGGTATTTTTGTCTATTTAATATCTAAAAAATTATTTATCCTATCTCAAATATATACGAAAAAAAATAAAAAACAACTAGACTCAATAATCTCTTTTTCATTCAACTTAAAAAAAAAATTCACAAATAAGTCCCCCTGACAACTTTAAATATTGGAGAAAGATAGAAGTGTCACACTTTTTAATCAGTTCGGCCGGCCCGGCCCAGCTCACGCTAAACAAACCATAGAAATGTAATTTAAGTTCTGATTTAATACTGAGGTGATTCTGAAAAAAAAAAAAAAAATAAAAAAGTAGGTATGGGAGCTTTTTTATATTTGGTAAACATTCAACTTCAGTTTTTTTTTTCACAGTTTTGGGTGAAAAAAAAGCCAAAAATACAAAGTTGCAAAACCCAACTTTAAAAAACCAGCTTTTTTCACATCTATTTTACATAAAAATTTATCAAACACTATAATACTATTTTTTTTCAAAAGCACTATTACAAAAAAATTTACCAAATACGCTACTGCTTTATTTCACAGCTACTTATTCTCAAAGTACAGCAGAGCAGTTTTTTTTCAAAACACAACAATACCAAACTAACTCTAACTCACTTGCGAGGTACATCCAGTCTAAATGCTGTCCATTTTCCCTTTTTATGTGAACATTAACGATGGCCAAAGTTAAATTGAATTAGCTATAGTGGTGCACATAATTTACAAAGCCACGTGTGAGTTGTAATGGTATGCGACTGCTTTGACGTCCCCGTTTCATATAAGTCATTCTCCAGGAAAATGTATTTACACACTCGTTGGAAAACATGGCAAGTCCATAAGCCATCAGTTGTGTGATGTTAAGCAGTGGGAGTTGGAGTCAACCCTGATAACCTTGGTGTTATAGGATCCACAAGTCCTGCACTTATGGTACAGCCAGTGGAACGGCGCCGTCCCCTTCTTATCACAGTCGTTGCACAGTATGTCCTGGAGCAGTATACCAAAAATCAATGCTTTCCTTGGGACAATGAAGATGATGAGGGGACAACGCAACAAATGGGAGAAAAGCATTGGAAAATTTACCTGACAACGATCCCTGTATTCTTCTGGGAGTTCCTCCGAAGCCAGTAGTGCATCAAGCATGCCAAAATAAACCTGCAAGGCAGTCAAAATCTTTATAGATTACAGGCTTGCAAAGGGGAGTTCCCATCATTCAAACAAAAAGGTAAATCGTTACCGCCATATCTCCCATGGATTTGCTACAAATTGGGCAGATGTAATGGCTGCAAGTGTATGCCTGACATGATGGATAAGGGAACACAATTACATTATTGATCTTTCCTCAAACAATTGTCCTTTAATTAGAGATAGATTTGGAGTAAAACGGGAGTAGGAACTGAAGAAAAGAAGCCCAAGAGGAAAAAGAGAAGAATGAAAACCTGGAAGCAAGCTGAATGCATGTAATGGCCACAAGGAAGAGCTCTCACAGTTGCACTTGATGTAAACAAAAAGTCGCAGCAGATGGGACAGTTTATTTCAAGACCTTTTTCCCTACATTTGTGATCCAGTAACTTCATCCCCAGGCAACAATTGCACGTCATGCAATGAAAGAAGTCGATACCAAGTCCCTTCCCAACACGACATAAATTGCAGAAGGGACAATGATAAACAGTCCTGATATAACCGAAAAAGATGAGGTGAGAAACCCAAATTTGCAATGAAAATTCTAGGTTCATAAATAAGTAGTACCGAGAGCACTAAATGATAAAGGTGTATGGTATATGTCTATGTTTGACTCCAACCCAGACTTGCCCACCAGCAAAGTTCGCATTCCACCAGTTTATGTATAAAAGGGTGGTGCTATCTACACACCCATTTTTACCTCTCACACACCCTTCTCAATTTCCGGCCGTCAAATCGAATGAATTGAAGAAGATCAATGAAAAAAAAAATTAACAAGGGTGTGTGAGAGGTAAAATGGGGTGTGTGAATAGCACTACCCATCTAAAAATGATGAATCTTGAGAATCCAAGTTAACATAACCTAGTTTCATTTGGAGGAAAAATTCTGACTGAAGTATGCACCTTTCATCATCAAAAAACTTGCAAACACTACAATAGTGCTGTGCCATCGAGAATCCATTACAGGAAGGTGTCGTGCAGACTGGTCCAACAGGCTGAATTTTCAAGCAGCGCATGCACATCATTTCAGATGTAGCCTTCCTGCAAATTAATCAAAATAAACATGAATGAGCAATGTCCATTCACCAACAAAATGTCCAATAGAAGAGAAAGAAATGAAGAGTATATAATTACCGATCCATTGAATGGTCGCTCACGTTATCATGGCAGAACCTACATGTAAATAACTTGCCACAGCAAGCAGCACGGACTTTGCAATTTCTTTTATAATGCTCACATCCAAACACTTGTTTCTCTGAATCACGAAATGACGGTGAACATCCAACCAAATCTTCACCGTTTGAACCTTCGATTGCAGATGCTTGAGGTGACTTCTGCTGAGAAGCTATCCATCGACTATCATGACCCATTACTTGATCAGAACAAGTGAAATGCAGCATGGATTTACAAGGCTGAAGATAAGTGTTCGTGAAATAATTAAAACATGAACATACCTGGTCATTAGATTTTGAAGCAGATATGCTTTTCTTCTTGGATCAAGAGTTGAATCCCGAGAAACTTTTCTTACTTCTGATTCAAGCTCATTCTGATTCATCCTAAATATATCTTTCCATCCAGGTTTAAATGTGTCATCAGTATATTCGAAGCTTTCACAGGCCTCTGAACCTGAAACGGTAGATTTGAAGGGCATGAGAAAGTTTTTACATTAATGTAATATCTACTACACAATAGAATCATATAGATTTCAAGAAGTAATGACTACGCATTTATCAAAAATGCATAGCCTCTATACCTCAGCAATTTCTTTCAAATAACCATAAAAGTAAATTCTGGACAATTTATAACTAGACAGCAGCAAGAAAAGTATCATACAGACGTAACAGACCTAAAGATGTGCAACTTTCTGGTGTTTCTGTATGTGAAGATGCAGCTGGAGTTCCATCCCACCATTCATTAAGCCACTCACTGAACATAGTATTTTTGGTTGCTTGCTTCCATGTTTCCATCAATTTATTTTGCTCTTGCTGAGTAAGAGCATCAGTTACCCACGGCAACATTGATTGAAGAACCTCTGCTCCTGTAGTACCAATTATTCTACCAACAATTTTATCTTGTTCTTCCACAGAAAAATGTTTATCAAACAATGGCCACAATTCAAGTTCTTCACGGAAAACATGGTGATCCAATGTCACTCTTATGGACTTGCACATGCCCTGAAGTTTTGTGGCTAGTCCATTGTATTTTCTCAGCGTATCATCACGCTCGAAACAATCCAAGCTAATCTGAGTTGAATCATTGGACACATTTCCAATGCTCATCAATTCATTAAGTTGTGAAAGCTCAGAAAGAACAGATGAAATATCCTCAAACAGTTTCTCTTCCTGCTTGTGGTCCAGAGTGTAAGCATGGCTAACATTATGAAGAGTCTCTTTTGCTTCTAATGCTGGAAATACAATATCGTCCTCTGCATTACTATGAGCTCTGTATAGACCCCATAACAAACGAAACCTACCAGTAAAATGCCTAATAAAAACATCATTACAATCATTAAGCTTTCCAGATTCAACATCCAAATACTCCAAGTCCTTACGTATAGCTTTGTGGAACTTAAATATGTTATCAATAGGTCGTGTTGTACTACTAGCGTCAGTAGAGCTGGTATCTGTTTCCCAGTTAAAAAGACTGGAGTTGAGTGGAAGAGTAGAAGGATTAAAAGATAAGGCACGCAGAGATTTTGCCGGGGTAAGAGAACCCACTCCTAAGCTACAGTCATTTACTCCTAACCCCGGGACACAGCATGTCTGGTTACTGCAAGAACTTTGAAGGGTATTTATACTTTCTACAGGCTGGCAAGCAAAAGTTTCTGACACTGAGCTTACGCTCTTGACTGGCCTTAGATTATCATCTGCTCCATCTATTTGATTGCACAAATGCCTTTCCTTAGCAGAATACATAGAGGTGCACAAACAGAGTGATTTATAGCTAATGTCTTCTTCGGTTTCACTCAATGTCCTTGGAGGACAACTGATTGCACTTGAAGACAAACAAATGTTTGCAGAACGACCATTGCATGCCCAGCCAGAAAAAAGAGTAACCAGTGCTGAATCTGATGCTGGAGCTGCATTAAGATAAACTTTGGTAGTTA
Organism: Crataegus laevigata; assembly: GCA_963580275.1. Lineage (NCBI taxonomy): Eukaryota > Viridiplantae > Streptophyta > Magnoliopsida > Rosales > Rosaceae > Crataegus > Crataegus laevigata. Next base: position 2,699,265 of record OY756948.1, on the reverse strand, counting down.
GAACAGGTATACAAGATTATGCAAATAGCATGGAGAACACAACATTTCTGGAATAAAAATAACAGTAGTAATAGTCTGATAACTTAGGAGGAACCTGCTATTTGAAGATTTTGAAGAAAGGAACTTGCTTCCTTTTCAGTAAGCGATCCTACCAACCATGGCAAGACACACTCAATCAACTTCAAGGGCATCATGCATAAGCTTTGATACATAAGATCCCGCTGTCTTTTGGGGCTAAAATGCTTACGAGCAAGTGGAAGGACCTAAAATGCATTATACTCGTAAGATGACATTTAAGCAGAACAAAGATGCTTGAAGAGAATAAACACTGAATCAGAATAACAACATTGTTAAGGAATGAGAAAAATAGGTTAGCTATTCTCTCCCTCTATTAGGCAGGTCAGCTCATTGTCATATTGGAAGTGGAAACAGCACTCACCTGAAGTTCCTCATTCTGGAAGTGCTTCAGTATGCCATCTATTATCTGATCAGCATGAGAGCATAACTTCATATAAAATTCAGAAGTGGATGAGTTAGCTCCTGCCCTCTGGATGCTTTCCATGAGGCACCTAAGCTTGTCAAATTGAATTTCTTCTTCTGCGTGCTCGTGAGCAAAATTGAGTTCTGCATCTAGAGAAGGGAATATAACTTTGTCCTCAGCAATGCTGCAGTGAAGTCGAGAAACTCATCTCATAATACGTAGGCAATCATAAGATACCAAGTATGTAAAGCATTTGATTCATACAAGTCTTTATACAGCACTGATGTCTAGTGTTCGTTCACAGATATGAACCCAAAAAGAATTCAGCAGCATATAACCCATGATGGCACAGAACATATGATCTATTGAAACTTAAAATTACAAGACACTAAACTATACACTACAACAAAGTTATCTTCTCAAAAATCATAACCTTGCATAACTCATGGAACTGAACATTTTAGTAATTAACACAATTTGATTAAAATAGGCACAAGAGGTGGCAAAACGCAGTTCAAGCTAATCCATTATGCAGACTGACTGATGGCCCACTACTAGTTGTCCTTGGTCATAATATAAGATGTCGAAGCAAAGAATTCAATGCATTAGGAGTATGTCGTTTCGCAACAAGAAGAATATCAAAGGAAAAGACAAGGCCAAAAACCATACCTATGGAAAATACAAACTTCTGCAATGAACTGCAACCTCTTGTTGAATGCAGACAAATCAGAAAAATCTCCAGAAAGTTTTATCCTCCTAACGGCCTCAGCTATGTCACTTAACTCTCTTTTTATAGCATTGTGCCAAAAAAGTATTTCGTCTATCGGATTCGAAACAATGGTGCTGGAATTATCAGATTGTACGTCCACACGTTTCCTTTTACAAGTCCTGGAAGATTCGCACGCGCACTTCCCCTTATTTACAGAATCTTGAAATTGCCCCTCGGAATTACCTTTGCCCTGAGAAACATTTTCCCCTTCCATCCAGGCAAATACAACCTTCGCATCATAAAAAAAACCTAAGGTCAGCAAAACATATATTTCTTTCTCTAATAAACAACTTCAAATGATATGCCACGAAAAGCAACCCTCACCTGCTGCAGAAGCTTCTCTTCTGGTATTACTTTGCTCAAGTACTTGCGCATATCCTGATGTTCGTCGGATGATATGGAGGAAGAGAGCCATGGAAGAAATTCTGCCATCATGTTAACAGGAATACTACACAGAAACTGCCACACCAAGGAAGCTTGCTCCTCAAACGAAAACTTCTCAATAAGCAACGGGAAGACCTGCCAAATTCAATAAAACCAGCATTTGTTGAACAATGTCGAAAATCATGTAAAGTAAACGAGGGGACGAAACAAATACCTGTTCCTCTTCCTTGGACATATGCTGGCTGATTGATGTTTGGATGGCTCCAGTACAAGAAGCCAACTCTCTCCGGTAGCTCTCCTCATTTTGCTTATCGGAGTTTAGCAGCTCAAACAAATGATCGAAAAGAACGCTCTCTCCCTCGTGTTCAAGAGAATACGTTCGAGCCACATTCTTCACCCGTATATCTAAAGCTGGAAATATGACCTGAAACGCCCAAATCCATAAATTTTTACCACCTAAACAGTCTGTGCATAATCTACAACCTCAAAATTGAGCAAGTAGAACCATCACTAGCATAAAATGTAATTAAATAGTTACATAACGCATAGATGATAAATAATTATACTAATAATACGAACACTAATCACCAAATTCTCTACAAAATTGAAATCTGAAACAACCGGAATACTACAAGCGCACAATGTCACAGGCCAGAGTCAAACCACAAACACACCTCGTCCTCGGCATTGCAATGGTGCTTATAAATAGCGCGGAGGAAGTGGTAGCGGTCCAGCAAGGGCTGAATTCCAGCGGCGGAGCCTTCACTGGTGGCGAAGGCCACGGCGGCTCGGTGGAGGCCATCGAGCTCGGAGCGAATAGCCTTTTGAAACAGCAAGAAGATGAGGATCGGCGACTTGTGCGCCGAGCTCTTCAGGCAGGTCTTGGACGGAGAAGGATCGAGCGGGGCTAAGGGTCCAGCCATTACCGCCACACCTCCACCTCCACCGCCAGGAAATGGTGCCGCCATTTATAGAAACCGACACGTCGTAAATTTGGGTATGTGATTGCGGATTCAGATTTCCATAAACCCTAGGGTCTCCTGTGCTGCTAGATTTGGGGAATCCGGTCGGCTCACCAAAATGCAGACATACACGCGCGCTCGTTTATGGTGGTTCTGATTGTGCGTGGAGGACGGACCGGGCGAGAGCACGAGAACGTTCAACGCTTTGCAAATGGATAAGGGAGGGGACATTTTATAGTTGTCCACGTCGCGAACTACCGTGTTTTATAGGTAGGGGACATTAATGAGACTCGGGTTATGTTTTAGGGTTGTTGTCGTAAATATACAAGTTTGAGGAGAATGATGACGAGTACAATAGTTGTCGGGAGGAGAAACAATTATATATTACACGTGCCCTCCACGCGTGAGTAGGACACCACCACGGCGGTTTTGGACTGTGTACATGGACTGTCGTTTTGACCACGTCAGCATCCACTCAGTGATGGATAATATCAGGTAGCACCATCACGTGCACATGGTTTGTCGTTTTACCACGTAAGCATCCACTCTGTGACGGATAAAATCAGGTATCCAAGTGGACCTTAGCCAGAGAGACAGTCAAAATGTTTAAGGTTAATAATACTAATATTGTTCTCAATTTATTAATTAACAAATGTATAATTTGATAAGTATGAGATTTTATCATAAATTTTTTAATATTAATTGAAGTTAGGATATTTATCTTCTTTGAAGAGATACGAGTATATCGGGATGTTTCAACAATTTGAGATTATTATCAGAGTAGGGCTTAATTAGACGTGAGGCGGACGTGCCAATGTTTGGGTGGCACGTGACATGCCCGTGTGGTCACAAGTTCCATATACGTTCAGATATTCTTTTCCAATGGCTTTGGAGATTCCAAATTAACCTGCTATACAACTGGCGGCTACCATGCATTATTAGGCCACCGATCGACAACGACGTGCATATTCACGCATGAACAGTAACTAAAGTTGTAGAAAGTAAGAAAATAAACCATTCTATTTCTTTATTTTTACCTTTTGCAAGTGATAGGCCAGCATATTACTCGTGGCGAGATTAATATGATAAAAATTTATATGAATTGAGTTCACGGTTTATTATGGCATTTCAGTTCAATAAAAAGTATTATGTGTACTTTTTTATTGTCATAACATTATTTCTCAAATTAAGAATTCACGATGACGATAAACTCGTTCTATATAAGCTGCTCGTCATTATTACATAGAATTAGTTAATTTTAGGGGCTTGATATGGTAATATTGGTATGCCTCGTAACACTTCGTAGATCGGCAAAGAGAGCTAGAGTAAGAAGCAAGCATATGCAGGAGGACCAGTCGGTGGCATGCAATAACTGGTCAGTGACTAGATAATGCAGAATCTTATGACTTGTAAGTTGACAGCATATTAGTACTACAGGCTATGATCCATGCACCGCCGTATTCACTCTGAGTTCTGGCTGGGACTCTTTGCACCCGGATATGCCGACGCGTGAGATTGTAATAATTGTTAGTTCGAAATGTCACGGTATATGCATAAATAACGTAGTCTAATCAAGTCTCTCTATCTGTACAGACAACTATTTTATAGTTTATAGTTTATACGAAGGTATTTATTCCAAGGTCATATATTATAATGTCACGCAGCGCAGGATGATCTGTGGTTGCATGGTTGTTGAGGACAGGGACATTGTATTACAGCTAGTCATGCACGGCCCGTGGAATATTAGTAATTATCTTAATCATATTATTGTTTCAAACCTTCTAGTTGGATGAGTGAGACTCACAACCTTTTTCTTTCTTTTTTCTTTTTTTTTTTGGACAAAATGGGGTTGAAAGTAAGAGCCCAAACAAAATTAATCAATAATAAATCTCGATCGAGACATTTCAAGTCGATCTTCCTGAACAAAACTAACTGAACAAGGAGGATTGTCAAAGTAAAAAATTGCCTAAATCTAAATCAGGACTATAGTTTGCTAAACTGTTCACCACAAATTCTTTTCTCCATAGACATGTCGAAGATTACATTGCCAAGATCTTGAAAGCAACTCTCGACGTGCCTAGCCCAAAACAAGAGGACCCAAATGATGATTGTCACTAGCAGCTTGCAACACCAAATGAATTGTGAGTGCAGAGTCTGATTCTACTAATAGTTTATGAATCCGTAATTTTCGTGCCAATTATATGCCCAAATAAATTAAGTCCCAACAACTCATCAATAAGAATCTTACATGTACCCAAATTGGTAATCTAGAAATCCATTTACCATCGTAATCTCTTATAACACCACCTGCTCAAATAAAGTTATTATTTCCCTTCTTACAACCATCAATATTAAGCTTAAGCATATAACAAATTATTTCCCTTCTTACAACCATTTACCATCTTGAACCTCTAAGTGTCAAAAATATACTTGTGACTTTGAATCAGTGGCTATCAGTCATACCGCTTTTCAGCCCTCGATAATTAATTAGGAGCCTTGACTAGTTCCACATAAAATACATTTACCAGCCAAAGCATATAACAAATTAATTTTCACTTATAAATAAAATAATTAATTCCCCCTTGCCTATTTCTTAATGTTTTTATGACTTTTAGCATGAATAAACTACAAGTAGTTGGTGAAGTCAAATTTAGGAAGGATAAGACTTGGGCACTCACTGAGAGTACCTCATTTACCAATCAAACGACATTGGCCAATAAAATCAGCACATCTGTCCCTTTAATTCTTTATTAAACTTTTGTTATATTAAGAACCAAACAACCCTCTTCTTCCTCCCATTACCCATGTCATGGCAGGTCTGGACAACTCATATCCTCCTCCAACCTCCATCAACCCAATCCCGTGGCCTCGTAGGCTCTTGCATCATGTGCAAGCTTGAAGCTCACTCGCTAAGCCGACATCGAGTCCTTAACCGAGAAACCCCAATTTGAAATTCTCCCATATTGCATCGAGGCAATCTCACTGCGGGGGTGGGAGAGGATGGTGGCTTGGGATAATGGGATGGACGACTGGTATATGGGTGGGATTTCAAAAGGCAAATTAAACTGAATTTGGAAAAAAAATTTAGATTGAAAGAGGGTTGGGTGGGCTGAATATGGGTGGGATAGGCTTGGGGTGGTGGGAGAGGATGATAGCTTGGGATAGGAGTGGGATGGAAGGCTGTAGTATTTTGGTGAGGGAGATGACTTGTTTGGATAGCACGATAGCATATGTTTGGCAAACAGGATAAAGACTTACTGGTATGTTTGGTTCTTTAGACCAACCGAATGAGGGATAGAGGGCTCCCTTTAGCCCTATAGCCCTCAAATAAATTATATTTTAATGAACAGTGTGAGACCATATTTCATAGTATCTCTAACTGAGGGAGTCAAAGAGCTATAGGCCAAACATAGTCCTGTGACAAAAAATCATCTCTAACCTAGAGGCCAAACATAATTTATTATTTTTAATTATTATGGTTACTTAAATTAAACTACCTTATTAAAGTAAGGTTTTCAGACATATTAAAAACTATAACAACTTCAATTTAAAGATTCAACTACTTCATTTTAAAAACTACAACTTAAATTTAAAGACTACAACTTAAATTTAAAGACTACAACTTAAATTTAAAAACTACAACTTAAATATTAAAGACTACAACAACTTCAATTCAAAGACTATAATCATCATCTTCATCCGCCAATATAGGAGTATAGTCGGATGTAAACAACTCCCGTCGGGTCATAATTTCCCTTTTTTTTTCTATCAAAATATGACTTACTCGTTGGAGTGTAATCCGAAGTGTTCATTTACATGTTCCTATCATCCATCTTTTCATGTATTTGTTTTGCCCCTTTTTTGTGTCTATGGTTTCTTTATGCCGCTGCAAATGCATTTTGCTCCGCCGTTAATCCCAATGAGGACGATATTTCCTATTGAAAGGTGTAATCATCCTTTGCCTTGCCTTTTTCCTTCAATTTTCGGGCCTTGTTTTGTCTCGTAGCCCTAGGTATGGAAGCTTCACCCGGAGATGGATTTTATACCCTTATTTCTTGAATGGTAAGAGATCAATAACACCCACCCTTTACAAATTTCCCAACAACCGTGATGACTAAAGGGTTTCGAGTTGTCCTCCATATACAATTTCTTCGCTTGGTGTACTTATAAAATATAATTACAAGATTAAAGGAAATTAAATGTAATATAATTAAATATTTAAAATAACTTGTGAAAACACTTACTTCGTCGCCGCTTTCATGTCTGATTCCGGCCTTTAACATTGCTTGATATGCCATTTATTCAAACTTGGATGAAGATGTTTTTTTCCATCTTGAAGAACAACTCTCGTGGTTTTGGAAATTCGGTGGAGTGGTGCCTTCGTACAACTCATAATACTTTTTGGTCATACAAGTTCAAACACCTTCACTTGTTTGAGAACTCCCCTTTACATTATCTTCCAAGACCCATCTATAAGTCGTGCAAAGAGTTTCATCTTCTTTTCGGGTCCAAGTCCAAGCTTTCATTACAGATGTGGCCATTTGAAAATTATTGAAAAAAATTGAAGGAAATATTATTGGAAGAGGTAAGAGAATAGAATGTGAAGAATTGAAATAAAATGAGGTAAGATAGTATGAAATAGTGAAAATTATGTGAGAAATGACTTAGGTATTTATAGAAAAAAAATTCGATTTTAAAAAAAAATTGTCCCAAAAAAAAAATTCAAATGCAACGGTAACCTGACGTCAGTTAGCCGTTGCTTTGTATTTTGGACTGGCCTTTGGGCTGGCTCATTTGGGCTAGCCAGTTGCCTTGTTTTTCAATTTTTGGCCCAGTGGGCCCACAAGCCCTTTGACCTAGCCCTCGTTTGGAGATGATTTTTGTGTCATTTTGAGCTATTTTTAGCCCTATACACTTTTGGCCAGGTCAGTTGGAGATGACCTAATATAGCAAAAATTTAATAAAGAATTAAAGGGATAGCTGTGCTGATTTTATTGGCCCATATCATTTGGTTAGGAAATTGGATACTCCCCAGAGAGTACCCAAGTATTATCCATTTAAAAAAGCATATGCTTAAGACTTCTTTTAATTACGTACATAATTAGCCATCAGTATACTAGCTAATTTTCTCTTTGTTCTCTCTTTCAACTGTTATATATAGGTCAAATTCATGACAATTTTATACTTCGTACTAGGATGATCAGCGATCAACAACACCCAGTAACTGATAAGTAAAGGAATTTGGGCGCAATAGAACAACCCAAATAACGTAAGTACATACGTAGGTCAGTAAGAGTATATGTGTGTATATATATTTCTGATACTGCAAATTTTAAAGTATATTCTACGTTGATCATGCAGCTATTCAGCTACATATATATATATATATATATATATATATATATATATATATATATATATATATCCATAATATATCCAAAGATCTTCATGTCAAATTCAATTCATATCGAACAAGTAAGTACGCATACAATTGAGATTAAGCATACAAATCAGATTAAACATATAATGAATAAAGGACAAATCTGAACACAGTTGATTCCACTACCACGCACAATTGGATGAGTGGAGGATTAAATAATTTGGGAAGAGCGTGTAGTGCTTATGTTCGGCACACACTCTTCATTTGTAAATTCAAATAACTTTGTGGATAACCCACCATTACTACTAATGCAATTATCTGCAACTATATCTTCTTCTTCTTTATAAAGGTGAAAGCACCTTCCTTTCTCATTTTTTTTTTGTTTTAAAAAGTTTTCTAACCAAAATTAAGCATGTATCTTTTTTAATTGGAAACTTTAACGAAAAATTTTCGGTACTGTTCACTTTAACGAAAAACCACATTTTTATACTAAAAAGTCAATTATTGTACTTTTTACTTTACCATTTATTTTGTCTTTATCGTTAAAACTCAAAGTTTTCAAGCCATTTTCATTAGTTTTTGTTTTTTAATTAACGTCCTGATGGCCATGTAAATTGATAAGTGAGCGTCTTTATATGCAGATTACCCAACAGTGGCTAGGAAACCTCAGAGAGTGTTGATATCTTTCTTCGGTAGTAATGGGTACACCATCTGCATATCTGCATTACCCTCCAATGGCATCCACGTACGTCTACCTTTTTAGTAATTAAATATACAGTCATAAGTCAATTTTAGGGTTAGTGGGAGAAGCTTTTGAACCTTATCATCTGTGTCTTTCGACTTTCTGTTTTCTGCAAAGTGCTCTCCCATCTCCCCTGGAACCCCCTGCAAGCTCCTGCACCACTCATACTCAATGATATATATATATATATATATATATAGTGCAGTATGCATGGAAAAACAAATCACGAATGTTTATCTATTAACCCACTACTTGGATTTGGATACAGACCACGTACGCCATCAAAATACGAACACATTTGACATTTCTGCAAATTCTATTAACCCAGTCCCATTCTTGCACTATTATGACCAAACTATGCAACTGGTTGTCGTTTTGGGGATACGAGGCATCGATTAAGGACAAGCCAAATCTTCACAAGGACTACTTTTGGTCCATGTGGCGTGTGTGCGACTTCCACTTCAACTTACAAATAACTATCATGTTGTGTCATCAATTTAACATATGATCAGAAGGTTAAATAGTCATAAGAGATAAATTGATACGATTTCAAAACATTACATCGTGTTGTGAGAAAATTAAAATTTAATGACCTATTTAGAAAATCACCGTAAACTTAAATAGTATAAAATGTAGTTACACTTGCAATAAAAACGCTTATAAGCGTAAGTTCTTATCTAAACTACCTATTAACAAAACGCTCTTTGTCAACCAAAGACGGTGAAAAGACCAAATTAACTCTGTCAACACAACCAAAGAAAAATAAAAGTTATGGACACAAAATAATGTTACTGTTTTTTTCAAAGCATCACAGCAGGTAACAATAACAGTGGCCACTATTTTCTCTTCCATGTTTTTCTTCCAATTAAAATAAACTTTTAGTAACGTTATAGTTGTCCAACAAAAGTCGTTAAGATATGAATAACCTCTTTAATAATGAAAAATAATTTGAAGGCCGTCACCAAAAAGTTTTAGCAATCATTTTATATTTTCTTTCTTGATGAATTTTCTTTTCAAAATTTTAATAAGCACATGCATTTCATGCGTACAATTGCTAGTTGATTACATAAACGATCTCAAATGGGCCCAGAGTCCTTTACCCAAATGAGGGGTGAGGAGGCCTATTTATGAAAGCCACAGCCCAATCTAAAAGTGGGCTTAGCTAAATTCAGTTGAAAACACACCAACGCGCGGCTACTTCAACGACTAAAACCGCCATTAACGGTCACATCAACGTCACTGTTCCCGCACCACCTACTACTCAAAGAACCTCATTCGAAGTTTCGGACATTAAGATTCCGTTACGGTTGTGCCGCCGTTTGGTACAACCTTTCCGTCGCACTCTTCTCCTTCATCAACCTTTCCGTCGCATTCTTCCAAATCTTAGCAATGGCAGCGCACCAGAAGCTCGCTGTGATTCTCGAGAATCCTCAAAACGACGCCGAATTCCTCCTCGTGAAACAGACGCGACCGCCGAAGTTCGACGACGAAGAGTACGACTCGTACGTCGATTCCGATCTCTGGGACTTGCCCTCCTCCCTATTGAACCTTCTAGAAGGACAATCGAAGCCCTCGATTGCAGTGGCAGGCGCAGAATCGTTGTCGGGGAAGATCGATTTGGAAAAGTTCGATTTCGATTCTGCTCTCAACCAGGTATCTAGTGGTTTCAATCGTCGAATTGTAAATTTTGGGTTTAGGGTTTATGTACTTATGAGTATTGATTTAGTAGGTTCTGGAACAAGTAGGGTTTAAGTACTTATGAGTATTGATTTAGTAGGTTCTGGAACAAGTAGGATTTAAGGCAACTGACGGTGGAGATTGGAGGTTGTCCAAGTACGTGGAGGAAGGTCAGTTTGGACCCGGTCCGCCCATTAACTTGGTGTTCGTTAGGGGAAAATTGGTAGCACCGGAGCAAAATTTACAAGGTTTGCTCATATCACTGTCACTTTAGCAGTTCTTTGTTTTCCCTTTTGGAACTTTGTTTAATTTACTAAATAAATGTATTTTGTATGAATTATAAAATGGTAATGGATATGATATTTTGGTGAGATATATGCAGCTTATGTTAAATGTACATATGCAGAATCGTGTAAATGGATGTCTGTCCCGAGTTGTCTAAGCTGGCTTGTTGAAGTGAAACCAAGCAGTGATCGTGTGGGGCCGTTGATAGTTGCAGGTCTTCTAAATGAATCTGAGCAATCGAGAGAGATGAACATTCCATCCATCTTACCTTACCAGGTTTGCCGTGTGTTTTCGGTCTTATTAAACCCCTTCTTTATTTCCATTATACGCATTGTATTATTGTGTTCCCGCGGAGTAAAGATTGTTGTGATTGCAGGAGTACCCTCCTGGTGTTGTGCTTGTACCTATGGGAAGCAGGACAGCAAAACCTTTTTATACAACAAACCTGGTTGTTTTTGCACCCAAAAATGCTTCAAATGAATCTGGGAAGAATGATTTTATTGCTTGCGGAGATGCATTGATAGTGGATCCTGGGTGCCGGTCAGAATTCCATGAAGAGGTATTACATCTTGGTTTGCGCTGCTGCCTCTGTGGTATGGTTTAGTTTTAGCTATTTTTTGTAGGTCTTGGTAACTTATTTTATACTTTATACATTCAGCTCGCACAAATTGTAACTTCATTGCCAAGAAAGTTAGTTGTCTTTGTTACGCATCACCATCAGGATCATGTGGATGGTAAGGTTTTGTAAAACTAGAAAAAATATAATATCATATGTTTATTTAACTTTTGCGTTTGGTTAAATTAAATTGACATGTAGACTTTGGTCTTATTGATGTTTCCAGGTCTTTCAGTTATTCAGCGTTGCAATCCTGATGCTACTTTATTAGCACATGAAAATACTGTGCGACGCATTGGAAAAGGTTGTTGTCTTAGCATCTTGTGTTTCCAGTGACTGAGAAGTCTAGAAATAAGGATCTTAGCTCAATTTTGTGATTGTACCGCAGTTTACTGTGATTTCTAGATGAGGTCATTTTGAAACTAACTTTAGATGAAGAGGAAGGACCTTTATTTCAAAACGCTTGATATCCTAGTGTCTGTCCTCTTTTACAATTTTGGATTGTACATCAGTAAAGTTTTTAAATTAAAAATGTAGAATGACTGGTAATCATTTAGTAAGATGGAAGATGGATCCTTTTTATGGAAGATGGAAGATGTCCTCTTTTAATTACCTTCTAATTAACTATTTTATTATTTTGGGTTGTTTGTTCTGCTCTTCTTAAGGTCTTCTTATAAAATGTACTTCCTAATTTTATAGTAGTATATGATGACAGATGACTGGTCTCTTGGCTTCACTGCAATTTCTGGAACTGAAGAGATTTGCATTGGTGGTCAGCGATTGATTGCCGTTTTTTCTCCGGTACTTCTCACTTGACTTTCTTATTCAAAATAAAATCATTTATGAAAGGCATTGCAATAGTGTGAACCTCACTACATTCCCTTTTTTTTCTTTCTCTCTCTGAAGTTCAATCTCTGAGTTTAACCAGTAAAAGCCACTTGTTCTCAGATATTCTTAAGTCTATTATTTTTCCATTATTCTAATGAGTTATTAACTGTTTGGTAATCCTGATATCCTTGCTGTAACATGAGCACCAATGCTTTATGCTTTCTTTAGGAAAAAAAGCATACTGAAGGTTTTGGTTTCATATTTATGACCAATGATATAGAGTTTTACTGATTTAGTCTTTTTATTTGATACAACTGTGATTTAATCTACTATGCAGTTTGAAAATAATATTTATTTTATTCATTTATTGACTTTAATTCAGGGGCATACCGATGGGCATATGGCACTGCTTCATGCCAGTACTCACACATTGATTGTCGGTGATCATTGCGTGGGGTAAGATAGAAGAGAATTCTGCTTTGTTATGAACTTATGAGATCCCACACCTATGATTTGATCAGCCCCTTACTTGTGAAAACATGTTGCAAACTTTGTGCTATACACTTACACCAGCAATGGAAAATATATGTACCTTCTTGTTCGCGTTTATTGGTTGGTTTATGTTTCTAGCTTGCCTGTGAATCTGATGGATTAGGATTATCATCTCTTCCTCCAAAGTTTCCATTTTTTTATCAGTTTTGGTTCTCGAGATTAGGTTTTATTATAAGTCAAGACTTTTTTTGTAGGATGGATAACTATCGGCCGGTCCCAAATTAGACCAATTGAATTCTGTCTGTTATAATTATTTACCTGTTGTGACTGCTCTGCTGAAAAAAAAAACTTTGGGTTGTTGCAGTCAAGGTAGTGCTGTACTGGATGTTACTGCCGGGGGAAATATGACTGTAAGTTTCTATCTATGGTATTTTACTTATGTTAATTTTCTCTAGAAGCAGAGGTTGATGGTATATGCCACATGTTATGGTGGTTTAGCTTCTTCGCGTTGTCATAATTAAATACATAAAAACATTTTTTTATTTCGAATGCAGGATTACTTTCAATCAACTTACATATTCATGGAGCTTTCCCCACATGCCTTGGTCCCCATGCATGGGAGAGTTAACCTATGGCCAAAGCACATGCTTTGTGGATATCTCAAGTATGAAACTCTCTCTCCCTTTCCCCCCGTTTTGTATGTTGGTAAAATCATCATCACTGTTCTTGGCCAAAAAACTAGAATTCAGAATAGTATTATCATGGCACTATATTAGATGTATTCAGACAGAGCAGTCTTACCTTTCAGGAACCGCAGAGCTAGAGAAAGTTCTGTCTTGAAAGCGATAGAAAATGGAGTAGAAACATTGTTCGACATAGTTGCCACTGTATATTCGGAGGTTGATCGTAGATTTTGGATTCCTGCTGCGTCTAATGTGAGGCTTCATGTGGATCATCTTGCCCAGCAAGATAAGTTACCAAAGGTAACATTTTCCTGATTTCATGACATAATCTTTAACTTGGTCCAACAACAATGCAACTTTAGCATGCACGTTGGTTGTTGATTTAGGTGAACCTCAGACGCATTGTTCTTGAAGCAAATTCATGTTAAATTCAAATTCAAACAATTCCCTTTAAGGTGTGCAGGGATTCTCTTTAGAAACTTTCCATAGCAGTTTGGCTGAATTCTCTGCCAAGGTGGGTAAAGTATGAGCCCAACTGAGGAAGCTGCTCTTTCTTTGGCCCTTTTACAAACTACCTTTAGGTTAGATAACTAAACTTGCATGTTTCGCCTGAAATGATATTTGATTATTTGCAGCTTAATTGAATCCTTGAAATATACAGAGCCCAGACAAAGAATCTTAAAATGTCTATGAATTGAATTATGTCATATCCGTTTTTCTGGTCTGATATGTTACTTACAGAAAGATGATCATTTTTTTGTTATTTGATCGTTGCACGGTTGCACCCTTATCAATTTTAGCATCGAAGAGTTAAACAGTATTTCCGGTGTTGATTATTAACTCACAGGGGGCTTATAAAAGCTTGCTGCATTACTTCGTGCAGGAATTCTCGATTCAGAGGTTTCAAAAAACTTGTAGGCTGCACTTCTTCTCTCGATGGATTGGGGCATATTTAAGCAGTGTTATCAGGTTAAATTGTTCGAAGCCAAGGAAATCTCAGGTTCTTGTTGCCGGGGCGGTGGCTAGCTTTGCTGTTGTGTTGTACATGTTTAAAAACAGGTTTACTCCCAGATAAGACTTGTTTTAAAATCTATTTCTAGGATAAGTCCCCAGGAACGCGCTGTACTTGTTTGTTAATGTCGAAATTGTACGACTCTTTCTTTGTTTGGTACCAGTGACATTCGTTCATCGAAGTCAGACTGACCCCAGAGAAAAACCTTGCTTGGTAGGACGGGCGTATATGCCTCTCTGTCCCTCTCTCTCATCACGGCCACTCGATGAGAGAGATGAACACAAGGGGTATATGCTCGTTCCATGCAAGTGTTTCCTCGAGGCTCCTTTTCGGTGCTTTGGTCAATTGCCAATTCCCTTGAAAAAGATTCTTAACTCAATCTTGCGTTCAAAGGAAAAAAAGTAAAAACGTTCCCCAGTTATCCTAAATGGACGAAACTGAAACACTATTCTTTCAATTCGTCGGTGTATACGCCCTTGTGATGTACGTATAAAATACCTATATTTCTGAAACCTTTGACACATGATATTGATGAACTCTGCCCTGTGCTCTCCACTGATGTCCCCGTACTCCGTCATAACGTTTCCAGGCCTGTGATGGTGTTTCTCATGTGCTCTTCCCTCTCCAAATCAAACGTTTTAGCCTTTTAAGCCTACCTATTTCTCAGGCACCAACCTTTTCTCACTCGGTATCACTCAACACACTCCCCTTACACACCATTTCACATGGATGACCTATTTAACGCGAGAAATTTACCTATACTGACTACCGTAACATTCCAAACGAACACATGGAATAGCGTTATTGGTTCAAGATGCTACTTTGGCGTACTAGGAGCGCAAGTATCTCTCCTACATATATATCTAGCTTCTTGTTTTGAGTTTTCACTTTTCACATGCTCAGAATCAGACCCAAAAAACAGTGAGTTATGAAGCAAGGGAAGCTCACCGTAGTTGTCAAAGAGCTTTCCGCAGGCCATTTTCATGTCAAAATCACTATCATCCTCTCTCTGTTCATGATTTTCTTCATTTTCTTTTTCGGAATCTTCGTTAACGATCACTCGAAGAAATTCCTAAGCTCAGATCACATCGTCCCTCAGCTCAACACATTCATCCCGCTCTCACCTCGGCCTTCCTACACACATCATTGCCAGTGCAACTTTTCTTTGTCTCCTTGTTTGCTTCCCTTTAGTATTTCAAGTCCAGGAGGGTCGACATTGAAAGATTACTTGGCTCTCAACGATCTATGGCATTCCATGAGCGACGAGGAGCTCTTCTGGCGAGCTTCGATGGTGCCACAAGTCATGGAGCACCCGTATAACCGAACACAAAAGGTGGCGTTTATGTTCCTGGCAAGGGGACGATTGCCATTGGCGCCACTTTGGGAAAGATTTTTCAGAGGACATGAAGGCTTCTACTCTGTTTATCTCCATTCAAGACCGGACTTTAAGCTGGAGCCACCGGAGTCCTCGGTGTTTTACAAGCGCAGGATACCAAGCAAGGTCAGAACTTTATGTTGAAGCATGCATCAACTTTTACGTCGGAAAATTGACCAAATGAAAAACAATATATAATTATTCGTTATAATATGCAATTTGGAGACATTATCGGTTTGATTAGCAGTAGATTGTTGGCCCGTCTCTTTAAAATTTTGACACATTAACGATGGAAATTAAACAGTAATTAGTGGGATTTGGCATGCAATTCATTAATTTTTTTTTCGTGAAACTGTACTCTGTAGATAGTTGAGTGGGGAAAGGCAACAATGGTTGATGCGGAGAGGCGCCTATTAGCCAATGCCTTACTCGATTTCTCAAACGAGAGGTTCGTTTTGCTCTCTGAATCATGCATACCCCTCTTCAACTTCACTACAATCTACAAGTACCTCATCAACTCCAACCAAACTTTCGTTAGCTCATTCGATGATCCAAGACGCAGTGGTCGCGGGCGTTACAACCCGCAAATGCTTCCAACCGTGACGTTGTCAGCCTGGCGGAAGGGCTCGCAGTGGTTTGAAGTTCACCGGAAGCTTGCGGTGGAGGTAGTTTCCGACGTGACATACTACCCTAAATTTAAGGACCTTTGCCTGCCTCCTTGCTACACGGATGAGCACTACATGGCAACTCTTGTGACTAAAGTTGGTGCTGGCCTGAACTCCAATAGGAGCATTACTTGGGTTGATTGGTCAAGAGGTGGCTCGCACCCTGCAACGTTTGTGAGGAAAGATGTGACAGAAAAGTTTCTCAATCGGTTAAGAGATGGATTTAATTGTACTTACAATGGTGGCGTGAGTTCCATTTGCCACCTCTTTGCAAGAAAGTTTCATCCAAGTACACTGGACCTATTGCTAAGAATCGCTCCACGTCTGTTTGGATTTAACAACTAAGATTGCAGATGTGTGTTAGTCTATTAGGCCTGTTAATAGTTGGCCAAAACAACATATTTATCACTTTACACTCGAGTTTGAATCTCTCTTTAAACTTATAAGTGAAAATACTTTAGAAAATTGCATTTTAAAATTAAAAGAAAAGAAAACTAACTAGAATATAATATATATATATATATATATATATATATATATATATAAAATCATTTGTATGAAGTATGTTGGTTGGTGTATGGATGTCAAAGAAACTTGCAAGCTAAGCAAGTATGATAATCTTTGCTTGCAGACTTTGAAAGTGTAATTCCGTGTTTCTCCCGGACGATTTGACTCAATAATATAGTACTAAAAATATATCATTGAACATGTGTAATGCATGTGACCGCAGAAATTTCTTACACTCTTCTCCCTCCCTAAATGTTGTTTTTTTTCTTTCCTTAAAAAAGAGACAAGTTGTCTTCGGCACAGTAGTCCATCATTTTAAGAGTTGGGAAGACTTACATAGGGATTTCAACCTCTCATGTCCATCATTGTGTGATTTACCAACAACAATAATCAAATCCATGACGTGCCGTATAAAATACAGACCTAAAATTTGTCTCTAACCACTCGACCATGTGTTAGTTCTCTCTCCCTAAATATATTTGCTAACCTTTTAGCTTCATCCCCTTATCATATAAAAATGATTGAGACCATAATTAAAAACTATTATTCTTTTTTTCCTTAGCAGCAATAGGTGGCTTTTTATGAGTAATAAGTCATTTTTTTGGTAAAGAAATCACAGTATAACATGCACGTATATTATTTTTATGATTATACGAATTATATTTGCTTACCTAATAAAGTTAAATTGTACATGTAAAACAGTCAAACAATGCGTCTCAACAAAGATAAATTTCTATTGGATATTGTTGTTGTGCACCTTCGTTGATTACTTTTGCAAAAAAAATTGCCAAAAGACAGGTACGTTGACTGGCAGAAGAGCCTCCGCCTTCCTCAGATTCCTCTTGCCCTTACATTCAACGGAGAAGGATTATCTCCTCCATTTTTTTCCATTTACTTCCATCATCTCTTTGTTTATGTAGTCACAATTAGGGTGCGTTTGGTACGCGGGACGGGACGGGACGGGACGGGACGAGGCGTTCCGTCCCGCGTTTGGTACGCCTAAAATGAGTGGGACGAGGCGTTCCACGGGACAAGTTTTTGATGATTTTTGGTTCCACCTCCCCCCCATGGAACGGGATTGTTCCACGTCTGTGGGACAGAAATTTTTAACATTTTAGGACAACAATGCCCCTTGTTTTTTTCAAAATTTACAACATCCGTCCCGTCCTGTTCCGTCCCGTCCCGTCCGCGTACCAAACGCACCCTTAAGTCACGTTTTTTTGTCTTATTATCTCTATAAAAAATGAATATAAAATATTGACGTGACTTAACCGTGACCACACAAACAAAGAGATGATGGAAGTGGATGAGAAAAAATGAGGAGAGAATCTACATCCTACATTCAACAGCTTACTTGTTTGGCAAAGAGTTATCATCCATGGATTAATAAGCCACCGGAATGGACAAGGACTTCGTCCTTCTACCTTTTTTTTATTTTTGTTTTGCTTTAGGACCACTGACACCAAATTTTACCTCCCAACTGAAATTGGAGTACACCACCACGACCAAGTAGTTGGGTAAATTAATTTTCATTGCCATGAAGAAAATATATGCATGTTAGTGTTCCCGTTCCTCCATCCATTATAGGGAAGGTTTTTGTAACGGTTAGTTTGAAAATATTTTTAAAATGATTGGGACTGTTTTTAGAAGAAAAAAAATTATTTCCAAAAGCACTTTAAATGCTTCATGCAAGAAACACCAGTTATGTTCTTCTTGTAAGAAGCACTCAAATGTTTTTTTTAAATTTACTTACATTTGTAATAAAAATTAGTTCAAAAAATATTCACACAAAAGCTGCTTTTAGTCACTTTAAAAGCAATTTCAAAATACCCTTAATTTTGTTTTCCTTTTTCCTTGTTGATTTTTTTTATTAACAAGTCACGTCGCTTTTTTTTCTTCTTGATTCACAAGTCAATGCACCTGATGGGTCTAGTCCAGTAACATTTTATATAAAAAAATCATGGCTAAAAGTCCCTCGCCATTTACCTGGACAATAATTGCGACCAAAAATAAAACACGAACGATGACTTGACGATGGCGAGACATGCGTAAGCCGTCCATTGTGGAATGTTGAGACCAATGCTTTGCTAGCCCGAGTGCCCGACACCCTCGCACCTTCTTTTGGTGTAGAAAATAAAACGGGGACAAGTTCCGTGTTGTCAGATGCGCATTCACTTGCACGAATTATCCACAGTTTTCTCACTCTTATCACTTGTTATCTGTATCTCAAAAGCAGCAAAAGATAGGGTTGAAAATTTGATGGAATTCGCATCTAAATCCCTTATAATTTGGTTAAGGTATAATGTTAAAGAGATTAAAAATTTAAGGAAAACTAATGAAAAGGGCTTGAAAACTTTGAGTTTTAACGATAAGGACAAAATAAAGAGTAAAGTGAATAGTACCACGTTTGACTTTTTAGTGTAAAAATGTGGTTTTTCGTTAAAGTGAACAGTACCGCGGACTTTTCGTTAAAACTCCCTTAAATTTATAGATAAAATTTTTAAAAATTAAAGAACTTTAAAATTGATGATTGGTTTATTACTTACACGTTGATAAACATGCTTATTCTTATTTGTGATACATCATTTAATTTCTAAATTTGGTCTCTTTAACATTATTTTTTTATTGAAACCAAACAAAACAAAATACTCACATCATATATAAAATTGAGCACTGGATAGAGAAAGTTAAAGGTGGCTCTCTCAAAGTATGATTTTTTATGGACTTTTCTGTCATTTTAGCATAATATTTTATAATATTGGCACGAGAATTATGCGAAATACATGAGGTGATAGAGAGTCTATGAAGTATCCCACTTTTGAAAAAATATTGCATTTCTCTTCTAGATAATGAATATAATTCACTGTCGAAAATCACTGCAACAACCGCTGAGAAACTTTTTATAATGTTTTCTAATATATATTAGTATTATTTTTTTGGACATTTTAGTGTGCACCGATATATAGCATACATAAAAAAATTTAGTCACGAGATCTTTAGTTATCAGATCCATTTGAATCCTGATTCATCTGATGCGTGTTCTATATTGTAGTCAGTGTTCAAAATATCCACAAATTATTGATATTTCTATTGAAATATCAGAAAAATCAAGGATCCATATGAAAAGGGGTAAAACGAAAACTTTACTCTACATCAGCGAGATATAAGAAAATTAATGAATATTGACAAAAAGTTTTGTGAGAATTTTTATCTAATTTCGACTAAATTTGAATGAGTTGATATACACATCGTATTACAAATTTTCATGTTAAAAAGAATCTATATCAATATCGATATTGAGATATATCTATCGATATTTTTGCCTATATAGAAATTTTAAGCCCCAACTCTACATGGGTAATTCTTTCCTTTATAAATTTATAATCACGAAGTTTCCTTCTTTTTTATTGCATCGATTCGCATGAAAAGGGAAAGAGAATAATTATTCGAGAGATTGAAATTTTCAAAGATAGCATGGGAAAGTAAAAACACCGTCGGCCATGCCATCTGGAGTTTTATGGTTACCAAAAGTCTGGGGGCGTTTAAATGGTCGAACAAAAACGTGTCAAGAAACCGGAAGCTGCGTTTCTCACGCGGACTATTATTATTGTTACTTAATACTTTTTATTAAAATTATTAATTGGCGGCTTTTAATATTGTAATTCCAAGTCCAATTAATCCCAAAAAATAACGCCTTCGTCGTTTCGTAATTCTTCACTATAACTGTCAGTAAAACGACGGCTCCCTAAAAACAAAAGCAAAGACGTTTCTACTCCTTTTTTTCTTTAATTTGTTTTAGATTATATATAATATATTTAATTTACACAAAAGAACTGTTATTCTCTCTTCCTGTCTTTCACTTTCTTTTTGGATTTTTCTCGTTGACCAATTCTCTTTAGGATTTTCCTTTAATATTCTAGTTATGATACTAAAATAATTTGGGTTTAGGTAAACTAAACTCGTTAATCAATAATTAAATAAAAATTTAATTTTCAACAATTATTATTTTTAATTAATAAAAGATAATATTTACACTAAGTGTTGAGGGAATAGGTTAAGTCTTACAATAGGATTGTTATAATAATGCGATTCAACTTTACTTTTGACAAAAATTGAACTTAAGACTTACAAGTGAAGATGAATACCACTATATCGTAATACTAGTATTTAAACTTAACATGGTTGTTGAAAACATCATAATTTTCAACAACCAACAACTACGTTAATTTTACAAAATTTAGTCTAAAAAATTTAGATTTTTCTAGTATTACTGTACTTTTTTTAACCTTAATTACGATTAATAAAATAAAGGGTTTCTGTCCAACAAATATAATAAATAATTCCAAAAATTTTAAAAAATGAGAGTTTAATTGAAACTCAAATTCCAAATTTGTTAGACAGATTGAGATGGGAGAGCTGCACCCCCTACCCCGTCGCCATGGTCTAGAAGCTTCAAAGTCAAGAGTTCATACAACCTTATAGGTTACCAGCCTTCCCCAACCCATAAATTTAACCCAGACGGAGTCCGATCTCTCCTCTCTCTCTCTCTCTCTAAGTTCTCCATTCTTCATCCCTCTCTGCTTTGTTCTTCAATTCCTGGCACGAAAACCTTCTTGTTTCTGGATTTGTTCAAAGTGATTTGCTTTTGGTTTCATATTTCGATTCAGATTCTTCGGTTAATAACCCAGAAAAGATAGTTATATATATATATATATATATATATATATATCTCTCTCTCTCTCTCTCTAGAAGCAGCTTCTTAGCAGGAATCCCGTCATAAGTTCAAAGGGCATATATATATTTCAAAGTCCTGGAGTTTTCCTGGATTTCGAAGCCCACAATCTAACTTGGTATTTGTCAAATTTCTTATCCCACTAGTTTGGTTGGACTTTTTCTTCTCGATCAACCCTCTGAAGCCATAACAGTAGCATTGATCATATTTTCTTGTAAAACAATTTGTTGTTAGAATGAAGGGACTAAATCAAAACCCTTTAAACTTCTTCTCAAAGCTCTTCAATTTCCAGCTCAACCTCCTCAATCTCGTCTTCTACTTCCTCCTCTTCGGCGGCGGCCTGACCCTCGGAATGGTGCTCAGCTTCTACATGAAAGACTTTTCCTTCAGTCTGCAATTAGCACAATTCTCCTTCTCGACCTCAGCATCTGCATCCAATCCGCACAACCTAATGCCGAACGTAAAAGCAGTCCAACCGAACAAGAGTCATCGTCCTCCGCGTATAGGATTGAAGGAGTATCTGAAGCCGCCGGAGGTTTTCCACGACATGGACGATGTGGAGTTGCTGTGGAGAGCTTCGATGAGTCCTCGGATTTCCGAGTATCCGTTTCCCCGTGTTCCCAAGGTTGCTTTCTTGTTCTTGGTAAAGGGTCCTGTTCATTTGGCCTCGTTGTGGGAGAAGTTCTTCAAAGGACATCAAGGATTGTACTCGATTTACGTGCACTCGAATCCATCTTACAATGGATCGCACCCGGAAACTCCAGTTTTTCATGGCAGAAGAATTCCTAGCCAGGTCAGTTACTTTTTCCTGCGTAAATTTATCTGTTAGCTATCCTGCACCCCGTGATCTGACGATTTTGGAGTGCTAATAACAATTCCGTAAATAATTAGATGCCGCAAAGGTGAGATTTGGAGGGAACATTAGTTTTGAATGAAAGATTAAGAATCCATTAAACAATGACATGATTGTGTGAAGTTGATTGACTAAAATGTTTAAACTACAAACCTTGTTGGCAAAATAAGATTAAATGCTTGACAGAGCGCCTGCTCTGTTTTAGACAATCCACCTACTTGAAAGCACATATTTGGTAGGAGCTCATGCCTTCAAATCATCTTAGTTCTCTTAATTAATCACCCGATTTGATCGATTACCATCCGAATGTGTAGAAATCCTTTCCGTAATGGGTTAATCCGTACTTGATTTCGAAATGTGTTAATCCAAAGAGCATGACATGGACCGTTTGTTTAATTAGGCACATTAATTCAGCCTAATAGATTAACAAAACGGCATTGCTAAGCGCACGTAGCAGCGCTCGATGAGTTTCTTTTTCCAGCAGCTTGTTTTTTAATGGCAAGATTGTTCTTCTTACCAATTTTTATACATTCTTATTGTAATGCAGGAAGTAGAATGGGGAAATGTGAACATGATTGAGGCCGAGCGCCGCCTGTTGGCGAATGCTCTTCTCGACATCTCAAACGAACGGTTTGTTCTGCTGTCAGAGTCATGCATTCCCCTCCACAACTTCTCCACTGTCTACAATTACCTCATCCGCTCCAACGAAACTTTTGTGCAAGTCTATGATGATCCAAGCTCGGTCGGGCGTGGCAGGTACAGTTTTAATATGTATCCACAAGTCTTGTTGAATCAATGGCGAAAAGGGTCGCAATGGTTTGAAATGGACAGAAGCCTTGCCATTGAGGTTGTATCGGATAGAAAATACTTCCCGGTGTTCCAAAGTTACTGCAAGGGATCATGCTATGCAGACGAGCATTACTTGCCAACATTTGTGAACATGAAATTTGGGAAGAAGAATTCGAATAGGAGTTTGACCTGGGTTGACTGGTCGAGGGGCGGCCCGCACCCTGCCAAGTTTATTAAAACAGATGTGACGGCTGATGTTTTGAATAGCTTGAGGAATGGGACTTCTTGTATATACAATGGAAGAGTATCCAATGTTTGTTACTTGTTTGCTAGAAAGTTTGGCTCCGGAACACTCGAGAGACTATTGAAGTTTGCTCCGAAACTCATGGGATTCAACAGATAGAATGATTTGACGTACAAATATTTTAAACTACTTTCATCTATGATGAGTCGATGACTAAGATCATAGTCGTTGTCCAACAAATTTATATTCATTATTAGATTGATTTAGTGTAGAGTAGAAAATAAAAATGGTCCTGTTTCTGTTTATAATCCAAATCACTTCATTCTTACATTTCTGGTAATCTACTTTTATTTTTTGTTTATCTTGAAAGCAAAGTGTTGGTAGGTTGAACTGCTTCAAGAACCCCAATTTCAAAGCCTTCAGCGTCTTGCGCATATTTGATGGAATTGTTGACTGAAATTGAACAGGTGGTCTTGTGCTTATATTCGTGGGACCAAGATTATCTACCCTCCACTTATCATCCCTTCCTATTTGAGCGGTTAAGTCATGTCAGTATTTTATATTCTTATTACTTTTTTTTTATTATCTCTATAAAAAAATAAATATAAAATGTTAACATGACTTAATCGTGACCGCTCAAGTAGGAGAGGACGGGAGGGGGATAGTAAGTGGAGGGCAAACAATTTTGGTCCATATTCTTGAATCATTTTGTAAAAGTGAAACTTTTCATAACTCTCTGTCACCTCACAGTTTCACATTAATTAGTGAGTCAATATTATAAAATATTATACAAAAAAAGAGAAGACATAGATTAAGCGGAGAATCACAGCTAACATTATAATATTATGCAAAAAACGAGGTAACTGACAGTAAGTAGGTGGAGAGTCCCAATTTTTTAAGAGTTTCCTAACATTTCTCAAATTCCTAATCTTGTATATTATGGGGTGTATTCAATTAAGTTTCTAAATAAATGAAAAATTCCATGTGTTGCTACATTTTTTGCTAATTATTAAGACTATCTCCAAAGAAGATGTTAAATTTTAAACATAAAACTTAAATTTGAAGGTTTATGTGACATTTTGATCTTTTTTAAATTTTATTCTCCACCCGATATGTCAAATTTAAAGTCTTATTATTGCATTATTTAATTTTTATAATTGTAATAAATATTTTCTAGAAAAATAATAAAAATGGTAGAAAGTATTAATTAATCACTAAAAACAGATTGAAAGTTGTTGATGTCAATCCACGTCATGCTACATAAAAATTGTTATTTTTGTTAGAAAACATTGAGACCCGTCTTTTTATTATTATTATTATTATTACGGACGTGAACAAAACTCATTTAGAGATGCTGTTCATTGCCACAAAACTCTTTGCGTTCATCATGCAATTAAGGAAAAGAGGCTGGTGGGGACAATCACATGGATCCTAGTCAAAACATGCCATTAAAATATATGGACTTAAATCATCTTATGCCTTTAATTCATTTTTATTTGAAGCTCAAGCAATCGTATTTATCTTCCAAATAAGAAAAAGCAAAAGAACTTTCCTGTTATATTAAAAAATCAAATCAAACAAGAATGTAACCAAAAAATTAGGCCACAATTAGGCTTTGAACAATATTGGAATGAATAAGCTAATCAAATCTTTTGAATCCATTTTTTATTTTATTTTATACAAACTATTTTAGCCAAGGTAATAAATCTCCGTTTCTTTTATTTTTCCCGTATTTTCTAGTGCATTAATCTCAAATAGTAAAAACAAATCCTTAAAATTAATAAAACAAGAAAAAGCATTACATTATTTACCTTATATACAAAAGTAAAATAAGATCTTGTATTTGCTATTTCATTGCAGACAGGTCACTGCCAATTGCCATGGTGAACAAGAAAGTCTTCACAGCAGATAATCTCAAGGCCAAATCTTCATAGCATGTGATATGTTTATGTTTCAGATTGCTTTGATTTCTTAATCCCACATTTTGTCAGCTAATCGTCTTAATTTTTATGATTAAAAGAGGTTAATTATAACAAGTTTATAATTAATCTCTTTGTAAACATGAAGGCTCAAGATCCAAACTCTCCAAGCTTCTTTCCAAAATCCTTCAATCTCCAGCGCCACCTCCACAATCTCCTCTCACATTTCCTGCTCTTCGTTTTCGGATTAACCCTCGGAGTTGTACATAACAATCTCAAGGACTTTTCATTTGGCAGTCTACAATTCGCACAGTTCCCCTTCTCACCTATGCCACCTCCTCCTCCGTCCAATATTTCAAAAACCCTAATGCCAAATGCAACCTCCCCAACGATATCCGTTGTTGCGACCAACACATCCGCTTCGTCAAGTCCTCCCCGCATAGGGTTGAAAGACTATCTGAAGCCGCCGAAGGCGTTTCACGACATGAGCAGTTCGGAACTGCTGTGGAGAGCTTCCATGACTCCGCGGATTCCAGAATATCCATTCCATCTCGTTCCAAAAGTTGCTTTCATGTTCTTGACAAGGGGGCCTGTTGTTTTGGCACCATTGTGGGAGAAGTTCTTTGCAGGACATCAAGGTTTGTACTCAATTTATGTGCACTCAAGTCCGTCCTACAATCACTCATCGTACACCGAAACTCCAGTTTTTCGTGGCCGGAGAATTCCGAGTCAGGTCAGTTTTTATTCCCCTATTGTCTGCACTAAGTAAATGCTATATTTCTTTGATTTTTTTTTTTCAGAACTGAAATTGTAACTCAAGTTTCATCACACAGACTATAAAACCATAGAAGTAAATTAATTTTGACTACCGACCTTTACACCCTCTGCTTTGTTTGACGTTAAATTTCATAAGGAGTCGCCAACTTTCAAATATTTCACACAAATTTTTAAAAGGGAACTTTAATAAAAAGGGCTTGAACTAAGTTTATTTTAACCAAAAACCATTATATAACTTTTTTTAACCAAAAATCATCCCAAAACAAAGTAAAACCCACCAAACCAATATACAGCTCGACCACCAGCCAGTCACTCATGGGCTCTCCTTTGGCCCTCATCCTCCTCATCCTCCTCTTCGTCTCGCTGAGTACTACAATTTTCCTTTTTGAATCACCCTATTTCGTTGAGTATTGAAGAAGTTATATCCATTTGAATCTTACCCAGTTTCTGGTGACCTTGAGGCTTTTGAGGCATTTTCCGGCCAAATCACGGCGAGTTATCCATCGTACGAGGTACCATTCTCTTCGTCTCTTCGAGAACTATGATTTTCGTTTTTGAATTACTCGATTTCGTTGAGTATTGACAAAGTTATGAGTATTTAAAGTTTGTCCAACTTTTTGGCCGAAATCCGGCCTTCCCTTCCGTTTAGCTCCAGCGAGCAGCAACCACACCAAGCCCTTTGGTGTTTAAGTCACTGTTTCTGGAATTTAAGTCACCAAAATCCAGAAACAATGACTTAAATTTCAGAAACAGTGACTTAGATTCCAAAAACAATGTTACTTAAAATCCAGAAACAGTTTGTTTTTACATTCCAGAAACAGTGTCTGTCGAAAAGAACCAAAATCCAGAAACATTGACCTAAATTCTAGAAACAGTGACTTAAATTCCAGAAACAATGACTTAGATGCTAGAAACAGTGTTACTTAAAATCCAGAAATAGTTTATTTTTACATTCCAGAAACAGTGTTCGTCGTTATTTTTGAATAGCATGCAGATCTCAAATATTTTTTCTAGAGAAACAAATGATGAACTTCACTGATGAAGAAAAATTTAAAAACAGTACCTCAAATACACTATGAATAATAAAGACGATCACATTTCAACGAAATAATACAAAAATATAAATTAAATAGCATAAGGATCTATATTTTTGTTTCAAAGAAAAAGAAGAAGGTCTATAACCACATCATTTGAAAAAAAATGCAAAACCCAAGGAAATGAAGGAGAAAGACTAAAACTTATAACATGGTTTTTTATTAAACAAAACTTATAACATGATTTTTTATTAAAACTAAAACTTATAACATGGTTTTTTTTATTAAAACTAAAACTTTTCAAGTCATTTTCATTAGTTTTCATTTTTTAAAATTGTACTACTTTTTATGCTCGTTAAATTGTTTGTGAGACAGATGTGGGATCCCATTTTGAATTACGCATAAGTCACACTAGCCGCACTAAGGGCTAGTTTGGTATTACTGTGCTTTAGAAAGAAAAAAACTGATTATACTGTAGTGTGAGAATAAGCAGTTGCTGTGAAATAAAGCAGCAGAGTGTTTGGTAAACTTTTTTTTGTAAAAGTGCTTTTGAAAAAAAAGCAGTATTATAGTGTTTGATAAACTTTTATGTAAAACCGACGTGAAAAAAAACTAGGGCTAAGTCATACAATCAGACATCTACGAATCATATAATAAGATGTCAAAACATGATAGTACAACGTGCAAAAATTGAAGTCGTATGGTTGGTTTTAAAAAAGCTTCTTGACTTTGAACATGTAAAATGTAGTTATATAGGCCAATGAGTCTTAACAACTATATTGTAAACGCCAGTTTGTTTCTAAATTGTAATTCTCAATAATTTCCACAATGTGGGTGGAGCCAATTCTTCTTGCTATTTTCTGTTCTACAACATGTACCATTTGCAGGAAGTAGAATGGGGGAAGGTGAGCTTGATCGAGGCAGAGCGCCGCCTCCTGGCTAATGCTCTTCTCGACATCTCAAACCAGCGTTTTGTTCTACTCTCAGAAGCCTGCATTCCCCTCTACAACTTCTCCACTGTCTACTCCTACCTCATGAATTCCACCCAAACTTTCGTCGAGGTCTATGACGATCCCAGTGGAGTGGGACGCGGGCGGTATGAACTCAGTGAATACCCGGGAATCACAATCGATCAATGGCGAAAAGGGTCGCAGTGGTTCCAAGCTGATCGAGACCTTGCCCTTGAATTCGTATCGGAACGAAAATACTTCCCAGTGTTCATGAAATGCAAAGACTACTGTTTTGCAGATGAACATTATTTGCCAACGTTTGTGTACATGAAATTTGGAGCAAAGAATGCAAATAGGACGTTGACCTGGGTTGACTGGGAAAAGGGTGGCCCGCACCCGACGGAGTACAAGAGCGAACATGTGACGGCGGAGCTTTTGAGTGGCCTGAGGAATGGTTTTGGTCGGAAATGTGAATACAATGGGAGGAGTACGGATGTTTGTTTCTTATTCGCCAGGAAGTTCCCGCCAACTGCTTTGGATAACCTGCTCAAGTTTGCACGGGAGATCATACACTTCAACACATAGATATTCATGGCTAATGTACTCTTACTGCTTCAGAGAAAAAGAAAAGTAAAGAACAAACTTCAAATTAGCAAATTACAACATATTGGACCACGATATTAATTCTTTTTTGTTTGCAGTCTAGAAATTATATCGTTACTTCATGGTACAAGATCAATTAGCAAATTACAACATAAGCCACCGCGTGATGGTCTGGTTTGACTATCAACAAGTAGGCCGAACATCTTCTTATGAAGTACTTTTTGACCGTTTAAGACAAGTTGGCAAAACTGACAACTTTATAGCATGAAGTCTCAGGAGCAAGTCTTGTCAAACATCAACCCTAAGCCACGTGTTGATCATCAGCAGGAGCATAAGTCTACGAAGGGACATAAAATCCATTAGACCGAGCGCTCGGGCGTTGGTTTCCTCATACCCCAGGCCCGAGCAAGATGGTCGGTGCGTGTTGACCTGAACGAATGTCACTTTGATACCATGTGTTGACTAAAGAACGGAGAAGTAACTAGCAAGTCATGCCTACATACTTAGTTTATTAAATGAAAGAGCGGCCCACATCCGATGGAGTACAAGATCCCAAATGTGGGCCGGAAATGTGAATACAACGGGAGGAGCACGGATGTTTGTTTTTTGTTCGCCAGAAAGTTCATGCCTAATACTTTGGATAACCTGCTGAGACTTGCATCGCAGATTATCATGTACTTGAGCACATAGATTCAGATTGTTACATCTCCTTTTTGTTAATATTAATCCTAAATCAATTTAATTAAACGTAATCCCATTTAAGTTCAATAAAATCGTTGCTATCCATGTAAATAAACTAGCACAAACGAAAATGAGAGATTAAATAAGCAGGCAAGAGAACCGAAGCCAAGACAACAAAATCCGTAGATTTACAACACAAGACCGTTAAAAATGGTTGGTGGTGCGATCACTGACTTGCTCCGTGAGTGTCCTCCGACAACGACGGTGACTCGGACGTGGATTCAAAGCCCGCCTCGTGACTCGGCGAACCAGCCACGCCCCGAATCTCGTCAATCATTTTCACCACCTGGCTCATCTTGGGACGTTGATCAGGCGAAGCCGCCGTGCAAGCCATTGCAATCTGCAAAAGCCCCACCATCTCCTCCTCAATATCCTTGTACCTCATCAGCTCCAAATCAAACACCTCCGCCGTCCATTCTTCCCGGACCACAGACTGGACCCACCTGGGCAGGTCCACAAGTCCACCGTATCCTCCTCCGGACCCGCCATTATCCACCGCGGAGGGACACTTCCCCGTGAGCAGCTCCAGCAGGAGAACACCGAAAGCGTACACGTCTGAATTCTGCGTCAACTTCCGACCGTCCAACGTCTCGGGAGCGCGGTAGCCACAGGATCGCGGAGCGGTCGATGTGGCAGCCGGAGGAGGCAGGAAGACGGAGAGTCCGAAGTCGGAGACGCGGGCGTTGCCGGTCTTGTCTAAGAGGATGTTGGTGGACTTGATGTTACCGTGGGTGAGCTTAAGCGGACTGCACGAGCTGTGAATGCAGGCCAAGCCTCGAGCCGCGCCGGCTGCGATTTTCAGCCTCGTTGTCCAGTCCAGCGGAGTCCGACCGGGTCCACGATTTCCTGTTCAAATTAGCCCTCATAAGTTCACGATAATTACAATTAGGGACATTCATGTAAAGGCGTGAAATGCTGCGTAGTTGGGCGCTTTTTGGTCTTATTCAGGCGGACAAAGGAGGAAAAGGAGCGAGCAAGAAACAGAGACAAAAGTAAAAGCAAAGAACAGACCAAAATTACAAAAAAGCCCCTACCATTTGACCCCGTTTGACCTACACAGTACCAAAATTACCAAAAAAAAAACGCAGGAAATTGCAACCCAAAATTAAACTATAATTTTTTAGAAAATTCTTGGCAACCAAACAGAAATTAAGCAGGAAAAGTGAAGAAAATTACCGTGGAGAACCCAGAACAGGCTGCCATTGGGCATGTAATCGTATACCAACAATTTCTCCTCCCTGGCTAAATAATAAGCCCTCAAGCACACAATGTTGGGATGGCTGAGCCGCCCCAGCACCGCCATGTGCTGCTCGAACTGAGTCTTCCCGCCAATCTGAGCATCCTTGAGCCTCTTAACCGCCACCACATTGCCATCGTCGAGAACCGCCTTGTACGCCGTCCCGAACCCGCCTTTCCCCAGCATCTCCGCCGAGGCCCTGAGCAAGTCCTCCAGCTCGAACCGCTTCACTCCTTCGAAGAAAACCATCCGACCCCGCTCGTACCCGGGTTGGGCGGAGGAGTAGGGGCTCGGCGAGTACACGATCTTCTCAGTTTCTAGAAGCTTCGAGCCGCCCTTGCCCTGCCGCATTTTGGTGCTGAAATTCCGCCAGAAGTAGCAGTACAGGAGCAGCGAAACCAGCACGAGAACCAAAGCGTCGCCGACTATGATGGCGATTAGAGCCTCCGGACTCATTTTCGCGCTACCACTACGGTGAGAATTTCCCGATTCGTTCGGCGCTGATTTCGAGGGCAACGAACTCGGCGACGACGCTACGACGGTTGGGTTAGCAGCAGGCTTTACAGGAGACGCAATGGCTCCGTCAGATCCAGGCCGGGTCGGGTCCTTTGATGTACCCTTGCAGCTCTGCACCGGAGACCCGCATAGACCCGGGTTTTCAGCAAAAGCGGTTACGGGGAAAATCGAAAAGGACTTGGGTATTTCGCCGGTCAGACGGTTCGCTGACACATTGAGGTCCTGCAGATTCGGCAGGCTCAGACCCGACAGTGAACCGGAGAAACGGTTCGCCTCGAGCCGGAGAGTGAGAAGATGGGTCAAATGGTTGACCGCTGAGGGAATCTCGCCGGATAAGTTGTTGTAGGACAGATCGAGACGGTAGAGACGGAAGAGAGAGGTCGCGGAGGCGGGAAAGTCGCCGGAGAGTTCGTTGTAGGAGAGGAATAAGAGTTTGAGGGCGGTGAAGTTGGAGAGGTCCGGAATGGGGCCGGAGAGGCGGTTACCCTTGAGGCTCAGAACTCGTAGCTGAGTTAGCGAGGTGAGTGGCTCGAACGAGCCGCGGAGGTCGAGGTTCTCGAGGACGAGTCGGGAGACTCGGTTGTTTGTGCATGAGACGCCGGTCCAGGTGCACGGGTCACCAGAGGTGGAGTTCCAGGTGGTGAGCTTGTTGTATGCGTCCGACGTGGCTTTGAATGATAGGAGAGGTTCGGTATCTGGATTTGAAGAGACGTGGATAGCAGCGAAGAAGAAGCTCGTGAGGAGAAGAGTGGCCACGGCGGCCGTGGCTGCCATTGTTTCTCTGCAAGTGAGACCAGAGAGAGTGAGTGAGGGAGACAAGTGAAATCTCTTGGGAACTAGTAGTTTGTAAGTTTAATGAGGGGTTGGCGGGACGTTGGTGTAATTATTGGAAAGTAGAGGAGTTTCAATGCAATTTACCGATAAAATTGACGGAAGCCCTTGACCTTTCACTGCAAGCGGACAGTGTGACAGTGTCTAACGTATAAAGCCGTGTAACGCTAGGATTTCATGTCGTTTTAATATATATCATAGCCGGGGATACAGGGATTGAGGGAGTGCGATGGGGGTTCACGGAATTGTATTTGTGTGCTGCCGCAGAGTATCATTCCGGGATGGAGGAGGAGCGGAATCGTGGGGACGTGTGGGTAGAGTTATTTGGGTGCGCTCCGAGATCCATACCGAAGGAGTGATTCTTGTCTAGTAAATCAGACGATCTTCCGTACTCGCACGATCTGCTGCTGATGCGCGTGCACTAGCTCGTGTTCAGTCCGAGGGTTTCACATGTTCCATTAAATGAGTTTCTAGTCAACTATGTTATTTATTTTTAATTTACTATTCTTATGGATTGACTAAAACAGCCACGCATAATTAATACGAGGGCAGTTTTGCATAGTCGTGGACAACTACTTGTTTAATGATGTCTCAAACAAATCATACGATGTTAGAACGAGTTAAAACACGTTTTGATGCATAGTAGGTTCACAACAGATTAATACATTGTTACGTTAGCATTATTGCATTGGCATCATTGTTTTATTTGAATGGCTCGTCCCTTAATTTGGATTCTTATCATGTAGACTCTCTAACAAATGAAATAATCTAGTGATTGAGCTTTTAAGTTTGCTCTGGTTTGGAAGAGAGATGACCATATCATTCGTAAGACACTTATTACGAAAGGTAAATAACAAAAAACTATATCAACTATTAGTATCACGACATTTTCATACTTCATCTTTTAAAATTGACAATGTTATACCTTATCTTACGAATTTGTGCCAATGTTATACCTTCCGTAAGTTTGCCGTGAATTTCTCAATTAAATGTTGATGTGGTTTGATCTGGGACCCACTTTGACACACCCCGATCCTAAAACCGAAGCGTGTTAGCCGTCACGTGAGAGTGACGTAGCCAAAAGTGTCAGCGGAAGAACAGATATGAATGAAGTGCAGAAATGAAAGTCAAATGCGATAATTTACATATAAGAAAGAGTAAAGTAGAACGGAAGTGAAACAACTAAGTATCACAGAGCCATCCTAGGTGCAGTCCAATTTAAACATTTATTCAAGTAACAGGAGAAGTCCTACATGGATGGTGATCTGTCAAAACTGCCTTGTGTGCCTCGATAGCCGCCCACATCACCGCTACCTAGAACCTGGAGGGGCGCAAAACAGAAAATGTGAGTGGGCAAAAACAATTACTTTCCAAAACCATTTCCGAAATCCGTATATAACCCCTCGCTGTAAATCCCGTATAATTTCCCAGAAAATAGTACATATATATACTCATATATGAAAACCTCAACCAGAAATCAAAACTCATCATCAAATCTCGAAAATAGGCCATGTCATATACCAATTCAAAACAATCAACATCAAGCAGGTGAGATATAAATCAATATGCATCACTAATGTCATGTCAGCCGGAGTCACCTCTAGTGACCTGTACGGCTGAATCTATAGCTCCCCAACTACTATCCTGCACACGAGTCAGGAACCACCTATAGTGGTTTGTACGACAGGCTAGGTGTATAATATTACGCTCAGTGCTACGATCACGTGAAGGCTGTGCGACGAATCGCGGGTCACTTACAAGTCAGAACCACCTATAGTGGTCTGTACGACAGGCTGGCACCTGCCTTGGATCCAAGGTGAGCGTATGGTGCGGGAGGTGAACGATCACGTGAAGGCTAGACCCTACTCTGGCGGAGCACAAACACCCGAGGTGCAGGCAAATGAGCTATATCACAATCCATCATCATCACTATCACTAATGATCATACTTACCTGACTTACTTAGCCGTCCACAGCGCCAGAGCATAATGAATGCAATCACAATCATGATTATAAAATATAATAGGCATACGACATGGCAATTCGATTATAAAATCCATTCAATTCGCAAATCATTCAAATCAAGTTTCTGGGAAAACAGTAATTATATATATATATATATATACTAAAAATAAAAGCCCACTCACTGGTAAGTCGACGGGTCGTAACCCCCGAGCCTAGCATGGCTACGCTCGTCCTCTGGATACGTCTCACCTTAATGAGAAGTTATTTCCGTAGTTCGGTTATGTGCATTAAATAACGATTTTACAGCGCAAATTGTCACATACCGGCCCGGGTGCAGCCACCTCCCGGGCCTGCTCCACCACCGTAGCACGATATTGTCCGCTTTGGGCCCCAACCACGCCCTCACGGTTTTGTTTCTGGGAACTCACGAGCAACTTCCTAGTGGGTCACCCATCATGGGAGTGCTCTAGCCCCCTTCTCGCTTAACTTCGAAGTTCCAACGGAACCCGAAGCCAGTGAGCTCCCAAAAGGCCTCGTGCTAGGTAAGGATGAGAATATACATTTAAGGATCACTCCCCTGGGCGATGTGGGATGTCACAATCCACCCCCTTAGGGGCCCGACGTCTTCGTCGGCACACCACGGCCAGGGTTTGGCTCTGATACCAATTGTCACATCTCGGCCCGGGCGTAGCCACCTTCCGGGCCCTCTCCACCACCGTAGCACGATATTGTCCGCTTTGGGCCCCGACCACACCCTCACGGTTTTGTTTCTGGGAACTCACAAGCAACGTCCCAGTGGGTCACCCATAATGGGAGTGCTCTTCTTGCTTAACTTCGGAGTTCCAACGGAACCCGAAGCTAGTGAGCTCCCAAAAGACCTCGTGCTAGGTAAGGATGTGAATATACATTTAAGAATCACTCCCCTGGGCGATGTGGGATGTCACACACTTTTTATTAAAAAATTATTAAAAACTAAAAAAAATCATTTAATATTTTTTAAATATTAAAATAACAAAGAAAAGTTAAAAAATAAAATCCCAAGTTCGTCCCCTTCTCCAGTTCCCCTCTCTCTCTTCTCAGTCATATTCATCTTCTTTCCCCTTCCTATGACCTATAAAAAGAAGGAAATTTTTTTTGTCTTCCCCCTCACTCACCCTCAGTTTTCCCCATGCCCACCCCCCCCCCCCCCCCGAAGAAGAAGAAGAAGAAGAGAGAGAGAGAAAAAGAAAAGAAAAAAAAAAGGAAACTCAGTTGAAGGGTTCGTCCGTCCTCCCCCTCCAACAAAAAAAAACCCAACCTGCAGAAAAAGAAGAAGAGAGAAGAAAGAAAAATGAAGGAGGAGGGTTTGTCTGTTCCCCCCGCTGCCCCACCCAACTTATAAAAGAAGAAGAAGAGGAGAAGGAAAAAAAAAAAAAGGGTTCATCCGTCCCCCCTCCCTCCCCCCCCCCCCCCCAACAAACCAACCTGCAAAGAAGAAGAAGAAGAAAGGGAAGGAAAAAAAAGAAAAAAGAACCCTACGCCCAACCTGTAGAAGAAGAAGAAGAGAGAGAAGGAAAAAAAAGAAGTCCCCCCCCCCCCCGGCACCCACCCTCTTCCTTCCACACCCATTTTCCCCATTTTCTATGCGCCTATATTTGGGGTTTTTTTTTTTTTTTGGGTTGCAGGTAGTGGGTGCGAGGTTGGGTGCGGAGGGTGGGTGTGAAGGTAAGAAGGGGGAAGACAAATTGGTTTTTTTTTCCCTTCTTTTTTATGGGTTGTAGGAAGGGGGAAGAAGATGAAGATGGGGGAGAAGAGAGAGAAGAGGGGAAGGGGACGAACTGAATATTGTTGTTGTTGTTGTTGTTTTTTTGTTTTTTGTTTTACTTTTCTTTATTATTTTAATATTTTAAAAATATTAAATGATTTTTTTTAGTTTTTAATAATATTTTATTAATTTTTTTAATAAAAAGTGGGTCCTGTATCAAGCCACGTCAGCATTTAATTGAAAAATTCATGACAAGTTAACGGAAGGTATAACATTGGCACAAATTTCTAAGATGAGGTATGACATTGTCAAATTTAAAAGATGAGATATGAAAGTGTTGTGACACCAATAGTTGATGTAGTTTTTTTTGTAATTTACCATATTACAAAATTATAATACTTCTTATATTTTAAGTTTTAGCCAATTTCATGTCAATCCTAGAACCGCCATTGTCAAACAGTTTTACTAAAATTTGTCTCTATAGTAAGAATAAGATCAATCCATAATTTCTTGCTTAAGGCTACTAATGAGTCAATTTCATATTATGTTTTATCCTATTTTTGGTATGTTTTGTTGAGATTTTGATACTTTGTTTTGTATTTTCAATGTGGGACATGTGAATACTTTGAACAAAAAGTGATCAACCAGATGAATGTGGAGTAATTCCAATTTGAGTAGATTTGTGAGTTCTTTCAAATTGTTTGTGTCAAAATTTTATATTTTTATTATGAGGCACGTGATCGTGGCGAATTAATTAAAGTCCAACACGCAATGATGATGTATTGAGGTTTCATGCTTAATTGTATTTTTGAGCAGTTACTTCATACTCTCACATATGATATTGACAGGACGCTTTAAAATATAGTTTGTTAATGATAGGGCATGTGCATTTCAAAATTTCTAGCAAATCACAAATTTCATAAAAACTCATGATAGCCGTGTGTGGCTTGTTGATAGCACTTTTTTCTTCTTCTTCTTCTTGTTAACGTGTCCAAATGTAGGTTATGTTATCAAAAGTAGCATCAATCGATTCTTAATTTGTTACTTTGGAGCCATATCGTTGATTGTTTTGGTCTAAAGTAGGATTTAATCATAGAAATTGATAGTTTAATCCACTAAATAATACAAGTGCACTTAGAGTTTGGACAAGACTTCAATTTTAACATCGTTTTATGTGCAGGGTGGGTGGGGTTGAAAGGAGCGTAGTACTAAACAATTTGCAAAAGTTCCTCTTGAACGTAGAGCATTTTGGAACCACGGAAAGTTATTTAGTGAAAATGCGATAGAATTTCAAGTCAAATTTGTAATTTGCAAAAGTTTTGATAGGATATGTGTCATTTGACTGTAGTAAGGAGTGGGCTAAAATGTTTTTCGCCTTTTTGGATCCTATTGAGGCTAGTCCTACCTTCCGGTGTGTGAGATATTTGAGACTTTGACCAAAAAAAAAATGTAGGGCATGTTGTTCACTATTGTCATTTTGATTCAACAATGGTTGGAGCATGGACGGAGGGAGGTAAGGCCCAGTGGGGGCACATGCCCCCTCTCATCTCAATTTTTTTTGCATTACAAGTTATTCAATTAATCATTCTCAATTTTTTTTTTGGCTTTGCAGATTATTCAATTAATCATATTAAAATAGTGAAAATCCTCTTTTAGTTTTTAAATGTGTCTCCGTCTTGTATATTTTTCTCACGCACTAATGTCTAAACCTTGTTGAGTTGCATGTATTTGGTTAATTAGTACAAATGGGCATTAGATTGTCAAAGAGTAATAAAATTAGACAATAGAGTAATAAAATTAGGCATTTTGAAATTAATTTTTTTCAGCATTTGTAAAAGAACTAGCTCTATTTGTCCAAAAACTGAGCTCAAATTTTTTAAAGTGCTCTTCCTAGTTAAATTTTTGACTTCGTCTTTGAGTTGGAGCGAGTACTTAAGTGTATCTCCAACTTAAACATCGCTTCATGTTAATATTATGAACCTTTTTCAGCAGTGCGCCATAGAACATTGAAAACGATGGTCGCATGGTTTTATATGTATATAATTGTGCAAAAATAACAAAAGATCTGCACACTAAGAAAAATTCCAGACGATAATTAAAGCCTTCATTCTTAAACAAGCCCAATGGCTGAGCCAAGGCCCAAAAAAACTTTTAACTTGAATTGATTCAATTGGGTTTACTTCACGACAAAACCCAACACTTAACGGGTTGTATAGGTGGGTTAAGTTTCCTCTCAATATCTGAAATGTAATATGGCTCCGATTCTCCTTTCCGTAAGTCGGAACACAATCATATGGCTTCGCAAGAATCATATCATTAACTCGATCATTCCATTTGGCGACAACATAAATTTTCGAGTAAGTTGGATCCTAGTTTAGTTGTGGTAGAACACTTTCGACACTAAATTAGGGGTGGTAGTAGGGTCACTCCTATGTGTTGATCCATTCATATATAGAAAAAAATAAAACAAAAATGCAATGCATACTTCATTATTCAGATTGCTTCAGAAAAATTCAGATTTGTTCAAGTAAAATACAGGGTTTTTAATGTATTGATACCAATGTAGTAGAAGAATCTGCCGGGGATTTTGGAGGAGAAGACAAGTAAGGCTTGGGTGGTATCTGCAACGAATCAACACTCCCTTCCAACATATCTATCACTTCCTTCATCGCTGGCCGATTTGAAGGATCAGTTTGTATGCACCACAAGCTCACTATGATCATCTTCCTTGCTCTTACTTTGTCTTCCTCGTTCGTAACATTCTGCAGACCAAGCTCTTCGTCCCGTTCAAGACGCTGGTAAATCCAATGTGGAAAATATATTTCACTTGTATTTTCAACTTCAGCGTCGATGTTCCTTCTTCCTCCAACCATCTCTGAAAGCATCATTCCATAGCTGTAAACATCTGACTTGTGTGAGACCTTTCCAAAGTTTCTAGAAAATACTTCTGGAGCAATGTAACCTGCTGTACCTCTAGCTCCCAACATCGACACAATACTCTCTTTGCTGTTGCATAATTTGGCAAGGCCAAAATCCGATATTTTTGGGGTGAAGATTTCATTGAGAAGAATGTTGTGAGGCTTGATGTCGAAATGCAAAATTCGTGTTTTGCAACCACGATGTAAGTACTCCAATCCTCGAGCAATACCGAGTGAAATTTGATCCAGAGATTCCCATCCCAAGTGATGATGGTCTTTCTTGGGAGTACTTGTATCAAATATGAACTTCTCGAGTGATCCATTAGGCATGAATTCATAGATCAGAGCTCTCTTCGAACCCTCAAAACAGTAGCCCAACAAGGAGACAATGTTGACATGGGAAGTTCTACTAATGGCTGCCACTTCATTCATAAATTCTTCTCCATCTGCTTTTAATTTGGTCAAGACCTTCACTGCTACAAGACAGCCGTCCTTTAACTTTCCCTTGTAAACAGCACCATAGCCTCCTTGTCCTAATTTTTCTTTGAAGGAGTTGGTCATGTTCTTGACCTCCGAATAGCTATGCCTTTGAACTTGAAGCGGCCCATTGCTCCTTAGAAAGGCCTCAACAATTCGATGTTTTTGGATTCGCTTCTTCCAAAAGAAACTACAGATAACAACTAGAACGACGATAGCAGAAGCTGCACCAACTGTTAAAAGAGAGTTAATTTGATTGAAGGTATGTTATGCAGAGCAATCAATTGACTTTGCCACCGTGCTTAAACGCTTCCATGATTCTTAGAAAATTAATCTAGAGGCATTGGGAATGATTGATTTCCGTACTTCGGTTCTAACACTCCTAGATGAGTATTCATGTGAATTAGATATTTAAACCAAGAGATATCAATCTTACCTAGTCCAAGCATCAATTTCAAATGCTTATCTCTTGCAACATGAACTGCAAAGAAAACTGCTGTTAGCTAAATCATAGAAGATGAAAGTGGCAATAAACTGTTTAAAAAAACAAACGTTTCCAATAAACTGTTTACTGTTACTAAGAGTTATATCATTTGAAGAAGGAATTGGATTGTCCCACGTCAGAGGAAGAAAAAAAGGTCATGTAAATGTATATACCTATTTCTCTGGTGGCGCATTTAAATTTTCCCTCTTCAACCAGGCATTCACCTTTTCTTTCACTACATTGAGAACAGTCTGGCGTTACCATTTGGAGGGTAAACTCAGCACTCAATGAAGAGAGCTTGTTGGGTTGAGACGAACGCATGGGGACCTGAATGGTTGCACACCCTGACGGCGGGGGGCTAGGTAACCTACTGTCAGATGAAGCGATATAATAATTATGGTAAGCATTTCCGCAGCCATCACTAAGTTGTGGATAAGAATTTTTGTCTAAGGTGGTGTTGCATTTGAAAAGGGTCAGATTGTTTGCGAATAATACTACACCAGGGATTGGTGAAGCGCTGGGAAGACTCAAGTCGTCGAAAACTCCGTCATTGCAGCGATCCTTTCTAAAGCGGTCGGAAAGGAGACTGTTTTTGACAAAAATCGTAGTTGATAAAGGACCTTCGAATTCATGCCAGTATCCTCCCACTTTCAATTGGATCTTTGGCCGAGAGGCTAGTGAACAATTGACTGTGAACAATCCGCATTCAGGAGGATCTCCCATGCTTTTGAAGGGGAATCTGATGGTGCCTGCTATGTCACTGCAGAATTGGGCTTGACAATGTTTGGATGGTTCCTCATCTGAATATTCAGCAGAGTGCAGAACCACAAGGTGGGCAAGAACGGAGAGAAACAAAG
The DNA here is from genome assembly GCA_963580275.1 of Crataegus laevigata. NCBI lineage: Eukaryota > Viridiplantae > Streptophyta > Magnoliopsida > Rosales > Rosaceae > Crataegus > Crataegus laevigata. The sequence continues at coordinate 2,658,737 of OY756948.1, read as the reverse complement.
CCACCGGAGGCATCCGAAAATTCGGAGTTGATCAACAAGAAGAAAACACCCGCAGAGGAAGAAAAATAAGAAGATCTACTCCTCCAATTCAGAACAAGAGTGCCGAATTGTATAGAGGTTCAGAATTCTTTTTAGCAGTATATTAACACGCCAGTTGACTTGGAATTTGGGAGATTGGAAAACTTGCGGGAACTAACCATGTAAAATGTTGCTTGACTAAAAGACTTCCATGGTCTATTAGGGGAGTTTCCTTCTCAACTTCCCCATTGACCAGCACCGGAAAGACTTTGATCCCGACTCTTCAAACCATTCTCGTCATGATGATGACATTCGAAAATCCTTGCAACCCCTTTGAACCACAAAGATAACGGAAAGGTTCGACTGTTCAGTGTTCATTCGTCGCGTCGTGAAACATGTTGCGTTCCGCCTTGCTTTCGGGTCCACTTATTTGTGTGATCACTGAACAGCTTCATAGCTGAAAAGCATCTCCTAGTACTAACGTTGGAAATTAATTTAGTAAAACGTCATGACGAATTTGGTCGTTTGTGACTGTCATTTTCTCTAGCGGTTTGATGGTGTAAGTAGGAGACGAGGAAAGAGGGAAGAACGTATCCACAATGCATTACTATCCACAAATGCAAATGTTTCACACATTTTGTAGGAGGGTCACTCCTAGTGTCTTGATTCATTCATCTATAGAAGAAAAAAAACAAAAAAAAACGCATACTTCATTATTTAGATTGCCTTGGAAAAACACATATTTGTTCAAGTAAAATATAGGGTTTCTATTGTATTGATACCAATGTGGTAGAAGAATCTGCCGGGGATTTTGGAGGAGAAGACAAGTAAGGCTTGGGTGGCATCTGCAACGAATCAACACTTCCTTCCAACATGTCTATCACTTCCTTCATTGCCGGCCTGTTTGAAGGATCAGTTTGTATGCACCACAAGCTCACTATGATCATCTTCCTCGCCCTTTCTTTGTCTTCCTCGTTCTTAACACTCTGCAAACCAAGCTCTTTGTCCCGTTCAAGACGCTGGTAAATCCAATACAGAAAATATATTTCACTTGTATTTTCAGCTTCAGCGTCGATGTTCCTTCTTCCTCCAACCATATCCGAAAGCATCATTCCGTAGCTGTACACATCCGACTTGTGTGAGACCCTCCAAAATTTCTAAAAAATACTTCTGGAGCAATGTAACCTGCTGTACCTCTTGCTCCCAACATCGACACAATACTGTCTTTGCTGTTGCATATTTTGGCAAGGCCAAAATCTGAGATTTTTGGGGTGAAGTTTTCATTGAGAAGAATGTTGTGAGGCTTGATGTCGAAATGCAAAATTCTTGTGTTGCAACCACGATGTAAGTACTCCAACCCTCGAGCAATGCCGAGTGAAATTCGATCCAATGCTTCCCATCCCAAGTGATCATGACCTACGTTGGGAGAACTTGCATCAAATATGAATTTCTCGAGAGATCCATTAGACATGAACTCATAGATGAGAGCTCTTTTAGAACCCTCAAAACAAAAGCCTAACAAGGTGACGACGTTGACATGGGAAGTTGTACTAATGGCTGCCACTTCATTCATAAATTCTTCTCCATCTCCTTTTAGTTTGGTCAAGACCTTCACTGCTACAAGACGGCCGTCCTTTAACTTTCCTTTGTAAACAGCACCATAGCCTCCTTGTCCCAATTTTTCTTTGAAGGAGTTGGCCATTTTCTTGACCTCCGAAAAGCTATATCTTCGTACTTGTAACGGCCCGTAGCTCCTTAGAAAGGCCTCTACAATTTGACGATTTTGGTTTTGCTTCTTCCAGAAGAAAATAAATCTATACGATGATAACCTTCCCCATACGCAGCAAACGATACGATTATAAATATGAGACCAGCACCTACACCTGCACCTGCTGAATATACGTTAAAAATATAGTGATGTATTCGATCGAATGGTAGGCATCCCATTTGGCTATAAACCTTATCTCAACATATAAACTTAGGAAAACAAATCTAAGCAAGAGGGTTAATGCAATAAAGATGTAATTACCTATGGAGACTTTAACGACCAAGTTTCCACCTTCGTCATCTTCGTCCTTACAAGGCACAGAATGAGTCCCACTGCGGCAGAGGCAACTAAAATGGTAGGTGGTGTAATTAAACCCGCATAGCCCTCCGCTTATCTTGCAGCGGCTGCAGTCGCCAGCTAGCCACAACATCTCAAAGCCTCTTCCCAACACGTCCTCCATTCCCGCCGCCTCACCATTCCCGAATCCTCCGCCATGCGCTGCCGCCACCTCAGTCGATCCACACTTTTGGGACTGCAGAACATTTCCAACTTCAGGGTATTCATCCCGAGGCACAGCAAGAACCGAAGTGCTATTACAACCAATCTTGTACTTTGGAAAAGAATCGACAAACGAAGAGTTGCAGTTGTAGAGCAGAAAGAATTGATCTTGGTTTGGAGCCAGCTTAAACTGATCATTATGGAGGGTTAAGTTGTAGATTGACGACAGGTTAGTACAAGCCGAGTTGTTTAGGTAGTTTGAAAGCAGAACATTTGAGACAAGAAGAGAACGGCTTTGGTAACTGATGTTGTGGATTATGTAATCGTTACCAGACAAATGGAGAATTGGATAGGCTTCTCCGTCGTTGTCTCCGCCTTGGCAGGAGAGCTCGAAACCAGGATACCCACAAAAGGGTTGTTGCTTGCCTTGGACGTAGAATGGATACCTGATGTCTTGGCGGCCACAAGTTATGGGCACACTGCAACTTTGGTAGAAAAAGTCCACAGCCAAAACCAATGAGGTTTCAGATGACAGGACAAAAATCACGAGGAGGATACAGACGTTTTGATTCATTGTAAATTTTAGAGACAGAGAGAGATCATGAGAAGACTCGAGTTGTCGAAAACTTCACACGTTTTGATTCATTGTAAATTTTAGAGAGAGAGAGAGAGACCATGAGAAGACTCGAGTCGTCGAAAACTTCCTAGTTGCAGGCTCCTGCAGCTGTGTTTTTAATAAAAATCGAAGAAGATAAGAATGCCTTCGAATTCAAGCAAGTATGCTCCCTCTTTCAGTTGGATCCTCGGACGAAGTTGGTCAGAACAATCAACAGTGAACAATCCGCATTCAGGAGGATGTGTACTGCTTTTGAAGAGTGGGCGAGAACAGAGAAAAGAAACTCAAAGCTCTCGGATAACCTGCTTGCACTATTTCTTCACAGCGTGTATGGTTGATTCAGAGACTTCTAATCAACACGCTACTTCACTAGGAAATTTCATATGCAGCGGACTATAGAATCAAGACTTGACATGGAAAATTCAGCTGCGCTGCTTTTCGCACTTCAGTTTTCTCCACCTGCGCACTTGCGTGTGAGGTTTCCTTGCACAAGACCTTCCTCAACTTCTGAAACTCACTTCAAATTATTTATCAAATTTACATATACATTACATGCATCACTAGAGTAAAAGATTCAAACAATATTGGCTGACCTACGAAGACGGATTACAAAAAAATGGGAATACCGAGTTAAAAAGAATGGTGGCGAAACAATACACAAGCTACCTATGCTACTCTGACTCCGCTAGGGCGTTTTCCTTCCATGGCATCCTTCTTGTTACGACAATCAGAACAGAGGAACGGCCCTTGCCAAGGCTTTGAACTGGTTGAGAAGATAGAACCTGCGTGAACTGATATGCCCTCGCTCGGAGCAAGGTCAACCTGGCATACAGCACACATGAATAGCCCAGATGTTGTCGATTGTGGTGTGCACTCATCACTGCCCAACCTGCAACACATTTACAGGATATAATCATTTTGAGATGTACCCAAATACACGAAACTAAAATACCACATTTCACCAGAAGCCAACTGGCAAATTGAAACTTCCAACTCAAAAATAAAGGTTTCTGATAACTATATATGAAACTCCACTTCGATCTCCTAAACAAGACTAAAGTTAATGACATCATTGAAAAATTTCTTTTCAAATTTAGTAGACAACTGCAGTGTGAAACTTTTCCAGAAAATTTGCATCGAATCAACTAAATTGAGTGAAGAGGGAATCAACTACCTTTCAGCAAGCATTGCAGACCCTTCTTCAAATAACTCTTCCACAATACCCACAGCCGATAGCTTCTTGGATAGTTTATTAGCAGAATCACGCGACTTCTTTCTGAACAACAGGGTCCTCAGCTTGTTAATCTTTTTTGGCGGAGTTGAAGGCTGTTCGGTAGTATCAGGAGGGATTATGTCAACAACTATGCAGGTTGTATCATCCTTTAGACCCCTTGACCTTAATGCCTCCTACAACAAAATCCACCATCAATAAGAAAGAGTTCTAGCCTTTGAGGTTAACATGCATATTGCAAGAAAATGGCCAAGGCCAAGTAGTTCAAACAACCTTCACAACTTGTCTGGCAGCAAGTTCAGCTGGCAACCCACGGCAAGACTGTGCTGCCATTTCGGAAGATATAGCATCCCAGATGCCATCAGAAGCAATAATAAGCCTCCCACCAGCATTTGATAGCTTTTAAAACAATATGAGAATCTTAGCTTTCAGGTTAAACAATACTTGGCATTGAATTGAATAAAACCATATTAAAAATATAAGTTCCATGCAGAGAAAGATACCTTGACTTGTTTCACATATGGTATTGGAACTATAAACTCCCCAACATCCATGTCTCCAATTGACCTAGAAAGGCATAAACCCCCTGGCCAACAACGGAGGGGACCAATCTGCAAATGTCAAAACAACATATATTACACAATGGAAGACCTATCTTAATTAAGACTCAGCCACAGAAGTATCATTTTCTTTGTTTTTGTCAGGAAATAAAACAAAAAAATTCTAAAAGCCCTCACCTCTGCACCACCAACAATGCTCAACCTCCCAACTTCCCCACCACTCGCAGCAACACGCTCCCTCCTACAATTACAAGGAAAATATTCAATTAGCAAATCCAGGGAACAATAAAAAAAGAGGAATGTTAGTGAATTTTAGTAGATACATACTCCTCTACATTTTCTTCAAGTCTATGATCAACAGTTAGGGTGGAAACAGCACCACCCTGAGTATCTAAGATACAACGGGAGTCTCCTACTGAAGCAACTGTCACAGTCCATCCATCAACTATTACAAAGGTAGCTGTTGTTCCAGAAGTTTCACCTGACGACAGTGATAGGAGTAGAAAGAATTAGTACATTTGTGCTGAAAAATATGAGCAAAAAACAGAAAGAAGAACAAAGACTAAGCAAGTTGTAAACTACATACCTCTGCTCTGGAAATCCTTATCAGTCTTCACAAAGCCAGCAACCAAGGCTCGAGGTAAAGCTTGGAGCCACTCCTCCCTTCCTAGCCCACGGGGAATAGCACCCAACACATGCTTTAACAAATTCTCCCTTGTATATACTGCTGCTGCATTTCCATTGTGCCCATCAAAGATCTGACAATCAGAAAAAGAATGGTGACTATTATACTTGATTTGCAGTATATTTGATAACTAAAGGAAATTGGTTTGATCACACAGCTTCATTCCATAATTAAACCAACAGTACATGAAATTTTCGAAAATATCTCGCTCACTGCCCATATAGAGTTGAGCACTCATATGTAGAATTCAACTTTTGGGACATTCACCATGGGACAACACCAGAACAGAGGTGAGCTGCCAAGCTCTGGCTCCATAATCTAGTGCAAATATAAGAGAGACTTAGGCTTACCGCAAATGCGGAGAATGCTGATGAAGAATTCCCGGGTACTCGCTGACCATCAGTCTTGATCAGGAAATAATCCTCCCCCTTCCTGGATTGAGCTGCATGCCCATATCTGACAGTTGGCTTCTCCATCCTCTCACTCTTCAGCTCTCTGCTGATCAATGCAGCCAGAGGCACCATATTATGATGCTGACGCCTATCTCCGGACGCCATAACTACCTCACCCCTGTCTTTGCCGGAGGCCCAAGACCTTCAAACTATCTTACTCTTTTTCCCTCAAAAGCATACTAATGCAAAACACCTAAGAGATCCTACAGATTTTCGTAATCAATGGCCTCAAAACCCACCAACTTCTTTGCACAAATAGCACAAAGTCCCAGTTCTAACAAAGATCGAACCTTTCACATGCAACAACAACCGATCTGCATTTATCACAAGACAAAACAAAGAACAACGTCAACAAATTGGTTATATCAACAAATATATGCTCTGTCACTTGCCGACATATGTAATAAAAACAAAACAGTAAAGATTACATCTTGGATATTCCATCATTTGGCAATCGAAATCATATAAAACAGAAGTAAAATGTCACTAATAAGCATGTATTCAGCTAACCCAGAAGACAAAAAAACTCAAATTTTCGTTTTTTTCTATATTTTTTTCTCACCTTTTTCTTGGAGGTATTTTCTCGGCAACCAAACAGATGAACAAAGATTCCCAGAAGAATGTCTGACTGAGAAACCAAACGCAGATCCGATTGCGAAGGTAATAAGTAACACCGACGACGACGATAACAACAAAAAAGAAATCACCCAATAAAGAAATCAACACGGTGACGCAACGCGTTTTCGTGACGAGGTATGAACTGTAAGACCCATTAATCAAATCAAACACCCCCAAATCCTTAATCTTTCTATTAAAAAATTGAACTTTGTGTTCCTGCGAGTCAGCAGCAGCTTCACAACCTTTTCCTTCCCACCAAACACCCACGATTACTAAAAAAAAACTCCAAACTTTCTGGGGTTAAAGAAGTGTAGAGAAATTGGGTGGCAAGAAAGCAACTTTTCGATCGAAATCTAAAGAGAAATTGCAGATAAGTAGGTACAGCTGACAACGAAGCAAAGCACCCACAAACCCATATTCTGCTTCTGAAAAAAGTCGGTTTCTTTCTCTCTCTCTCCCCAAACCAATTTGTTTACCGAGAAATACTGTTCATACCCCATTTCTATACCACTAACATGATAGCCACATGATTTGAAATAATCAAAATTTTCAAATAACGTGATTGTCTATATTAAATATTATTTAAACTGATATAAAAATGTAATACAAAAATATAATATAAATAACATTACTCACTCTTGTTTTCCTCCAAAAAAGCCAAAGGCAAGGGCTTTTATTTTTTATTTTCTATAATTTTATTTTTTTTCCCGGGAGAAAAGTCCACTAGTGTTGGGGAAATATAATATAAATAACATTACTCACTCTTGTTTTCCTCCAAAAAAGCCAAAGGCAAGGGCTTTTATTTTTTATTTTCTATAATTTTATTTTTTTTCCCGGGAGAAAAGTCCACTAGTGTTGGGGGGGGGGGGGGGGGGTGTACAAAAGAAAGATTAGGGTCTACATAGAAATTATGTTGGTTGTCTGTGATTGCTCTAAAGACAGGGCATCACAAGGTCGGTCGTTTACCTAACAGATCTTCAAGGACAGTTTTCCGGGAAGTTAATTAATTAAGCTAATCAATGTTAAGAGAATTTGGTGCACTTTTTATTACGGACGAGTGATATTTTTGCTTACTTAATACTTATAAGTAAGAAATTTTTAATTTAAATTTTTAAAAATCAAATTTGAACTTATGAACTTAGTCGACTCTTCAACTCTTAGTGTAAATAATTAGCTAGTTCTTAAAAAAAAGAAAAGAAAAAAAAAAGAAAAAAGAGGACCAGCTAGTGGCTTTGCCACGTCAGTCCACCCTTTCGAGAGTTGAGAAGATTCACAAAGGTATTTCAGCTCTCCTTAACCGCAATTATGCGAGTCACTAACGTCAGGAATCGAACTCAGAACGTGTCGATAATTAACCAGTTTCATAATAAATAAGAAAAATAAACAAAAGTCAAACCTTACATAAGTACATTTCAAGGTGAAATTTTGCTAAAACTAAAAGGACCAAAATAAAAATTTGATCCCCATTTTGAAAGGAATCTCCACCGAAGATTATGAAATTGAAGACTAGGGGGTAGGGAGTATGGATAGCAAGTGGCATTTGGTAACAAAGTTCTTAGACCATCTCCAACCCTTGCGCTAAAAGCCAAATTTTTTAGCTCGAAAAATTTAGCTTTTAACTCAGAAACAGTTTTTCTGCTCCAACCCTTTCTAACCTAAAATTTTAGCCCGGAATTATTAAAGAATAAACTTAGGCTATTTTTTTTCTTAAATTAATTATTTTAAAAAAAAATAAATATGTAGACTATCATAAATTAATTTTATGAACATTTTAATAAATAAAAAAATAAATTTCGATAAATATTTTCATTCAGTTTGATGGAGCCCACACCGATTTCTGGACTAAATTCTGGGGGGAATCTGGCCTTGGTTTAGCATTTAGCATTTAGCTCGAATTTTTTCCTTGAGTTGGAGTGAGTTTGGGGGGAAATTTTGGAGGGTAATTTGGCTTTTAGCCCAAGGTTGGAGATGGTCTAAGGGTTGGGGGGGTTTTTCTGTGAAAAAAGCTGACACGTGATGGGTGTTTGTGCATTTGTTTCTGTGATGGCGATGATGTGGACAAGGCTCGCTGAGCTCTCGTTGCATGTGGTAAACTGAGTGCGATTCTGCGTTTGCAGATATCTGTAACCCTGTTTACCTGTAGCCTCACAGCCACAGCCCTGTAGGGCTACCCTTTGCTTTTTAACTCGGGTTTTTGGGGTCCCCCCAACACCCCTCCTCGTTAATGCCAATGCTGACGGTGATGCAATTTGACATGGACCACGTTCATTGTCATCGTAATGTTCTGATCGCTTAATATAATGTAATGTAAAATTTTATTTTTCTGTTATACGCTGTTATATTGTATATTAAACATGAACGTGACATGATGATAAACTGGTTAAATCTAGATTAGTTGTTCTCAAAGGGAGGGAATAAAATCCTATTCAGGCCCATTCAATCCAAATCCTCCGAATCTTTAGTGAAAATAAGTTGGGATAACAGTAGCGGCTTTAGAATTATCCGTCATGTGGTCAGAACATAAGATGGTACATCATGAATTATTATATAAATTGTGGAATATGTATATTAAAAAGTTAATAACTTAAAAAATAAATTTTTTTACCACTTATATAAAAACACGTAGTATACCACTTGTGTTCCAGTCACAATGAAAATTTTCTCGACAATGAGAAGGTTAAGAGGAAAAGAAAAGGTGAGAAAGTTAAAAAAAGGAAGAGTGGTCTCAGCTACATAATTTTGTGTGAACGGCCCATATTATTTGATCTTGAGAGTCCGGATAGAAAGAATTCAGAGAGGATCTGTCCCCAAATGGAGGACCACCTTTCTCCTTTATTTTTTTAAGTTTTGTAAATTTTTCAAATGATGTGGCTATCCACGTCAGATGACACCTCTCTATAATTAATTTAAGGATTAGGTAGGGCAGCATGTGGGTTGTGGAATTATTAAGTTGGCCATACGTATAATGTATTTGCATATGCAGGGTAGGGTTGCAGCATGCTGGCTTCTAGCCCTCTTGAGGCCAATCCAAGATCTTAAGTTTAATACGATGGTGGGCAACTAATTGCCCGAATGCTATAAAGCAGCTTGCTAGCTAGGTCTTTTTGTCAAATATTTCCCAGCATGTTAAAGCTGCATCGGTTGAAATTTGAAACCATGCGTGCATCAAACTCTGGTAAAAAAGTTACAGTAACTCAAATTTCTATTAAGATACTGTAAGTGATTTGATTTGTCATCAATATTCTTAAAGTAAAGGACAAACTCCACCAAGCATGTTTTACCATTCCGTTGTGTGTTACCATATGTATGTTTTCGTTACCTGACAAAAAACACTGACGATACTGTATGCACTCGGTGATATAGCAGAATTTCACCGAAGAAACAATGATAGTATCTAGCAGAGGGAGCCAGAAAGGCACGAGGACACGGCCATCCTGACTTTTTTATTTTTCACGCAGAAAGGTTTTCAGTAGCCTCAGGGTCCCAGTCTAATTTCGTACTTTAATTTTTTTTTATCGGGTTTGATTTATGGAATTCAGGCATTTTATTGCTTGTGAGCTTTGAGGAGGACTTTAATCTGGGGATCAATGTAGAGAAAGGAAGAAAGTCATAGAGTATTGGGGTTTAGGTTTGAGAAATAAATTGACGAGGACGACAGCATACTAGACTAAACAACGTTAGATTGTTGCTCACCACAAGACAATGTAACTTTGTAAGATCCGAAGAGCGTATTGGATTAAGATATTCGAGCCTTTCTCAGGCTAAAATTCAAACCCACTGACATTTACAACTTGCAAGATCGGTATGAGTGTGAAAGCTGCTGTGTGTCTGTGGCTGCAATTAGAGCAGAAGATTGTGAATAATATTGAAATTGCAATTTAATTCGAGTACATAATTAATGAATTGCAGATGGGAGGGTTGTGGTTGGAACGGATGGGTCTGGTAACGGTTTTAACAGGCATCTTATGAAATTGACGTAAGAGAACAACACCACTACCCGATATTGTATCTGCTAAGTGTGGCATCGCATGAGAAATGAAGGAAATTGTACCAAGTACCCAATTGACAATTGATAAATTTGAGAAAAACTTATAGTAAGCGTTGCGTTATTAGAAGGTATCTTTACAAATGCATGAAACTTTATATACTCGTCTTATATGAACTCGTGCAAATTTTATCAACGTGAGAATTGTTCTAATCAAACACTCGTGCTGAAGTTTTTCTTTACGCCTTTTTCTTCTTGACTAGGAGGAGAAGAACTTCGATAACCTCTTACCAAACTGATATTTTTGGGAATCTTCCAGTAAGTGCGCTGGATCCATCATCCACATTGACGAGAGTTATTTTAGTGTACAAAAAATATGGCCTAGTATTATAGTATACTAAGTGTAATAATACAATTAGTTAGAAATTAAAAAAAAATTCTAACCAATATATTATGATGTTTAATATACTAAACCGTGTTTCTGACATTGAAAAATTTCTCCGCATTCGCATACCATTCTGCCTACTGGGCAAGTACAGGCTGGGATAATGGGCCTATCTGGGCCCTACACGCTTTGGCATTCTCGTCCCCACGTACGATGGTGAAAACCACTGTGTACAGTCCTGGGCCCCGAAAATCATGATTTCTTTGCTCAAAGATGCCCCAAGACGTGAACTTGCCTTGGAGGGCCTTTTTGTGATGGTTTTGAGCCCACCAAACCATAACCTTTACTTTTCCTTTTTAACTCTCATTAGTCTAATTTCCTCTTCGTTCACGGTAATCTTGGCGTCTCATACCAATGAGATGATATAATGTTGAGTTTTTTTCTTCACATAACATTGTACAATTGACGCAGGGTGCGAAAGACATTGTATTTGAGTCATATAAGTTGTTCTCCTTATCTTATGTAAATTTAGCATAAATGTTTTTGGGTAAGGTAATTTGCCAAAGGTGCACTCTGGGCCGAACTCTTGGAACTTTTCCAATTTTAGCCCATAGTTAGTTGGGCCCCAAAAGAAGTAAAAAAGTCCAACAAGCTTCTTGTTATAACGTACGGATCAAGATGCTCTCCTAAGCTAAGGGTGAGGATCCTCTTGAGGAAGCTCATTGGGCCGTTGAAATTTTATCGAACGGTTATAATTATTATAACTTTTAGAGTGATCTTCTGTTTGTAACCGTTGGATAAAATTTCAACGGCCCAATGGACTTGTTCAGGAGGATTCTCACCCTTAGCTCAGAAGAGGATCCTAATCCATAACGTACACACAAAATATGTGACATTTCATCAAATTAAAGTTACATTTTTATTTTATTTTTTTATGAACCCAATTGAAATAGTTAGGTTTATTTAACTATCTCTCCTCGTCAAACAGGTCAAAGTAGACACAAGAATTTGTCTGAGCGATGAAATCCACCGTTGGCCACCTCACCAAATACAAAACAAATCAAACAAAACAAAAACTTTTCTGTATATTTGTCTTTCACAAGTCACAACACAACTTTTAAATTAAAAAAAATTAAGCGCAATTAAGTTGGTTAGAGTAATATAAACGTTTATGTACTTAAGATTGAAATTTTGTTTTCATAAAATTTACACTAGCAAACTCTACAAATCCTATGCATGTGTTTCGGGTTTAGGACGAAGGTATGTTGCAATATACAAGGGAAAAAAAATGTAATGAGTGTAAGGAGAATCTAAAATGTAAATTGAATTACATGACTGCCTTTGGTTTTATACTAAATATTAAACCATTTGACATTTAAAGTATATAATAGTCATATATTATCATCAAAGATCTGTGACACTATTTTTATTACACAATTTTTTACATACGTTCTTGTGGCGCTCAGTTCATAATGTATTTTAACGATTTGAACTGTCTATTTTTATAACATTATTCATAGATTATCGTTGCAAAAAGTTAGACAAATCCAAAACCATTATGACATTTATTTGTACTAAAGAAAATGGGCGAATATAGTTCTACATAGAGCCCTAAACACTTAACCCAACAGTCATATAATTTCATATTTGAGTGATTTATGGTTGACATGATCTTTAAGAAAAGATTTTAAAAAATAAACGGTTTGAATCGTTAAAAAAACTTTTTCGTCGTACAAATATCACCGAATTGTAGCGCTGGCTGCCGAGTGGTCATAAATGTATAACACATTTTGAAGAGAAATGTGTATCGCATTGATCGGCGATTAGGCAGAAATTGAGTTTAAAAAACGTAGAAAGAAACCCACCCACATACTTTTGGCGAGAAATTTACTAATGAGAGAGAAAATAGCCGTTTTGGTGGTTTCCTAGTTTCCTTTCCTCGACGGATTCCGTTTCCGGGTCATTTCCCCTTTCCAAAGTCCAAATCCGAAGCTGAGCTCTGCGTACCTGACCCGTCCTTTTTCACCGCTTCAACCCCTTCAAACAAGTTCAGGCGACGACGACGACGACCACGTAGCTCCAGAATACTGGCTCTCCACAGTACTTCAAACTTCCGACCCCGAATCTCTCCCTCTCTATCAAATCAGTATATATACATATATATATATACACACACACTGCGATTGGCCATGAAATTTACCTTTGATTTGGGTTTGAAGAACCAGCTCTAGAGAAAGACTGGAGAGGGATTCGACTACGATGGGTGTTGTGGCCGAACATTCCGATCGCCAAACTATCAGAGATGTCATCTGCCACGCCGGTGCTGGCGCCTCCGCTGGTCCGTGTCTTCCCCATTCCCATTTATAGGGTTTCGTTCATCCGGGGACGCATTTGGAAATTCTGATGAATTTATTGCAAATTGATTGAATTGTAAGCTTTGCAGGTGCTATTGCGGCTACGTTTGTATGCCCTTTGGATGTCATCAAGACTAGGCTGCAGGTCCATGGCATGCCTTCTGGGCAAAGAGGTATTCTTCAATTTTCAGAGTCAAAGCTTTATATTCCTTTGAACAAATTATGTTTTGTTTATCAATACTTGGATGAAATTCTGTGTTTTTGTTATTTTAAGGAACTTATCGAATGCAAGTATCGATTTTTGACGATATTAGATTCATTGGGGCTATGGGAGCACATGTTTAGGTGGAAATGGAATCTTAGTCTGATTAAAGTTCCAGTTTTGTGAACTCTGTGTATTCGTATAAACGAGAAACTGTGCATTGACCCAAATGTATGCCACATTTCTTGTTAATTGGTGAACCGGCTTCAGGGGGCTTTGTGTTTGTTCTATAAATTTTTTTATTTGGCTCATGGCCATTTCGAGGATAAATTTGAGTCGATCTATTAATTTGTAGTATATGAGGTTCGCACTGCATACTGCGGACATATCAGTATGACTGTTCTTCTTTGTTTTCCTTTTGGCCTATGATCAGGTAGTATCATTGTCACAAGCCTACAAAAAATATTAAAGACTGAAGGTATGAAGGGGATGTACCGGGGCCTTTCACCTACAATTCTAGCGCTACTTCCAAACTGGGCAGTGAGTATTACTTTCGTTGCCTTATATTGTGAAACAAATCTTTGGGAGCCCTTATCTTGTGGAAACTTGAGTTCCCAAGGATTTTGGTGCCCTTGGTCAGATCACATGCAACTTTTTTTCCTATATACTATTCATAATTCTCCTGGTGCCATATGCACTCTGTTTGTATGCAGGTGTACTTCACAGTTTATGAGCAACTCAAAGGCCTACTCCACACTCATGGTTGGTTTTTCCAAATGTGGCTTAAAAGTTTGTGTTTGTCTCTAATTATTTCTTATGAAACGCCAAGTATTCCTATATTCTTGATTTAGTTTAGAGCTTTGAGGACTATTTATAAGCATTCTGCTAGTTGCTTTTAAACATTCACTATGGTCATACTGTAGTCCATGGCAACGGAGAACTCACAATTGGTGAAAATATGATTGCTGCTGCTGGTGCCGGGGCTGCCACAGCCATTTCAACGAATCCTTTGTGGGTTGTTAAGACCAGACTTCAAGTAAGTTTACTGTTTTTTAATGTTTGTAATTCATTTAAAATGTAGTAATACGTATATTCTCATGTAAAGGGAATCTGTTATTCCATCTCATTTTCTGCTAGCCCGCATGCTTATTTCATGTTAAAAAAAATTCATAATTTTATTGGAGTGGTCAGTATTCACTATTCACACATACATATGCCCTTTAAAGCATGCAGCTGTTGTAATTCAGGGTTGTGTCGCTCTAAGTTAATTTCAGTTCCGGGAGTTTGTTTTTGTTTGCAATAGCAAATGCTTCTTTGTGTTGCACAAGGTTCTAAAAAGCATTAGATGCTAGTCGGGCAGCAGGCAGGGGTCTAGCGACTAAGCGTCTAGGCGGGGCCTAGCTTTTTTAATTTTAATTAAATTTATTATATAATATATAAATATATGTCTACTTATACTTAAAAACACAAACATAATTGTATTGGTATATTTAAATTGCAAAATAGAATGACATATAAATTATAAAGGACTAGAACATATTGAAACATGGGGAACAATGACCTGTTATTTTTATGGCATTCTGTTGGATTGGGACTGAGGACATTGTTTTTTTCCTGGATGCGACACAAACTCTCTGTAATTATCATGTCCTTGACTTGAGATGTCGGGAGAAAGTAAATTGTGCATCAAATGAAAATAAAAGATGGTATTAGTTCAACTACGCAGACACATATTTGCTAGAGACGGTCCCATAGTGCTTACGGGTTTCTAAGAAATGTCCGGGCATAATTTATTCTTGGGGTTGATGCCTAACCAATGTCTAACCAGACTAATGAATCTCTTCCACATAATTACAAGTTAGTTTCTGACTTAAACTCAACCTTCATGGATGTAGAAAATTCAAGGACTTCGCACTGATTAATTTTGCTCGTTTGAACTTTTTGTCATTTTTGTACATTGATATATTCTTCTTGATCAACTTCATTTAGACACAAGGAATGAGGCCTGGTGTGATTCCTTACAAAAGCATGAGATCTGCTTTCTCAAGGATTGCAACTGAGGAAGGCTTGCGAGGTTTATATAGGTCATTTTTCTTTCCAAGTTACATCATGTGACACTAAACTGTGAATTTCATATTTGCTTAAGTTGAATTTTTTTTTTCTTCCATTCGGTGAAAGGAAGTCCATTTAATTGATTGATTAAAATTTATTAGCGTGGTTTAAAATTTATTCGCATGGTTTCCCTTAATGATAAGTTTTTGTTTGCATGTGTGGTTTCAAACAGTGGGATCTTACCTTCTTTGGCTGGGATAAGTCATGTTGCAATTCAATTTCCTGCTTATGAAAAGATAAAGTCTTTCATGGCAAAAAGGGGTAAATGTTATATGTTTACTTCTTTGATGAACTGTTGTACTTGAAAATTCGGTGTTTTCTAATTAATTAATTATATCTGACCCCATATATTTAACTTTTCAGATAATACAACTGTTGATAAGTTACACCCTAGTAGAGTTGCCTTTGCCTCATCAGTATCAAAAGTAATCGCTTCTGTAATAACATACCCTCACGAGGTATGTTCAGCTGGACTTCTCAGTAAACGGATTGGGGCTTGGATGACTGCTTATAACTCAAGAGTCGTGTCTCTCTATCTTTCTCATATTTTATTTTGTCGTCATGACTGAATCAATTATCTGTAGGTTGTGCGCTCGAGGCTGCAAGAGCAAGGGCAGGCCAGACATATTGAACCCCAGTACGCAGGAGTTATTGACTGTATGAAGAAGGTGTTCCAAAAGGAAGGCCTTCGTGGATTCTATAATGGTTGTGCTACTAATCTATTAAGAACCACTCCTTCTGCCGTTATTACATTTACCAGTTACGAGATGATAGATAGGTTCTTGCGGAGGGTTGTACTTACAGAAAACGAGCATTCAGGTGGCCATCCTAAGACTGATGGCCATGCGGAACCTCAGAAGGGAAATGGAGGCGCCGAGAGAGAGGGGAGTGACTCTGCATTGCGGCAATCACAAGCCCAAACAAATAAGAGGACTCCACTTCCTCTTGGAAACAAAGACCCGCTAACGGCAAGACATTGAAGGACTCCACCCTTTTTTTGAATTTACCATTTGACTGTAAGAAAATTTTCCATTTGAAAGGGAAAAAAGTTACTTCCCTTCGAAATCATTGAGCTCTTCTTTGTAACATTTCTTTCTTCGTGCAAAATGTACGTCGTCAAATTAGGTCTCGAGTAGTTTGTTTTGAGCTCTTTGATGCAAAAAGAATAGTTCCGAAATGATATTCGATTTGAATCGGGTTGTAATAAGATAAGAATTTGCAAAAGTTGTGCTTTTATTTCCAACAGGGGAAGCTTGAGCTTTGGTGGTGTAATAAAGCACGCCTCGTTCTTTGTCCTTTTTATTCCCAAAGGGAAGAGTTGTTGCTTTAGCATGTGTGGTGTTAACTGTTCTCCCAACAGTCATGGTCCTGGGCCCTTAGCCGCTTTAACTTTAGAAAGGAACCTCAAAAGAAGGGTAATGGTTGTACCCTCTTTCTTCCGAAATAAGGAAGAATCGTCCTCGGTGGATCTCTCTAGTCCTTGTTCCGTCCAGCTCTGACTGGAATTATTTTTTGATTCTCGAAGCCAACCAGCTCTGACTCGAATGAATTTGCAAGGAGTGACGCGTACAAATATTTTTTTTTATACAAACGATAATGACATGAAAAAAAGGTGAAGTGAAACCATAACGTCGAAAGTATGATAAACGCTTTTAACTAAAAATCCAATGCCGGTAGCTAGAATTATACAATGCAATACAAGATTGATTTGTATTGGTATATTGGGACCAAGATCATGAGAGACGATTGATCATATAACATACAACAAAGAACTTCTAATAATATTTTTGAAGATTAGTTTAACGAAAACATGAAGTACTTGGAGTTAACGGAAAATTTGATACAAATCGTTATAGAATTTATACGGCCGACGCCACTTAGTGGAATAAGGCTTTGTTGTTGTTGTAATTTACTCAGGAATAGTGACGAGCACAGGGCGCCAAGCTCTTCTCAGTAAAGACTTGTAACGGAAACCGGTCCAGGCCGGCCTAGGCGAGCCCGGTCCAAATCCACCAATTTCTTTACCTACCGCCACGAAACCACCGAACTCTGCCCGCTTATCTCTCTCACTCTCCGCCTTCCTCCCGTCGTTCAACTCAAATGGCGGCGACGAAACAAACAACTCCTTCAAACTGTTCCTCTGAACCGGAAGCTCTTCCGGTAGCGGCATCGGAACTGGCGGGTCACGGCGGCGACTGCTGCTCCGGGTCAGCAGCATGAGCAAGGTGGGTTTGCGGCGGGGGAGCTGGATCAAGGGGCTCGACCGCGGGCTTCGCGTCGGGCTCTGGGCCACGCCGCACTGCGTGGCGAGGAGCTTGAATTTCTGCAAAGTCCCCATCTTTTGGATTTGAGGTCTGTTGCTGCTGCTAACTCCCATTCCTCCCTCTATATATACATGTGAATTTTTTGGGGGTGATTGTTTGAATTTAAAATGGTGAATGATTGCAGGGGAGAAACTGAGACACAGTTGATTGCTTGTGAAATGGGGAAAAGGATATGTTGGGAGGTGGATGCATCTTTTTTATACACACTAATAAATTAGACCAAATAGTGGCTGGGTTTTTTTCTTCTCTTTTTTCACTAATTCAAAGAGAGGAGAGAGAGGGGGGAGGGGGTGAGAGAGGAGAGAGAGGGAGAGTGGGTGCATTTTCCAAGTGAAATTCCAAAACTCTAAAAATCTATATGGGGTTCTGAAAAAGAGACAACACCTCATTCTTTGACTGAAGAGGATTGAAAGGTCGGTTTCAACCATTAATTTGATAAAATTTTTAATCGGTAAAAAATACAACTCGGAATATTAAGTGTATATATAAGTAGTTGACAAATTTCTTTTAAGCTATAAACATTAGTTGGAGAAATTATGATATTTAGTATACCGGCTCATGTTTTCTGCACACTAAAAAAATTTATCCATTAATAAGAGACTTTGTGAAGATTAATTGATAATAGAATAGTGCTAGGAAGATTAAATTTGTAAATAAAAATTTATAAATTAAATTATATAGAAGTTGATGATTATGTTATTACTTAAATGTTGATATGCACATTCCTATTAGTGACAAATCTTCTGTTTGTAAATTTTATTTACAATTTAGTCTCACTAGCATTACTCTTGATAATAACACTATAGTGATATTCCATGCAAACAAATTTCATCGTGTAAAAAAAGTTCAAATACAAAGCCTCCAAGTTAGGTGGCCTAGATTTCTAATTCCATTTTCTACGTTGTTAGCCTCCAACCAAGGTTCTTGAACAAGAACAACAACGTTGTCATTACCTAACCCTCACCACCACAATGTGATTTTTTTTTTTTTGGTAACCAAACAAACATATGAAAATTCCAAATTTATAAAGTGTTAAATAAATGATTGATGAAATAGTAGTTCTAATATTTTAACATAGTCAGACGTAGATTGTGTCAGAGTACTCAAGTTTGAACTTTTTTCGTGTAAATTAGTGTGATTTAAAACTCTATAAATTTAAAACTTTTATCGTTTATGTCGGTTTTACTTTCTGGTAAAGAAGGTGATCATGTCATATAATTTAAAAGTGGTTGATAAACAATATCACAAGAAGCAGAAAAAAAAATAGAATGAAAAAGATATAGACATCAAACAAGTATGAAGACCCAAAACGCTAGAAGATCAAAACTATAGGAATAAAATATGAACCCAAGAAGTTGATCTACCAACTCTTTGAACAAACCTTTTTGAATTTTGCTTATGGCTGGGGTAGAATAACTTCGTGCCTATGCCTCGTTATATTAACTGCCGGAAGAGATGATATGAGCTCGATGAGAACAACTCTGAAACCATAAACATCACTCTTGCTACTTAGCTCGCAACACTGGTGATGCTCTGGATCAACGCAACCTGGTGTCCCATGTGGAGCGATTGAGACATGCGTGACGTCAATGGGGAAGAGCCCGGAAAGCCCATAATCTGCAACTTTAACGCAGAAGTTGTCATCGAGCGGAATGTTGGTAGTCTTCACATCACGATGTACAATTTCAGAAGCATGGAGGTAGGACAATGCGTTGGCGGTTTCTACTGCAATGCTCATATGAATAGGTCAAGGGAGTGAGCCAGGGTCTGCTCTGTCTTCGTGGAGATGATCAGCAACGATTCCATTGGAAATGTATTCGTAGACAAGGAGGAGTTCGCGGCTGCAGCGTGAGGTGCAGCCATAAAGGGAGACTAAGATTTTGTGGCAAAGACGGGTGAGGGATTTCAATTTCATTCATAAAGTGTTCAACGCGTTTGTAATTGTATTCGTATAAGAACTTGACTGCAACTTCCCGGCCATCTTTGAGTTTTCCTAAATTGGATTGATTAAAGCGTTTGTAACTGTGTTGAACATATAATGATTGCAGGAATGGTAGTAAGAGGGTCACTCCTACTGTGTTGATTCATTGATTCAATAAAAATGAAATGCATACTTCATTATTTAGATTGCCTCTGAAAAACATAGATTTGTTCATGTAAAATACAGGGTTTCTACTGTATTGATACGATTGTAGTAGAAGAATCTACGGGGGATTTTGGAGGAGAAGACAAGTAAGGCTTGGGTGGTATTTGCAATGAATCAACACTCCCTTCCAACATATCTATCATTTCCCTCATCGCTGGTCTGTTTGAAGGATCAGTTTGTATGCACCACAAGCTCACTATGATCATCTTCCTTGCTCTTACTTTGTCTTCCTCATTCATGACATTTTGCAGACCAAGCTCTTCATCCAATTCAAGGCGCCTGTAAATCCAATGCGGAAAATATATTTCACTTGCATTTTCAGCTTCAATTTCGATGTTCCTTCTTCCACCAACGATTTCCGTAGCTGTACACATCCGACTTGTGTGAGACACCTCCAAAGTTTCTACAAAATACTTCTGGAGCAATGTAACCTACTGTACCTCTAGCTCCCAACATCGACACAATACTCTCTTTCCTGTTGCATATTTATGAGATTTTTGGGCTGAAGTTTTCATCAAGAAGAATGTTGTGAGGCTTGATGTCGAAATGCAAAATTCGTGTGTTGCAACCACGATGTAAGTACTCCAATCCTCGAGCAATACCGAGTGAAATTTGATACAAAGGTTCCCATCCCAAGTGATGATGATCATTCTTGGGAGTACTTGCATCAAATATGAACTTCTCGAGCGATCCATTAGGCATGAATTTATAGATCAGAGCTCTCTTCGAACTCTCAAAACAGTAGCCGAACAAGGAGACGATGTTGACATGGGAAGTTCGACTAATGGCTGCCACTTCATTCATAAATTCTTCTCCATCTCCTTTTAGTTTGGTCAAGACCTTCACTGCTACAAGACGGCCGTCCTTTAACTTTCCTTTGTAAACAGCACCATAGCCTCCTTGTCCTAATTTTTCTTTGAAGGAGTTGGTCATATTCTTGACCTCCGAATAGCTATGCCTTTGAACTTGAAGCGGCCCATAGCTCCTTAGAAAGGCCTCAACAATTCGATGTTTTTGGATACGCTTCTTCCAAAAGAAACAGCAGACAACAACTAGAATGACGATAACAGAAGCTGCACCAACTGTTAAAGGAGAGTTAAATTTGATTGAAGGATAAGAAGAAAGCGCCGCAAGGGAAGAAGAATAAGAAGATCTACTCCTCTAATTCAGAACAAGAGTGATGAACTGTATAGAGGTTCAGAAGTCTTTGTTTGCAATGTATTGACACCCCTGTTGACGTGGAATTTGGGTGATTGGAAGACTTGTGGGAACCAACAGCAGACAACAACTAAAACGACGACGATAACCGAAGAAACAGCAGACAACAACTAGAACGACGATAACAAAAGCTGCACCAACTGTTAAAGGAGAGTTAAATTTGACTGAAGGTATGTTATGTAGAGCAATCAATGGACTTTGCCAACGTGTTTAAACGCTTGCTCTTTCCACGAACAAGCTGAATAAACTGCTGTTAGCTAAATCACACAAGATGAAAGTGGCATAAATAATGTTACCATTAAAAAAAAAGCGTTTTCAATAAACTGTTTCCTGTTTCTAATAGTTATCTCCTTGACAATCTCCAATAGTGGACTAAAAGCCAAATTACTCCCAAAATTCACTCCAACCCAAAGGGAAAATTTGGACTAAATGCTAAACCAAGGTCAGATTCTCCCCAGAATTTTGCCCAGAAATCGGTGTGGGCTCCATCGAACCGAGTGAAAATATTTATTGAAATTTAAATTTTTTATTATTAAAATGTTCATAAAATTAATTTACGATAGTCTATATATTTATTTATTTTTTAATTTAATTTAAGAAAAAAATAGCCTAAGTTAATTTTTTTAATAATTATAGACTAAAATTTTAAGTTAGAACGGTTGGAGTAAAAAAACTATTTCTAAGCTAAAAGCTAAATTTTTCGGACTAGATGGTCTTAGAAGAAAGGAATCAGATTGTCGAACGATCAGAGAAAGAAAAAAAAGGTCATGTAAATTTATATACCTATTTCTCTTGTGGTGCATTCAAATTTTCCCTCTTCGACCAGACATTCACCTTCTCTTGCACGACATATATTACATTCTAGTGCTACTTCGAGTGAAAACTCAGCAGTCAATGAAGAGAACGTGATGGGTTGAGCCGGAAGCACGGGGACCTGAATGGTTGCACACCCTGGCGGAGGTGGACTAGGTAAACTACTGTTAGATGAAGCCATACAATAAGTATAGAAATGATCATATCCCTAAGTATCATTAGAATCATTTCCGCAGCTATCATTAAGTTGTGGATAAGATTTTTTGTCTAAGCTGGGGTCGCATTTGAAAAGGGTAAGATTGGGTGTGAATAATGCTACTTCAGGGATTGGAAAAGCGCTGGGAAGACTCAAGTCGTCGAAGACTCGGTCGTTGCAGCGATCCTTTTCTAAGCGGTCGGCAAGGTCTCTGTCTTTGATAAAAATCGAATTTGATAAAGGGCCTTGGAATTCATACCAGTATCCTCGCTCTTTCAATTGGATCTTTGGCCGAGAGGGTTCTGAACAATTATTGGATTATGTTTGTTTAATGGAAGAAATGCATGAAACAAACATGTTGGAATATTGGTCTTGGATGACTAGTGAAGTTAGGCTAGTCAATTTTCTTGTGCAAGTTAGGCAAGTTAGGCAAGTTAGGCAAGTTAGGTATATGTCATTTCTTTTCTTCCTATATATATGTTTCATCTTGTAATTGTTAGACACAACAATGAATGAAATACAATACATTTCTTGAAAATCAACATGGTATCAGAGCAGGAAAAATAACCTGCTTCTGCTTCATCCGAACGTGATGGGGTCGTGGCCTTCGGAGCCCAATCACTTCGAGCAGGCCACGACCCCATCTTGGGCTCCATCGGATGGGACATACTCAGTACAATCTACAAAGGAGTAGATCGAGTCAAGAAAGTGAGGTTACAATCACTTCGAGCAGATTTTGAAACTGCTCACATGAATGAAAGAGAGAGCATCTTCGACTATCACACAAGGCTCATTGTGATAGTGAACCAGATGAGGAGAAATGGAGAGAGACTCGATGAAGTACGAGTTGTGGAGAAGATACTCCGGTCATTCACATCCAAGTTCAAGCATGTGGTGACTGCTATTGAAGAATCCAAAGATTTGGAGACAATGAGTGCAGAGGAGCTACTAGGATCCCTCCTAGTTCATGAACAACGCATTCAGAAGAAAGCAAGCCCCACAACGCTGGAGCAAGCTTTGGAGACAAAGCTCAGTATCGACAAGCCAAGTGGAAGTCGTGGGACGTGGAACTCACGTCGTGGAAGCTTATCCAATCGTAGCCGAGGACGAGCCCGAGGAAGAGGTCGTGGCTATGCACAAAATCGAGGACAGTCTCAAGAGTGGAGATCTGCTCGAGGAAAGGCACATATCCAGTGTCATAGTTGCAAGCAATATGGACATTGTGCAAATGAATGTTCATATAAAAACGGTGAGCATGTCAACATGGCAGAATCAAGTGGAAATGATGGTGAGGAATTCACAGTCTTACTAGCACACCATGATTCCAGTAGCCAACAAGATGTTTGGTATTTGGATTCTGGTGCAAGCAACCACATGTGTGGAAAGAAAGAGTTTTTTGCCGAACTCAAGATTGAGGCCTATGGATCTGTAAGTCTTGGTGACTCCTCAAGGCTACCAGTTGAAGGCAAAGGGAAGATCAAGATCATCCAGAAGAATGGTAGAGAAGAATACATATCCGATACCTACTATATACCAGGTATGAAAAGCAACATTCTGAGCATTGGTCAACTGCTCCAGAAAGGGTACATTATACATATGGAGAATATGTATCTCACTCTCAGGAATGCAAGGAGAAGTCAGCTGCCCTTAGAGTCTTCAAGGAATTCAAGGCACTCACAGAGGCTGAAAGCAACCACAAACTTGTGGCCATGAGATCAGATAGAGGTGGAGAGTACACCTCCAATGCTTTCCAAGCATACTGCAAGGAGCAAGGAATTAGGCATCAAATGACTGCTGCCTATACACCACAGCAAAATGGGATAGCTGAAAGGAAGAATCGAACCATCCTTGACATGACAAGGTCCATGCTTAAGGAGAAGAATCTGCCAAAAGAACTGTGGGCAGAAGCTGTGGCTTGTTCGATTTACTTGTTGAACCGATGTCCAACAACGAGTGTCAAGAGGATGACACCACAAGAGGCTTGGAGTGGATACAAGCCGAATGTTGCACACCTAAAAATCTTTGGTTGTGTTGCATATGCTCAGGTACCAGAAGCCAAGAGGAGGAAGTTTGATGATCGAGGTGAGAAGTGTGTATTTGTGGGCTATAGTGAAGAGTCCAAAGCATACAAACTCTACAATCCACTAACTAGTAAACTAGTGGTTAGTAGAGATGTCATCTTCAATGAAGAAGAGACATGGAAGTGGAACAACAAAGAAGCCAGTGAGGCTAAGAAGTCTCACAGAGATTTATGGCAAGAAGATGGAGAAGAAACAAACCTATTCTGTCTATATGCAGATCATGAACCTCTATCATTCAATGAAGGAGGAGGTTCATTGGAAGAAAGCCATGGAGGAAGAAATCCATGCCATCGAGAAGAATGACACCTGGAAGTTGACAAAACTTCCACCAAATCAGAAGGCTATAGGTGTCAAATGGGTGTACAAGATCAAACGCACTGCAGATGGAAGTGTGGATCGGTACAAATCAAGACTTGTAGCGAAGGGCTACAAACAGAAGTATGGAGTGGACTATGATGAAGTCTATGCTCCAGTTGCAAGACTTGACACGGAAGAAGTATATGTAGAACAACCGGAAGGTTTTCAAATACAAAGGGAAGAAGATAAGGTGTATAGTCGGCTGTCACTATGTTCGTGAACAAGTACAGTCGCAGGTGATTCAAACACATTATGTAAAAAGCTCAGATCAGTTGGCCGATATATTCACCAAACCTCTGGCCTCTCATCAGTTTCAACGGCTCCTCTCCAAGCTTGGATCCATCAACCTCCTGGATCCAGCTTGAGGGGGAGTATTGGATTATGTTTGTTTAATGGAAGAAATGCATGAAACAAACATGTTGGAATATTGGTCTTGGATGACTAGTGAAGTTAGGCTAGTCAATTTTCTTGTGCAAGTTAGGCAAGTTAGGCAAGTTAGGCAAGTTAGGTATATGTCATTTCTTTTCTTCCTATATATATGTTTCATCTTGTAATTGTTAGACACAACAATGAATGAAATACAATACATTTCTTGAAAATCAGCAACAATCGACACTGAACAATCCGCATTCAGGAAGATCTTCCTTGCTTTTGAAGGGGAAGATGATGTTGCCTACTGTGTCACTGCAGAAGTGGCCTGGACAATATTTGGAGGGTTTCGCATCTGAATATTCAGCAGAGAGCAGAACCTGAGCAAGAACTGACAGAACAAACAAAGCCACCAAAGCCATCCGAAAATTACCGGCTGATCAACAAGAAGAAACCGCCGCAAAGGAAGAACAATAAGAAGATCCACTCCTTCTCTAATTCAGAACAAGAGTGATGAATTGTATAGAGGTTAAAAATTCTTTGTTTGCAATGTATCAACACCCCTGTTGACTTGGAATTTGGGAGATTGGAAGACTTGTGGGAACTAACCATGTAAAATGTTGCTTGACTACAAGACTTGCCTGGTCTATTAGGGGAGTTTCCTTCTCAACTTCCCGATTGAGCAGCACCATAAAGACTTTGGCCCCTTGACTCTTCAAACCATTCCAGAGAACATTTTCATTTTTTTTTTTAAATTTATTTTATAATAGGCAACCGTTGCAAATGATTTAACATAAAAAGAAAACTAATAATTTTTTTTTTAAACTTTAAGTTTTAATAATAATAATAAAATAAAACGTAAAATAAATCATATCATGATTGATTTTTTAATTTAAAAATATAATTTTTTATTAAAATAAATTATACCAGAAATTTTTTGTTGAAATTTTTTTTAATTAAATATGGGCATCTGAAGCAAAAGTCCTAAAGGGCGCGTAACCTCACGCTTCCAGAACGTCGTGACTCTGAGTTGAGAATTAATTGATAAATAAAAAAGTCTATTCAATTTCTCGATAAAATCGAATGGGGATAAGAAGGAAAAGGACACCGTTTAGCAGAGCGAATCCCCCCATACACGTGTACAAGGTTTCCCTCCACCACACGTGTCAGCAGCTAAGTCCCTCACCTCAATGACTAATCCGTGTGGCCTCCATGCCACCAATCGCAACCCTAGTAAAGCCCTTCAGATCTTTTCCATTTAGTCATCAGATACGCTCAAACTCATGGCCCATCAACATCCCCACTTCCGCACCCTTACTCAAATTACCTAAATTGCCCTTATCTAACCGCAAATTCCGACCACCTCATTGAGTATTTTCTTCTCTTATTCAACACATAATTAATAATGTCACTTAATGCTACAATTCGGTAGTATAATGCTACAATTTGGTAGTATTTTTATTTATTTATACACGAAAATTTTAAGCTTAAATATCACAAATGATGAATATTATATCAAATCAGATTGCGCAAAGTCTAGTTTAGCCGAACCTCACCATTCCTTTGGTCTAAATATATTTTTGTATTACAAAAATCAATAATTTGACTCAAATTACAATATATAACTTTTTTTTTATTAATATATTGAAAAATAGTACAAAATGTAAGTTGTGTTCTGCATAAAAATGATACAAAATGGAATACATCAATTATATTTTTAATATAAATAAATTCCACTTTACAATCTCAGGTGTGTGGTTGATCTCAATTCCTTACAATATCTTTAAAACATTTCACTTTTATACCTCAAATACTATTTTATTTTAATATAATACATCTGTTACATTTTTTATCCATTGATCTATTAAGAGTTAATGTAGCCGCCATATTTGTGCCACATGGCAAAAAATTAATAATTTTTTAATTAAAAAAACCTTAACCTGCTAAAAAAAAAAATGAAAATGCATAACCCACCCCCACCTCTCCCGCAACCCCTCCCCACCCATCTTCTCCCTCCCGAGCCTCCCAACCACCTCCCTCTCCTCCACCTCTTCACCTCCCTTCCTATCCAAAAACTCACCCCACCTCACCCCACCTTCCCCGAGCCCTTTCTCCTCTTCACCCTCACCCCCTTTCTCCCTTCTCTCATCTGCAACCCCACCCACCATTTTCTCCTCTGCAATTCGCACCCACCTTGTTCCTCTCATCTGCAACGCGTACTCACCTTGTTCCGTTCATAGCCGATATTGTGGTCATAGAGGGGTCGCGGTGATGGTAAGAAATTGAAGGGATTTCTCAATTTCTATTTTGAATGGAAAATTTTCATTTTCTAGCTTCGGGAATAGAGATCAACGGATATTGAGTGGGATGTATACATGTCAGCGTTTAAAAAAATTGAAGTTCCAGACAGATGCGCCATTGAAGGACAAGAAAGAACAGCACAGAGCTGCCGCCACCTCAGAGCCGATCCGCTACCAGGAGATCGACGGATATTGACTGGGATGGGGTGTGCTTTTGGATGGGAGGGGAGGTGAAGAGAGTGGAGGAGATGGAGGTGGTTAGAAGGCTTGGGAGGGAGAAGAGGGGTGGGGTGGGGTTGCGGATAGACGTGGCATTTTAGACCCGATCCGTTAATCCAATATGACCCGACCCATTAGTATTAGTATTTGGGTTGATGTTTAACGGGTCGGGTTTCTAACGGATGAACCGTTAACAACCCGTTCCGTTAAATAACGGGTCACTTTGGATAACCCGTTAACTTAACAGGTCGAATTGAATCCGATCTAAACAACTCGATAAACTCGACCTGTTTACAAGTCTATTGCTAAGAAGGTGGGGTTGGGTTTTGTGTTTTCAGTTTTTTTTAATTAAATTTTTTTTTGCCACGTGGCATGCATTTTGCAGTCAAGTGGCACAAATGTGGCAGTCACATCAGCTCTTAACTAATCAATTAATAGAAAATGTAACAGATGTATTATATTAAAATAAAATAATATTTAAAGTATAAAAGTGAAATATTTTTAAAATATAAATAATTAAAATCGGCCTTAAACTTAAAGTGATGAAGTATAATTTAAGGAAAACTAATAAAAATGGCTTGAAAACGTTAAATGTTAACCAAAAGCCATGTACTAACTTTATTTAATGGTAAGGACAAAGCCCAACACTAAACTAGTCCAAATAAAATGGCCCAAACAATGAGTGTCCCATTTTGCCCCTAACGGCAAAGTATTTCTCCGTTTGATATCTGTTCCTTCATGGATCTCTGTGTTGTGGTCTGTCTCCCCCATTTCTTCATGAAACGATGACAATGATCTCCTCAAGAATGCAAGGAGAGATCCCGACCAACGAAAAGCTTGGGTCCACTGACCTCAATTCAATCTTTCAATTTTTGGTATCTTTCTGTTTCATTTGAGCTCGTGCCAAGCGAAGGGAGAGGAATAAGAACACATCTGAATCCTCCTCTTCCGTTGCTCCGCCGCCCCAACTGTCACCACCTCTGCCGTCTCACCCGCTTTCAATCATCATCATCAGGTACGACTCTTCACTCATCTCCTCACTGTCTCCGTCCATCAATTTATAAGCACACATATGTGTGTATATATATAGATTACCCGAATGATAATTTAGATTAATCATCTCATTTTGAGAATTGTTCTAAATTATGAACCGAAAAGCCCCGAATTTTCGGTTAATTTATTTTAGAGGCAACTCCAGGGTTTTGTTTTCAGTTAGATCTCATTGAACACTGTAATTTCTGGTGATTCCCTAGTCGAGTTTATATGAAAAATATGCAATTTACAGATTTGTCTTGTTAACCTTTTGACTCATTGAATGGAATTTGTAATGATACCACTATGTATGTATCATGCTTGTCATATTTTAACTTTCTTTCTAAATGATTTAGTATGATATGCTTGAGTTGTGATTGGTATGTCAGGTGTGTCCTTGTTTCTCAACTAAACTCTGTTGTTCTATTTGATATATGTAGGAAAGAGATGAGCTATGTGAGGAGTGGGTACCTGAACCTCTTATTCCCTCTATTACTGATGACATACTGTATGCTCAAATTCCTCAAAGAGAACTCCATTCTCTCCTTCAATGCCACCACTCAATTCCCGATCAATTTTGTCAAGTTCGATGTTCTTTCTGCTTTTTAAGGGACCTGAAGAAAACATTTGGTCAAGGTCACAATCTTTGCTTTGAAAAATAAAATATTGATGTGCATTTTGGTTTTATACTATATTGTAATTTGCGAGTACTAAGTGTTCTGCTTCTTCTTTTTCCTTTCTTTTTGTTTCAATTTCTTGGTTTTACAATTAGGGGAAATAGTGAGTTTCTGAGCTGATGAAGTTGTATGTGTTGTATCTGGAAGTAGGCGGAGGCAGCTACGGTTGCGAAGATTAGGCACAAAAGATTGGTGCATTTGATTGGGTGTTGTGCTGAGTGAAATGTGAGGCTGTTGGTGGCATAATACATGCCTAATCATACTCTCTCCAAGCACCTCTTTCACTGTATGTTTCTATCTGTCTTGATACATATTTATGCTTATAAACAATATCACTACCATTGTTGAGAGGCTGTTGACGACTTGAATATCACTGCCATTGCTGAGCAATGCTGGTAATTGTATCTTTTGTTTGTATTATCACTGAAGTATCTTTACATCTGCAATCCAACTACTTTCATCATATGGACATGATGCAACCAAGTTGCTTAGCACCATGTGCATATAACATTGTTGGTCTAAACATTTGGGCAACATCCTCCTTGCTCTTTCAATCTTCATGAATGATTGATACTGAAAAATAGCTTGTTTTAGGGTGTTGGGAAATTTGAGTTCTAGTTCATTTGTAATCTTCATTGAGCAACAAATCTAACATTCCTTATAACATTATTATTGTTGTTGTACTGTCTGATTCATTAGCTAGCTACCTTCTTTATGCATACTTTTTCTACTTCTTTAGATTACATTTTCTGATAATTAGTTAATGCTCTTATATTTCTATTTTTAGGTTGTTCTCTCTCTTTT
Source organism: Crataegus laevigata (assembly GCA_963580275.1). Classification (NCBI taxonomy): domain Eukaryota; kingdom Viridiplantae; phylum Streptophyta; class Magnoliopsida; order Rosales; family Rosaceae; genus Crataegus; species Crataegus laevigata. The sequence goes on along the minus strand of OY756948.1, from coordinate 2,628,717 downwards.
TAATTGTCTTTTTTCTTGTTTTGTTTCTGATTGTTTTGGCAACTATAACTTGTTTATGCATCTGTATTGTGTGTGCTGATTGGTTGAGGTCAATTTTCAGCAGTAGTGTCTCATTTGGGAGTCTATGTTGTATAAGGATTTTTTATGTAATTTGTATTAGTACATTGAATGGTTCCAAATCTTTCTTCAGGTTCTGGCCAACAGTATGATCTTCCTTGGTGGAGTAGTTTTTGTGTCTTTCTCAATTGGTCGGATTATACTCTTTATCATTTGTCTTGCCTTTTCTCCACTGCTACTCGTCCGATATTGTCAACGGTCATGCCACTCTTGAAGATTTTGTACACCGTCCCATATTAATGGGGAACAGAATATCGATAGACATTGAAAGTTAATCGTTTTTTTTTAGTATCAAGTTCTCTGTCTCTCTTCATATTTCATCCTGAATGTGCTGACTTTCTTCTATCTTCCTCTTTTCTATATAGCATGTGTATTGATGCACTGATGAGCATGTTCTTTTTTCGTCGAGTGTTTGAGAGGTTCACTAAACCATTGTGTTCTACTTTAAAATTACGATGGCACAAATTTGTTAGTAGATGGTTATCTTAATTCTGGCTCTATATCTTTTGTTGGTTCTTTGATCTCTTTACTGCTCATATCTTCGTTCATGTTACAGCTTTATTATTGCTCATATCTTCTTTCATGTTGTATCCATCAAGTCGTTCAGATGTTGTTTTGTTGTTTGAGGGTTCCTTTGCATATGGACTGGGATATTAGTTTTGCTACAAGGTCCTCTATTCTTTCTTGATTGCTATTGAAATGTACACACATAAAAAGGATGGGCGAACCGAGATCACTCAGTTTTAAAGAACAAAACGGAATTGGATAACCACTCATGTCACACTGATATTGGCCTCTAATTTAATAGATTATACAAGGTTTGTATTGGCCTCTAATTTCATAAACTGAACACAAGTACTGTCACTATTTCATAAACTAAATACTGACTATTTATCAAACGAACACTAGTACTATCACTGTTTCGTAAACTAAATACTGACTATTTCTTAAACAGAACACTAGTACTATCATTGTTTCGCAAACTAAACACTGACTATTTATCAAACGAACAATAGTACTATCACTGTTTCGTAAACTAAACATTGACTATTTCTTAAACGGAACACTAGTATTATCATTAGTTCGTAAACTAAATACTGACTATTTTTAAAACTGAACACTAATACTATCACTATTTCTTAAACTAAACATTGACTATTTATCAAACGAACAATAGTACAATCACTGTTTCGTAAACTAAAAACTAACTATTTATCAAACGAACACTAGTACTATAACTGTTTCGTAAACTAAACACTGACTATTTCTTAAACGAAACACTAGTACTATCATTGTTTTCACTGTTTCGTAAACTAAACACTGATTATTTCTTAAACGGAACACTAGTTCTATCATTGTTTCGTAAACTAAACAGTGACTATTTACCAAACGAACACTAGTACTATCACTATTTCGTAAACAAAACACTGACTATTTCTCAAACGGAACACTAGTACTATCACTGTTTCGTAAACTAAACACTGATTATTTCTCAAACGGAACACTCGTACTATCACTGTTTCGTAAACTAAACACTAACTATTTATTAAACAGAACAATAGTACTATCACTATTTCGTAAACAAAACACTGATTATTTATCAAACGAACACTAGTACTATCACTGTTTCGTAAACTAAACACTGATTATTTCTTAAACGGAACACTAGTTCTATCACTGTTTCGTAAACTAAACAGTGACTATTTATCAAACGAACACTAGTATTATTACTGTTTCGTAAACTAAACACTGACTATTTATTAAATGGAACACTAGTACTGTCACTGTTTCGTAAACTAAACACAGATTATTTCTTAAACGGAACACTAGTTCTACCACTATTTCGTAAATTAAACAATGACTATTTATCAAAAGAACACTAGTACTATCACTGTATCACTGTTTCGTAAACTAAACACTGATTATTTCTTAAACGGAACACTAGTTCTACCACTATTTCGTAAATTAAACAATGATTATTTATCAAACGAACACTAGTACTATCACTGTTTCGTAAACTAAACACTGATTATTTCTCAAAAGGAACACTAGTACTATCACTGTTTCGTAAACTAAACACTGATTATTTCTCAAACGGAACACTAGTACTATCACTGTTTCGTAAACTAAACACTGAATATTTATCAAACGAACACTAGTACTATCATTGTTTCGTAAACTAAACACTGACTATTTATTAAACGGAACACTAGTACTATCACTGTTTCATAAACTACACATTGATTATTTCTCAAACGGAACTAAACACTGATTATTTCTCAAACGGCTGATTATTTCTCAAACGGAACACTAGTACTATCACTGTTTCGTAAACTAAATACTGACTATTTATTAAACAGAACACTAGTTTGTCAATTCCCATTCCAAATGCAATTGTTGCAACAACAACCTACAACGGGAGGAAAATAATTTTAATGTCAAGTTTAGACTAGCACCGTTTCTCTTCAATACTTGGTTTTTAAGTTTAAGATGATTATTTCAGAACTTAATGGATCATTAATGAGCACAAATGAAACTACAAATCTTAAGTCGCTAAACTACATCAGTTGAAATTTATTAACAAATGCCAAATCAAAGTTCAATGCTTAATAGAAGGATCCAGCATGTGCATAAAAAATTCTGTTTAGGTTTATATGTGATACGTATAGAGCACAGAACAAGCAGGAATTGAACATTTTTAGCTTCTTCAGTGAGCCTAAAAATTGTAATTGTAATTGTGCATAACACAAGTAGTTGAATTTTTTTTTTCTCTCGCATAAGCTTTCCTGAGAGAGAGGTGAGCAAGCAGCGGAAGGCCTTGTTCTTCCTCCACTGCTTCTGCTGCCATTGCTACTCCAGCGGTGGGGATAATCGTACAAGTCATCTTCGACGGTTAAGGCTGCGAGCAACGGAACTGGAAACAGAGACTGATCAGTGCTGCTTCCATGGAGTATGAGTCGAGCAACGACGATCGGCACTTCAAGAGAAAGCCGTCGTGGTACAAATTGAAAATTAAATTAGTTTTGGTTTTATTTGACTAATGGAAAGTGCACAAGCATGATCCTCGTAGGGTATGAGTTCAAGGGTTGGTATCCTGGAATTTGGTGTTCTTCACTGGTCCCTCAGAGGAAACATATAAATAAACAATATGAGGGATTATGAAATACCTCTGTTTTCAAAAAAAAAAAAAAAAAGTTGTGTTAATAGATTTTGGTTAATTTCTGTTAGGGGCAAAGTTGGAAGAAAGATTTATGTTACAAGTTGGGCTTTGCTTCAGCCCGTGGGAATTTTTTTTTTGTTGGCCTTTTGTATGTTCTTTTTGTCCTTTTTATTAAGTCTCAAGCCATTTTTATTAAATAAAAGTTGTGCATTATTTTTTATTAAGAAAAAGTTGGTTCAATTCCTTTTCATTAAAGCTCTCTATAATTTATCCTTTAATATTTTTACAAACATAAAATGGTACAAAACGTAACTTTGTGTTTTGCTTTTGCACAAAAAAATTCCATTTTAAAAGCCTCACAAATATTCAACAAAAAGCAAGATTGTAATTTTCTAAATTGAGTGCCCCCATCGCATTAAGTCAAGGGCGCCAATGTAGTTGTCAATTTGTTTTTTAATATAAGGATTTAAAAAAAAAGAAAAAAAGTTTAGTCTCCTACCCCCACGCAGTACCCATCCATTTATACAGAGCTTGCTTCGCCATTTGCTTCTTCTTTCGCCTTCCTCCCATCGCTTCCCTTTCCCCTACTATTCCAACTTATATTACCAAATTGCCCCTCAGAACCTACCCCATATCATCGTCTATCTTCTTCCGCCAGATCCATAGGGTTTTGCTATCCAGACTCAGCCCCCGCAACTCCAATCGTTTCCGATCCGATTCCCCCAATTTTCTCGATTAACCCTAATTTTGACAAACCCTAGAGGCGCCGATCCCCTAAATACCATCGCCCAGTTGTTCTCGGTTTGTTCCAATCCCGTTGACTTTGTTTCTGGGTTTAAGACGCTCTGCGTGCAGAGGAGGACCGGATATAAGGCTCTCGTTGAGCCAGTTTCTGCTTCGCCGTTCACGCGATGTTGGGTACGGGATTGCAGTTTACGCCCGGCCGTGGAGAGGATCGATTTTACAATCCGGCGAGAGCTCGTAGGGCCCACCAGAACCATAAGGCGGAGCAATTTCGCAGAGCTCAGAGCGACGTCACGCCCAGCGCGTCTCCTTCCTTGAAGGGTAACCCCAACCGGGAGCCGGAGAACCGGACCAGGTCTGATGAGCTGCCCGAGCCCGTCGTGAAGCCCTTGAGTAATCTCGAGCGGTTCTTGCAGTCGATCTCTCCGTCCGTCCCCGCCCAGTACCTCTCCAAGGTGTTTGCTTGAATCTAATTTGTGTAATTTTTTTGGGTTTTTTTTTTTTTTTTTTGTTAATCTTGTAATTAATTGTTTGGTTGCAGAGGACGATGAGAGGGTTGAGTACATGTGACGGGGAATATCAGCCATACTTTGTTCTTGGGGATTTATGGGAGTCCTTCAAGGAGTGGAGTGCTTATGGTGCAGGAGTCCCTCTGATTTTGAATGACAGTGACTCTGTGGTTCAGTACTACGTCCCTTACTTGTCCGGCATTCAAATATACGGCCACTCTGCGAAATTAGCAACTAAGACAAGGTATACATTTTACTCTCTGCTTTTGGCTTAATTCGATTAATCATTTGTTTCGTAGTTTAGATGAATTTCGATATAGCTCTAGTTGATTATAGTCATATGCATGCATTGTTTGTATTTTCTTTCATGATAGTGAATCAGTGATAAGTGTGACTCTATCTCTCTGTAAAGTGATTTTTGCCCTGCATTTACTCAGAGGTAAATCCAATACTGAATTTGAGAATTTTTTGTTGTTCTTGATTGATGGCTCGCCACGTGCACTTATGGTAAACGGGTTTCATGGATTACTATGTTTGTTTATTCCTTGCATCAGAATCTCTACTTTTAACGGAATCAGTGTTTATTGACTATTGCCCGTTGCTTACTTTAGCTTACATATTTGCTTTTTGTCAAAACATGAATGGTTTATTTCATTCATTTTTGTTATTCAAAGTTTGATGGTCGTTTATTGATAGGCGAACAGATGAGGACAGTGATAGTGACTTCAGGGATTCTAGCAGTGACGGTAGCTGTGATTACGAAACTGATAGACTAAAATATTTGAGTGAGCAGCGGAATCACCAAATTCTGTCTAGTGAAATTCCTAGTAGGATAGAAAGATTATCTTTGAGAGACCCGCATTTACCACCTCACGAAGACTGTTCCAGTGATGAGGGCGAATCTATAAATTCTCAAGGTTGCTTACTGTTTGAGTATTTTGAACGGGACCTTCCTTATTGCCGTGAGCCTTTAGCTGACAAGGTTATAATTTCATTTCTCTCTAGAACAAATAGTAATATATCTTGCTATTTATGACCTCCCTTTTTTCAGATGTTGTTCTGAACTTTCCCTTTCTACAGATACTAGATCTCACGTTCCATCTTCCTGAGCTAAAGACACTAAGAAGCTGTGATCTACTGTCATCCAGCTGGATATCTGTTGCATGGTACTATAGATCACTGTTTTTGTTTACTCGTTGTACACTGTCATGTGACTAATTGATTTTGGTACGACCTTTTCAGGTATCCGATTTATAGGATTCCAACAGGACCAACTCTAAAGGATCTTGATGCGTGCTTTCTAACATACCATTCACTTTTTACACCCATGAGAGGTACTTTCTAACTCTTAGTTTTGCTTAGGATGAAAGTTTGTTCCCTGACATTTGGTCTGCGTAATTGATACTCTTGAGATGACACGTTGTTTCATTTTGATGTTTTGGTCTGATTTTATAAATTGTAATCATACATCATAAATGAGATACCACGTTGTTTCGTTTTGGTGCTTTGGTCTAATAATATATCTGTTATTCATATAGCATAATGAAATAACAAACCATATACGATATATTAGTTTAACTGCTTATGTAGTTGATTGATTTTCTTTCAGACTTTTATCTTTTAATTTTAGCATTTACTACAATGTGGGGATTTAGCATTGTTGATTAAAGAATGTTATTGTCAATGCACTGCGTATGCTGATATCTGCATTATGCCCAAGTTTATCTTGTCTTATCCCCTGTACATGCATGCTGCCATGTCAAAATGGACGTACAATATGGTAGACAGATATCGAGGATGATTTCATTACGTGTGAAGTAAAACTAGATTTTAAATGTGAAACTTATTTCTTCTCTGATTATGTTTCAGGGGTACAAGATGACCGGGCTCCTGTATTGACATATGCAAGTGACATGGATGGTGTCCCTAAGATGTTGTTACCTGCTTTTGGCCTTGCTTCATACAAATTTAGAGGTTCATTGTGGACGCCGAGTGGTGGAGTTGAACGCCAGTTAGCCAGCTCTCTTTTGCAGTATGCTGACAACTTTCTAAGAAGGCATCAGGTCAATCACCCAGATTTTCTGTTTTTTAACCGTAGATGATATCAAGATGATGCTAACTGTGATGCTACTACCACCGTTCTAGAAGTGAAGCCTGTTTGCACGGATTACTTGTGAAAAGTCTCTTTATTTTGTTAAACTCATGGTGGGAAGTTGGTTTGCGGTCATTCTGTCGTTTGGTTTTCTGTTATTTACTACAGGAGAAAGAAAAGAAAAGAAAACGAAAAAAGAAAAGGATGAAGGGTAACCCACAGATGAAAAGTGAAGCTTTTGGCATGAGATGAAAGAGGCTCAGTAAAAAGTGAATAGAAGGAAAATATAGTTAGATAATCTATAGAAGGTCTAGCTCTAAATGGAAGTTACTGCTTTTGATGTAAGCAAGTTTTTATCTTGCTTGTTTCCGTTGTATTTTGTTGGTAGTAAGAAGAGTACATTAACTATAAAAAAGAAAAACCGGGCTCTTTTTTATGCCGTGATATGATGTTAATTATTAGTGTGTAATCCTGTCTAAATGGGGTTTTGATTTAGAGATAACTGTTAAGTGTTAGTTTTTTCTTCCCCAAATGTGTATCTGAATCGCATCCGTTACATCGTTCTATAACTGCATCAAATGATTGAAATGTGTTTTAAGAGTTTTGTTAGCTGTTGCCTGATGATTAAACGTGTTGTTTTACCGCCGACATCACTTAGTGGGATAAGGCTTTGTTGTAACGCTTGAAGCGTGTTGTTGCTGTTTGTGATCTATGTTTCTCTTGCTAAATGAAATCGAGTTCAGGGAGTCGGTCGTCATTCTTTTGTCATGGCATCAGGAGGAAGAGTTTTTATATTATTTCTTTCATAACGAATTAGAAGCGAGGAGAAATTAATCAGCATCGTTTTCAAGCAGCAAGTCATGAAACTTTGTCTCCAAAGCCTCGGAACATAACCGACACATCATCCGATATAACGACGTCAGATCAGATATCTGCTCTATCGACATCTTCCCGATGAAGGCCTTGGCAACTTTCTCCCTCTCCTCGCACATCTTCGGTTGTTTCATGTATGCAGAAGCGTTTCTTACTGTTGCCCCCATCTGCTTCAGCCTTCTCTCTTGCTGCAAGCTCAATGCCGCATTCGCCTGATATCACACCATTCGCAACAACACACCATTAAAATTGAACCATCATCACAACCTACCAAGAACTCGAAACTATGTTGCGGGTTGGTTATACTGGGAACAGATGTTTTAGTACTGACCTCCAGAAACTCGGCTCCGGCGTCGAGTTGATCAAACTCTTTGCCGGAAACAGTTCCACGCTTCGAGTACAGGTTTCTTGCTACCGAGAAGCTCGTTGCAATGTTCCTCCTCTTCATCTCTTGGTCATTGTTATGCTTTGGAGCTTTTTGCACACATGATGTGGTTCGATTGAGCTTCTTTTCGTAAGCTCTCACTGCTTTAACAAATTCCTGCGTGTACAATCAATTTTGACCATAAAATTGGCAAAAAAACAAAGCAAAAACATGACAAACTAGAAGAAGAAATGCAGTTCGTGCCTGATATGCAGACGGGCATCCTGGATACTCAAAATCATCCGAATCGAGTTTTCGCATTCTCTCCGGATGAAACTGAAGCCCCATGATAAACTTACCCTCGTCGGGATTATAAGCATCCGGATCATAAAATCCTTCAACCAAACCATCCAGGGAGAAAGCCATCGGCACGAACCGCGGCGCCAATCTCTTCACCCCTTGATGGTGATAACTATTCACAGATATCTCCATTCTCTCACCATCCAAAGAGTCTTTAAACCATCCATGCAAAGGTGTATTTTCCACCACCTTCACCACATGCCTATGCCCGTCGTAATTCTCATAGCTTATGTGAGCAACTCTTTGAGTATTTTCCGGGCATTCTTTCGAGAGCTCGCTCGCAACGTCTTGATAGAGCGTGCCGCCGCACGCGACGTTAAGGACGTGGGAGCCTCTGCATATTCCCAAGTACGGGATGTTTCTTTCTAGGCATAGCTTTGCAAGCCCTAGTTCTATTGAATCTTTCTCTTTGTCGATGGCGGTGTCGCTTGCATGGAGCTTTCCGATCTCTTCTAGCTCTCCGGGAGAGAAACCAGAGAGCTGCGCATCATAATGGGACGGATCGATGTCTTCGCCTTCGCAGAGAAGGACTCCGTGGATTGGCTCGAAGCTTTGGAGCAGCATGTGGACTCCGCTGACTCTTGGGACGATGACAGGTACTGCTCCATAGTTTACTATTAGGTCTAGATGATATTCTCCTGTCCCATATGTTGAAAAACACGTTTTTAATTAACACACATGGTTGGTTTAAGGGCTGGTTTGGTATTGCCGTGCTATGAAAAATAAATTGTTTCTGCTGTGCTATGAGAATAAACTTATTTTTACTTCACGTTTTCTGTTTTTTTTTTCCACTCAAAACTGTGAAAATAAGTTGTTTTTAAGTGTTTACCAAACACCTTTTTGAGCTCAGCTTTTTTTATATCCACTTTTTATAAAAGCACCTCAGTACTAAACCAGTACTAACAAACAATAATTTTTGCACGTATGCATTTAGACGAGTTGGCAACAGCAATATACTCCCTTTGCACTATAGTTCAAATTCTTCATTTTGATTAAATAAGAATATCGCTCAAAATCGAGAAAGAACATAAATCAACATCTGAAAATCTGAGCAATGTAACGTCTAAAACAGAAAAACTGCCTAACAACAAAAGATGTGTGAAAAATACGTGACGGAATCAATAGTTTGAGCAAGATATATGGAGACAGATGGAAACTAACCCACGAAATCTACAAACTTGTTCTTGCGGACGGTTCGTCGGGAGACGATAAGAACCCGAGGCAAAACCGTGGACAAATCTGAATTAGCCATGGATGGTGGTGGATACACAGTGACAAATTGCACAGAGAGAGCGAGAGAGTGTGTGTATATATATATATATAGAGAGAGAGAGAGAGAGAGAGAGAGAGAGAGAGAGAGAGAGTGCTTAGTAATTAATTGATAGGGATTTTCGGACTCAAGTCTTAAGACAGAGGTGTAATGCTGATTAATTGCTGATAGTGCGAATGGAGACGAAAATCTGGGAAGATTGATTTGTCCATGTCGTTTTGTTTCCTTGTTTGATGGCTTGGATTTTCTTTCTTTCTTTGGTTAGCGTGCTGCGTTGTATTCGTCTAGGCGCCGCGTATCTAACATATGTTTGCCAAAGGAATTGGCCAATTATCCTTTATTTTCGTGCCATCTTGTTTAGTTTAGCGTTGTCTTAGGGAATTTGGATAATTACAAATTATTAGGGTTTTGGATGATGCCTTAAATCCATGAGTCAAACTGAGAATCAATGAATCGTGTTTTCGTGAACACGAATATCAATACGTGAATATTGATATGATCGTTTATGTGAATTGAGCATTAGTGAGATACAAAAATAACATGAGTATCAATAGGTGAATTCTAGTATGATCGTTTATGCGGATTGAGAATCTATTCAACAATGATTTATAGTTAAACAAAATTGAAGTATGGAAGGGTTTATAGAAAAGAAGATTTTCCTGAAAGGAAAGTAACAATGCAATGACATGTTATGTATTAAGAATGTGTTATCTACACACCCCATTTTACTTCTCACACACTTTTGATAATTTCTATCTGTTGATCTTTTTTAATTCATCGATCCGACAGCAAAAAATTAAAAAAATGTGTGAGAAGTAAAATAAAGTGTATATATATCACAGCTCTGTGTACTATTACGTAGAAATTGTCCATGGAGTCCAGCATGCACTGACACAGTAACATCTCTGATGTAAGCTTCTTATCTTTTTTGCAGGGTTTCACTTTCACTAGTGGTGGGTTTCTTGAAATAGGTACACAATGCTGGCCCATACCATATGTTAGACCATTATCTAACATACAGTAAAGGCCCAAGATGGGATGGGCTGCTGTTTTTTGTGTTGGCCCAATATAGAAGGGGTAGTTTTGAGATTAAATAGTTGTCGCTGGTTTAGTGATGTGGACAGCAGCCCGGGGACCAATCAACATCCAAGATTTAAAAGGGTAACCTGCTATTTCCGGTATGACAACCGGGGAAGCTGGCAATCCGACAATCCAACCCGCGCTCTTGCAACCTGTCCAAAACCTATTATCCGGATACATGTTAAAAAAAGCGTCCCACATCCATGGGCAAGGAACTTCTCTTGATTAAGAAATTATATATTAATCAATCGTATATATTTATCGTATATTGTGTAATTAAATTTTTTTAGATATTATTTATATTTAATTTTAAAATAATTTCTAATCGTACGATAAATAATCAACGGACACGATAAATTGGTCATTCTAATCCCACAAAGAGGATTCGAAGAGGATCCTATTCCCACATCAACCACCACACTTGGCGACAAACTTTAGCTGGCTCTTCATCCCTTTTAAATACAAAGAGTTGAATAACTTTAATTTCATTCTCAGGTAATGAAAAAAAATAATTAATGCGATAGAAATATGATTTGGTATAACAAGTGCAATGATATAATTATTTGAAATTTTTTTCGTTTAAGTTTATAAATAATTATATTCATATGCTTAGTGTACAGAAATATATTTTCGACAAAACTGAAAAATTTATCCAACAACATGAAAAACAAAGAACTATAATAATTCAGCGTAAAGACTAATTGTCATACGCATACGCGTGTGGTAAGATGCTAGTTATCTTTTAGAGAAACACATTTTAGCCTCAAAATTATATGGAAAAATTGCTAGTTATTTAACAATTGCCATATGCTTGAAAAATTAATCAATTTGTGACAATTTAATTTGTTGTTAGACGAGCAGCGCAGAGCTCACTCACTCCTTGATCCTTGTAAAAAGTTTGAAGCTTGAAACTCGAAATGTAGGAAATTCAAATCCAACCTCATCTAAAAAGCAGCGACGAATTCCCCATTTTTCTTCGCCAAAACCAAAAAAAAAAAAAACAAAAGGAAAAGAAAGTTGCCCAAATTTCTTTTCTTTTTCTTCAAAAGCAGAGAGAGATATTTCAGTTTACCAACTCCACACGCTTGCAGAGAGAGAAAACAATGGCAGTCTCAATACCCATAGTCGCCATCGTCACCTCCCTCCACCTCATCGCATTCATCTTCGCCGTCGGCGCTGAACGACGCCGTAGCACGGTGCCCACTCCATCTCCCTCTGTCTATCCGTTTTAAGTTTTAATTCTTAATTTTTATATTTAAGTACTTCAAGCCCTAACTGTTACTGTTTGTGTCTCTGAATTAGGCGAAGATAATGCCCGATGAGTACGACGAGCGTACCTACTGCGTGTACGGCACGGACGCCTCCACGGTGTACGGGTTAGCGGCGTGTGGGCTGCTTCTGGTCAGCCAGGCGGTGCTTAACGCCGTCACCAGGTGTCTCTGCTGCGGCAAAGGTCTAGTCACTGGCTCCTCCACCACTTGGACCGTCTTCTTCTTCGTCTTCTCCTGGTAATTTTACCCATTTTTTCCCCCTCTCCTTAACCATTTTTATTGGGTCTTAATCTTGGTTTAATTATTTGATCAACGGTCTTAATCGTTCCATATCTTAGAAATAGTCAAAGTAACTAATTGACTTGGTCAGTACGATGTTCCTTTGGATGATCTAATTGCTTGCTTGTTGAGTTGTTACACATTGACATTTACTTTTAATTGTTTGTATTTTTCTGGAGTCTGATTTCGAGCTAACTAAAGACTTGACGCAAAACTGACTACAATGACGTTTTAAGATTCATACAGGCGGCTTCATTTAGTGAGATAAGGCTTTGTCGTTGCATTGTTAGAGTACTGTGCTTGATCCATGAGTGAATGTAGTTCTCTACTCTAGTATTGTGTTTGTGTAAATGGCAAATCCCATCTGCTTCATTTGGCTAAACCAAAATCTGAAGCTTCTGAACTGTGAATTAATCAGGACAACCTTTTTGGGAGCGGAGGCGTGCTTGTTGGCTGGGTCGGCAAAGAATGCATACCACACCAAGTACCGGGGGATCTTTAATGCAGATGACTTGTCCTGTGCTACTCTGCGCAAAGGGGTGTTTGCCGCCGGCGCTGCTCTTACGCTGTTGTCACTGGCAGGGTCAAGTCTTTACTACTGGGCACATTCCAAAGCTGATACTGGGGGATGGGAGAAGCACCGAAATGAAGGCCTTGACATGAGCAGTTCTAACTACGGGCAGCACGAGCAGCAGCAGCAACAAGCCAGTGGATTTCAGAAGGTATAATTCCGCTATTAGTTCTGCAGTTTTAGTGGCTTTTGTCGATCGAGGGGAAAGAAATGGATGGAGCAAATATGAAATTGTATGTGCTATGTCATCATATATATGTTAGAAGTGGAAGTAATTCCCCAGTCATGTGTATTCCCCAACTTTTGCTGGTTGCTTGATTTTCCTTATTCCTTGACTTATGTATGTTGTGTTTTGGTATTATACATCTCCAAGTTTGACATTAGTTCTCTGGATCAGGCAACAGCACCCAAAAAAATTTTAGTCGGAGAGGAACTAACTCTAGGGGACTCTTTGTTTTGTTAGGTAATTGTCAAAATGATGATAAACCAAATTTCAATTGTTAAACTAATCAATAACAAATATCTAACAACATATAGATAAAAAGTGAATGACATAATTATCATATATCAATTAGATACTAAAAAATTTATTGTCTCTTTATTGCGTTGTGCTGCAAAAAGAAAATTGGAAGTTTCAAACTCGAGTACAAAGGATGGGTAGGCTACTAATAATAATTTGGTTCGAATTCGCCCTTGGTTGAAATTCGTTTTTTACGGTAATCAAACCTAACCTCTCACCTACAAGTAAAGAAAAATATCACTAGACAACAATACTAATTAACATCAATGGTGCTATTTAAATACAACAACAACAACAACAAAATCTTATTCGATTAAGTGGGGTTGGCAATGAATCCTAGAACACCACCGCGCTCGGTTTTGTGCCAAATCTTCCGTTAGCTCCAAGTACTCTGTCTTTTCTTTAAGTTTATTTCCAAGTCTTCCTAGGCTTCCTCTACCTCTTTTGCTCTAAACCTTTTTTGCCTTGAGCCCTTGTCTTATAATCGCATTTTTTAACTAAAGCATCTTAGGTCTTCGTTTCATTTGTCTAAACCATCTTAACCGATTTTTTCTCATATTATCTTTAATTGTAGCCACTCCCACTTTACCTCAGATATTCTCATTTTTAATCTTGTCTTTTCTCGTGTGCCCACACATCTAACAAATCATTCTCATATCCGCTATACTCATTTTTTGCACTATTGATGCTTGAACACCCAACATTTCGTGCCTTAAAGCATTTCTGACTTTATTGTCATCTTATAAAAAATTCCTTCGGCTTTAGTGGCATACAACGGACGCCATAATGCAATGCTAGCCTTATTACCGACCCTTTTAAATGAATTGAATATTTTCCTTTTTATCAACATATCGGCGAATAATCCGAATGTTTTTTTTTAATCAACGGATCCATTAAGTTTCTTTTTTAAGAAAATTCGATCAAGTTTCTTGAGCTCAATGAGCTGGACATTTATGCTGGAGTGAAATGTAACGCTGAAGATGGATTGAACTGTAGGCCTACGTAAAAAAACTTAGAAAAAACCTTCATTAATATACCTTCAAGTTCAAGGCTTCCTCACAAACAACTTCGAAATTCATGATAAATCCATCTCCCACAAGCACAAAATACGCCACTATTATTGGTTATTAGCGGCTGATAATTAAGACGATAATTAAGAAAGTGGTAGCTGAGATTAAAGGCTAATCAAGCTTAGCATCTGGGGAATGGGGAACCACAAGTGTCGGCGACCTTCTTGGCGTTTGGGGAGTTGACAAGCCTCTGGAGGTTGGGGTTCTTCACATACTGGCAGAGGCAAGGGCTCTGCTCCTTGAGTTTTCCGCAACACACGGCGGTGGGAGAGTTCGAGGACGTGATTGCGGCGGCGCATGGGGCTAGCTCCATTGGGTTACAAGTCACGGCTGCCTCACCCACCTGCGTTTCCCCGACCACAACAAGGAAAACTACAAGACACAATCTTCCAACGTTACAGTAAGACATTGATCTCATCATCTTCAAGCTTGAGTTGAAGCAATGTATGTTGTCTACCGTATAAACGTTGGTGCAGTGCAGGTGCAGCTCTAGTTCCATCTCTTGCCAATTTATAGAAGAGTGGCCAGGGATATTGATTAGTACCATTAGTTGGAGATCTTTAAAAACGTTATCATACACTACTAGTAGTACACTACTCTTCTCCTTGTAATTTATACATAAAAAGGTGCAGATCGACTTGCGACTTATTTATATAACTCACATTTACAAGATTATGTTATTTACGCACACAAAATTAACACTTAATATTATAGATCAAATCCACAAACAAAATGTACAAACATATATTTTAGTTTTACATGTCAATATAATGTTATACTGCATTTTACTTCGATCATGATCGATCTCCCCTAATTTTTTTTTTTTAAAAAGCGAAATTCCCTACTTTTACTTTTACACTCGCGTTGTAATGATGATTAGCCCAACCCCGAAAAATCGTACACGTCAAATTTGTTCAACAGAGGTACTAATTTCATTTGGTCAATGGTCAAAGGATTTTTGGATCCAAAATGAGTTCAAGATTACATGAGTTTATGCATGCCTTATGTGCGATAGGTTTTTCAGTATACTCAGAATACAGATAAATAAGCTATATGTTATTATATAAGAAGAGAGACTTATGAAAAATAAACATTATCATTAGTTGTTAATAACATATAACGTATTACTCTGTGTTTCAAAAGTATTGAAAAACCTCTCCATATGAGCACTAATGATGATAGTTTGAGCATGCTTATCGGTGATCAACGTGTTCTGCACCCTTTATAATTATAACCAATGTGGTCCAATCACATAACCCTCGAGTAAATTACGATTAACTTTCTTATCTGTTTTCACTTTTGTAAAATAAATTGGTATTATAAAAAGATCATCACCCACTTTATTTTAATTTTATACAAAAAAATTGCAGGGTGACATGACATCTTTGAATTATTTTGCTAGAAATATGATTTTTTTTAAGAAAATTAACGAAAAGTTAAATTTTTTTTTTTAAAAGATATAGCGAATAGTATCAGGAAAAGATAAAAATGTGGTTTTTCGTTAAAAGTGAACATTACCGAAAGTGTTTTGTTAAATGTGGTCTTTTAATGAATTTTTTTTAAAGATATAGCGAATAATATCAGTAAAAAATAAAAATGTGTTTTTTTTGTTAAAAGTGAACATTAACGGGAGTGTTTTGTTAAAACTCTTTTTTTTTTCCTTGTCTTGAAATCCAAAAATTGGACCAACAAAAAATAACTGAGTCCAAAGATTGGGCCTCTATAGTTGGAGAAGAAAGGTCCAAACAAATGGCAAGGCCCAGTTAAGTTGAGTCCATAGCCGTACCATTTCGTTTTTCCTGGATAGTTTCATAGTTTCTGTGACCAAACGAGTTTCATAGTTTTTCTTCTTGGGAAAATGAAATGCTATTAGAATTTAGGGGTCTTTTGATATGGATCCAATTTTATAAGTCTCTTTTGATACTTTTTTCTCATAACCGGTTAACGCAAGATGACTATTTTAAAGTGCTAATAAATTGAATTATTACAAATAAACTACGGTAGGAATGCCCTGCTCCATATTAATGTTCAACTTTTTAATTAAAAAAACTGTGACATACAAAATCATTAATCGACATTTAACATTCCTTGCACGTAAATGTAAGATTTAGTGCCTGCATGAAGATTTTTATTAATACATATAAGCATTAATTTGAAATAGGCATGCGAGGAAGAACCAATCTTCTGAGCCATGCCAACTGCCCATTCCTTAATTTCTTCCTTTTTTATATATAAGCTTATAGATGTAGGCATAGCAGCAAATTAGTAGTAATTAACATTGTCACATTGAACACAACCATGTCTCATATTCGTGCCATTCTTGGAGGAGGCAAAGGTAAACTTCTGTAATTTCATTTGCAACGTAGCAATTTAGGACCTGTTTGATAACTATTTCGTTACTTGAATTTGGTTTTTGCAGTGGCTAAAATACTATTATGGAAGAACAAGATAATATCTGCTTCAATCTTAAGCGCGTTCACAGGCATATGGATTTTTTTAGAAGTACTAGAATACCAGTTTCTTACTATTCTCTGTAACACCCTCACGATCACCATGCTTGGTATTTTCTTCTTACAGCAAGGAGGAGCGGGAATCATCGCTCGGTAATCTGTTTTTAGTAATATAATCCGTCCAATTAATTAACATCAGTATCTATTCCGTTTCAGGTTTCTTCATTTCTGTTTGCATAACATTGTTCATTGTAATTCCATGTTAGGTTTGGTTTTGTTCCACCTGATTTGGATGACATTAAACTCTCATCGGAATCGACTTGTAGATACTTGTTCGAAATATTTAACCTGTTCTTGCTCAACCTTTTGGAAATTTCATCTGGAAAAGACTTGAAACTCCTATTTTTGGTACGTAATCGTACTTGATTTCGACATTTTACGTACCCTGACCAGTGACCTTTCTCTAAGGATTTTGACATTGTTCAATGTTCAATATACATGCAGGCAATGGCTTGTCTTTGGATATTGTCGGTTATCGGATATCATATCAGCCCTTTGAACCTTTTATATACAAGTGAGATCTCCAGCCAGACCAACACAAATACATACACACACATGTATTGCAGATCGATAGTTTTTGAAGTTTGATTAATAATTTTGTATAAGACTAATTGATCGTTTTCTGTGTTATCGATCGGTATGAAGTCATTGTGTTTGCAGGAACAGTGCCAGCATTATATGAGCGATATGGTGCTCATCTGGATACATATGCTGCCAAACGCATCCAAGATGTGAAGGACGTATACCAATTGTTTCTTAACAAGATTCCGAGGCGAGAAGCGAGAGAAGAATAAGTTAATATAATACTTTGTCGAATCATAAAATCATTAGTACCCGTTTAAGTTTAATTCAGAGTCAATAACCTCGAACAAATTTTTATAAGTACATTTGCATGGAGCATCATCAGTGTGTGCGTGTGTGTGTGTGTATATATATATATGTATGTATATATATGTGTGTGTATATATATGTATATGTGTGTGTGTGTGTTTGTTTTAACTAAAGAACCGAAGACTGATACGGGTGGACCAAGGTGCTTAAACAGGAAGGAAATTAATTATTATGGAAATAAGAGATATTAAAACTTACGGATAAAAAAAAATCAAATAAATAAAAATAAAAACTTCGCAAGCTGCTTCAGTTTAGTGACTGTCTGCTACTTTGTTGTCACTAGTTCGATGTGGGTGTCACCACATAACTAGCCATCACCATAGATTCCTACAAAGATTGAAAGTACTATCTCGTAATCAAAAGCGAAAT
Source organism: Crataegus laevigata (assembly GCA_963580275.1). Taxonomy (NCBI): domain Eukaryota; kingdom Viridiplantae; phylum Streptophyta; class Magnoliopsida; order Rosales; family Rosaceae; genus Crataegus; species Crataegus laevigata. Next base: position 2,610,667 of record OY756948.1, on the reverse strand, counting down.
TAACGATTGAAAAAGACAATGTGCAAACCTTTAGAACAATAGGCAACATAATGAAACGGAGAATAAAGGGACAGAAAATGAACCTGGTTTATAAATGGCACTTTCTCGTTGTCACTAGCTATGTTTGGCGAACTACACTCTCCAGCTTGGTTAGCATAGTTGAACGTGCGGGGGAAATTTGTAGCAAATCGTGGCTGAACCATATTTGATGTGGCCGCAGTCGTGCTAGGCATTACTAGCAAAGCAAGGAATGGCATTTGCATTTGCAGTTGAGGATTAACGGGTAGAACTCCCAGTCCAGACATCAGTGGCAACCCTGCAGTTGCTGAGGGAACTGACATCGTTGGAAGGCCAATTTCATACGCATTGCTCGTTCCCAGTCCCAGTCCCATGGGCAAATACGGCTTAAATTGGGACATTTGCGTGCCTTGAATCCCAGCCAAGGATATATTTGGAGTCTGGTACACAGCTCCTCCACCCATGGACATCATCTGATTGTGTACCTAACAAGTAACATTTTTATTAAGGCAATTAAAAGTTTAATTGAAAAGAAAGAGGCAGGACATACTTGTACTTGAAGCTGCAAGGATTTGACATATTTAATCACGTCGTCCAGCATTGAAGCTTGGTCTGTCTAAAATTGGAAAAGCACAAGCGTTGATTCAGTAGTCTTAAAAAGTTTTAAACAAATAATTCGAGGCACAGATGAACAAAGGAAAATAATGTACAAGAAGATCATCAGTCAGTCTCAGCTAGCTTGTTTCACCTGTTAATCATCACCCAATCTGCTAGTCTAATTAGATTAGCTTAATTAGGTGCGATTAATTAGTTGTTTAATTATGGTTAGTTACCCATCTAAGCCTGATTCTTGAAGATCATCTTAATTTATGAAAATTAAGGGATTTTTTTTAACTTTATTCCTTTAAGAAGATTGAAATTTAAAATAAACATGGTGTTATATTACATATTGATTATAATCTCTTGATATGTCCTTAATTCAAAATAATTAATGTGCATTTTATTTAATGTCTCCCATTAAATATTTAAATTTATTAATATACAAATTTTAATTTATTTTTTGACCAAAAAAGAATTTTTTTAATTTTTTAATTTTATTTAACATCTTCAAACTTGAAAGACTCAATTAATGTACCTAAATGTTAGTATTGAAATGTGAGTACCAAAATGTATTATATTGAACTAATGTTTTTAAATGTTAGTACCGAAATATATTGTGACATCCCACATCACCCAGAGGAGTGATCCTTAAATGTATATTTCCATCCCTACCTAGCACGAGGCCTTTTGGGAACTCACTGGCTTCAAGTTCCGTAGGAACTCCGAAGTTAAGCGAGAAGGGGGCTAGAGCAATCCCAGGATGGGTGACCTCCTGGGAAGTTGCTCGTGAGTTCCCAGAAACAAAACCATGAGGGCGTGGTCGGGGCCCAAAGCGAACAATATCGTGCTACGGTGGTGGATCGGGCCCGGGAAGTGATCCGCCCCGGGCCGGGATGTGACAATTAGTATCAGAGCCAAACCCTGGCCGTGGTGTGCCGACGAGGACGTCGGGCCCCTAAGGAGGGTGGATTGTGACATCCCACATCGCCTAGGGGAGTGATCCTTAAATGTATATTCCCATCCCTACCTAGCACGAGGCCTTTTGGGAGCTCACTGGCTTCGGGTTCCGTAGGAACTCCGAAGTTAAGCGAGAAGGGGACTAAAACAATCCCAGGATGGGTGACCTCCTAGGAAGTTGCTCGTGAGTTCCCAGAAACAAAACCATGAGGGTGTGGTCGGGGCCCAAAGCGGACAATATCGTGCTACGGTGGTGGATCGGGCCCGGGAAGTGGTCCGCCCAGGGCCGGGATGTGACATATATGCACCAAAATGTATAATTTTAAATTAATGTACCTAAATAAGTCTACCGAAATGTATTATATTGAATTAATGTACCTAAATATTTGTATCGAAATGCATGTACCGAAATGTGTCCCTAAATGTATGCACTAAAATTTATTATAATGAATTTAACGTTCCTAAATGAAGAAGACAAAGTACATCAAAATATATTGTATAACAAAAATTAGTTTATCTAAATGTTTACAATAAATGAAATGAAAATTATAATTATAATGAAATAAAATTAATACATTAAAAATTAGGAAGAAAAAGAAAAATAATTAATAAATGAGGTTATTAATGTATCAAGAGATTAAAATTAGATTTCGATTTTACTCATGATTTTAATCTAAAAATCATCTTTGACAATGATTAAAATAAAGTTTTCTAGAAAATTAATTTCCACTGAACTATAAACTCTTTTTTACAAGTAATTGTTAATTACTAATCACGCATATATTTACTCGCTGCTAACACTATCTAGGTAGCACCGTAAAAATACTTTGCTAACTTCAGCATCGATACTCTTCGACCATACAATAATATTAGGGGTGAGTATTGAGCTTCGTAGAGGGCCAATATGCCAATAATAATTGATATCTACATCAATGCTAATCTAATCTTATTGTAAAGAGTAATGTTAGGTAGACTAAATTTACAAATTAAATTATGTGTCCCTAATAAGAAATAAGTTCGTTAATTTATACTTAAGTAATAATACCTTGTTACAGTTGGGTATAAGCTCCTGTAGCATTTTCAGCTTCCCCTGGATTTTGTTCCTACGCATCTACTCATGAAAACAAGCAAGTGTAATTATTTAAATTTTTTTTTTCAAATTAATTAAATTAGTATGATTAATAAAGTATATAAGTTAGCAAGAGATACGCGTGGTTGGCTCACCCTCTCAGACACATTATGTTCAGTAGCACGGCTTCTTTTGGGCCGTTCGTCTTTGCTTTGCTTAAATTGTCTAGAAAGCACTACAGATTTAGTCTCCTAATTAAACAGAAAATAATTAATTAAGCAAATTAACAAGAAATACAAGAAAGCCGCATTGGATATAACTGGCTAGTTAATATGTACGGACCATCTCATGGGACGTCGTCGTCTTTCCACTGAATTCTCCTTTCTCCAAGCTTAACTCACGCAACATAACCTCTTTGTCGTGTGAGAAAATAGCGGGTGTGGGCTGCTGCATTTGTAACAATGGATCAAGCAGTATATTCGACAAATTCTGAAATATTTCTTGAAAATATTCATGGTCATCTCCTCCTCCAGCTGCTGCAGTTGCACTACTAGTAATATTAACAGTATTCCAACAAGAATTATCAGTTGGAGGTTGAAGGAAAACCGAATCAATAGGAAGCACACCAAAATCTTCATACGGAAAACCTTGAGAGTATTCACCCTCATATGCGGTGGTGGTGGACTTGGCGGTGGTAGTTTTCCAGTCAGGCAATTGGTTGCTCATATTAAGTAGACTGCGTAAACGCCACTTGGCCTTAGCAGTGGATGCCACAAACAAACAAATAAAAGCAACTCAAAGATGTTCCAACACTTGAAACTAAACCGCTATGTGTATGTATCTTCTTTATTTATAAAGTTCCAATGAGTAGTGTTTTTTTGGTGCCACAAGCTTCACCAAAAAAGAATTGGACAAAAATGCCTTCTAAACAAAAAATTTCAAAAGCAACTCAAAATAATGTATCAAATGTAGTAGGGGTATTTTCCTCATTTTAACAATAATTTTTAATAATTTTTTTTATAATAATTAGTACCTCACAATAGGCTAGTAATAATGTGATTCAATCAGTTTTTCGTTAAATATTAGTTTCTCTTTTTTAACACATTCAAATATCTTAAGAGGCGTATAATACCGGTTATAAAAAAGTTTTTCGCACACAGATAATAATGTGATTAAATTAGTTGTCAAATAATTTTTTTTAAACAAATGATATTATCTACACTAAGAGGGCAGGGTGGGATTAGCCTCACAATGGGCTAGCAATTGTCACATCCCCGCCCGGGGCAGATCACTTCATGGGCCCACTTCACCACCGTAGCACGATATTGTCCGCTTTGGGCCCCCGACCACACCCTCACGGTTTTGTTTTTGGAAACACACGAGCAACTTTCCAGTGGGTCACCCATCATGGGGCCATCATGGGAGTGCTCTAGTCCCCTTCTCGCTTAACTTCGGAGTTCCTACGGAACCCGAAGCCAGTGAGCTCCCAAAAAGCCTCGTGCTAGGTAGGGATGAGAATATACATTTAAAGATCACTCCCCTGGGCGATGTGGGATGTCACAATCCACCCCTCTAAGGGCCCCAACGTCCTCGTTGGCACACCACGGCCAGGGTTTGGCTCTGATACCAAATTGTCACATCCCGGCCCGGGGCAGACCACTTCCCGGGCCAACTCCACCACCGTAGCACGATATTGTCCGCTGTGGACCCCGACCACGCTAGAGCACTCTCATGATGGGTGACCCACTGGAAAGTTGCTCGTGAGTTTCCAAAAACAAAACCATGAGGGCGTGGTCGGGGGCCCAAAGCGGACAATATCGTGCTACGGTGGTGGAGCGGGCCCGGGAAGTGATCGGCCTCGGGCCGGGATGTAACAGCAATAATGTGATTCAATCGGTTGTTTATTAAGTATTATTTTATCTATTCTTAATATAAATTCAAAGACTGGTTTTATTATGTAGATTCAACGACTTTAATTGATTTATGAGGAATTTCTTCTAGCATGATCTAAGATTATTAATTTACTTCAAATATTTGACTTTCCTTTTATCAATTTACGCATAAAAATATATTTAAAACGTGTAAGTTGCGTGTAGCATGCCGTAATTTAAAAAATACATTTTGCATGCACGTATATATTATATACACACAGAGAGCGGGGGAGAGAGATGAGTCCAAGGGGATTTGGCAGAGAAACAGATAAGAGAACTTTCAAACGTCTTTTCGTTCCACCATCACTCAACTAGCCTAGATCTATATCGCAGTCTGAAAGTGAAAGTCATATAATTTTCTAAAAGCTTTATTATCCATCTTCTATCTGAGAGAGAGAGAGTGTGTGTGAGAAAAAAATGCATGAATCATGTGTGGTGCTGTAAGTTTTAGTTTTCAAAATGCATGAATCATGCACGAGCTAGATATAGGGGGAAATGAACCAACAGAAAACCGACTAGAAGTACAGACCATGTAGGAAGAAGAGGCAGTGGTAATTATTAGGAAATAACAATTCGGAAATAAGTAAGATAAAAAAATTAAATTTATAAGTAATTGTTAAAGTTATAATACGTAAACTTTTAAATTATTAACCATATCGTTTTTACGTATATTAATAAATTAATAACACTGCATGATTGTTCTGGATGCCTGAAACTTTTGCTCTTTGGAGTTGTGACATAATATCAGTTATTGATTTTCGGGCAATCAGTATTCAGTAACACGATGATGAGTATCAGAGTATGTCTGTTTGCCGCATAAATCTATATCAGCTCGTCCCATAGTCTTCACCGTATCTCCTGAGTCCTATCCTGTGGGCTAAAAGTCGGACGCTGGACGGCACAGGTGTACATAAGTGACTCGTGTCAACTCGGCGAGCTTCATCCCCATCAACTTGACTGTTTTTTCCTATGCTCTGTCTCTTAACTTACTATAATGATTATTTTAAGGCAACAACTTGAAGACGGATTTTTTAGTGCGCTCGAAGTAGAAATACATGTATCATGTATGATATGTTATTATATAAATAAGGACATGCCTGAAGAAATAAATTCCTTTTTCATTTACTTAATAATACATATGATGCATCACTTCGTGTTTTGGACACATTGAAGAAAATTTCATCGTCAAAATAATTAATGCATGTTTGTACGCACTCTAAGAGATTATTGAATGGTAGTTTGTTTGTATACACTTATGAGTTTGTCTGTCTTTTACTTATCACATAGCCGTCTTTGAGATTTCAGAGGCCTTGTGCGAAATTTATAAAAGGGTCCATTTTTAAGATAGTTTTTATTTTATTTTTTTAAGTAGGACAATATATTTGTACTAGAAAATAATAACTTAAATCAAAACAACCTTAAAGACTCACTGATTGTAAGTTTACAAATGTCATTAAATAAGTAAAAAGAGTTACAAACATAACATTCACTAAATAATCAAAAACAGTTTAATCTTAAGCAACCAAATAAAGAAAAAAAAGGCTTCAAAAACTCTAACTTTAAAGTTTCACTTGAATATATAACATTATTATATAATAAAATTGAAAAGAAAATCATTTTTAAGGTGTTGTTATTGGCACTCCTACTATCTCATTATGCACTCCAAATTTTTGTATTTAGAAAGAAAGAAAAAAATTACTTATAAAAAGTACACTATAAGATTTTAAAGTGCTAATAAAAGTATATTTTTAATATATAACATTATTACATATAAATATAAGATACCAAAATTTTTTAGGAGTTCCTGTGCAATTGCACATTTTGCTTCCCCTCAATGCTGCCTCTAACTTATCAATATTGTTCGTTATATAAATTTATGTTTTGATCTCTTTCATCACATTTAATAAATAAAATCGTAATGGTATGCAATCAGCTAAAAGAGAATTATGTTCTCGGAGGCTACCGAAGCTAAAACTTGTAGATATATATAATATATGTTCATTGAGATTCATGAGACTTTAATTTGATAGAATGACTCATGTTACTTTGTGTTAAATCATAAGGGATGAGTTTCTAATTGAATTCATCACAGATAAACGTAGTAAACAAGAAATATATATCGATCTGGAATTAGTTATTATATATTTAACTATTTATGCTATATACCATCCATGCTAGGGTTCAGTTTCAGATTAATTGCACGTTCATCTATTGGTTAAATAAAAGGAAATAGGACAGAAAAAGAAAAATATCTGTCGACTTGGTATTGGTACCCGAATTATATAACCCTAGTTCCAATGTTCGGACCAAGTTTGTTCCATGCTGGAAATGATCTTTAAAAGGAAATAGGACAGAAAAAGAAAAATATCCGTCGAGTTGGTATTGGTACCCGAATTATATAACCCTAGTTCCAATGTTCTGACCAAGTTTGTTCCTCTGGGAAGAGGATCATCTCCTGAGTTCAGCATGAGAATCCTTCTGACCACGTGATCTGAGCCGTTTAAATTTAATTAAACGGTTACAATTATTATAATTTTTAGAAAGTCTCTCTGTTTGGAGCTGTTGGATTAAATTTAAACGATCCAGATAGTCTGATTAGGAGAATCCCCATCCTGAACTCAGGAGAGGATCATCTTCCGTTCCTTTGCTGGAAATGATCTTTAAAAGGAAATAGGACATAAAAAGAAATATCCATCAAGTTGGTACCCGAATTATATAACCCTAGTTCCAATGTTCTGACCAAGTTTGTTCCTGTGCTGGAAATGATCTTCACGGCTCGTTGAGTGGACCGGACATGAAGGTTATTGTTTTTGAATTGTTAGAGTAGAAGCGGAAGGTATAGGTTGAGATACTTGTCTAGTGTTTGGTTTAAGTTAACAAGTCAATTAAATAGGTTGGGATATGAAAAATTAAAATTAAAAAAATATCTTTCAATAATAACAACAAAGCCTATTTTATTAAGCGGAATCGGCTAACAACTATCTCTCTACCAACAAGCATAATCTACAATGAGATCGCAATAACGATCACGATCCAGCAAAGATCAAGCATCAACCCACAATGATCCAGACCCACAACGAAGATCAAGCATCAATCCATGCAAGGGAGAGGAGAAGAAGACGATGGTGAGGAGAAGGCATCAAAACAAAGGTGCGAGCGCGATCCTTAGCTTGTGGACTTGTAACCCATGTCGAGGGAGGGTAGCAAAACCCCTATTATCCTGGATTTGAATTCAAAATACGAATCTCATCCGTGATCCTTTTTGTCAACTATGAAGAAATGTAGAAGACGATTGTAGAGAGAGAAAGTCAACAAGTAATAGAGAGAGAGATATATATATATTGAATATTTTCCACTGTATCAATAATTACATTTACATAAGGTATATATACTACACCAGATAACAACACTTCTAACTACCCTTTATACATCCAATTACATTATAACACCTGTCATGAATCTAACATATCTATCATCCTAACATCCCCCCGCAATCCCATGAGTGGAGCAGCTAAGCATGAGATTGGAACAAAAACGAGAGAACTGAGGAGGACACAATCCTTTAGTAAAGATATCAGCATACTGGTCAGCAGAGGCTACAAACTGCAAAACAATAGAACCTTGTTGGACCCGTTCACGAACAAAGTGACAATCAATTTCAATATGCTTAGCCTTAGAATGAAGAACCGGATTAGTGGCAAGGGCCATTGCAGAAATGTTATCACAGTGCAACAAAGGAGGATCAGGGCAGGAAACATGCAAATCACGAAGTAATTGTTATATCCACACAACCTCAGCTGTGGTAGTAGCCATGGCCCTGTACTCAGCCTCTGTGGAAGACCGACTAACAGTATGCTGCTTTTTGGAACTCCAAGAGACAGGATTAGAGCCCAAAAAGATAACAAAGCCCGTAGTTGACCGCCTGTCATTGGGATCACCAGCCCAATTGGCATCTGTGTAGGCTTGTAAAGACATAGGATCAGACCGAAAACATAATCCAAAATGCATAGAGCCTTTAAGATACCTCAAAATGCGCTTCACGGCTGCAAAGTGTTGTTCAAGAGGAGCATGCATGAATTGACACACCTGATTAACAGAGAAGGCGATATCAGGGCGAGTGAATGTTAAGTACTGCAAGGCACCAACGAGACTACGATAAGAACTGGGATCAGAAACAGGAGGACTGCCATGATTCAAAAGTTTCTGATTCGGATGACAGGGAGTAAGACACGGCTTACAATCAGCCATGTTTGCTTTCTGTAAAAGGTCCGTGATATACTTGGTCTGATGAACGAAAAGTCCGTGAGACTAGTACTCAATTTGGAGCCCCAGAAAAAAATGTAATAATCCCAGATCCGTCATCTCAAATTCCTGAGTTAGTTTAGTAATGACAGATTGGACCAGAGCATCATTACTACCCGTGAGGATAATGTCATCCACATAAAGCAAAAGGATAACAACTTCACTGCCAATGTGATGCACAAACAGAGAAGAATCAGCAAAAGATGACTGAAAGCCCAAAGAAATCAAGAACTGAGAAAACCTCTCATGCCAAGCTCTAGGCGCTTGTTTGAGACCATATAAGGACCGCTCCAATTTACACACATACTCAGGATGAACAGGATCCAAAAAACCTTGCGGTTGAGCCATATAAACTTCTTCAACAAGAAAACCATGAAGAAACGCATTCTTCACATCCAATTGTTTGAGTTTCCAACCATTCATAGCAGCCAGTGACAAAACCAATCGAACTGTTGTTGGCTTAACCACCGGACTAAAGGTTTCATAGTAATCAAGGCCAGCTTCTTGGGAAAAACCCTGAGCGACTAAACGAGCTTTATACCAAGCTACAGACCCATCAGCATGCCGTTTGATCTTATAAATCCACTTACAACCGACAATGTTCTTGTTAGGAGGAAGGGGAACCAGCGTCCATGTCTGTTGGTGGCGCAAAGCTTGCATTTCATCCTTCATAGCATTCTGCCAATCAACACTCTTGGAAGCCAAAGAAAAAGTGTGAGGTTCTGTAATAGGGATAACATCACCAATCTGAGCCAGAAAAGCTTTCTTTTTCACAATACCCGACTTGGATCGAGTTCGCATAGGATGACTATTCAGAGGAAGAACTGGTACAGACTGCAATATATCAGCCTAAGATGTAGAAGTATTAGGATGTAAATCAGCATCAATCAGAGGCTGTACATGGGAACCAGAACACAGGACTGGAGAAGCCGAACTGGGAGCAAGAGAAGCCGGAGGAGAGACAAGATCACCAGTGTTACATGTTGTTGCAGAAGTGGACCGAGTAACCAGAGGGGATGAAGAGCCAGAACTCATTAATGGAGACACTTGAGGTAAGGGAATAGGTATAACCAGAGGATGTTGAAAAGTATTAGGATGTACCACAACACTAGGAATATGAGAGGAGACCAGACTGGAAGAAGAAGATGCTAAAGTGGAACTCGGAAAACGACATTCATCAAACAGAACATGTTGAGAGACAAGAAGTTTGTGAGTACTGAGAGAAAAACAAATATAACCCTTGTATTGTGAAGCATACCCAACAAAAATACATTCGGCAGTCTTGGGATCTAACTTATTACTCCTATATGGTCGCATGGAAGGATAGCAAGCACACCCAAAAACCCGCAAATGTTCTAAAGAAGGTGGAGATTGAAACAAGCATTCAAAAGGTGATTTCATGTGGAGAATTGGTGTAGGCATTCTATTGATAAGATAGGCAGCAGTAGCACAAGCATGAAACCAAAAAGAGGATGACATAGAAGCTTTTTGAAGCAAAGTAATAAATCATTGTGCTTAGGAACAGTGAAGCTCCTTAACTGAGTTTTAGTATACATAGAATTTCCAAAACTTGTTCAAACCAAGAAAGAAGATAAGAAACGTAGAATAGAATGCAAAAAATCAATTTCAAAATTAAATATGATTGGGGTTATACTTTGTTTTCAAGTTAAAAGAGTTTCGTGCAAAATTGACTTGTAAAATTATTGTTAAATAAATCTGTACTATATATAGAATAAAATTATATTTTTGAGTTGTTTATCATGTAGGCCTTGGTACTTATCGTTTGGTACGTGGGAAAGGACCGAACACAGTGGGACGAGGCGTTCCGTCCCACATTTGGTACGCCAAAAATCATGGAACGCACTGTCCTACGGAACAAGTTTAGGCTGATTTTTCGTTCCACCTCACCCCCTGGAACGACTGGTTCCACATCTGTGAAACACAAAATTATAACATTTTAAGACCAAAATGTCCCTTATCTTTTTCAACATTTACACCATCCACAAACCCTAAAATTCTATCTTCTCTTCTCTGCTGCTGTTTTTCCTGTAGCCTTCATCTTCATCCTCTCCCGTAGCAGCTGCATCTCTAGGTTCGATCTCGATCTTCTCTCGTAGCCGCTGCATCTCCAGGTTCGATCTTGATCTCTATAGATCTTTAATTTTGCTTTTTCGATTGGGTTTTACTTTTTCGTTTTCTTGATTTTTCCATGGAAAATTTCAATTTTTTGGGAAAATAGGATGATTATGAGAAAATAAGTTAGTTGTCTTGGTTTCTCTGGTTTAACTTGTGCTTGGGAATTGTATTTGATTAGTGGTATGTTTTGTGTTTTGGTTGTAAATCTACAGAGAGTAAATGACCAGAGTAATGGTATGTTTGTGGTTTGGTTTCTCTGGTTTAACTTTTGCCTTTCCTGAGGTAGCAATGAAAAGGTTTGAGTTTAGCTTTGATTTTGCTTTCTCGTCTTAAGTTAAGCCACCTCCATCTAAACAAGTTTAAAAGCTGGCTATTTTTCATCTCTATATTAACTATTCTCCCATCTCTAAACCCTCCAGCAATCTAGTGCCAGTCTTAAAAATTAATCTCAACCAGTCAACCCTTCGCAGGGCTCCCCTTTTATTAAGAATTTGTGCAGGGGCGACTTGGTGGTTAGGCGAGCTAGTTACTCACTCCATGGCATGATGGTTGAGCGGGTACAGTCATGCATGCCTTTATTCTGTAAACTGGTGTAACAAATGCTAGCCTTTTTTCAAATAATGTTTATGCTTTATTTGGTTTGGGAGATTTGGGGACTTGGTTTTAAGGATTTTTATTAAATTTTGGTTCAATGAACTTTAAATGTGTAAGTAGTTACGTTCGAATGGGAATAGAGAAAATAAGTTAGTTTTCTTGGTTTCATTGTTTTAACTTGTGCTTGGGAATTGTATTTGATAAGTGGTCTGTTTTTGTTGGAATTGATCCAGCTTTTATTGTACAAGTTTATTGAAGTTGATTACAGATGAAGTGTTATAAGACTAAATAAAATACAGATTATTTTTCAGTTTCGAAACATTTGCAGATAGCTAGATTCCATAAAAATATAAACATGATCCTAAATTTGGAATTCTTATATCAGTTTTTGTGTTTTATTTTGAGTCTGGTTTAACACATGAGCTTTTATGTGATGGTTTTAACAAGTTGTTTACCTTGTTTGCTTACCAGTCTTTTGGGATTCCAAAGAAACTTGCACCAACCGTTGGAATTTTTGTTGATCATCGTAGGAAGAATCGTTCTCTCGAGGGTCTTCAAGCTACAAGCTGGCGATTCTCTTGCAAAGGAAATTGCCAATGCCACCCAACTCCAAGGCCCATACCTTCCAATTGCACGTAGGAAGCCCACAGTTGAGCTTGTGAAGGTTACCGATGAGTTGAAATCATTCAAGGCATATGACAAACTTCGAGCGGAGAGGATGAACACATGCCTTATTGGTGCCAGGCTCAAGAAGGCAGCAGAGGCAGAAAAGGAAGAGAAGAAATAGAGAGCTTGATGCGCACTTGGTATGGGGTTTCATTTTGGAAGGATTTTTGTTTTAGATTTTCATCTACTAACTGAAGGATTTGTTTCTTGAACCCATCAATTTTAGATTTTGTAAACTTAAGTAATCAAGTTAAAGAAATGATTCCATTGCTGTTTATTTATGATACCACACTGGGGTTTTGTTATTTGTGTTTGCATTTGATTTCAAATGATGTGGATTAAAAGCATATGATTTGGATCCAAGTCCCTTTGAATTGTTTGTTCACATCAAGATCAAATGGTTCAACATTCTTAGTAACCTTCAAGCAATTATCCATCATCCTGAGGTCAGCAAGATGGAATTCATGGCATAACATATCTTTAGTTATGTGCTAGTGTAAAAAGTAAATCATATATAAGCATATATGTGTTCAAATATGAACAAGTTAAAAAAAAAAAAAAATTGTCCTGTTTCATCCGCCGCATAAACATTGTACCAAACAACAGACGAAACAGGGGTAAGTTAGTCATTTAATCTAGGGGTGGGCACTTAGAACTGAAAATCAAAACCAAAACACGAACCAAATTGAACCGCACCGAACGGTTTGGTTTTGCGGTTTTGAAACGGTTTCGGTTTTGAAACCGAACCGCAACATAGAAAACGGTTTCGGTTTTGGCTTTTGAAAACCGCACCAAAACCGAACCGCACCGTAAATATTAATAAACATTTAATTAAATGTCCATATTAGATTTCATGTTTTAATTGGTCGTTTGTTAGAATCCATACACTTAGCATTGACTAAACCTCACTAGGAATAGGATGACAGAGAATTGTACTCCGTTGAAAACACTCATAGACGAGTAATGTTACATTGACCATATATTTGTACTATATCTCTAATAGAGGTAGGGCTCACCAACGCATGTGGGTCTCATCTTTATTAGTGGTACAAATTATAGTACAAATAGGTAGTAAGAGTTGCATTTTGCTCATAGACCTCTCCATAAAGTCCTTTTTTGTAAAAATGTTGTCATAAACACTTTTTATTTTATTATATTAAAACAATTTTAATCATTTTAAAGACACGTTCAAATATACCAACAAAAAAAATTCATAAAATTTAATAAAACCCTTAAAAGGTAGTAACAAGGAATTTGAAACCCTCCATCCATGTTAAAAAGGGGCCAAAACGGATTTTGAGATTGACATAACTCCTTACTTTTTTTTTCTTCGTCAAACAATAGATTTTTTTAATTAGATGTTAAATTAGGGAGCCGACATGATTCGAACCCCTATCGTAGTGTAAGGGCAATACTTCTCTCCACCATTGTGGTAGAGGGCCACTTTATGGCATAACTCCTTACTTTAATCCTTCAAATTTGAAATCGATAGAAGTAGTCTCTAAGTTTATGCACCATCATTCATTTTGGTCATGCTGGGAAATTTTTCGTTGTTACTATGAGTTAGAAAAATAGTATAAACTAATAGTGAAGCCACCAAAGAAATTTGTAGGTGTTGAAAAATATTTGGGATGTCCTAAATTAATTTTAGAAAACATGTGGTGCAACTAAAACGACTCAAATTTTGGCTTATAATGAATCTTGTAAAAGTTCTTAAAATCGATTGGAAAACGTGAGTTATAACTTACAGTTTTTGTGAAAAAATTAAAAATTTTAGTTTTAGGAAATATCTTACGTGGGAATTAACGAAAATGTTGCAAGACATTTGGATGTAATTTTTCCTTTATTAGGTCCTGAAGCTATTTTTCATTAATTTTTAAAGTTGAAAATAGAAAAAAAAATAATGAATGCTAATAGTGGAGCCCCCAAAGAGATGTGTAGGTGTATGAAATCTTGGAAATATCTTAAATTAACTTTAGAAAACATGTGATACGAGTAGAATGACTCCAACTTTAGCTTATAACGAATGTTGTAAAAGTTCTCAAAATCGATTAGAAAATTGTGGGTAACTCACAGTTTTTGTGTGTTATTAGCTTTAGGAAATATTTTGCGTTAGAGTTAAGATCTTGCAAAACCTTTGGATGTGATCCTACCATTTATTAGGTTTCGGAATAATTTTTTATTGATTTTTAAACTTGAAAAATAAAAAATAAAAAAATCTTTAAATTTAGATTTTAAATTGTTGATTTCAAGTGTTTAAATATGAATTAAAATAGATTTTCTATAGAAAAAACATATTTTGAAGAACGTGAATATTATAGTTTGTTGTTATGGTAAGAGAAATAAAAGAAAAATTAACAAATATTAAAATATTAAAAAAATAAATGAAAAATTAACATGAATATGAATTATAATATAGTCGCTATAATTCTAGCGACTTGGTGAGAGATTAGTCGCTATCTTACTAGCAACTATGTACTAAAAAAATCGCTATCAAAGTACCGATCGTATATTTTTCTATTTTTTTATTCTTTTTTCTATTTTTCTTAAAAAAAATAATGAAAATAGTTTGAAAACTTAGATACGTTACTTTATTTAAATTTAAATACTTTTAGATTTAAATTTAGATTTGTATCTTGTTTTCAAATTTTTTGACATGGATTATAAGAAACCATTCTGCATTTCGGTATATACAAATATTTTTGGGGCCTCACCATTGTTTATTAAATTGAGAATATTTTGTCATTTTAATTCTTATTTAAGTAATTTTTTTATGAAAATGATTGATGGTGGACAAATTCAAAGAACATTTTTAACTATTTCGAACCTAAAAATGAGAGTAAAGAGTTATGTCAATCTCGACAATTTTTTGCTAAAAAAGAGGGAAGGTAGTTGTTGGCAAGAGATTTTGTAAGATCCCACATCGCCGAGGGGTGAGTGATAGGAGCATATTTATGCAACTTAGCTTGCTTGTTTTCTTGCATTTTGGTTATTATTTAGTATTTATTATAGTGTTTAAAGTTAAATTCGTGTGTTTATAGGTTTTATGGGCTAAGGGTGCATTATGAGCCAATTTGGAGTAGTTTGAAGTGTTTTTGGGCCCAAGATGGATTGCTTATGATCCAAGCTAGATGGATGGACGAATTTGGAGATTAATTGGGTTGAAATCTACTTTGAAGATGGATAAGTGAAGCCCAAATTCTAGAAGTGAGTGGATGATGCAATGCTTAGCTCACCATGACATTTGAGTGGATGATGCAATGCTTAACTCACCATGACATGTGAGTGGATGATGCAATGCTTAACTCACCATGACATGTGAGTGGATGATGCAATGCTTAGCTCACCATGACATGTGAGTGGATGACTCAATACCTAACCCACCATTATTCTTTACTCCTTGCCATGACTTTCCTTTTGATTTCCACCAAAAAATTGAATTAAACAAGTCCATCATATCCCTATAAATACCCATGGTAGCAACCTCATTCAAATCATCCAAGAATCAACCATTCTACAAGCCTTCCCTTGCCTCTCCCTACATATCTAAACTCCTCCCATCCAATCCTCCATATAACCAACCCTTCAACATCATTCCACCCTTAAGGCACGACAAAGAAGAAGAGGAAAGCTCTTGGACGTGCTTGCTATCCAACAAGGATCGTTGGAACGTTTAGGTGTTTTCTTTCTTTTGTTTTCAATGTCTAAATTTATTTATCTTTGTTTTATGCTTATGAGGAACTAAACCTATTTAGTTAGGGGGAAGTTTGAAGCCATGAACATGCTTGTGATATGAATTGATTTCTTCCAATTGTGATTTAATAAGTTGTGATTGCAATTCAATTATCTATTTTCTTAATAACTAATTCTTGTATGTTTATTAAGGATGCATACTTAGTTTTCATACATGAATTAGATGCTAGAATATAAATGAGTTTCACCTAATCGTTACAAGTTTATATTCATGAGTAGTGAAGGTTGCTTGTCACAATCGCGTTAATTGAATTCTTGGCATAAGTTTCATGCAATTCATAGTAACAAGTGCCTCGTCAACGCTTATGGTTTTCATAGAACTTAATGATTCTTGCTTGTATCTCTTTTATGCAATTCATTGAGGGAACTTGTGGGGAATGTTTTGGGTTGTCGTATGCAATCATCCAATCCATTAACTTAAGGAAAATCTGAGAATTAATCTATGCAATTCATGGTTAATTTGGGGCGTTGAGAATCATAATTTATTGAAAAGCAATTGGAAATCGATTCATGTACAAGTGTGTCATGTGTGAAGAACGGACCCCTAACTAATCCATCCACCATCTTATTTCTCAATTTCGTTTTACAAATTTAATTGTTCAATTTCACCAAACCAAAATCCCCCTTTTACTTTCTTGTTTTAAAATCTTTTATTTACACATTTTCAACTTTGTTTTTTTGTTTTTGTTTTAGCAAGCCCTCCTAATCCCCGGTTTAGAACGATCCCTACTTATACATATACTACAATTGTCAAAAGAGGGTTAATTTGTGCGTTAACTAATTTTAGCGCATCAGTGAGGATCTCGTAATCCTTATATGTACATGCCCACCTCCAATTAGCACAAGGCCTTTTGGGAGCTCACCGGCTTTGGAGTTCGTCGGAACTTCGAAGTTAAGCGAGTTCAGGCAAGAGCAATCCCAGGATGGGTGACGCACTGGGAAGCTCTTGTGTGAGTTCCCAGAAACAAAACCGTGAGGGTGTGGTAGGGACCCAAAGCGGATAATATCGTGTTACGGCTGAGTCGAGCCTGGGCCGGGATGTGACAGATTTTTCAATGTAATCGCAACACGAGATAGTATACCACGTGTTACTGTATAAATGGTGACAGGTGGTAAACTTGTCACCCGCCACTCTCTCTCTCCCTCCACGCGTCTCTTTCCCAACCTTCCCTGCTCTCTCTGTGCGCCCTTAATTTTGGCTCGCACGCTCTGTTGTTATCTCCCTCTCTGACCCTCCCCTTCCAAATTATGTTACCTCCCTCCCCTATAAAGCTTCACCTTCGAAGCTTCACCCAAAAAACTTCACCCAAAAAAGGTTCACCTTCAAAGCTTCACCTACAAAGGTTCACCTTCAAAGCTTCAAACCTTCACCTACAAAGCTTCACTTTCAAAGCTTCACTTACAAAGCTTCACCTACAAAGCTTCACCTTCAAAGCTACAAAGCTTCACCTACAAAGCTTTAAGGCTTCACCCTACAAAGCTTCACCTACAAAGCTTTAAAGCTTCACCCTACAAAGCTTCGCTTACAAAGCTTTACCTACAAAACTTCACCTACAAAGCTTCATTTTCAAAGCTTCACCTACAAAGCTTCACTTTCAAAGCTTCACCTACAAAGCTTCACCTTCAAAGCTTCAAAGCTTCAAAGCTTCACCCTACAAAGCTCACTTACAAAGCTTCACCCTACAAAGCTTTACCCTACAAAGCTTCACCTACAAAGCTTCACTTACAAAACTTCACCTACAAAACTTCACCTTCAAAGCTTCAAAGCTTCACCTACAAAGCTTCAGTTTCAAAGCTTCACCTTCAAAGCTTCACCCTACAAAGCTTCACCTACAAAGCTTCATTACAAAGTTTCAACACTAAAACATGCAAGAGCTTCACACACTCTTGATCAAGATAGTATGAAGCTAAACCAATTTTTATGTCCTAAAAATAGCTTCAACCATTCAAGCTATACACCCAAATAAAAACCCACAACAAAAACCTACATTCAACAAACCTTACCTATTGAACTACACACACTCCGATCTTCAACAAATTTCTGCAACTCCTCATCTTCTTCAATGGAGCTGAATTTTGGACATCTTATATTACTTGAGCAGATGAACAACTTTCAAGAAGGAACTTTTTCTGTTTAAGCAACGGAAATTAGAGTATTGAAGCTCCAAACAAGACGGTCGGATTTCTGCAGATTTTAACTCTGCTACAGTGTTTCAATGATCTGGAAATATTTAACAGTTAGTTTGTTCTGAATTTTTGATATGTTATGGAAGAGAGGATAAGGAACAACTTTTATGAAGAAAGTATATTGATCTGAGTAAGAGAAGATCGAGTTTCGAAGCTCACAACAGGTCTGATGGGTTGACAGGCAAATAATGAACAATCACTGATCATACTTGAATTTCTGGAGTTATACTGCTCCGATGGGTCTCAAATTTGGATATGTTGTAGTTAACGAGTTAAGGAACAACTTTCATGAAGATGGATTTGCAATTTGAGCTATAGAGGATGGTGTTATATTGTAGTGACTCAGGCTGATTAGTGGAAACGAAAAAGAATTCCACCAAAAAATGAGCAGTAGCAAAAAGTGGCAGAAACTTGGTTACTAGCAAGACACCTCCTTCGTCAACTCCTCACCCGAAGACTTGGGGGACTCCTACCATATTCTACTACGCTTCGGTAATCAAAAGTTTCACGACTACTCAATACCTTGGAGCTTTCAAGTCCCCAAGCGAGAATCTTTCCTCACTCAAGAAACTAGGGGAGCACTATTGCAACCTACAGGATCCACCCACGAAGTTTCGACATGCAAACTTCAACAAAAGAAAAGATTCAAAGAACTTAGCAAATGATGCCTTAGGGTATTTAACACAATATGCTAAACAAAGTAAAGCTTGTTTATTGGAATTTCCGATAAATTACATACATGGACATACACAAAAATCAAAACAAACAAAGAGGAGGGAGCCTTCACAAGGTTACTCGTGTCGTGAGAAGCCTCAGTACTCGGCAGAGCACCAGAAAGAGGAGGCACTGGAGGTTGATCATTTGGAGCTTTGGTACGCGGTAAAACTCCAGAAGACGAAGGCAGTAGATGCATTTGGAACAAATCCACAAACCTCTGATGATCACTCAGAATCCGACTCTCGAATTCCTGCAGCTGGTCAAGCTTTCTCTTCATGCTCGTGGAGTAGTTATGCGCAAACATGTGCAGTTGTCTATTTTCATGCTTGAGCCCCATGATCTCTTGTTTGAGACTTGCCACTTCTGCCATCAATGACTCAACTTGATGGGTTCAAGCAAGCAGACGTTGGCCCATATTAGACACAGAAGCCGCACACTGAACACTAAAAGCCAGAAAAACCTGAACAACCAACTCATCAGACCGTTTGGAGAGTATCCTATTATCTTTGGGGGTGAAAAGATTATTGGCCACCACAGTAGCGGTTATATCATTCTTCATCACAGAGTTCCTAATGGTAAGAGGACCAGTATGGGATAAGAAGGATGGATGTCATATGTTGTCTTGAGAAGACATGGATGCCTATTCCACAACATTCAAATCAAAACGGCGGTCGAATAGGCAAACCATTTGCAAAAATGAGGCACAATAAATCTCATAAGTACAAAAATGAGGGGGAACTTCTACAAGCAGTGGCTCTCTGAATGTACTCCTTGAACATAATTGGGACCCCTATAAAAGGAAGGGCAACAGGGCCACGTGTTCAAAAATCGAAGAAGCACCATACTCCAAATTCCGAGAGCTAGGTCCCCCTGGATAAAAAAATTTGGCAATCCCCACACGCAAAATTAGCTCCTCGGATACCACGGATAAGCTTATGGAAAACCCTCTAGCCCAGTTCAAGAATAAGCCTGTGGAAAGTCAACAAGTACAACAAAGCACGTACCGATTCATCCGATACCTCTTCAAAAGTAAAAGTATATCATATCATCTCTTCTCCCTTTGCTTCTTCTTATCTTTCATGCAACTTGCAAGACAATGAGAAAGAGAACGAGCAGCCAGAGTCTGAAGTCAAACCTCCGATCTGCAACTTCTTGCTTGAGACTCTGATTGCTTACCTTGTCTGTCACCTCCTTCGGTAGATCTTCTCAATCAGAGACTTGGGGGACTCCCACTATATGGTTTGTATCGCACTTGACCAAGCCTGAAACTACAAGTAAGCTTCAAGTGAAAATGATAAATTACCTTGTGCGTCAACATATGTTCAAGATACCACTCCTACCTATGGGACAAAGGCAACTAAAGATTATACCACACTTCGGCACTTAGAAGTTTCGTGATTACTCAGTAGCTTGGATCTTGCAAGTCCCCAACCGAGAAGCTTCCCTCACTCGGGAACTTAGGGGAGCACTGTTTATACCATACTTGACCAACCCCGAAACTACTAAGCACCGGTCAACATTATACCGTCAAGGACCCACAAGAGTTTCCCTCCAATCAAGAGGCCAATCACAACGCGACACATGTCAACGTTAGAGGCCAATCACAGCACGACACGTGTCAACATTAGAGGCTAATCACAACATGACACGTGTCAATGTCAGAACAAAACTTGAAACTCTCTTCTATAAATAGGGATCATTCTCCCACAATGAATCCCTAATGTTATTTGTACTAAATCATTCACTAGAACTCACAAAACGAGAGCTTGAACCTATGTACTTGTATGAACCCTTCACAATTAATGAGAACTCCTCTACTCCGTGGACGTAGCCAATCTGAGTGACCCACGTACATCTGGTGTTTGTTTCCCTGCCTCTATATCTTTACATACTTATCTGCATTAGTGACCGAAGCAATCTAGCGAATGTCATACACCTGACACTTTCTGTTGTACCAAAGTCCTCACTGATTTTGTGCATCAACACGTTTATTAACTTGAAGGACCTTTGTTATTTTATATCATCACACACACATATATATATACAAGGGTGGACTAATCTTGTTATCAAGAGTCGAACAATGATCTAATGAAATCCACTCATTTGAAGCATGATATCACATATTCTAGTATGAAAGTTTTGCTCACGTTTAATGAATTCAAATTTATTCAACTTGTTTTATGAAAAACATTGTAAGGGACACCCTTTTATTGCACAAACATGTTTTAACATCACAACTGCATGCAACATGCTAATTGTTTACATAACAAATGTCTTTTTCCTATTATTATTGGGAAATGCTTATTAATATGTTAAATTGCAAATTGTACATTTTTTCTTAAAAACCAAACCGAAACCGTTTGAAACCACACCGAACTGAACCAAATGGTTTGGTTTCATTTTGGTTTTGGCTTCAAAACCGCACCGAACCAAACCGTAAAAACTTGCGGTTTTGGTTTTGGTTTCACTCAAAACCGCACCAAACCGAACTGCGCCCACCCCTAATTTAATCTTTTGATTCCGTTTCGTCCTGCACTTACCAAACACAAAACGGAACAACCGTTCTGTTCCATCCTGCGCGTACCAAACATAACATGGAACCTCCATTCCGTCCCATCCCGTCCCATACTGTTCCATCCCGTCCTGTCCCGTTCCGTCCCGTCTGCGTACTAAACAGTACCTAAATGATAATTTGATCAGCATTCAGCTGCACCTTGTCAACTTGGCCGAGAGGGCGAGACTGGGAGCACAACCACCTCCTGCTTTATCAACTCTTTTCTTCTTTGTCATGGTCTCTCTTCTCTTTGCTTCTTTTGGGTCTCTTTGCATTTTGAGTTTCGATGGCGCTATTAATTCTTTTCTGACCCAAACAAGAAACCCATTTTCCCTTCCCAACTCACCCCAACACTTTCCACGGTGTGCTTTCGTTCAACGTTTTAGTTTATCCTATCTCGTTGAGGTGATTGAAAAAATCGAAGTTGTAGAACTAGAAAATATATGTGAAGAAAGTTAAAGTTTTATTAAAAAATTAATTGGTTATATAAAAAATAATTCAACTACTTATAAGCACATGTAAAATTTCTCATTTTTCTAAACAAAAAAAAAAGGTGATGACATATTTAATATTGAACGTGGGCACATTATCCTTGAGGATTTATAATATTATCCATACTATTTAAAAAAGAGAGAATAAAAAGACTAAGTAGAAATGACGCAGAATCGAAGACCTGGAATTGTCAATGTCAACACCTTGATGATGCTGATACAACCCTTGCCGTAATACGGATCCTTAGCTATATATCTTATATGAAACAAAGGAGATTACCAAGTCTTCCCTTCTCTAGGTCTTCACTTTCTAGACTTATTCTCATTTTTGTAAACAAAATCGGCATTGCCGAATTAGTCCAGTTGACAAGAATAGTGTGTTGGTCTCTCTACGTCCCTTCGATCTCTATCAAATTATGCAGTCCATAATTTCATTAAACTTCAGATGATTAGTTTACACTTTGGGCTGACCATATTTTTAGTTTAGCCATTTTAATGTGTCTGTATACATACACACGTACACCCCTTCAACGCGGAGAAGTGTGATTGGCCAATGGGCACCAATCACAATATATGAGAGCAACTGGAAAGAAATAAAACACGTCCTTTCGATCAAATTAGACTACTAGTATGTTGGTCAGCTTATCAGAAAGCCTTATCAGTTATTTCTAAGAGAGAAGGTAGGAGCTTGCAGTTTATCAGTTCATATGGTGAGGGACTGGAAAGAGCTAGGAGGTGGAGGTGGAGGGACTGGTTTAAGCGGCGGGAGTGCATCAGTTTTCGTGATGTTGTGGGCAGCTCTGGCCACCTTTGTTGTTATCTCAGCCATCATCTTCTCCTGTGCAGATGGTGTTCCAAAAGACAAAGCCTCCACCACCGGTCACGATACTTACGGTTCTACTTGCGCCGCTGCAGGCTGTGGAGCTGGCTGCGGTGCTTGATCAGCAACCGTCACCCGGCGCGCGACTGAAACTCAGCTTCCAAGAACCACGCCTGTGGCTGGTGAGATAGTAGCAGAATACAACTTTGAAACAAGCAAATTGGCCGGGGAATAGGGAACTGTAAATTTTGGTTCTTTAGCCAAAATGGTTAATGAGATTGTTGTAACTTTTTATTATGATTTCTGAGATTCAAAATCGATAGAAGTGGACTCTCAGATTGTCCATTGTCATTTTGGTCTTTCTCTGAAAAATCGCTGTTAAATTGAAAAAACCATCAGCCCAATGTGAATGTTGGTTTGACAAAACTATCTTCAATTTAACGGAGATTTCTTACAAAAGATCAAAATAATTAATGGTGGACAATCTTCAAAAACACTTCTTGATTGACCGTGAATAATCTCAAGAACCACTTCTATTGATTGTAGATCGTAGATACCAAAGTGAGGAGTTATAACAATCTCATGAACAACTTTAGATAAAAAGCCTATAAATTTTTATTTTTACTTTTTATTACTTGATTTTGATTGAATTGTTTATTTCGAAGATAAAGGTTACCTTTGTATTACAGCCTCACAGATGGATGTAATTATCATGATCAATGGATAATGAACATATTTTTTCCGAATGCAAGTAGTACCCTTATCTGGGCTTTTTTATTCCAGTGGCTGACATGTTGCCATGAGCTAGCGTTTGGTTAGGCAAAACTCACATGTCTAAAGCATAGCATACATCAACATTCAGCCTTAAAACCCACATCCATTAAACCCACCCGACGCCTTAAAACCGCGAGAACAAGTTACACGCAAGATGATGACGATGTTCTGAACCAATCACACAACGCTATGTTGAAAGGTATAACTATAAACACATGACACCACAATAAAAGGTTTAAATCTCTTAAATCATATGAATACACTCTAGTTCTTGGTATCGCATTTTATTCAGCGAGATATTTACTTTCCAAGCTGTTTCCTAATTTCGGTGGATGATAAATCCACGCGGAACTTCTCTTCTGGTATTGAGATGAACATATCTTTTAACTCCTCAGGAATATCAAAATCTTCAAGAACCTGACAAGGTAATTACACAACAGATGGATAAACAAGTTTCGTAAAGAACGGTAAAATGGATGGATGGTCGGTAATGATCGCAAAGCTTTACCTTGAAAACACCATCTACATTACGGCCACCCACAAGAAAAGTGGTCCCTGTTTTCTTGCATCCAAGAAGTATCTCCAGCATCTTTTTGTAGTCCCCGTCATAGTACTTCGGCTGGAAGGGAAGAAAATTAGCTCACAAAAGTGATTAAAGTAGTGATAACTTCCATATGTAACTTCAGCATGCATATCCACCATCAAGATACGAATGTTATAAAACTAACTGCTCCATCTAACTTTTAAACTATATGCATTGAAGGAGCATACATTAATCAGCCTCGCTGCTGTGTCCGCACCAATCACAAAAGCACTGCCGGGGAAAAGTTCAGCTTTCTTATAAAAAAATGGCTGATTGGATATAATGACTGTTTTTCCTGTTAGACAAAGAGAAAAATTATGACTTCTACATCAAATAAGTAATGACTCATTATCCATGTTATACGCATATATAACGCGAAAAGATTTTCTCCTCAAAAAATTTCACCAACTAATCCCATATAAAGACTCGTTATCCCTCAAAATCCTGGAAAAGGAAAAGGAAGGGGAAAAAAATGTCATAGATAATCAGCCTCACCAACTTTTTCAAACTGCTTGACACGATCTTTGATTTCTGACACTGAAAGTGGAGGTTTATCAGCATTGACTGCTGAAATCTCAAAGCATGGATAGCCATTGCCGCATAAGCTGCATATAAATGAGTGATTGACGAGTATTATTATACATGCCTTCTCAATGTTGAAAAAGAGAGAGTGCCAGTTAAAGCAAGCTGTTGTACCTAGTAGCAACCTCCAAGAGCTTCATGTGACCTTCATGTATTGGATTAAAAGAACCAGACAATATTATCTTCCTTTCTGCAGTCGACATGTGTGGTTCTGCAAAACAGTCGCTTAAAAACAAAGCATTATGCAAACAGCCAAGGATCACACTGACCTGTATAACTATAGAATACATTGTGCCAAGGTTATGTTAATTAAATCCTACCACTTGAAAACGGATACACCTTAAAGCATATTTGCCCGTTAATAAGTTGCTCCAACTCTTCATCTTCACTAAAATTCGTTTCACGTTCATCAGGTACTTCAGATTCAGTGAGCTCGGAAACGAATGTCCCGGGAACTTTGCATGAATTTGCAATTGCCTGTAGCAAATTAATAGAAAGAAACAGATTTGAAATATGAGTTTAAGCAAGTCACATTTAGCAAAGCTACGAAGCTAATAAAGGGGTGGAATTATGTTGCTAAATTTTCTTTCCCTATATATAAGGTCCCCAGAGTAACTAGTAGAAATTTTCTCAGACCTTGAGTAAAAGATGACTTGCAACCATATCTTCTTCCTCTCGATTTCGTAGACCCTAAAATGACAACAAGCATGACATAAGAGAATGGAAAACTTGAAGATCATAATCAAGACAATAATAAATGACAATCACCTTAGAAAGGGTCACCGTTGACACCCAAAGTCTGTCGGATGTCCTTGTTGACAAGTGAAGCCTAAACATCAAGAAGAACGAATGAGGTATGAAGAAAACACTAAATAAATAGAACAAGCCCTTATAGGAGGTGTTATGTGTGTAACATATCTTAAAGTAAAAACCATAAAACAAAACTATAATATGTAGAATGGCACAAACGAATTGGATTTTATGAAAACCTACATGTGTCAAAATGCAGTTTCTTACTTGGATCCTCTGTTTCTGCCATCATTACTCAGTGGCTCTATTTATGCATGCTAGAACATACAACAAGTGCATGTCCAACTACATCAAATAAAATATGCACACATTCAACTTATACCTGTGGTCTCCGAGTTTTGGACGTGAGGTAGCCAAAGTAGCAGTGAAACCTACACCAAGAACCGGGTAACCTATTGCATAGAAAAAAGATGGGGGTATAAGAGCCGCATTCACATAATACCTAAAACCTTATGCGTGTGTTCGTCGGCACTTAAGCTACAGATGCTACCTCATTATCCTGTGTTTGGCACTAGAGCAACTAGAAAGTTGAAGCTTTCCACACTACGCAAAGCTAGTCAACCAACTAATCATATATATGGAATCATGTATAGAGTACAAAGCTTGGAGGAAATGCAACTCCAAGACATAGCTTTAAAACACTCTCCGTATCCCAAATTCAGAACTCAAGTATGATTCTGTACTTATAACTGTATATATGTATGTGTATATATATATATGGACCATATATATACATATATATATATATATATATATATATATATAACCACATAGTGAACCAGTGAGTGTGTAATAGCACTAACCTGGCGAGGAGAGCTTGAGAGCGCGATTGTAGGCCAACAAAGCCATTTCTTCAGCAGTGTGTGCACTGCAAAACTGGTTCGGAATCTGCAGCAACACAGAAAGCAAACAAATTTCGATCAAATTCCATAAATTGACGAAATGATAAAAAATTAAGAGCGAGAAATAGAAGAATTAAAACCTTGCCGAGCAATTGGATCATCGACATTCTGGAGTACGGCACCACCGCTTCCAGGACCGTGTTCGATGCTCCAGGAATCGACAGCAGCCACGCCACGGTCTGATTTATGCTAATCCTGATTAATTAATCATAATAATTTCTCAATCACACACATTAATTTAGCTGTAAATGTTACCTGAGAAGCTCCGCCGGCGAGATAGAGGACGGACTGCGTGGGGCTCGAGTGAATGGCTTCCACTAGTGTCCTTGTTCTCGCGCTCATCATGCTAGGGCGCGCACTCATGCAGCCTTCCTTCATTGTCGTCTCCTCTCCTCCTCCATCGTCGTCATCCATCGGATTCTCTCTCTTTCCCTTTCTTCGTTCTTCTTCTGTCAGCAGCCCGAAAACGGTGTCGTTCTATTCTGAGTAAAGAGTTCTGCGGGACCATTCAACTATGGGTCCCGCCACCTGATCATAATGGGTCCGGCCCATTCCATTCTAGTACGTTGAGGAGCCCGATACAAAGGCCCATTAAATCTGGGGCCCAATTGAATTGGACTTGTCAGTGCCTAACCATGTAGCCAACATAGTCGTACATTGTAGGGTCTGTCGGTCAAATAATTCTGCGCTGCTTTGCTGATTGATCTGATCGTTCATCGGAACGAGTTGACTAATTTTTTTATTTTATTTGATCGTTGATGAGAGATTTTCATGCGAGATAGACGGAGGGGCAGCAGGGTTGTTTTTCTTTCTCCAAATTTGCTAAGCTTTGATGGTCTCTGCTGCTGCCTAATTATGCTCTCGAATTCAAATAACGTCGGCTTGACCTACTAATGGGTTCATGCTGATGTTGAGGCACTCACGACGGAGCGCATGAGTTGCTAATTATAACGATATACATGTCAACACAAGAATAAAGTTGTAACAGTTACACATCGACAGTAGATAAAATTAAGAGATTTTTTTTCAACTATAAAAGGAGATCATTTTTCCACAATTAAGGGCTAATGCCATTATTCCACTTAACCCATTTTTAATACTTACTAATGGAAATTATGCTTGAACCTTTGTAATATGTAAAATCTATATTATTACTAAAAACTCCTCTACCCTCGTGGATGTAGTCCAAGTTAGGGTGAACGACGGATATCTTTTGTTTACTTTCCTATCTCTATCTTTTTACATATAACCTACATTTGGTGACCGGGGCAACCTTGCGAAGATCACACCTTGATACGTTTCAAAGTTAATCCGATTTTATGCATTAACAGCGAACATTGTGAAAGAACGTTGTTACTTGCCGAACTCGAGCCGATTCACAAGCACATTGAGAAAGAGGAACCGAACAAATGATATTTAAATTTAGCGTCATATGGGTGCTTCCAACCATTTGTGTAACAAATTTTTTGCCGAAGATGATTGTTGTGACGTAAATAAAATGTTCCTACTTTCCTCCATTCCAACTTAGAAAGAACAATGCACGATGAAATTGGACTGTACATATATATGGCTGATTGCTGCTGAAAAATGAGGTCCATTCTCCGTTGTGGGTGCTGCCAAGAAAAATTCTTTGTATAAAGATATGTCAGTGAGTTGGCGATGTTTCTCTTATTTGCAAAGCAATGCAGTCGCAGACAGATACGAGTGGAGAAAAAGGAACCTTTAAATTAAACAAAGATACTTTCTGCTGTAAAGCTCCTTTTGTATATGGCGGTGGCCTGGAAGGAGCCTGCTGTGTCTTTGTCCTCTCCCCAAGTCACCATTTACCGACATACAAACAAGTAATTAACAAGTACTTAACTTACTAATTAATTAACATTGATTGGTCGCGATTTATTCTTGTTGTTTTTTAATTAAAATCAGTTCATAAATTAATTAAAAGGTTGAACCTTGCACCGTTGGCAATGCCATCCATGTCCTGCCCTTACAAAACTCGGGTCGGGTCCAGCCAGCCACCCCAAATCCCAGCACATCCCTACACGGGAATTCTCAATTTGCATTTCAGGCCCTCTAAAAATGAATTATTTACTCTTTAGTCTCTGTAAAGTACGAAGCTTTATAGAGCGGGCCTCGCCACTGAGAAACGGCTACTCTCTAGACACTCCCTCCCACCCTGTAGTCTGAACCGAAGTTCACATGTCAATTTATCTCCATTTCCCCATTTCATTTTTTTCGCGATATTTACAACTGTCACTTTCTACTTTTGTTCATTGCCATGTCACCAAAGGACTTTGGCAATGTTTCCAATGAATTTAATAAGGTCGTCGGAGGAGCGGATTATGATTATGCCCCCTTAACGGTTTATAATCCGTGTGGAACGGAAGAGGATTCCTCCCTATCATCTTTGTGGGAATTTTTTAATTCGGTGTATTTATCGTTTATTGTACGGTTGGTTTTGTCATATACTGTTCATATTTAATATTAAATACATATATTTAAAATGATTTCTGACCGCACGATGAACAATAAACGTATAGGATTCAAGAATTCCCAAGATCTCTACAAAGGGGATCCATTTCCTCTTTCGTGTGGAACAATCATCACTCTCTAATATGCACTATTGCACTTGCTGAATAAGAACTTTAACAAAAAAATTTCTGGTACTGTTCACTTTAATGAAAAAACACATTTTTACACTAAAAAAATCAATTATGGTACTATTTACTTTACTCTTTATTTTGTCCTTATCGTTATATATAACTCAAAATTTTCAAGTCTTTTTCATTAGTTTTCTATAAAATGTTCAATATGTAAAATATACAGAATGAAAAACCATATGTCATATAAGTTTTCATATGTTCCTCAAATTATACAGTGACACGTTCTTCCAATTATACAGTGACATGCGATGTTCTGTCCCGTATTTTGAACATATTGAAAAATCTCTCCACTTGCTAGTTGCCTCCGTTGCTCTTCATTTCATCGCGTCATGATTACGAGAAAATTTAGTATTCGATTGACGGTTTAAGTGTTTGTGCAGTCAAACATACAAAAGTTGGGTGTCCTATAGTTTGGTATCATCCATATCCACCCATAGTGTCATCCCGTTTAAAGGACGTTGCATGCGATTATTTCCATACAAGAATCCGTTTGTGTAAGACACCTCTCACAAGTGTGAGACCAATATTGGTGTGGGTGTAGGACCATTGTGGGTCGAATCAAACCCTACTATAGAAGCTCATATTTGTTTATGAGAGCTATTCCACAAATGATCATAGGTGATAGATTGTAATAAACAACTAGATTAAATATTTTAATTGAAGCAAACAAATTCAACGATTTTATTCGGACAGCCTAATTGTCAGCAAGTGATTAATTACTTTGGTGCTTAGAACCTTTTTCATCATCCCGCTAAGTTTTGAACTCAAACCCTACTCCCTCTCCTTAATATAAACTAACATAGAATTTCGATCCTAAAATAAAAGTTAATATAGATTAGCAAAGAGTTGTAATATAAAAGTAAAAATAAACAACTGGGGTGTAGTCAAACTCGGATTTGAGAGGTTTTTAAAAAACTTTAAAATCCTAGTGTAGCCAATTAAAATATTTTAAATGATTTTAGAATCCATTCAAATCTAGTGTAGTCAATTAAAAGATTTTAAAATTCATCCAAATCTAAGTGAATTCAAAAAACAGAAAACTAGATTAACATCATTTCACAAGATTCAATTTTCAAAAAAACCGAGTGTGAGATCTAATATTTAAGTTTGATCCTTTGACTTTATATTCAACTTAGCAACTTTCCATATAAGAGTTGAAGAGTCAATTAATTAAAAGAATATTTTTGTTTGTTCCTAAATCGCCCTTTTCCTATGATTTAGCCAATAAATATTGACTATTAGGCCTTTGAGCTTTCATGTTTATTTTGAAATCAATAAAAAATTTTTTTTTACTAAATGTCTATAAGAGTTGCACAATGATGGTCTCATTTATAAAGAGCAACATGTCCAACTTACATACATGCTTCTCCTTTATATTATCTCTTATCTCTCTCAATTGTATATTCTCATGATTCGTATGTTTCTTGCATTATGGAACAACTAAGATTTGCAAATCTATTTTTTAATTATGAATTGTGTTTATTCGTGTATACCTATGTATTGTGTTTATTCATGTATGATAATTTTTTGTCTATGAAGATTGACAAGTACGTATTTTTAAATCTTTGATTTGTGTACTTATATGAAGATACATGGAGTAAAGTTTGCATACCAAAATTGTGTACCTATGTTTATGCCGTTATACTTTCATACCTATGCCTATGCATTTATAATTATTTACCTATGTTTATGCCCTTATACTTCTGTACCTATGCTTGTGGACTTATACTTCCGAACCTATGCTTGTGGACTTATACTTCTGAACCTATGATTGTGCACTTATTATACTTCCGTACCTATGTTTGTGCACTTATAATTCCGTACTTATGCTTATGCACTTATACTTCTATACTCATGTATAGCACTTTGTTAATGTATTTATAATTTGTATGGGTGTTCTTTTTTTTTCTTATGGAAATGAAAATTGTGTTAATTATGATGTTTTGTTTTTCTTTTATAATGTATTTTTGTCATTTCCTTCACATTTATATTCACAAAATATCGCGACAAATTGAATTGGAGGGATTTGAGATACGGTTCCATATGGATTCCCACACCAACCTTCTCTTTTGCCATTTTATTTTCCTTCTCTATAATTTTCTATATTCCCAAGGTCCTTGCTTGCTGAGCCCCTCTACCGTTCTCCATCACTGTCGAAGCTTTCACACTTCCTTTCTCTCCCTTCACTTCCATTGTCTCTCTCAGCTTTCTCCACAACCCCCCACTTGGTTTCCGCAGCAGAAAGAACGGTAAAGGTAATCCCTTTGAACTCCGACACTGTAATTTTCTACTGGAAATGTTCTATAATTTTATTTTGGTGCTTCTGCTGCTCTGCAACTCTCATTCCCTGGTGGATTCCTTGAATGAGGAAGGCTACGCCCTTTTGTCGTTCAAGCAGTCCATTGCGGAAGACCCAGAAGGGTCTCTGACCAACTGGAACTCCTCTGATTCCAACCCCTGCACATGGAATGGGATTACATGCAAGGACCAAAGGGTTGTCTCTCTCAGCATTCCAAAGAAGAAACTTTCTGGGTTTCTTCCTTCCGCCATGGGAGCTCTCTCCGAGCTTCGCCACATCAATTTAAGGAACAATAAGTTGTACGGAAGCTTGCCCCTTGAGCTTTTCCAAGCCCTGGGGCTCCAAAGTTTGGTGCTTTATGGAAATTCCCTTTCTGGGTCTGTCCCAAGTGTGATTGGTAAGCTCAAATACCTTCAATCCCTAGATTTATCAGAGAATTTGTTTAATTGTTCGTTGCCCGCGTCGATTATACAATGCAAGAGGCTCAGAACCATCGATCTTAGCCAGAATAATTTCACTGGCTTTCTACCAGAAGGGTTTGGAAGTGGTTTTGTTTCTCTAGAAAAACTTGATCTTTCTTTCAATAAATTCAATGGCTCGATTCCAAGTGATATGGGAAATCTGTCTAGCTTGCAAGGCACTGTTGATTTGTCTCATAATCTGTTTTCTGGTGCAATCCCGGCTAGCCTTGGAAATCTTCCCGAGAAGGTTTATATTGATCTTACATATAACAATTTGAGTGGTCCAATACCGCAAACTGGTGCTCTGATGAACAGAGGACCAACTGCTTTTATTGGGAATCCTGGTCTTTGTGGCCCCCCATTGAAGAACCCGTGTTCTTCCGAAGTTTCCGGTGCTAATCCGCCATCCTCGATTCCGTTTCTGCCGGATAACTCCCCCCCTCAGGATTCTGACGATAATGGTGGAAAGAGTGGGAAAGCAAGAGGGTTGAGTAAAACAGCTGTCATTGCAATTATAGTGATTGATGTAATTGGCATTTGCCTTGTTGGGCTGCTTTTCTCGTATTGTTATTCGAGGTTTTGGGCTCGTAGTAAGGTTAAGGATGATAATGGTTTTGGCAAGGGAGGTAAGGGAAAGAAGGACTGCTTGTGCTTCAGAAGAGATGAATCAGAGACATTATCGGAGAATATGGAGCAGTACGATCTAGTGGCATTGGATAAACAAGTGGCATTTGATCTGGACGAGCTTCTTAAGGCGTCTGCTTTTGTTCTTGGAAAAAGTGGAATTGGAATTGTTTACAAGGTTGTGCTTGAAGAAGGAATCACCCTAGCAGTGAGAAGATTGGGCGAAGGGGGTTCCCAGAGATTCAAGGAATTTCAGACGGAAGTTGAAGCAATTGGAAAGCTAAGGCATCCTAATGTCGTTACTCTGAGGGCATATTACTGGTCGGTTGATGAAAAGCTGCTAATATATGACTATATTCCTAATGGCAGCCTTGCCACCGCCCTTCATGGTAAGCTTACCATTTTTCCTTGTCTAATTTTGGTATTCATACTCTTGCTCGTGGTTATTATATTCTCTTATTGATGGTAGGTGTATTTAACTCAGATTTGTGAATAAATTATAGGTGTGGTGTTTTTGTTGATTTGATTGTTTTGTTATGTCATTAGGGAAGCCAGGGCTGGTATCATTTACACCGCTATCATGGTCTGTTCGGTTGAATATCATGAAGGGAATTGCAAAAGGCTTGGTCTATCTGCATGAGTTTAGCCCCAAGAAATATGTCCATGGAGATTTGAAGCCAAATAACATACTGCTTGGACAAAACATGGAACCCCACATTTCTGATTTTGGACTTGGACGCCTTGCAAATATCGCTGGAGGGTCCCCGACTCTACAATCCAATCGAATCCCCACAGAAAAATCACAAGAAAGGCAACAAAAGAGTGCAGCCCCAACTGAAGCTTCTGTGATTAGTTCATCCAGCTATTTGGGATCTTTTTATCAGGCTCCAGAATCTCTGAAAGTGGTTAAACCATCACAGAAGTGGGATGTGTATTCGTATGGGGTAATCTTACTCGAAATGATTACCGCAAGATTGCCAATAGTCCAAGTGGGTTCCTCAGAAATGGACCTGGTTCAATGGATTCAGCTCAACATTGAAGAGAAGAAGCCTCTTCTAGATGTTTTAGATCCAAACTTGATGCACGACGTGGATAAGGAAGAAGAGATTATAGCGGTTTTGAAGATCGCAATGGCTTGTGTTCACAGCAGCCCTGAAAGGAGACCGATAATGAGGCATATTTCCGATGCTTTGGACAGGTTGGCCACATCTGCTGTCTGAGATAAGATTGCGGCAAATTTAATCCACTTGTGAAGCTTGATGTTTGGGTTAGTTCAATCTTAGTGATCGTGCATTTGTGTATTTGGCGTAGGCGTTCCGACAGTAATATTTCTGCTTTCCTTACTGTCATTTGATAGAGCTAGGTTGAGGTAGTTCTGCAGAAAGAGCATTGTTAACTGGATTGTGCATGAATTGGCCCTTAACTAGTATATATGTGAAGGATGATATCTTCGTGCTCTTATTGCAGGCCTTTTGTGTCTTGTTGTCCTTGTAGGTTAATGAAGTTGTTGATTTGTTTCTTGTTCTTTAATTCTTATCTCCCAGATAATCTGGGTTCGCTTTCCCCCTCAGGATATGAAAGCTAATCGCCATTGAATTTAGACTTTTTAGCCAAAATGATCCCTGATTGACATAACTCGTCACTTTGGTCCTGAGATTTAAAATCGATAGAAGACGTCTCTAAGATTGTCCACCGTAAATTATTTTGGTCTTTCCGTGATAAAAATCAGTTAAATTGAGAATATTTTTGTAAATCAACCGCTCCACTTGAACTGGTGGTTTCTTCAATTTAACGAAAAATTTTCACATAAGGACCGAAATGATTGACTATAGACAATCTCATGAACCACTTTTATTGATTTTAAATCTCAAAGACCAAACTAGGGAATTATAACAATCTTACGGACCATTTTAACTAAAAAGCTTGAACTTATACTTGTTATGTTAGCAACAAATATCGGCTAAGCTACATTGTTAGAGTAATGTGTGCACGGGAGCGAAAGTGTTTACATGTGCACCTAAGCTGGAATCTCGTTTGTCGCAACTTAGACTAGTTTAAGATAAAATATAAACTCTCTTTTGTTAGCAACTGGCTGGAAAGTGTTTTTAACTGTCTATTTTCATGATTTCATCACGTTGTTAAACAGTAGGATTAAGACAGTTGATTATCTATGTACCTACCATTTAGCGCGAATACAGGGGGAGTGCACTCCGCCAAACTACTTAATCAAGATTAAGACAGATTCCAGCTGTCCTTTTGATCAGTTTAGTAATTAGTAATTAATCCGCGTGTTCTGTTTCTATTGTCCGAATAGGTTTGGTCTAACTTGTCTGCATTCTGTCACTGACCTTTCAGTGGCCTTGTAGATTCTGATTTTCTCCCTCACTAGTCACTGCAGTAAACAAACACGAGAACGTCTCCCCTCTACGTGTCGGTGAGGCCGCGGTATCTTAAGTGTAGCCGGATATTTTTTGCGTAATGTAAGAGACAGGAATGAGGAAATAAATAATAAGTTATAAGGATAATCGTTATTAAAAGTTTAGCTTATGACTGCATTAATCCCTCAGATTAAATAGATGAATACATTAATATATTTTTCTAATGTAATCGAAATGGTTCCAACGTTAATCTGTCTCTAAGTCTAAGAACATAGGAAACAAAGCAGGAAACGAAAATTAGTTAAATTTCAAAGAAAATGAAAGAAAAGCTTGGTTCTTTCTTATAATTCTCATCCGCATCATACATTCTACAAATTTCTTATTAAAAAAAATAAGCATTTGATAACTATTTTATTTTTAGATTTTTGACATCACTTTTTTGTTAAAATTAAAACTAAAGAAGAAAAAAAACAAAATAATTATCAAGCACGGCCTAAGTACAGGATAAAGAACAAACCTCGATTGTAGAAAAGCGAAAAGTCAGACTCATCTTAAATAACCTTAACCCAGATGCAGATTGTTTACTCATCAATGCACCACTTATTAATTTGTGAGCGTAAAGATCCTCACCTCCTGTGATTATCTTATCCAACTCACCAGACATGTCTTGCAGCTGAAATGCAAGACTTGAGTAACCACTGTGATCAGGTGTACAAACTTTCCTGCCAATAACAGTCCCATCCATGTTCACTTTCACGTAAGCAAACCTCTCCTCGCTCTGCACTCCCTCTACTTCTTCATCTCAATCTTCCGCGACATTTCTCTCGTGTAGAATGCTCGAGTTAAAGGAAGAAAACGCAGACATATGTAAGTTTGGCCAGTTGGCCTGTCTTGAACCAAGTTGGAATTCTGCTCTCTGTGTATTTCAGAGTAGTTTACAATACCTCTCGTAGAAGCGATTGA
Source organism: Crataegus laevigata (assembly GCA_963580275.1). Lineage (NCBI taxonomy): Eukaryota > Viridiplantae > Streptophyta > Magnoliopsida > Rosales > Rosaceae > Crataegus > Crataegus laevigata. The sequence goes on along the minus strand of OY756948.1, from coordinate 2,574,836 downwards.
ATAAGAAAAAGGGAGGAAGAAGGAAGGTACAATTTGCAGATGGATGGTAAGTTTCAGGCTGCAGAGCTCTGAGGCTGAGACCTAGATCAATGATGATTATTACCAATAAGAACGCTTGCAAATATTCAGTTTAAAATAATAAATGTGTTCTTACAAGTAAAAACATGTATAAGTTTTCAGCTAAAATAATAAGAAAACGTTCATTTTTAGAGCTCAAAATTTACACATCTTCTTACCCTTAAGAACACATCCATTATTTGAGTTGAATATTTACACCCGTTCTTACCGGTAATAACTTTTGTAAATTTTCAGCTCAGTCAGTGACATTCATATATAATTGCCTACTATGCTGTAGTAATTTCCATAAAAAATAATTTAAGCGTCTGCGGTCGTCTACTCTTTCCAAGATCTTTTTTTTACATGCATTCTGCCAACAATTCGCGAGGCTTGTTATGGTGTGTCATAATGAGAGTGTTAGCGTGTCAGAAAGCTTGATGCATTTGGATCCATTAAATTTGACGTACTACTTAGCCTTTACAAAATCTGCTACTATATACCCGGAAGCAGTAGTGAGTACACATTGTAACATGGAAGACAGAAAGTGTACTTCCATTACCAATCACTCAGTGTTGCGTTTGCTTATCTACTTATGCTGCTACAAAACATGCAAGTTAGGAACAAAACACCACGACAAGGGATGGTCTCTGTGATTCTGACAGCATTGGTTAGATTCTGCAACCCAAGCTTGCTACAAATTAAGGGACCGAAGATTCAGGTCGGAATTCAACGGAAATCGGGCGCGGGAGATGGGATTCATCAGCCGGTTCGACAAACTTACAACGAATTAAAAAGCATGCCCTCTAAGATAAAAGACATGAAACTTTCAGATAATAAGATATACGGCCACGTGGGTTTGTAATCCGTAACTTAGTTACAACTTACACCACGTGGCTATGTTCCAGTATCAATGTCATACAATAATTTTTCGAGTTCAATCTTTACTACTTGCTGCCAAAATGCTGAAGGTGATGAACTTTGTTTTTATGTTGTATAAAAAAAAACTACTCTATCATGCGTCCTCAAACAAAAAATAACAAAAGGGGTCCCCTGTGTATGAAGTTATACTTCAGGAATTTAAGTTCTTTCTGTGCGGAATGCTTCTCTGTACCCGGTAATCATAAAGAACTTGGTCAGGTCGTGCGCCGATAAACATGATGAACGCCTTTCAAGCTGGTTGTGAAATCAAGCTTACTCCCGTAACAAGTTGAAGGGATTAAGTTTCATGGTTTTGGTAATTATTTGGAGTCGTGCTGAGAAAGAAATTCGACTATACATGGATAGACCTGCTCCACTGCCTGCAGTTCAAACGTATATAGCTATAAACAAGCGGCTGTGCAAACAAATATATCAATAGAGAACGTCACACTATTGTACCATAAGGGAGGGAGAGAGACACGGAGAAGAAAACTTCGTACCAATTTGCCTCCGACCAAATCATAATGAGCGTAGTGTGGACCACCGGGTTCTCCGAATAGTTTATATGTGACCAGGTGCTGTGGAATCAGCTTCACAGTATCTGGTTCACCAAGGTATCACGAGCACGAATCAAAGAAAATTTAGAGAAAACATAAGCCATCTATGATATGAATTTACCTTCGACAGCTTCCGGTGGGCAAATTAGATCCTGGTCTCCGGCAATTGCCAAAATAGGGACTCTACTTTTGTTTATATGATTCTTGTACAAAAAGGTACCGCTCCTGTCAAGTAATCCACCCTCCCGAAAAGCTGTTGTTAACTGCAATAGAAGTTTTGCAGGTACGGTGCCTGCCATTTGTAAAAAGCACAGAATCACTAATGGCTGCCTTGTTGATGAATCAGTAAGAGACATCCATGGAGGTTGGCTCTAACAACTTCTTTTTAAATAACCACCCGTCGTGGTTGACTTTGAATTTCTCAAATGCAATTGACAAAGTGTATCGTGCAGGTAGGAATACTTACAAAAGTTATTCAAAACGAGCTTTTTCAACAACTCCGGATGCATCATGTCCTCTGCTGAAATCAAGTTATTGAGCCAAGAGAAAACATAAGGAGGACGGTTTGAGAGAGGATAAGTTGCTGTCAGTAGTGTTCCTAAGGGAATGGCTGGCACATTGAGAGCCTGGGCAGGATCAGCCTGCATGACAAATTCCTTAACATTAGTTCGTTAACAATGTTTAAGCTACCACACTTTCATTGTACTTAATTTTGTGATGATCTACTGCAACTTTGCATCCACTTACAAGGGGTATGAGCAATTTGAGAATTGACTTTGAAGATGTGTAATCAAGTGACGACGCTAATGTTACAACAGCTGCTAATTGGGACTCTCTTCCTTCAGAACCTTAAAGATGAAATAAATGAAGGTAACTGATCAGATTCATATCATGGAGCATTTCTTACAACGTATTACAAAATTAAAATAGTACCAAAGCATAAAAAGGAACCAAAACTGGAAGCATTCAATCAATGCTATATGCTATCAGTATTTAAGCAAGTTCTTAAGAGAAATTCTCATGTAACTGAATAACACTCAACCGGACTCAATCGTATTGGGGAAAGAAAATAACACATTAAAACACTGCTTGAGGGGTAGGAAAACAGCACGTAAACCAGTATGCAACCAATCAAGTGTCAACAATGATACATAGAGCAGCGAATTCCACTCAAAAGGCAAATAAAGAAAAAGAAATGCATGGTGTTGTGGGGGGGGGGGGGGGGGGGGGTGGGAATCTCACCGCATCGTGAAAGCATTGCGTAAAGCAAAATACCACCCATTGAGTGTCCAATGGCTAACAACTTCCCATCCTTTGGCTTACTCTCTGCCATTATATATTCCATCTGCAAAGATAACATTTGAAGACCATAAATTCATCATGTAAAAGGAAGGATAATCATCTGATTCAACATAATAGAGAAGATACTGTGTAATCAAAATGGATGCTTCTTCTAGACACTAAATTCAAATAGGGCAATCATATGAAAGCCTTCCATCAAGATAAATTGTCACCTCACCGCAGCAGGTACATCCTCTTCCAAGTAATGGTCGAAATCCCAATCATATTTCACCATCAATTCAAGTTGTTTCTGGAAATCTTCCAGCGTGGAATTAAAACGCTCTTGCAAATCAAACAATGGAGGTGAAACTGATCGCTGACCTTCTTCAATGATATTTACAAGCCTTTGACTGAGGTCCTTGATCTGGCTAGCAATAGCCGAGTTTTGTCTCGTCTCTAACAGGCCTGAAATCTTATAGCTTATCTCATTAATACGCTCAGAAAATACAGAACCAGCAAACAGCTTTGAAATTTGGTCAAGCAACTTAGCAGACATGATCTTCGATTGACCTTCACTGAGAAAGCCAGAAAATCTTTCTGACAGCTGAGTAAAAGTTTCTGTCAACTTTGTCACTGATTTTGATTCATCCCCTACAGTTATTACATTTGTAACGTCTCCACTGAAACCTGAAATAACTCCTTGAGCAGGAACATCAGATGCTGAGGCACCGGACTGCTTTTCTGCAGAAAATGCTCCATTAGTGGCACTCTTAGCAGCTGAATTATCATGTTTTTCTTCTCGAGCAGGAGTCTCAGGTGCCGAGGCAACAGGAAAACCATTTGACTGCTTTTCTGCAGGAAAAGCTGCATCAGTTGCATTCTCAGAAACAGCTTCCATCTCTTCAGATCTTTCACGGGCAGACTGCTGAATTTCCTTGTGATCCGATTCTTGCACGCTCAATCCAGCACCACGAACTTCGAGAACCCATGTCTCGAATCCTTGCCTAGACATGTAACGCGCAAACGAAGACTGCAGATATGCCACATTCATCAGCAATCACAAGTAAACAAACTCATAAAATGCACACATTGACACTGAAAACTCACTCCTTATAGTGTTCTTTTGCAAAAATTATGAATAAAGCCGTAAATTTGGGATTTTTTACAACTCTTCTGTATCATCTGGCTATAAATTAACAATATCTTAACAGGAAAAATGATTTTTATTAAATAGATATATTAATTAAACGATTAATTGAGCATTACTAACAATTATATCATGCACATGTTACCTCAGGAGAGAGATCATATCCAATGGCGTTGGTCCCCACTCCTGATAACAGCAGCAATGGATGTTTCCTCTGGGGCGCCTGTTTCAGTCAACACTCAACCTCAATTTCTCGTAAATTATAAGTATTAATTCCTAAAAATTGATCCATTTAAATAAATAAATAAATAATCAAGATTGAACAGAAATTAATTCCTTTTCAAAAGTTAAATTCACTACCTTGGGGCACGGGTGGTATCGCCAGAGCGCGAGCTTCCAATCGGAGTTCGGCACGGACACGTAGTGGAGCTCATCGGCCGTGCATGTCGACGGCTTCTCCGGAAGCTTGACGGCGGCGCCCTCTCCGGCGCCGGTGGTGAAGGCTCTGAGCAGGAACGACGTCGTCCAGCACGAGGTCGACAGCGAGAGGACTCGACGCGCCGCGGAGGCGCGCGAGCCGAGGAGGGTGGGGCAGGGGGACCGAATCGTGGATAACGACGGCGATGACGTGGATGATGATGGCGATGATAACGACGATGCGTGATGATTCAGGAGAAGAGCGCAGCGAATGTCGTACTGGATTGCCGCCATCTGAAGCTTGGTCTTTTGGCTGTTACAGTTTGAGCATTTCGCGGTGGAAGCGGCCGAGACGGTGGAGTGGGGCGTTGAATCTTAGTCTGAGTCGATTGCTCGTTGCGACACCTAAGGATTCAGGGACAGGTGTGTACAGACGGTTCGGCTTCCGCCTCTACAACTTTTTATTTTGTTTTATTTATTTTTTTAGTTTGTAGATTATTAATTTAGATTCAAACTTGGACAAGTGGACTGGTCAAGAATCAACTGAAATCGTAGTAATAGCCGCGCCACGTTCTCTCCGGCGGGTACACTCGTTACGCAACTTCAACAATGTTCTAAAAGAAGATAACATCGAATTTCGTAAATGATGGCTTCAATGTTAATTAAATTGTTTATTATGTGACTTAATCGAATTTTTTTTTATTTAGTGTAGAAATATCGTTGTACTTAAAACAAACAAAAAAGACATTAAGGACTAGTTTTGCAGTGAGTTGGGACTAGCACTTAGACAATTTTAAACAGATTAAGTGGGTTAGTCGATACCTAAGCAAGTCTAGGTCAGTACCTCAGTAAGCTAAGAGATCGCTTAAATCTAAATGTCATTTCTTAATTTTCAAAAGCATAGTGTCTAAGCAAGGCTTGAACCATTCCATACATAAATTTTTAGAACAGTAATTTTAAATAGGAATATCGATATTTGGATGTGACAGGGCTTGAATTTATAGTTTTTAGGCCCAAGAAACAAGTCTTAGATTTTGGGCCTCGCCCCATTTGTCTAACGACGGCCCAAACACTCCTTTCTTCCTCCTCTCTCACTTGCCGCCGAACCAGCAAAAGCAGAACGTGAGCTTCCACCACCTGAAGGCTGAAGCCGCCGTCTGTCTGCCAAACCAGAGCCAGTTCTTCCACCATGTCTAGCGGAGATGGTGGAGGGGGAGGGCGTGGGATTGGAGTGAAGGGAGTGTTCATAGGAGCAGGCTGCAACAGAATCGTCAACAACGTTTCCTGGGGTGCTTGTGATTTAGTCGCTTTCGGTGCCCAAAACGCCGTTGCTATCTTCAATCCCAAGGTCCTCTCTCTCTCTCTCTCTCTCTACCTCCTTTATGAACACATTTTTGTATTGAAACTAATTTTCTTTTCCTTTTTTTACAAAAATGGCTGCAGACTGCTCAAATTTGGACTACGCTTCCAGGTCACAAGGCTGCTGTGAATTGCACCCAGTGGCTTCCAAGTAACAAGTTTTCATTCAGAGGTACTTTTGGGACTTCTTAGAAACAAGTGAAGAAGAAAAAAATAGTATTTTTAGTGTTTTCTGAATTCAAATTTACTGTTTTTAAGTTGTTATTTGGGTTGCTGACTAGATTTTGCGGATTTCCACAGCTAAACACTTGGACCAGCATTATTTGCTCTCTGGAGATGCTGCTAGTGCAATTATTTTGTGGGAGTACTCTGTTCTTGAAGGAAAGGTATAATCTTGTCGTTACCGGTGTTCATGTTATCGCAATTCGTATTGTTTTTTGTTGGTGTTTTCTTAAAGTTTCCTTCGCAACTTATCAGTAGAGTAGGTTGCATTGAATTGTCGAACGAACGTAGCAAATAGCTAGTTAAAATTGTGTGAAAAGTTGTAGTTTTAGGTCCTATCATTTATTTCCTAGCTAGTTGGAGGGTTCGTTACTTATTTCAGTTTTCAGAAGACTGTTTACTTGAAGGAATTGTCTCTGAGTGACGAGTATATTTGAAAGAATTGTTTTCTGTTGAAATGTGTTATCTTCATGGACTCTCTTTGCTTTTCCTTTACAGTGGAGGTATGTGCAACAACTACCTCAGTTGCACAAGAAGGGTGTCACATGCATAACTGGAATTATGGTTTCTCAAACTGAGGCAGTCTTTGCCTCTACGTCTTCCGATAGGACTGTTTATATATGGGAGGTTGTGTTTCCATCAACTAGTGGAGGTGAGCCCAAAGTTCAATGGACTAAATCAAATTGTTTTACTTTCATAAGTTTTATAGATTTAATATCTAATTTTCTTTGCTTTAGTTCTACACATTTGATTCTACTGACAATGTCAAAGAAGGGGTACAAGACAATTCATGAAGTGACAACACTATTCCTCCAAACTCTTCCCTAAATCGATCTACTTAGGTTCATGTTATGGATTTGAAACAACCATTATAAAAAAAAAAAAGTTTAGAACATCTCTCTAGCACGAAAATATCATGTTTTTGGAATGAAATGATACGGCCAAAAGTTCTCCCTTCACATCAAATGAAAGAATTTCAAAATCAATTGGAAACATGACTTTTCTGTGTTATTCTAGGTGTCTGTGAACTGTTGCATCTGGATTCTCTCTCTGTTGGTACAAAACCCATGTTTGCGCTTTCGTTAGCAGAGTTGCCTGGAAGTACTGGCCACTTAGTCCTGGCAATGGGAGGACTGGATAACAAAATTCACCTTTACAGCGGGGAGAGGAGAGGAAAGGTATGTTGCATTATATTAATCAATCTTACTGTCTTATTTTTTTAGACATTTTTGTGCCTTAAATATGTTTTGAATTCCTTTCATATGTACATGTAGTTTGTTCGAGGGTGCGAATTGAAACGGCATGCAGATTGGATCAGAAGTCTAGATTTCGCATTACCTACGTGCACCAATGGTGAGGCAAGCAATGTACTACTTGTTAGTTCATCTCAAGACAGAGGCATACGCATATGGAAGATGGCTTTAAAGGAGTCTTTGGACAGCAACCAGAGTGCTTACCGGAAAGAAAAAGTAAGCTTAGCATCTTATATTGAAGGCCCTGTACTTATAGCTTGCACGACATCATATCAGATATCATTGGAATCTCTTCTAATTGGACATGAAGATTGGGTGTATTCAGTGGATTGCCTACTGTTATATTGAAGGCCCCCGTTAAATGCATCTTCTGAAGGGATTGCCTACTGTCAACCCCAAAGCATCTTATCTGCTTCTATGGACAAGACAATGATGATATGGAAACCCGAAAAGACATCTGGTATCTGGATGAATATTGTTACTGTTGGAGAATTAAGTCATTGTGCTCTAGGGTTTTATGGTGGCCACTGGAGCCCTAAAGGAGATTCAATATTAGCACATGGATATGGTGGATCTTTCCATCTCTGGAAAAATGTCGGCACTGACTGTGAAAATTGGCAACCACAAAAGGTTCCATCTGGGCATTTTGCAGCAATAACAGATATTGCGTGGGGAAGATCTGGTCAATACTTGCTGTCAGTCAGTCATGATCAGACAACTCGAATTTTTGCTCCTTGGCAAAATGAGGCGTCTCCTAGAGACGAGGAGTCTTGGCTTGAAATTGCTCGGCCTCAAGTTCATGGTCATGATATTAACTGTGTGGCCATCATCCAAGGAAAGGGGAACCATCGATTTGTGAGCGGAGCTGATGAGAAAGTTGCCAGAGTGTTTGAAGCTCCATTGTCTTTCTTGAAGACATTGGGTCATGCCATTTCACAAACATCTAACTTTTCAGATGATTCCCAAGTAGGTGTTCAGATTTTGGGTGCAAATATGTCTGCTCTTGGGCTATCACAGAAACCTATTTATGTTCATGGTAACTCTCTCTCTCTCTCTCTCTCTCTCTCTCTCTCTGGCCTTTCTTTCTTTTGTAATTTTAATGTGGTTTTAATTGCAAGCATCGTTCTCCTTTTTTTCCTTAATCAAGTTATGTAAATTAGGAATAGTTTTTACGGGCTTAATTTATTTATTGATTCTGTTTCTTTTTGTCAGCTGAGCAGCATACCCCAGACAAGAATGCGAATGATGGCCTCGACACACTTGAAACCATTCCTGATGCTGTTCCAGTTGTGTTGACTGAACCTCCCATTGAAGATCAACTGGCATGGCATACACTATGGCCAGAGTCACACAAACTTTACGGTCACGGGAATGAGCTGTTTGCTCTGTGCAGTGATCATGACGGGAAGCTTGTTGCTTCTTCATGTAAGGTATGTGGAGTCATTGTACTTGCTGGGATAATTACCGAAACTGGGTAATCTTATAAAGTTCTTAGGCAAAACATTGCTCTGGAGAATGGAGCGCACTTGACTGGTGGATAATTGAAGGAAATTATTTGATGGTCCCGAAAGAAGTGTAAATCATTTGAAAGTAAGGCATAACAAGAATATCGTTAATTTGTTATACTACACATGATTATGTTGCAGGCCCAATCAGCAGCGGTAGCAGAAATATGGCTATGGCAAATTGGTTCATGGAAAGCAGTTGGTCGCTTGCAGTCTCATACTTTGACAGTGACACAAATGGAATTCTCTCGTGATGACAAATTCCTGTTGGCTGTATCAAGGGATCGCCAGTTCTCTGTATTTTCAATCGATAAAGCAGGTACCCTTTAGTTTAAGCTAGTTGGTACTTTCACTGTTACCATTGCCCGTCAAAAGATTGTAAGACTTCCCTTGACACATAGTTCATCTGATGTCTCTGTTTAGGCACCGATGAAATTACTCACCAGCTCGTAGCAAAGCAGGAGGCACACAAAAGAATCCATACGGGCATGCTCTTGAATCCATACGGGCACGAATTTGCCACAGGCTCGAGGGACAAGACAGTGAAGATCTGGACTGTGGAAAATGAGTCTTCGGTGAAGCTGCTCGCGACTCTCCCCCGGTTCAGTAGTAGCGTCATGGCCCTATCTTGGGTCGGTCTTGATTGCAAGAGCAACGAAGGGCTCCTCGCAGTTGGAATGGAAAACGGACTCATTGAACTGTGGAATCTATCTGTTAAAAGATCTGATGATGGAGTAGCAGGCGCAGTTGCTTCCCTTGTCGCACGGCTTGAGCCGTTGATGTGCCATGTCTCTGCTGTAAACCGTTTGGCATGGAGAAACTGCAAGAATGAAGATTCCGGTAGCTTACGGCTCGCTTCTTGCGGGGCAGATCAATGTGTGAGAGTGTTCGAGGTTAACATTAACTGACCATATTATCGTTTTACGTACATGTAAAATAATTTTTGTAAGGGCCAATATTAATTTACTAATTCTAACGTAAGAACAAGTAATATTGTTGAGACAGACAACTTTGTTGACGCACTTTTTCATACAAGTAGGAAAATAATAGGTCCCAGAATTCGCATTTTGTGCTTGCATTATACAAGTAGAAATTAAATAAAGCTCTTCTAGTGGGAGCCATTGCGAATCGTATCGAATCCAAATCGAATTCCAAAAACAAAACTATTCCTCTTGTGTGTGAATGTGACATGAGATGATGAAGAATTGAAGGCGCCGATTTCTTCTGTCAGAGCTTTCTCTGTCTTTCGCAAAGCTAGAGATCTGAGATCATATCAATAAATAAATAAATAATAATTCGTTAATTAAATAGTATGCCCCATCTGCCAAACTTTACTAGGGATCAAAATACGACATTTCGCATATTCTTCACGTTGAACATTGAATGTTGAAAGTGTCAAATTTCATGGTCCGTCCCTCTTTCTATTTGGACTGGTTTGATATCTGCTGCAAATTGCGTTATTCTAATCTAAACTACGGGTAGAGAGAGAATTCAGATGCAATGATGGTTGAACGTGCTCTCTTGCATGGCTAACTCACTAAACTCACGTCTGCTTCCGTTAGTTAATATAGTAGTCGCAAACTGTTACTTAAAACTTAAAAGTAATGAACTACTTGTCTTCACTTAGACTGGAGTGAAAGCAATAAGAAATTTTTCAGTGTGCCTAAAACATGACTCATTACATCAGATGTAATAATACAATTTGGTGAAAACTTTTTAAAAAAAAAAAGTATTCAACAAATTATAGTGTGACACTCGATATATCGAATCGTATTTTCGGTACACTAAAAAAATTTCAATAAAACTTTGGCGTGCCATGAGAGTTGAAAAACTTTGAAACACGTGTAACTTAATTATAATCACAGTAGTACAACTATCTCTGAAATCTCTCTCCCATCCCAAAACCAAAACACAAACCTCGTACTAATGCCGGCCATTTAATTACTAGGTTAAATAAAACAAGAAGAATTTAAAACGCTGTGTGTCACTGGTTTACTCACATGAAAATCAGTGAGCTGCCGAATACGATGCACTTTTTGCTACGGGTCAATTTTGATCTGATGAGGTTGATGATTGTGGTTGGTCGACATTTTTTTTTTATTTGTTTGTTTGTTAAGTTTTCAAATTTTGACAAGATCAAGATGTCGTTGTCGATTGATGTTCCTCAATTCCAATTCCACGCAAGATTTGTGTCCCCATCCTCGCAGATGCCATTACTAAGTTTAAAGGCAAAGCTACACCATTTGCTTTGATGGGGATATATCCAAATTATAATCTACAAATTTCATTATAGAGATGTAGGAATTCATCGAATGAACCGCACTCCTCTGTATACGTCAGGAGTTTGAAATTAGAGTGGTGGGGACTAGTGGCTTTTAACAATAAAAAAAACGTTTCTAAATATATTTAATACAAAAACACTTTAAATGTTTTTAGTTTGTAGAGGATGATTAGCAACATTTGGATTGAGAAACAACCGGACTCCTGTAGGGGTTAATAATGGGGAATCTTGACCAATGGGCAAAAAACCGGATCCGAGAATATTTCGTGAGCGAAGAAGGGCAATGTCGTCGTAAAGCTCTTTCGTCAATTCATAATCATGACAGGACTCGGGTAAGAAGTCGTGGTTAAATTCATGCCGTCAGTCAACGTCAAGAAGCACTTTCCATTACAACGAAAGCACTTATGAGCAGAAATGTTTCGTTGAAAAACAATCGCGAACGGACCAAAGTGACAGCTTGGGCTTCTCCCTCTCCCTCTCATCACGAAACTGCAATTGCAGTGGTTGCTTCTAAAGAAAAATTTGCAATTGAGCGACGAAACATGTATATGCCATTCTCATCCAATATCCACTAAGCAAAACAATATTAAAAGAAAACTATATATATTAATTATAAAACATTTATTCAGAAACTGATCTGCACAAGCACACAATACTATATTTGGTTGAGTTTTCCAGCTTTTACAGTATATAATTATAATCCCAGACTGCACCTTTTCATATTCCTATCCACTTCTCTTGGATGACGACTACGACGGCGGCAATGGAGCAGCGACCATATGACCTTACAAGAACGAAGAAAACGAAGACGAAGACGACGAGGACGACCAAAGTTTGCTTATTATCTATCACAAATACATACCACAACCAATTACCAATACCAAAGCAAAGACTCTAGAAACAGATACATGAGTTTTAAACATAAAAACCAAAGCTTCCCATTTCCCCAAAATTGTTTCCTTCTCCAGGCATTGTTCACTTCCCTCATCTCTGCTGCTTGACGTTGTCGGTGGGAAGCTGAGCAGAGACTTCCGGCAGCACCATGGCGGCCGCGGATGTCATGGTTTGGTACTGAGAAGGCATTGAGGGCGCCATAGGCTGCGTGTAGTATATCTGCGCATGAGAGGGATCAGTAGCATATTCATAGGCATAACTGGCATTGCTCCCAGAAGAAGGAACGGCCGATTGGGACGGATGGTGAATCTGGGTGGAGTAGCCGACATATTGCTGCTGATGCTGAGCAGATGGGACTTGAACTAGAGGCGGAGCTGCTGTGGTTGCCGTTCTGTACACCCCAGCTTCGGGTTTGGCAATTTGGGGATTCCTCACCTGGTTGTAAGCCGCAGAAGGGGAGGACATGGCAGGGTTAGGAGGCGTTTGGGAGCGGCTCGAAGGGATAGGAGCGGCAGAATCACTGATATTCGATTGCTGAACAGGCAAAGTGGTGTAAGGTTGTGGCTGCCTGGCAGGCATGTAATAAACTTGGTATTGCTGCTGCTGCTGATCAAGCTGGGGATGTTGATGGTGGTGCTGTTGCTGCTGGGGCGGATATACGGGGTAGTACGCCGGAATAGGGACCGAACCTGGGTGGTGCTGGATGTAATGTGTTCCAGCGTGTATAAATTGATGTGGCTGTTGTGCTTGTTGTTGCTGTTGTTGGTGTTGTTGGTGTTGCTGCTGCTGCTGCTGCTGCTGTTGGTGTTGTTGGTGTTGTTGGTGTTGCTGGTGTTGCTGCTGCTGCTGCTGCTGTTGATGATCGAATTGCGATTGCAAAACGTACCCAGAATCGTGAACTTGTTGTTGCATCTGAATCCGAGTGTTCGGATCAGAAAGATTTAATTTCGGATCAGCGAGGTTTGCCGGAAACCTGGCGTTTGCAGAGGGGATTTGAACTACTGGGTCTTGATAAATTACAGGTTTTGGGCGAGACATGGCATTTGATAAACTATTGTCACTGCAGAATTGAAATTATAACCCCCAATTAATCACTTGATCATCACCCCAAACAACAACTTAAAGAGTAAACTAAACAAGCAGATAATTAATTAAAACCAGAATTTCTAAACGATTAATCAAGCAAATTATTGAGAAAAATTAGGCATACCTTGAAACAGAATCTGGGGAGGGCAAATCAAGAACGCCACTGGATTTGGGCTGCTGAGACTGAGGAGGTAGAGTCTGTTGCTGAAGCTGAGGCTGAGGAGGCGTCGGTTTGCGATACCCAACTGGGGCCCCGTGATCGGATCGCTCATCGTCCGAAACTACGCGATTCAAGTAATCGGTGGCCGTGCTCAGCGGCGCGGCGGATGCCACGACGGTGGTGGGAATCGGAAGAGGCGTTGAAAGGACCGCGAAGCCACCGTCGTTTTGCTTCTGCACAACACCACCACCAACAGTCATCTGAGCGAACTGCTCTTCAATCCCCATCTTCTGATCCTGCACTCTTATCCGATCTCCACCTCCGCCGCCGCCGCCATCTTCCACGTGGACCCGAATCGGCGGCAAGTTGGCAAGCGATGGCGACGATGACGTGGACCCAAACGAAGAGGAGTTCTCAAGCATCGGCGAATCGGGGACGGAGTGAACGTCCTGCCCGTTCCCACCTCCGCCCTGTTTGGCATTCTTGCAATTCGCAGGAACTGAAGCCTCGACGTCTCTCGAACCGGAGTCCAAATTATTGGCAGCCCCGCCTGAAATCGAATCCTCATCGAGACCCAGCAAGCAATTGACGGAGGCGGAGTCGGAGAAGCCCCGATTGATCATACCGGACTCGCCATTGAGCGCGTTCAAGAACCAGTCCTCAGACTTATTGGCTGGAATATCGAGAATGGGCCCCATCGATTGCGACGACTCGGGCTTAAGGGGGAAGAGAAAGAGACGGAGGCGCGAGGGTTTGGAAGAAACGCCGCTATGGTTGGCCGTGCGTTCGTACTCGTCGATCATGTTGTCGAGGTCCTCGTCGGTGGTGACGGAGATTAAGGAGTCGAGGTCTTCGCTGGGGAGCTGGTACTTGAGGGTGAAGGGTCGGCCGTTGAGGAGAGTCTTGGAGAGGCGGTTGGAGAGTTCGGAGAGGGAGGTCTGGCGGTCGACGACGACGATTCGGGTGTCGCCACCGACGTAGCACAGCGACTTGTCGTGGGGGCGGGGGACGATGTGGCCGCCGTAGCTGCACATGAGGCGGAGCCTGTTGGTGGGGGGGATGGGATCGTCCCATGAGTCGGTGTTGCGGGAGCGAGGGGAGGAGTCGAGGGACTCCGGGTAGTTGAGGTGGTGGGGTTGCAGCGGCGGGGCCGCTGGTGGTGGGTCCATGGCGGCGGCGGAGTAGAGTGAGTCAGAGCGTATTGTTGGGGGTTTTTTGGTGGGTGGTGGTGGTTTAGAATTTCAACTCTCTTCTCCTTTTGGGGGTGGAGAGAGGAGAGAGGAGAGAGAGAGAGAGAGAAAAAGAGGGGCGGAAGAATGGGTAGTATATGCTCGTATAGTTACTCCACACCTCGTCTGCTCTCCTCAAAGCTCCAGCTGTTTTTTTTTAATATATATATTTTTAAATATTAATTTAATAATTTGTTTGGTAAATGTATTAAGATCATCTCTAATGGTGGGCTAAAACCCAAATTACTCTCCAAACTCACTCCAACCGAATGGGAAAATTTGGGCTAAATGCTAAATGCTAAACTAAGGCCAGATTTTCCCCAGAATTTAGCCTAGAAATCGGTGTGAGCTCCACCGAACTGAATGAAAATATTTATTGGAATTAAAAAAAATTATTAAAATGTTCATAAAATTAATTTACGATAGTTTACATTTTTTTTTAAATTTAATTTTAAAAAAAAATAGTCTAAATTTATTCTTTAATAATCTCGGACTAAAATTTTAGGCTAGAACAGTTGGAGCAAAAAAACTGTTTCTGAGTTAAAATATTTGGCTTTTAGCCCAACCATTGGAGATGGTCTAAAGAGGAATTTTGGGTTAATTATTTGGATTAATTATGTTAAGTAAAAATAAAATTGTGAACATTTTATTGGGAAGGGGGAAACAAGGAGGGAACTGTAGGGAAAAGGCCAAGTTGGAAATGAAACTGCGGCCTGTGGGTATATTTTTGCCGATGGGTTGACAATTGACAGCTAGTTTACTGATGGTATATTTTCATTCACCAAGTGGCCAGCGACGAAGTCAGAAATTTAACTAAGAGGGGGCACTTTAAAAAATTTGAGCTCAGTTTTTAGACAAATAGAGCTAGTTCTTTTACAAATGCTGAAAAAATTAAATTCAAAATGCCTAATTTTATTAATCTATTGTCTAATTTTGTCTTTAACTGTTGACAATCTAATGCTCAATTTTACTAATTAACTAAATACATGCAACTCAATAAGGTTTAGACATTAGTGTGTGAGAAAAATAAACAAGACGGAGGCACATTTAAAAATTAAAAGAGGATTTTCACTATTTTAATATGATTAATTGAATAATCTGCAAAGCAAAAAAAAATTGAGAATGATTAATTGAATAATTTGTAATGCAAAAAAATTGAGATGAGAGGGGGCATGCAAAAAAATTTGAGCTCAGTTTTTAGACAAATAGAGTTTAGTCATATTTATGTATTTCATTATTAATATATTTTGATATTTTGCATTATCCAGTGTGCCCTTTTATACACAACTGTGTATGGCCAACGAAGAATTCGAGTTACAACTTTGTCTCTGCCATGCACAAGTATGCTAAGTAATCTGTTTCGTGCTGCTGATTTGGACACTCAATTTGCGTGTTTCATGAAGCAAGGTATGCTATTGTATGCTCTTTGTTGTTGTTTTCTTTTTCTTATCCTCATTTTCGTATTATGTAATGCTTGTTTTCCTGAGTTAAACCCAGTGTTTAAATCTATGAATTTATTTATGAAATCACCGTCTTTAAAACACTTTCATCATTCACCTCTGATAGATTGAAATGATGATATAAATTCTCTTTCTTGACGTTCCTTTTCAATCACTTGTTGCATCTTGCCAATTTATTATTTCTTAGGATTGCAGTTTCTTGTGACATTCTGTCTAATTTCCTTTGGATGAATTCTAACTGTTAAGTCCTTTTTTAATATTTGTGTACAGCGGCAAACGAAATTCCTTCAAGTGCTCTCTTGCGTGTACGGGAACAAGTTACAAATCTGTGCATCCTGTAATCTCTATGTTGAATGCTCAGATTTTTCTATGTTTAATGCTATGTTGAATGCTCAGATTTTTACCAACTGTTTTGTTTGGGCATATGAGTACGACAATGAAAAGTAAATTTGCTGCCTCTTGGATTTTATTTGACAGTTTGTCTCAACTTTTTCAGGCTGTGTCTGCTCTGCTGGAAGGCGACGATTAAGTGCAGACTATCAGCTTTTGTTTCGACTGGTTAAGGGATTTATATTTATTACATTTTTAGCTATCTTCATTACCTTAATAGTGGTCCCTCATATGACACTTCGGGATGTTGTAGTGTGCATTCTTGCCTTCATGCCAACTGGATGGGGATTGCTTTTGGTCAGTAGATCGTTTTTCTCTGTTTCTGTGTGTTATTTTGCAAACATACTGTTTCTTGTTTTCCTAGAGTAATTCCATTGTTTGTTTGTTTTGTTTCTTACATATTGCGCAAGCTTGTAAACCACTAATTAAACGAGCAGGGTTTTGGGAATCAGTTCAAACACTTGCTTGCGGTTATGAAATAATCAGCAAAAGATGCTGTTCAAACACTTGCAAAGTTTAATCTGCCTATTATTTTGTAATGATTAGCAAAAGATGTTGTTCTCTTCTCTGTTTTGTTTTGATTCTAACTTTCTAATTCTGTTTTATTCTTCAAATATTTTTCTTTTAAGTCTCTGAAGCAATTTTCTCCCTTTCCCTTGTTCTAATATCTTTTGACGTCTTTGCTTCTCTATGCTTATGCAGCCATGATGAAAAATCTGTAACTGAGAAAATTTTGAAAAAGTTAAAGCTAGAGAATTTTTCAGGTACGAATCCTAGTAGCACCGTTGCTAGTGAGAATGCCTTTAGTCTTGGTGGGAGAGTTGTTGATCCTTTTAGAACTTCCTTAACACCTAAAACGGTTGAGGCTTTAGTGTGTACTAGTGGTTGGCTTAGAGGAAAGGAATTTTGTTTCTACAAGGAGCCTACACTTGACGAATTCCATTTCTACAATGAGCTTGAACGCTTAGAAAGAAGAAAGTAAACAATTTAATTTCCTCTTTTATTTTCTTAGTATTTATTATCTAGTAGACTATAATTCAATGTAAATGATTTGTGGTTTATTGTTTTAGGCACGGCTAATTTGGGAGGTGAGGAGAATACAACACAAGAAAATGAAATGCCACCTCCACCTCCTCGACCACCTCAAGTTCAAGTTCAACAACGTCAGAATCAATCACTACCTCCACGACCACGACCACCCATTGTAAGGGGAATGGCTCAACCATCAAGGGGAAGAGTACAAGTACCAACAAGAAGGGAGCAACCACAATCATCAACAAGATCAAGGGGCCGAAGAGGTCAATAATCTTTATAAATTTTAGGCTTTATTTTTTTGCTTTTGGTTTGTAACTTAATTATTGAAATTTTGGCTTGTAACTAATTTTTTTTGCTTTTGAGTTTGCTACTTTATTTTTTTTTTTGTTTATTACTGCTATCTTTTATGCCCACTATTACTATATCTGCATTTGCCTGTGAGAAGGAGAACCCAACAATGCTTTTGGTTTTGCCTGTGAGAACCCATCAATGCTTTTATGCCCACTATTACTTTATTTTTTTGCTTTTGGTTTGTAACTTAATTATTGAAATTAATCTTCATATACCCATTTGCCTGTGAGAACCCAGCAATGGTTGATGTATTTTCTCTGTTTTTGCTCAGCTAATAGAAGTAGAACTATGAATAAAATGTGTCAAGATTAATTTCCTGTTTCTGGACCGATTTTGGGCGTTGCCCAATTTTGGCTTTTTGTCCAAAAGCCCACAACCATTTCGGAATTCCCGAAAATTGGGATTCCCGAAAATTTGGTTTGGAATTGGTATTGAAATTGGGATTCTCGAACATTTTGGTTTGGGAATCGGGACAAGGATTTCGGTATGGGATCCCATACCGAACCCTAGATGGATTAAATCAATATGAATCACACAACTTGACGTAATGTAACGCTACTGTTTATTATTGTAATTGTTAATTTATTCAACACATATAAATAGACTTTAAATTAAATAAAGTTTTTAATTATGATATTTAGAAGATGATAAAATAATAAACAATCTCAATTCTAACGTTTATGCGTGTAAGTAATGACTCGATGTCGTGTAAAAATATATAGCTCCTTACGTATATAAGGAGCCTAGTATAATATAGAACAAGTATGACTGCTAATTGTGAGGGAAGGTGAGGGAGCAGCCTTCTGGAATCAGTTATATTTTCAGGTGTTTTTAGGATTCAATGTGACATATTAGGGCCACTTAGTTTTACAATATAATGATACTCTTCTTCACTTGTAAGTGAGGTTTTGAGTTTTAGGTTTGATTTTCACTAAATATGAATTTGAATGACATTATTTACGGCTAGCCCTGTGTGAGACTTCTCATCTACCCTTCACTATTTTAGTGTAAATCATATCGTTTGTTGTCACTCAGTACTATAGTCTGGTGATATTCCCTCTTCACTTAAAAGTGAGAGATTTTAGATTCGAATCTCGTAGATGGCGAATTTGATACCAATGCCTATTGTGCGGCAAAATCATAACTTAGACACGTGTCCAGCCGAAATTGGATGTAAGCAGGACCTGCTGCTAAATTCTTCAGAAACGAAGTTTTATCAAAAAATTTATGTTTACCTGTTACTCTCTGCATGCAAAAAAGCGTGATTTATTCTATTAAAATGGTAAATTCCTTCAAAATATTCGTTATTCTCATTTGTTAAAATATAATCAATGGTTAATTCTTAATCACATAATTGACGGAAAGTTTCAGCTACTAATTGTAATTGATGGCCTTAATTGATATGCTTTTTTATCTTCTACAATGATAGACTTTTGCTCCGTTCATAATTTATTGTCAAAGCATCACAAACGTAGCATGATCTGGTGAACCACCTCATTTGCTTTACAATGATACAATCGCAAAATAATCAAAAGAAAGGAAAATAATTTTTTGTATCGTTGGCTTTAAGGTTGAGTACCGTAAAAAATTTACAACTCAAACGTTTAAAGAGCATTTATATATGTATCAGTGATCATGTGTTCAATTTCTCCTTTTCATATTCTCAAGAATTGGTGAAGAATTTAAATAAAAGGAGGTAAAATAGTATGAAATTGTAAAAATGATGTGAGAAATGGGGTAGAAATGACTTAAGTATTTATAAAATAAAATAAAATAGATTTTTTTTTAAATTTCGTCAAAAAAAAATAAATCAAACAGTAACCTAACGTCATGCTAACGTCAGGTAGCATGTGCTTAGGCTGGCTATAGGGCATGAGCAGCAAGCCCTTTGGCTAGTTCTCCCATTTTTGGCCAAGTGGGGCCCACGAGTTCCTTGGCCTAGCCCTCGGTTGGTGACGATTTTTGTGTAAAAAAAAAGCTATTTTTATTCCTATGACTCTTTGACCGAATCAGTTGTAGATGACTTTAGAACCATACCATGGTTTTTTTTATGAAGGACATTGTTTAACTACTTATACGACGTGACGTAACTTAATATTTTGTTTACAAAATATCAATCGATTCATAGATAGATAATAATCAATATGAATAAAACAACTTGACGAGTGACGTAACGATATTATTTGTTATTGTAATTATAAATTTATTTGGCATATATAAGGAGACTTTAAGTTTTTTTTTTTAAATTTAAAATTCTGACATTTATTCGTGAAAGTAATGACTCGCTGTGGTGTAAAAAAAAAAATTGCTCCTTACCTATTATCTAGAAGAAGTATGACTGCTGAATTGTGAGGGGAGCAGCCTTCTGGAATGGATTATAATTTCAGCTGACGTTTTTCCAATTAAACAATTTATAGGGTTAAATGTGACATATTAGGAGGGATAACGTGGCGCATCGCACCCGTCTCCAGCTCACCCATATGCATATATCATCTTAAATTATTGTTTTATTTTTATAGATATTGGAAACCTTTTTTTTTTATTCTGAAAAATAAATATAATACTACACAAACTTGAATTGAGAACCTTCACAAATGACAATGATTTGTGGACGCATCCGAAAGAAAAATATAATAACGGTTCAACTAACGAACATCTTAAACCTGAAATTGAGGTGAGGTTTCTCAATAACTTTTTTTTTTTTAATTTTTTTTTTAAGAAAACTAATGGTTGTTTTTGTTATGACAGTCTATTTGTAAGGATTGTAAAGACTTAGACTCTCGCTGGTTGCCATCGTGTGATTCACGAGTGCCAAAAATTAATTCAAAACATGCCGTGTGGAATTCGAGTCTGGAATTCGTCATCACCTACTGGACACCCCACGGTTGTCCTTTATAACTAATTAATGATACATGAATTAGCACAACTTCTTATAAAATTTATTTCAAGGTTTCATAACTTTCTAATACGAGACAATTTTCCATATCCTCATAAAACTGCTCCATTATTAATTATAAAACTAGATGCTCAGGTTTTAACACGGTACTTGATAAAACACAAAATTTAAAATTTTAACCAAACCTACTAAACATACTACCATATGGAATAAGCTAATAGTAAGCAATTAGGTAAGGGCCACTCGCATTTTGTTTACAATTAGTTGGTTAAATTATTCATGTAGGTGAAGTTAAGTTTTTTTTTTTTATAATTTTTTTTAACAGTTGATTTTATCTATACTAAGGGGACGAGTGAGTTTAACCTCACAACGGACTATTAATAATGTAGTTCAAATTCGCATTTGACAAAAATCGAACCTAAAATCTATTTACTAAATCATAATGTTAAGTACCTTAATACGCACTGGTGTTTGTTTGTACTCTCGAAAGCGTGCTTCCGAGATAATATTCCAAACGGCACAAGACGTACAAGATTTTTGTATGAAACCACCGACTCGTGGGTTTTGTATTTTTCCCAGTTTGCTGAAGCTAGTTTCTAAGGGATAAGGCAGACAAATAATTTAGGTCTTGACGCAAAAGGAAAGAGCCTTCGAGACGTTGGTTGAGTTGACATGAAATAAAAGCAATCTGTCCCAATGCGTTTCCTCTCTTAGATTGAAAATAATATGGCAAAATTTCGGATTCTTTTGGCGTCTCTCGTGGGGAATAATATATTGTTTACCTAAATATTGCATATCATTGCTTTAAGCATGGACTCCTTTTTTCAATAAGATGATGATTTCCATTGATTGATTGTAATTTTTTATTGTGAAAAACATGACGGCATGGATAAAAAGTAAGTTGCCTCCATAACGTAGTGAGTAATTTATCAAGCGAAGGCTTTTCGGATGAATTGTATTAGCCTGGTTTCATATGAATAAAACGATGGTATAATTTGAAATTTAGACGTGATAAGTAATTTATTATGTGAAGACTACTTGGATGAGATGCGGTTGAATCAATCATATGAAAGTGCATGAAACTAGCACTTATTAGTGCTTATTGTTGTGCTAGCGACAGTCGTACGTGTTGTAGCGAAATTTTTTTTTGGATATTTTAGAGTGCACGCCAATTATGGAATTAGGATGGAAATGCAATTAACTAAAATAAAAGGGTGTAGAAAGAGAATGACTGGACATTGAAGGGAGGGGTTTTGGAAAACAGGATTTTCTCCCATCCTATTCACATTCTCTTTCCTTCCCTCCTATCACAATATCATATATTGTTGTTTGTCTTATTATCCTTATTAAAAGATCAATATAAGATGTTAATGTGGTTAAACTGTAACCATTCAAATAGTAGGGGAGGAGAAAATTTTCATTGTGACTGGAACACGAGGGTACACCACGTGTTTTTATGCAAGTGGTGGGAAATTTTATTATTTAAGTTATTAATTTTTTAATATACATATCTCACCATTTATATAGTGACACGTGATGTACCATTACGTGTTCTGATCACACTAAAAAATCTCTCAAAGAAGAAATAAAGAAAGAAAAATTAGGAGCCGGATTTTGGTCCAATGGTCTTACAGCAACAGTGTTAGGACCACTTTAGGAAGCAGCTCAAGGATTCTGTGTTTTGTTTTTGTTTTAGAATACCGAGATGTCGTCGTCAACGTTAACAAAGGGAAGTCGCCTTCCTTTCCGCACACGGTTTTCTATACACTGTACGGGCTTATTGACGTCAAGGAATTGGCGTCATGTCTCACGCCAATTTTGCTAGTAAGTCTTATATCTCGTTTCCATTTTGTATTAGGGTGTTTTCTTCTTGTACGGGGAAAATTTAACTCCAATGGAAACAAAACTATCACGGTGTTTTAGACTAATAAATTATGCAATTTGAAAGAAAAAAAAAGACTTTCACAAGCATTGTCCATCCAGGGAGATGAATGCAAAGTATTACTTTTGTATTATTAGTTTAGGACGTCACTGTAACGTCCCAAATTGGTATCCTTCTTTCCACCCAAAACTGACCGGCAGTAATCCACATTTCTTAGTACTTCATATTAAATTAGAATATTGCTTACATTTAATAAAAAGAGCATAATTGCATCATGGACCTTTTTTTGCCTGTAAAAATAATTGGGCTGGAGTATGCAGTTGCTCAAAGGCCCATATTCGATATAATCCTGCAACCTTATAGCCCATACAAAGCATCGCAAAGCCTTATTCGGCCCAAACAATTTGATTAGTATCCGGCTTAAACCCTAAACCATAAACCCTGATGGAGAGACTAGTGCAGGCCTAATCTTAATTTGTGAACCAAAATTTGCCGGCAATCTCATCATTAGGTAGTGGAGAGCGGTCCATATAAACTATTCTCAAATTTGATGGAAAGGTATTCACGTGGAACCACTCGGTGCAACCAATTTATTCGTTTTCCTTTCAAAATAAAAGGGAATTGTTATTAATACTCTAAAAATTTCATTTTATACTCCTCACAAATGTATTTTTCTATCTAATTATAGAAAGTTTGAAGTGCCAAATGAGATTTTTGGAGTGCTAATAATAATTTCCAAACAAAAATTCTTCGCAATTAATTCAAAGTTAGATTCATATAAAAGGATAATATTCCACGAGGAGCTTGTGGCGGTCGTTGTCAATGGTGGTGAGTGGTGCTAATCATCTTTCAGTTTCTTTACCTTAATCATTGGTTGAATTAATCAACATTTGATGTGGACAGCCACATCATTTAAATTAATTAACATTTAATTTTAATTAAAAACTATTCAATAAATCAATAATTAATAAAAAGCTGGTTAATGAAATAATAATTGTAGTATAGAGCAGTTTCCTTCTTCCTTTCCCTTTCAATTTTGCTTCTTCCCTTCCATTTCTCTTTCACATCAGTTTTTGATTGATTTATGTTTATTTTCATGATTATGATCAAGCTTTATAGAATTCACTCATATACCACAATCACCGTTATTTTCTATCTCCAGACTCATGGCTCGTAGCCCCAATCCTCTTTCCCCTTCAAGTATTTCCGTCTCCAATCTTCATTGGTACTCCATGGCTTTTCATCTCGTGATTTTTTTCTTTTTTTTTTTCTCAAAATTTTGTGTGTGGTTTAAAAGAAGGATTTCATCTGATTATTTCATTAAATAATGCCTATTAGCTTTCATGAGAATTAGGAGTTAAAATCAAATGTCTATCAGATTAGGGTTTATACCCAATTAAGTTATTAACCCAAGAGAAAGACTTGAAGTTTGCAATTTTCCTTATTTAAGTGTTTTAATTAACAAGAAAAATTCAAATCGAAATTAAATGACGAGGCTTGTCCAACTCATTTGCCACCTAAAATAGTAACGAAATGTGGTATAAAATTGTAATAAGAATAACTCAAGTTATTCATAATTAATTTAAAGTTAGATTCATATTAAAGGATAATAATCAACGAGGAGCCGGTGGCGGTCGTTGTCAATGGTGGTGAGTAGTGCTAATCATCTTTCACTTTCTTTACCTTAATCATTGGTTAATGTTGCTTAATTATCATGGTTGCAAAGTGGCCAATTTCCTCATTTTTGCTAATCTAACCCCAACTCATGAATCACATTACATCCACTATTTATGGGCTATTTGGTTGTTTACCATTCAAGATTTACAGAAAAAAATCTTATATTAAATCTCGATCTAATAACATACGGTTTAAAACATAGCTACCATAATATTTCTTAGGTTGCCAAAACAACAATAAAAACACCTATTACTTTTAAGCAAAACTAGTGAAAAAAAATAAAAAACTTTGAATTTTAACAATAAGGATAAAATAAAAAGTAAAATGAATGGTACCAAGATTACTTTTTAATGTAAAAATGTAATTTTTCGTTAAAGTGAACAATATCAATAATTTTTCGTTAAAGTTTGCTTACTTTTAAACTATTCAGGATTTACATGAATTTTTAAATATTAATATCTCGATCTAATAACGTATGAGTGGAAACATCGTTATGGTAACGTTTCCAATGTAGCCAACACAACACTAAAAGCACCTATCCAAAAGGTGTCGGCAAATGTTGAAGTTAAGAAACTCATTACTCCACATAAAGTGCGAACCACAGGGCACAAACTCAACAAAAACAAAAGCAAACAAAAAAAAAAAAAAAGGAAGAAAAATCAAAAGAAACGGGTTGAAAAAATAATAAAACGACAAGTCGCTTATGTATGGTTGGGAGGTGAGTGGACCAAGGGCCCCGCCAACCGGAGGTAACCGTCCGCACCAACCACCCATTTCGCCAGTTATCCATCCTCCAAAGCCCAATGTTGCAAGCAGAGCTGTCATCCGCGATAAAACGACGCCGTAGGCTCGTAGCATTCAAAACAATAATATTCCAACGTGCCGCACGCCGCACACGTCAGCAAACGGATGATCCTTCTACGACGGTAAAGGTCAACACATCGGACGGCTTCTGCGACATCGCTTCAAAGCCTTGACCCCTCCAAACGGTAAACTGCCGATAATTTTAAAACGGTCGTTATCTCATCTTCCAGCCCCGTTATTATTCACACAATTTTCTTTTTCCAGAGTTCACAGCAACCCTTCTTCCACTGTCTCCTACATTGTTGTTAACGTTGGTGTTCCGAGAAATCTTAACCGTCCGCCGCCAGGAGGAGAATTTGTCCTGGAAAGTGCTCACGTTTTCCTGGAAAAATATTTGAAGTCCTTTTTTTTTCAAGGTATTAGAGGCAGACCAAGTTGCTGAGCGTCCTTGCTTTGAATTCAATTCACTACTCTTCTTCTTTTTCTTTGTTTCTTTGCTGTTTGCGAGTTTTTATATCCTCCTCTTTCTGTTGTGTTTGTTCACTTTGACAACTTTACCTGTGGATTTCTGGGTTCTGTAGGTTATGGCGTGGAGGAATCTGGGATCGCTTTTTAATTTCCGGGGTATCTTGCAGGTTGGTAAATTAATCTTGCTTTTGAATGTACTGTTTATCGTAGTGGAAATTGGAATAGTGACTGTAACTTCCATTTCGAGTTGAGAAATGCTAAGAGGACTCTGTCAAAAGTGGACTCTCTGTGAACTTTCTGTCAGGCACATTGTTTTATAATGTTGGAATGAAAATTGACGTTAAAATGTGAAACAACAGAGAGTCTATGGAGAGTTCTACTTTTGAGGGAGAACCCGTAACAGAATTTGCGCTGTCATCAGTCACATGCCTCTTTTAGCAGATTTTTACTTTATTAAAGTATGATTTATTGTTTAAGAATGATTGAAGTTCAATGTCTCAGGTTAAATTGGTATCAAGTTTTTTGTGTTTTGGAAGATTAATTTGTAGTAGCTTCAAACTGTGACGCATAAAGCAGTAAAATTTTGGGTTCTTTTTGTCCATTTGTTGATATAGATTTGGAGACATCTTTTACTAAAATTTCAAATGAAATCAAATATTATCTTGGCCAATGTATTTATGTTGGGAAGAGAAGTGATTTAGTGTATTTGTTCGAGCAGGGAAGAACTTCGGAGGTCGAACTGGGAAGGTACACGATTAAATCCCATGGAGCTGCACTTGCAAAGAAGCACATGCAGGATTGGCTTATACTGGTGCTCCTTGGAGTGATAGATCTCATTTTGTTCATCATTCATCCGTTCTACCGTTTCGTGGGGAAGGATATGATGGAAGACCTTAGATATCCCATGAAAGAGAACACGGTGCCTCTGTGGGCTGTCCCTGTACGTTTTTCGCTACTTCTTTTGGTCCAATTCCATTTTTTATCAATGTTCATTTGGTTGGATTATTCGATAGCTGTACTAAGGTTAACGGTATTAATTCTTCTGTCGATGTCTTTAGATGTACTCGGTTTTGTTGCCTATTGCGATTTTCCTGTTTTTCTATATGCGTCGGAAAGATGTCTATGATCTGCACCATAGCATTCTAGGTAATATATTTCTTTTGCTGTTTGATTAGTTTGATCAAACTCGGAACCTTTTATTTGTTTATTGTTCTGTGGATTAATTTGGTTATATATCTATCTGCAAGAGCAGGCCTCTTGTTCGCCGTGCTGATTACTGGTGTTACCACGGATGCGATTAAAAATGCAGTTGGCCGGCCTCGACCAGACTTCTTTTGGCGTTGCTTTCCTGATGGAAAAGATGTATGCTTCCATTAATATCCTGATGGAAAGTTTGTTGTAACGTGATATGGAAATTTGCTCTGTATCGTGTAAAATCTGATACTATATATCTTTTTGCTTTGTGTAGGTTTATGATCAGTTTGGGGGTGTAGTGTGCCATGGTAAGGACAGTGACTTAAAGGAAGGACATAAAAGTTTTCCAAGTGGTCACGCTTCGTGTAAGAAATGCTTCCTGCTGTTATACGCAGTTTAAGTCTACTAGACCCGTTTACTTTCTCGAATTTCAGCATGTATGTCCATACAACTGAGACAGCTTGGCATTGTTCTACAGGGTCCTTTGCAGGTTTAGGATTTCTCTCGTTGTACTTGTGTGGGAAGATTAAAGCATTTGATCGCAAAGGGCACGTGGCAAAACTATGTATTGTCTTGCTTCCTCTACTTGCTGCATCTCTCGTTGGCATTTCAAGAGTAGATGACTATTGGCACCATTGGCAAGATGTGTTTGCTGGAGGCCTCTTAGGTCATGTTCATTCCCGATCTCTTTTTCTTTAGTTAACGCTCTAATGTAAGAGTGTGAGAGCTTTATACGCGGTTCATATTTTGCAGGACTTGTTGTGGCTTCATTTTGTTACCGGCAATTCTTCCCTTCCCCTTATCACGATCAAGGTCACATCTTCTTTCATCTTCTTTCATCTGTTCCTTATTTTTCCTGTATACTTCCACAAAATACCAGCGGCTAGAGTAGCAGTTTCCTAACTGTTTCTTGATGAATTCAGGATGGGGTCCTTATGCGTATTTCTCTGCATTGGAGGAAACACGTAGCCATTCAAATCCTGGTGTCAATCCTGTGAACAATGCACTGAGTGTGCAGGTGATCGGGGCTCAGAATGTGAACGAACAACACATACAAAATGACGATGCACTTGCAGCTTTCTCTCACAACCTATACACAAGCATTAGGCTGCAAGAAATGCAATCGGGCGAAAAGTAGTATTGTACATCGCGGGCTTTGTTTAGGTACTCCGCGTACTGCTTATGCTTGTGTAGATACCGGTTTAAGACACCTTGCGTGGACAGGTTACTAGTTTTTAGTACCGTATACAGAGAGTTTAGTTTGCTAATGACGAATTTATGAAGAAGTCTAAATCTGCAGTTGGCCTAACATTGCTTCCTTTGATCTAACTTTTCATTTTTTCCTGATCAAGGTGTGACTAAAGACTAAATCTGCAGTTGGCCTAACATTGCTTCCTTTGATCTAACTTTTCATTTTTTCCCTGATCAAGGTGTGACTAAAGACTAGAGAAAAGATTTAGATACCGTCACGTGAGTAAAGATACTACGAAACATAGAGTATAATACGGTATCCGGGAAGTAATCCGTAGACACTACGATACCAAGTACCTGACTTTTTGAGGTAGATTTTAGGTATGCCTCACGATGAATGTGTGTATTTTCGGTTTTCCGTAGACTCTACGATCGTACATCACCAAATAATCCTCAGGAGCTTGGACTCCGTGCTAGTTGGCACGCCCTGATTGGATTAAATTATTGGAATAATAATCTTGCTAAACTAGCTTATCTTCTAATATAATTAAGTTAATCTTGATTATCTTAAACTCCTCCACCAATGGTGTGGTGCCACCTGCTCTCTTTCCTTTAACGGTGAACTTTTTTGAAAAGATATAAAAGTGGAAAAAGGCATGCCCGTAGAACAAGTAAAGAACACGGAGAGAGAATCAGCAGTTTTGTGGGTGGTTCATGGAATGTTTAAGCACCAAAAGAGCTTCTCTTTATAAAGACATTCCCTTTCGGAATTTTGAATCGAATCCCATTTGCCGGCAACTAAACACCAAGAGATGTGAGATTTGAATACATGGTCTCGAGCCCAATAGTAATCTTTTTAATTACTCGAGTTGTAAGTTTTTTTTTTTAAATTTAAGAGAATATTAAGTCAAAGGTTGATGTTTTTTATTCGCTCGAGTTACAAGATTCAAACAAAATTTTAAGAAAAAGTTTACTTTATCAATTTTTTTAATTAATGGAAATTTGTCAGCTAATATTTTACAAATTGCATCTATTTTCTTTACTCTTGTTAATTTATATAATTTGATATTCTTTAATCTTTAGTTCGCTTGATGCTACTGTTGAAATTGTGAGGGATGTGTAAAGGGTGAAGAGACGTCGTGCTCTGCCAAGTTCAAGCCTGGATATATGGGATCCGCCCTTCCTCTTAATTCACTAAATCAGGAGATTCGTGCCGTTAAAATTTGATCAAACGGCTACAAACAAGGCCCCTCTTTATAATAACTTCAGTCGTTAGATCAATTTTCAATGACACTGATTTCTTGATACGATGAATTAAGAGAAAAGGATCCGGTGATGATCTTTCCTTCATTTGCACGTTATGAAGCTAAAAGGACGCCGATGCATATTGTTAATCATTTCATTTCGGATAAACCGTAAGTAATTCACAATTAATTGTGATTAGTTTCGATCAAATTATGCTTGGACGTCCACAGCCAGCAATCAGCCCTCGGCAACAAACCGCGATTTCTCACTACTTTTTGTTAATATCCAAAATTCAAAATTCAAAACGCTAAAATTCTTCTTCTTCTTTCTTCCTCAGTTTTTTGTAAACTCCTCTGTACTTTCTTTCACTCCACGCTTTTCCTTTTTCAGTTTTCTGGTTTCCGCTCTTCTTCCCCAAAAACCACTCACCCTGCTGCTCCCTCCACCGCCTTGAGATCGAAGCCGGAACCCCGCCCACTCTCACTAGTACTCGCTCGGAGACTGCTTCTGTCGTACGGAATTTGCACGTACTTCTCACTCTCTTGCTCGCTCCGTTAGTTTTTGTAATTTTTTATGCACATTGTAATGTTCTTGTTTCAAATTGTTCATTTCGTTTTTTATTTTTACTCTGTGTATCCAGCTTACTATGGTTTGTTTCTTCACATTTTCTGGCTTATTTTTTTACCTAAGTTTTCTGCTTGGTTGCATAGAAAATTTAGGAAAGTTAAAGAAACTAGAACTCCATGTAGTCGCTTTTGTTTTCCCGAAGAAAGAAAAGTTGGAAAAACTCGATGTCAATCAAGCCGAAATGTTGAATTTAATTTTATTGTTTAAATTCATTTCTTAATTTGAAATGCCAGTGAGATTAAGATAGGATTACAGGATAATTACAGTGTTTTTCTCTTTGTTTTTCATTTTCCAGTTAGTGAAAAATGCCAGATATTCAGTTGGGTTCCCACACTGTAAGGTCCCATGGAGTCCGGGTGGCAAAGGTTCATATGCATGATTG
Organism: Crataegus laevigata; assembly: GCA_963580275.1. NCBI lineage: Eukaryota > Viridiplantae > Streptophyta > Magnoliopsida > Rosales > Rosaceae > Crataegus > Crataegus laevigata. The sequence goes on along the minus strand of OY756948.1, from coordinate 2,544,868 downwards.
GCTGATTCTGTTGGTTCTTGCCGGAATTGATCTCGGTTTGAACCTGATAGAACCGTTTCACCGCTTTGTTGGGGAGGACATGATGACGGACCTCAAGTACCCTCTGAAAGACAATACAGTTCCCTTCTGGGGTGTCCCGGTAGGTTTTGTTTTTGCGAAAACAATGTCCTGCTGGGAAAATTTGGAAAGTTTAAATTTTGCATTGGTCTCGCTTTTGTGATGACACTGTAAGGAGAAGAAGAATCTTATTTTGTACTTCTGGTGACAGATAATTGCGGTACTGTTGCCGCTTGCTGTCATTCTTGTGTACTACTTCATCCGAAATAATGTCTATGATCTGCACCAGGCCATTTTGGGTAACTATCATCTCTTTCTTTTTCGTTTTTGTGATCTTTGCATTGGGTAATGTTGTTGTATTTTGTTAACGCTTACATTGTCTATGTATGCTCATTCAGGCCTTCTGTTCTCTGTCTTCATAACCGCCATTGTAACCGATGCAATCAAAGATGGTGTTGGTCGACCTCGTCCAGACTTCTTTTGGCGTTGTTTCCCTGATGGAAAGGGGGTGGGCCTTCTAGTGCATAAAATTATTATACCATTTGATCTTTTCCTGAAATGAACTTTTCGTTGTTTAGTTTTGATCCTCCTTGCTTATACACGCATATGATACGCGATTGATCCACTGTCCACGTCCAGGTATTTGGTCCTACCACAAAGGATGTCATGTGTACTGGAAGCAAGAGTGTCATTAAGGAAGGACATAAAAGCTTCCCAAGCGGGCATACTTCATGTAAGCATTTTGATACTTCGAGAAACTGTACATGAAAGAGGATTAAAGATTAGGGATGCATGTTGCCTATCTGTTTCCTATAGTTTATCTGCATATTCTGTCTTCGTGTTACCCATCTATTTTCTTTAGTGCATATGTATGTTTGGCATTGTATTGTGTAGCTCAAAAGACAGCGCGGTTGTCAACATGCAGGGTCCTTTGCAGGTCTTGGTTTCCTTGCATGGTACTTATCGGGGAAAGTAAGGGCGTTTGATCGTAGAGGACATGTTGATAAGCTTTGTATTGTCTTTCTCCCACTACTTATTGCAGCGCTGGTGGGAGTTTCTCGAGTTGATGACTATTGGCATCATTGGCAAGATGTTTTTGCTGGCGGCCTTATAGGTACCTTGTCTGCTTCTGGCATCACCGGCATGATTTTGTGGGAAAACAATGAGTTTGTCTGGTTTTCCATTTTACTTATATGTTCTTTGTGCAGGAATCACCATTGCTTCATTTTGTTACCTGCAATTCTTTCCACCTCCATACGACGCAGATGGTAATTTTATCTTCCTTGTCTTCTGTATACATAACTCTGTCTTCCTTGCAAAGGCTTTCTAAATCTGTCGAGTCCCATGAACATTTTATCTTGCAATGAAAAACTATGATTTCTACAGTTCATTATTTGAACTCGTGTGCTGATTAGTAGCCCCGCGGACTCATAGTTCACGAGATTCTCTGTTTATTTTGTTGGATGGGCAGGTTGGGGACCTCATGCATACTTTCAGATGCTGGCAGAATCTCAGAATCGCGATGAATCCTCGTCTAACGCCAATAGTCTTAGTGTGCAGCCAATAGAGCTTACGAGTATTTACGTCCAACCTCAGAACGGTGCTGAATTATCGCGAGGCAATAGCGGAGACACGAACTCCATGCTACATCGACAAGAAAATGGGAGAAGGCACCCGAGTATAGGGTGCTTGTAGAGTAGAACAGTGTTAACGAGCAGATGTTCATATTCTAGGATTCATCCCGTGTGAATTTGGTAAACGGTTTATATCCAGATGAATTTTGCGTTGTTCGTATTACATTGCTTATTGTCGGATGCTGAGGTGAAAAATGTTTTACAAATGACGTGATCAAGTTTTTCTCTGCTATCTAGTTGGAATGTGAGGGACGTATTAGTTTGAGAAACAAATACAAGATTACATTGCTTATTATCGGATGCTGAGGTGAAAGATATTTTACAGATGACGTGATCAAGTTTTTCTTTGCTATCTAGTTAGAGTGTGAGGTACGTGTTAGTTTGATAAACAAATAAAAGAGAATAGTGACGTGACATGTTATGTGCTTTGTTTGAAATACATGAGATTCGAGAAGCAGCCAAAGACGTGCTGCCAACCAGACGCTAATATTCGGGTTCACATTTCACATCATAAACTATATGCTTTGCTCTCTTCCTACAGCTGGATCTGGGCCACGTGTTCGCGTCCAGAAGCACTGTGTGGGCGCAGTGCTGATTTTTTTAATCAATGGGCCAGCCAACCCCTTTTTTCTTCTTCAGTGGGCCCAATACTGGTTGACTGACGTATCTTCTAGTAAGACTCGGAATTGATCACATTTAATTTGGAGATGTGATTTTTACAATGCTTTAGCTTTTGACGTACATTTTGTTTATTTTTAACTATAAAATTGAATAATCAAACGAAATCAACGATTAAAATTTTAAATGCTCATTGCCATAAAATGGAAAATTAAGCTTCCATTTACTCAGATGTGTTACATTCGTTATTTAGAGCTGTTAGATCCAACACTTAGAATTATATCAAAGGCTCCAAATGCAAGAATATTTTGTACTCAGATGTATTATAGTCAATACCCATTTTTTCTTCAGAAATTGAAAAGGGAAAATGGGCATTGAAAAAAATGAAAAATAAACCATTTAAATATCTAATTTTTTATTGAATCATTTAATATTGATCACTTAACTTCAAAGCAAGCACCTTTTGTTGGTATGTACGGAATAGTCCTGTTCAAGTCAGAGTTAGAGCATTAATTAGAGATTAGACCATGGATTAACACGGATTTGACTTTTAATCCAATTCAATCATGAGAATGTTCGACGAATTAACCATATAATATATAAATATACTACGCATTGGATTTTGTAAGCAATTTAGCAATTAAAAGCATATTTAACTTAATCAAAACCTAATTAACTATTCAATTGCATAAGATTAGCATTTGCCTGGTCAGTGTTTACACACACGCAGACGGACAATATTGACCAAGCACAGTGTGCTCTACAAAGCCCTCATTTCCTGGAGAAACCCTAGCAAGACCAAGCCCTCATGTTTTGACTTGCAACCCAATTCTTCCCCTCCTCTCCTCTCTAATCTCTCTGTATATAAACCCCTCTTCACTTCCTCTCTTCACACAACTCTCTGAAACCTCAAAACCTAAAAAACCATCAGTTCTCAACTCGTTTGTCTGTCTCAGTGGCTACCGCGATTTGAGGTAAACACGACTGCGAGTGCCAGCTATTTCTACTTTTTCTTGCAATGGAGATTGTTCCGACTACGTACTACGACAACTTGAAGAGGCACTGGAGGAGGAGAAGGTACCAAAAGCTGAATGGTGAGCCCAGAAAGAAGATGAGAGTCACGAGGCTCGGCGGAGGAGCTAAAGGGAGCACTAGTCCTAAACGGAGTTGGAAGCTTAAGACCAAGCTGAGGCTGATGAAATTTGTTTCACCAATAAAGCTTTTGACAAAGTTGCATAACGGTTACGTGGACCTGATGATTCGGATGGCGGGAAAGGCCGGCGGCGTTGGGAGGATTTCCGCGAAGAAGATGGCAAAACCCCAAGATCAGGTTTCAGTGGCTACCTGTGGTGATCAGTTAGTTGACAGCAGATTGGTTTTCGAGATTTACAAGAGGTTGGCAGCTTCTCGCCAATTGGCTGATCATGGATTGATAGTTGAAAGCCAAAGCAACTTCTTCAACTTGATGGATATGTAGTTTCGTTTTTAATTAGTGTTACCATTTTGATAATTCTGTTTGTTAGTTGTTAATCAAAAGTTTGGACGTCTACAGAAATTGTAAAGTTTTTGCACTCTGGGAATCTTTAAAGAAACTCAATATAAATTGGTTGAATTTGTGGTACGTAAGTGCGTTTAATTTAACACTCATATATATTTCATCCACCTACACTTGGTAACTGAATATTTTTTCAACACCTAATAGATCAAGCGGTTGCGGAGTCAATCGGTGGATTATTGGGCACCGTTCGTAAGGTGGATAAGCTTGGAAGTCGGGACTGCATTGGTAGATTTCTCCGTGTCAAAATCAGATTTAATGTCAAAGAACCTCTTATGCGAGGAACTTTTGTTAATTTTCCTGATGAAGGCAGAGTATGGGTAGACTTCAAGTACGAAGGCTTACCAAATTACTGTCTAATTTGTGGGAAATTAGGACACGCGACCAGGGTCTGTATGGAACTCCCAGAGGAGGGGAAGGCAAACAAAGAGATTTCTAGGGTGCAGGAAGAGGAGTATGCTTTTAAAGGGCTGGATGCTGTTACGGACTTGCGTGGCAACCCCCTAGGCTTTGGCATACGAAGAAAGGCATCCTCAGGTTCCAATGGTGGGAGGAAAAGTCCGGAGCACCGGAGGGAGATACGGAGCGAAGAAACAGAGGGAGGTAGAAGGTCGGGCAGATCATCTACCGGCTCGGGAATAGGTGGTCAAACGCCATTGGAGAGTAGCAGATACCGAAGTGGGAGTGGACTCTCAGCCCAGACGAATGATGATGAAATGGATACTGCCATTTCCCCCAGTAAACCGAGATGGTCTTCAAATAAAAGTCGGTACACAGATTCTAAGCTTGCTACAGAAATTATTAAACAAAGAGAGGAAGAGGAAGCTGCAAGACAAGCCAGAGAAGTTGCCTTTGATGCAGGACTAATAGGTCCAGGGGGCGTGGTAGCTGATGGGGTCACTCACATTGCCCTTCTTGATCCCCCGGAGCAGATAGCTGGGGGAGGTATGGCCAGCGTCTCTTCCGAGACTGGTCAGGGATTTGATTTAAACAGTACACCTATCCTTGTGGAAGGTACAGAGGAACCACCAACCAGAGACTTGGAAGACGGGGCAAAGGAAAAACAAGAAGCCAACCAAGAAGCAGGTCAAGACTTGGAGGATGATCCTTTTGAACTGGTACCCATCATTGAGGAACTGCAGAAGGAGTCAAAAAAAAAGAAACGAACATTCCAAGAGGTGGTATATTCTGAATTGGTTCCTGGAATGGCGGGCAAAAGTAATAAAATCTGCAAAAATTTGTTTTCAGAGGCGGAGGAGACCAGCCTTAAGGGGTCCCCCAGGACTCCATGAAGATAATTGCTTGGAACTGTCAGGGTATCAGGGGTGACCTGACAGTTGATAATCTGTTAGAACAGAACAGATTACACACTCCTGACATAGTGATCTTGCTGGAGACGAAGAATAAAAGCAAGAACTATGCTTATCTAAAAAAAAAACTAGGCATGGCTCATATGTTTGCAGTGGAACCGAAAGGAATTGGAGGAGGTCTATGTGTTTTTTGGAGGTATGTCTTTCAGGTTGTTTTAATTAAGTCTGAAGATTTTATGATTGAAATCAAAATCTGGGATGAGATATTGTTGTGTTACTGGAGATTGTTTGCTATTTATGCTAGTACTGATGAGAAAAAACGGAAGGACCAATGGCTGAAACTCAGCAAATGTATTGATAATGACAAAGAGAAGTGTCTCCTGATTGGTGATTTTAACGACATTCTTTGCTGTGAGGAAAAAGTGGGTGGAAATCGAAGACTTGCTTCTAGTATGCGTGACTTCAGGGAATTCATTGCCAGGAATGAGCTCATTGATTTGGGATACGAAGGATACCCGTTCACGTGGAGAAATAACAGAGAGGCAATGCCAATTCAGGAGCGGTTAGACAGAGGGTTGGCAACATCCGGTTGGTATAATCTATACCCAGACTCGCAGCTTAAACATGTGATTCTCGAAGGATCTGATCATGCTCTTCTCCTTTTGTCCACGGAAAAGGCTCGTGCCTGGAAGGGTCGGCTATTTTCCTATGATGCTCGTTGGAGTAAAATGAAGGAATGTAGGGATTTGGTTAGCGAGGAATGGCATAACAAGATAGCAGGTTCTCATGCATTCCGCTTCTGTGAAAAGATGAAGCAGGTTAGATGTAGTCTGAAGAAGTGGTACAAGGGTAAAGGCAGGAATTCTAAGCAAACGATCAATACATTGAAAGAGGAAATCAGGAATGCTTATGCCTCTAATGAGTTCGGCAGTGACAAGATACAGGAAAAGGAAAGAGATTTGAGATTTGCTCACAAGCACGAGGAGGCATTCTGGAAAGCTAAATCTAGAATCCAATGGCTAAGAGAGGGAGACAAAAACACCAAATTCTTCCATGCACAAACGGTTAAAAGAAGAAGATTTAATCAGATTCGGGGAATTGAGGATTCTAATGGGAAGTGGCAGGAAAGTGACAAGGAAATCAGCAACACAGCTATCTCATATTTTGCTGATTTATTCAAGTCTTGTAGGCCGAATCAAATTGAAGAGATTGCTAGGTGTATGGAGACTCGGGTCACTCATCAGGACAACATTGAATTAATTGCTCCGATCACTGAGGAAGAAATTGTTGAGGCTACGTTCCAAATACCCCCCTCGCGAGCCCCGGGGCCTGATGGATTTTCAGGGTGTTTTTATCAAGACCATTGGGACACGGTGGGTGGTGATGTTATGAAGATTGTTCAGAATTTCTGGCATTCTGGTAAGCTGCTGCGAAAGCTGAACCATACTAACCTGGTGCTCATTCCCAAGGTGAAATGTCCTAAGAATATGCAGCAATACAGGCCGATTGCTTTGTGTAACGTCATCTATAAAATTATTGCTAAAGTGCTGACCAATCGACTCAAGAAGGTCTTGCCGCACGTCATTGGGGATAATCAATCTGCTTTTGTTACTGGCAAGCAAATACAGGATAACATCCTCGTGGTGCATGAAATTCTTCACTCACTTCTTCACCAAAAAAATGAGGATCAGCCTGGTATGGCAATCAAGCTGGATATGGCTAAGGCCTATGACAGAGTGGAATGGAATTTTCTTGGCTGCATGATGGAAAAATTGGGCTTTGCCCCATTGTTCTGTAATCGGATCAGTGAATGTATCTCCACTGTCTCATTCAGTGTTCTTATTAATGGCCAACCGGATGGGTATATTCTGCCCCAAAGGGGACTTCGGCAGGGAGATCCTTTGTCCCCGTTCCTTTTTCTTCTATGCACGGAAGGTTTCTCTATGTTGCTTCGTAAGGGGTTGGAACAGGGTGCTCTTCACGGCTTCAAGGTTGCACCTCAAGGGAGGTCTATTACTCATCTGTTCTTTGCAGATGATTCAGTCCTCTTTGGGAATGCTACGGTTGAGGAGGCTAAAGCAATTGGGAAGGTTTTAAAAACTTATGCTAATGGCTCTGGTCAGGTTATCAACATGTCTAAAAGCTCTATTTTCTTTGGATCCAAGACCACCAAACGCTTCAAGAAGCAAATTGCTCAAAACCTGGGCATTGACTGCAAGGCGGGTTTTGGAAGATACCTCGGATTACAGGCCGATTTTGGTCATTCCAAGAAAGCTGTATTTGCTGACATCAGAGATAAAATTGAAACCAGATTAATGGGATGGGCGGAACAATTCCTGTCCCAAGCTGGTAAGGAAATACTCATTAAAGCTGTGGCCATGGCACTGCCAAACTACGCCATGAGCTGCTTTAAGCTCCCTATTGGTGTTTGCAGAGATGTTGAAAAAGCTATCAGGAATTATTGGTGGAGAAATAATGAGAAGCACAGGGGAGTACATTGGACCTCCTGGGACAAACTTATGAAGAAGAAAATGGCCGGTGGCCTTGGATTTCGGGATATTCAGTGCTTTAATTTGGCGTTCCTTGCTAAGATTGGCTGGCGCCTGCTTCTCCATCCTAACTCTTTACTTTCTTCTGTCCTGCAAGCAAAGTACTTTCCAGGGAAAACATTTCGGGATGCAGATAGAGGGAAGAACACCTCATGGGGCTGGAAAGGCATATGGGAAGCCCGGAAGATTTTGCAACATGGGTTAAGATGGCGAGTGGGAAATGGAGCCCATATCAACATTAAAGAGGATCCATGGCTCCCCAAGCCGTCCACATTTAAGGTTAGACCTTTGGATTGTCTTGATGGTACTATGGTTAGAGATTTAATTGACCCAAACTCAATGTCTTGGCGGAGTGATATGATCCTGAATGGTTTTCAACATGATGATGCTCTAGCAATTTTATGTTTACCTATTAGTAAATGTGGTGTTGAAGACAGGCTGATTTGGCATCATTCTTCCAACGGGGAATACTCTGTCAAATCCGGATATGGTGTAGCGGTGAATCTTATGGAAAATGGGGCTTTGGGTAAGAAAGGCCGCGGTGCTCCCAGTGATACAAAGAATCAATGTTTTGCCTGGAACAAAATTTGGGATTTGAAGGTGCCCAACAAGATTAAGGTTTTCATCTGGAAATGTTGCAATAAGGCTTTGGCTGTGAGACACAATCTACAACGACGCCACATGCGAGTCGACAATGTTTGTGGGATTTGCAACTGTGTGGATGAAACTGAAAACCACTTATTCTTCCAATGTGAGGTTAGTCATTTATTCTGGTTCTCTTCCCCACTTCACTTAAATTCCTTCGAATTGGCTGGGGCAGATTTTTTTGACTCTTGGGCGAAATTTTGTAATCAAATTAAGAATCGGAATAATGCTGCTGACATTGCCCAAGAATTTGCTTTTGGTCTTTGGCGTCTCTGGAAAAATAGAAATGATGCCATCTTTAAGGGTGCCAACTATCATCCGTTGGAACTCTTAGAGGCATGGAGAGCTAGTGTCTCTGAATATAGGGAGGCCTTGGCCTCTGATGTGGTGGACGATAACCCAAGAGGAAAATTATCCGTGGTGGATACTGAGGTTCTTTGCACTCATTGGCAAAAACCTAGGTATGGTACTATTAAAGTTAATACGGATGCGGCCTGGTGTAAGACAAACCTGCGTGCAGGTGTGGGTTGGGTGGCTCGTGACTTTGCAGGTCTACTCCATGCTGCTGGTGGATCAGGCAATGGATTTTGTCAATCTGCTGCAGCTGCTGAAGCTTGTGCGATTCGTGAAGCTCTGGAGGCTTGCATCAGAAATGGTTTCGACCATGTTATTATTGAATCAGATGCCAAGGTAATCATTCAAATGCTTGTGAAAAAGATGGCTTGGAATTGTGATTTGGAATGCATTCTTAGTGATATTGAGAACCTAGCACTTCGGTTGACGTCCGTCACGTTTGCCTTTGTGCCCCGGCAGGGCAATCATGCTGCCCACTCAGTGGCTAAGTTTGTTTTTAAAACCGGGCGTGTGGCTAGTTGGGATCACATTGGCCCGGAATTCTTGTTTAATATTCTTGCTAAGGATGTAAACATTTCTATCCGTATTTAATATATCTCTATCTTTGGTTTAAAAAAAAAAATAGATCAAGTGCATGAAACTAAAAACAAGTGTGTATACAAACAAAGTCTGCAAGCCATCTTTGAAAAATCGTTGTACTCCTGAAGCGGCCTAAGCAATGAAGTTTGAAACTGTTTTTTAAATGGATGAAAGTGCTTTTTGTGAATATGTTTTTATAACTAACTTTTAGTAAAAATGCAGGTGAATACTTGAAGTTCTTCAAACAACAGTTACGTGCTTCTTGCACGCAAGAAGCACTTTTGTAACTCATAAGTTTTTGCTCTAAAAGCGCTTTTAGTTATTTTAAAAACACTTTCAAACGAGCCCTTAACTTCTCAAACTATGCACGCCTTGTGAGTCAAACCACATTTTGCATAAATTTTAGAACTCAGTTATACTATTTGGTAGAAAATATTGCAGTCCTAGTCTTTCTAATTAGTCACGTGAGAGTTTTTAGGAAAGCTAGGGTTAAATAGCTATTTATGTAATCAAGGGCTAAAATGTTGGAGGCAAATTCTCTGCCCTTCCATTTTATATTACTATTATTTTTTGTCTTATTATCTCTATAAAAAATTAATATAAAATGTTGACGTGGTTTAATTATGATCACACAAAATAAGAGAGGATGAAAGTGTACGAGAAATAGAAAGACATAGAATTTGCCTCCTTTTCTATGTGCCAAATCTTGTTTTTTGCTTATATAAAATATTTGAGAAGAGAATATTATTGATTTATATAATATTGATGTCGTTTCCATCGGAATGTGGTGTGAATTTGTCGACGTTGATTTTATACCCTTTTGTTTTGTTTGTTTTTGTAATGGATGACAGAAATCATATGTACCAGGGACTGAATTAGTAATCAAATTCGAATATAATATTATGATGATTCATTATTCAAACAAAAAAGGATTAGCCCTTGCTCAGTCAGACATATTGACCAAGTTCACTATACAAAACTGAATATATTCACATAGTTGTTAATATTAAGTTGCATAACGGTTACGTTGACACGATGATTCCGATGGCGGGCAAGGCCGGCGGTGTGGGAAGGATTGCCGCGAAGAAGATCGCAAAACCCCAAGACCAGATTTCAGTGGCTTCTTGTGGTGACGAGTTAGTTGACAGCAGATTGGTTTTGGAGATTTACAAGAGGTTGGCAGCTTCTCGCCAACTAGCTGCCTATTGAATCTTGATAGTTGAAGCCCAAGCAACTTCTTCGTGTTTGATTAGTTCTATTTGTTACTCAAAAGTTTGCAATTGTATGAATTTTGTATTTATGGCAGCTTCTAAAGAACTCAATTATTTATTCAATTAATTTTTCTTTGTACGTGTATGTAATCTTATAACTTAATTAATCATCTCCGCTTCAATTTTAGTACTTTCTATTTTTTTTAGCACGAGTTAAGTCAACTGCATGCGGTTGATGGCTCTGATCGGAAACAGGAGCACTGTGAAATTAGATACCGATAGTGAGAAGATTATATATAGCTAATTTTATGTAGTCAAGGGATAACCATCTGATGAAACATGGTTAATTTGAAAGCTTACAACTGTTGTTGTGAAGTTCTTAAAACTTAAACATATGATCAGGATCAAAATCTGCATGCATACAACAAATTTAAGATGACCAATTGCACAAAGTCAATCGTACATAATTCACCATTCGTGCATGTAAGAAGAGCACAAATATATGGATTTTTTATACCAGAGTTTCCTAAGTGAAATTTCAACCACCAAATTTTTTCCCTAGCTATGTGCCAAATTGTGTCTTCCCTTTCATTGCTTATCAAATTATATGACAAGATATATAATATTTTTATATATTATATAATTGATTCCGTTTTCCATCTGAATGTGGTGTTAATTTGTTATATTAATTTTGTGCCTTTCTTCTTGTTTGTTTTTGCAAAGGATATAGATGATAGCAAAATAGTTCATTTGGAAGTGTTTTTTAAATGATTGAAAGTACTTTTAGAGAAAATATTTTTGGTTTCCAAAAACACTAGCTTAAAGTGCTTCATGCAAGAAGCACCAGTTATGTGCTTCTTGCAAGAAGCATCAATTATGTGCTTTCTACAAGAAACACCAATTATGTATTTCTTTCTTTTCTAGGATTCATTTGCATTTTTACTAAGAATTGGTTTAGAAAAAGAAAAAAAAATATTTTCACCAAAAATATTTTCAACTATTTTAAAAGCATTTCCCGACCAACCCTAGTAATTATACAGATGTAAGTACGCATTGGATTGGATTTAGTATAATCATTTAAGTATAACATGATATATCAATGTTGATTATTCAAATAAACAAGATTAGCCCACCTGGTCAGACGTACAATATTGACCAAGTACACTACAAAACTTACTTATATGTACTCTCATAAATTAGTATGATTATATTCCCTCGAGTAATTCTGACTTGGCACACAGTTCTCCTTCTCCTCTATATAAACCCTTTTTACTTCCTCTCTTGACACACCTCTTTCAAACCCTCAAAACCCTATCTCTATATATAAACACAACCAAGAAACTGGGTGCAGACACACTACTAGCTAGTAGAAATCAATTAAAAATGGAGATCGTCCCGACAACATACTATGACAACTTGAAGAGGTACTGGAGGAGGAGAAGGTACCAAAGGATGAGTGGTGAGACCAGAAAGAAGATGAGGGTCACCAGGCTCGGCGGAGGAGCTAAAGGGAGCAACAGTCCTAGGCGGAGTTGGAAGCTCAAGCCCAAGCTGAGGTTGCTGAAGTTTGTTTCACCAATAAAACTTTTGGCAAAGTTGCATAATGGTTACGTTGACATGATGATTCGGATGGCGGGCAAGGCCGGGGGTGTGGGAAGGATTGCCGCGAAGAAGATTGCAAAACCCCAAGACCAGATTTCAATGGCTTCTTGCGGTGACGAATTAGTTGACAGCAGATTGGTTTTGGAGATTTACAAGAGGCTGGCTGCTTCTCGCCAACTAGCAGCTGGCTGCTGATTCGAATTCAGATATACATTTAGTTTCATTTTATTTACTTTGCTTTTCTTCATGTTCATCAGAAGTTCGAAAGTTGGGCTGTTTGAGACAGTGACGTTGTAATAACTAAACAGTTTGTAACTATAAAAAAAGTTCTCCTCACTCCTCATGGGACCTTTTGAAATACTCATCAAGTGTGTTTAAATTTGTCCTACGTGCCTATCGTTTTTATATATTTTGAGAACTCAATCATCTCTCAGTAGGTAACTTTTGTGACTTTTCTTTAGACAAAAGATAACTATTTGTGATTAAATTCAATGATATGACCAATTAACTATACAGTATGTAACTATTCCAGTCTTACTTCAAAAAGGGTAAGTAGGAAAAGAACATACATGATGTGGATAATTCGCTGAGGACTTTTATGATATTACGGTGTCAATATTTTAAACTAATAAGATATTATTATATAAGAAGTTAACAAACATAACAGTATGTAATTATAAGAAAGAAAAAGAGAGAAGCCAACAAATAATTTTTTTGTGTTGTCAACATGTCACTCAATCGCAGCCGCAAGATCAAATTCAAAGGTAAGAAAAATATTGTGTATTCATGCTTAGTTGTACTCAAGGTATTAAATATTGATGATATCGGAAATATCGGTAATAAAAAAACACGGAAATTTCGATGGAAATATCGGGATATTATCGATATCGATAAAAATTGAATATAAACCACGGAGATTGTAACAAAAACTTGGAAATTTTTATTGAAACTTTGCAGGATGTTTATTTGGTCAATTATCTATTAGTTTATCACAAAAAATTGGAAGCAAATGCATTGCATGATGGATTTAACTGATTTAAGTTGATTATATAGCGAGCTGGCAAACATTATGAGTATAGAAAATATGTAAATATTTTAGCATATTTTCACAAAAACATAAGTGATATGGTGGTCAAGGTGTTGAAGGAATAAAATGGGAGGGGTTCGAATCCTCTTGATGTTCTTTTATATATAGAAATTTAAAAAACAAGGAAATTTCGATGGAAATATCGATGACATCGGAAATATCGGTAGTCCAAAAACATAGAAATTTCAATAAAAATATCAGAATATTATGAATATTTAATACCTTGGTTGTACAGAAGAAAAATTGAACAATTATGGAAAAAAAGAGCAAAATAAAGATAGGATTTAACTTCGTTGCTGCTTACATTCAATTAAAACTAGACATGTGTCCGAATTTTAATTTAAAAAAAAATGTAGACACATATTCAACTGAAATTAGGTGTAAGTAGTTGTTGCTGAATTTGCAGCAGTCAAGTTCACTTCATAAAGAAAAGCAGATCCCCACACGCCTCAAACTTGTCAATTTATGGCTGTTCAGTTCCCTGCAACGCAAACTAAAGATCATATCTATATACTATGTTTGGCCGCATTCGACTTAACTTTATAATAAGTTCTACCCACCATTTGGAAAAGTGCTTTTAGCTTTTAAGCTTGAACCCTTTGGTCCATGTGTTTCTGTTTGACTGTTAGGTAGTTATCTATATTTCTCAACATTTGACAGATCTTTTTATCTTTCAGTGCTTCGAGAGATCGAGGGCAACAAGTGATAGCATGGAGGAGGAGGAAGGTCCTTATCAGCCTCTTCAAGGCGGAGAAGCCATTTCTTCCGACGACACCCGCCTGAACCAGCTCGGTTACAAGCAAGAGCTCAGTCGTCACCTCTCGTATGAACCCTATTCCCTTGAATTTCTTTTTACCTTTAACTTCTTCTGTACTTGAATCTGACTCTGCTGTATATTTGAAAGCACTTTTGAGTTTTGACTTTTCTGTATTGGTGCTTCTGGGTTTATGCAGTTAAGCACTTTTCATTGCGTGTGCATTTTGTTTCCCACAGCACAATCACATATTTTTCGGTTCTGTTTACTTCTGGATGATTGTCATTTATTCATCAAACAGCTGCCTTGGACTTTTAGTCGTTGAATATCGGTTCTAACGTGAGCACATGTAATATGATTGCTAATTTCCACTAAAATATAAAAAATGCATCAGATATTTTAGTATATTTCTTGTCACTCTCAATTACTGTTTAAAATATTAATATAGGTGGAAATAATGATAAGCAAATTTATAAAAATATCGACATACGTTGTCTTGGACATTTGCAATGAGGTGGATATATAAACTCATTTAGATTTAGTCGAACTTAAAGAAAAATTTCTAAAAAAAAAATTAAAAGTTTGAAACCTGCAATCGGTTATGGCAAAATTTATGTAGTGAATCTGTAGATATCGTCAATCTTCATAAATTTTCTTATATCAACAATTTCTTAGATATTTTAGGATTGTAATATCCATACACTCATTTTTACTTCTCACATACCCTTCTAATTTTTGACTATCAGATCAGATGAATTGAAGAAGATCAAATGCCAAAAATTAATAAGAAGTGTGTAAAAAATAAAAATAAAATGTGTAGATAGCACATCTCATATTTTAAACACTTCGCCAGGAAAGGCTCCTTTCTTTTAATTTTTAATGTTTCAAATTGCTTGGGGTTTCATGCCATCTATTTCTTTTGCATATTTTCCTGGCCGTTGTTTTTGAATATCATTCATTGATTCAACATGTCACATTAGAGAGTGACTTTGAATAACATTTTTAAACAAATACCTAGCCAATCTATTTTAATTTTCTACTTTTCCGCTTGATAATTCAATTGGTTACACTAAATAAATAACTTACTTAACTACGACCCAATCTGCAGTCAAAATGTTACAAACGAAGAATAAAAAGAGAAATAACAACTAACGTGTATAGATAACATTATAAAATTGAATCTAAAATTCCTGATTTCTAAATTGAGTAATTTGTTAGGCAAGACAAGAAAATCAAAAATTGTACATAATCTTGTGTAACTCGTTTTTGTGACCTTGTTTTCCAAGAACAAAAAAAGGTAGGCATACGCTACTCACAAGGTGCACGGTATGTTGTGTAGGGCAATAGCGAACTTCTCGGTGACTTTCTCCATCATATCGGTTCTGACTGGTCTCAACACAACGTACAGTGTGGGCCTCACATATGGTGGGCCCGTTACCATGGTCTACGGGTGGCCCGTAGTGGGCTTTCTCACACTTCTGGTGGGCCTGTCCATGGCCGAGATTTGCTCGGCTTTTCCAACTTCTGGTGGGCTCTACTTCTGGAGCGCCAAACTCGCTGGCAGACGATGGGGCCCTTTCGCTTCTTGGCTAACTGGCTGGTACTATTTTTATTTTTCTCTTTTTATTATTTTTTTTGTCCAAATATTTTTATTTGTTTCTGAAGTTTTTTTTTGTTGGATGAAGTATTAAATATAGCATTAGAGTTTAGAGTCGAATTATTTTGTTATTTAAGCAATTTTCTAATATAATTTTAACCACGGAAAAAACATTTCAAATTTAATTAGTTCCAAAAAAAAGTAGCATGCTGTTCTAACCAACTTGGTCACTCTTAAATTCAACTCCTAAGAAATATGAAGATTTATGATAGGAAATTTGATGGATATGGGCCAATGATAATTTAGAGCCCAATTTATGAAGTTGGTCTCCACAATTCGTGAGCTCAAGTATTAAGGAAGTCGTCGGCCCAAGGCCCACTTAGTGGACCACCATTGTTGTCTGCCCATTGACGGGATATTTTGAGGAATTTTTAACTTGATCATTGATTGATTAATAATTTATTTAATCACTAATCCACTATGACTAGTCTAATTAGACAGTCAGCACATGGGCAACTTGGTCAAATACTCAGATTCTTCTTTCTGAAGCCGATGAATATTCAAACGGACTAATCATTTGAGATCTGAATCTCTTATTATAATTGCATTTTATTGACTTTTATATTCCTAAATAAATTAGGCACGAAAGAGTGCATAATAATTAGTTTCGATTTTCGTAAAAAATGAATTTGATTTACGTTATTATTATTATATTGTAAGGTTGAGTCAACTTTTTTTAACTTTTAGTATAGATGCTATAGATTGTTGAAAAAAAAAATATAATGATATTTTTTGTAACACTAATTTTTTTTCAGTGTACTGAAAACATAATTTGTTAATTAAATTTCATAATATAAGTGATGAAAATTTTTATTTTTCAAGTATCTACTATTTATATTTCGATATATTAAATATGTCTGTCATATCATTTATTGGGGTTATCAATTATGGTACGACACTCGTTTGTCCTCCAATATTAATAATTGCCATACTATAAAGTGACCTTTCAGAGGTAAGTTGTCAGCTCAAGAAAATTCATTACTTTGTTTTACTAGGAAGATTACACACATGATTTTGTCTGTTAATAAATCGTGTTTGATTCGGATTTAATTAATAGAATGTGAATTGAAGAGATATCAAATTCGATTCGCGATAATTCAATTATAAATAAATCCATATATATGGGTCAATGCAGATTCATCCTGAACCTTGTTATACACGAGTGTTGGATTCGAAATTTGCAACGTATCATACAATAACCCTTCCCTTAGAGTTACGTGTTGCTTCATCTTTGATGATCAGAAAATTCGGCGTCCACACCAAACAAATAGGAACCCAAAGATTTGGAACCAATTGCTGAAAATGCTTGTGGGATGAAAATGCCATTGACAGAGTTAAATTAAAATAATATTGTCGTTGGGGGGAAGTCCGAAGTCCCGAAGTCCATGCCCTGACACGTTGGGAGCATCATCTTCTCCGCGCGTCAGGGTGCATTGCGTGCTGGTACTGGCTGATCTGTTTGGCCTCGCCTCTTCTTCCAAAAGCTCCCTTCTTTGTTTTTATATTCCCACCCATCCCGTTGACTATTCCCACCCTGCCAAGAGGTCAGGGAAACAGAGTACCAGAAGAGATTTTGGGTTTGATTCTTTGAATCCAAGAAAAAATGGTGACTGGTGGCGGTGACAGAATGGCACTGCCGTCTCATCAGCCTCCAAACGGCGCAGTTTCCAAGGATTCCGGCCACGCCCGCCTCCACGAACTCGGCTACAAGCAAGAGCTCAAGCGTGACCTCTCGTAATTTTTCAAAACTTCCACTCTTTGACTTCGTTTTGATTCCAAAGCTTCAAGCTTTTCTGATTTCTGAGGTTTTTTTGGTTGATGGGTTGGCTGGTTTGGAATTGCAGGCTGCTTTCGAATTTTGCGTTTTCGTTTTCCATCATATCGGTGCTCACCGGAGTGACCACTCTGTATAATACTGGGCTGAGATACGGCGGCCCAGTGTCTATCGTTTATGGGTGGTTTATGGCGGGTGCTTTCACCATCTTCGTTGGGTTGTCAATGGGGGAGATTTGCTCTTCGTACCCAACTTCTGGGGGTCTGTACTACTGGAGTGCCAAGCTTGCTGGCCCCAAATGGGCACCCTTTGCTTCTTGGCTCACTGGCTGGTACTACTTTCCTCTCCTTTCAGTTCATTTACTTTTTACTAACAGTGCTACTCACTCACTTTGGATTTGATTGCTTAGAAAATGAATAAAACTTTGTAGTTTTGTATGTGAGTATGTATTAAGTTTAAATAGTTTTTACTAGTTTGAAATTGTTTCCTTCTTCATTGCTATGATGCTTCAATTCTGGAAATCCGTTGCAAAGCTGTATAGGCCTCGTTTAGTGTCTAGGATTGGATCGGATTTGATAAGTCACTAGATCCAGCGTATGTTGAAGACATGTATGTCAACTTCCAAATTTTGTGGAGGACACTTTATTTGGCATAGGTTAGTCTGTAGTTCTTTCTTTGGTTGCTCACAATCGTGGTGGGGATTAAATGTAGGACATGCTCCTCATGATAGCTCTGTCTTTAGATAAGGTAAATTAGACATCAGGACGGTGATGATGATCAGTTTTAGTAGAATTTATGTGGAATGAAGGAGGGAATAGGCTCTGATGCTTCTGCTTTAGAGTTTTTTTTTCTTCGCTTGTGATGTAGACACAAGAATGGAGATATGATTACCTTGTTATTCTGAGCCTAAAACTGAAATGCATATTATCTGCAACTTTAATCATAACAGTTCCAAGTCGGTCTTTCTGCCATACTATTTCTCTGATGACGGTAAATGTTTTTATGTTTTGCAGGTTCAACATAGTTGGTCAGGTACTTCCATGAATTTTTACGTTCTAGAGTTTAAATTCCTCCATTGTCCATTGTGATATCAAGCTTGTTATGGCTGTGAGACAATCCATTATAAGCTCTAACTGCATTTATACCTTTAAATTGCAGTGGGCAGTTACAACTAGCGTGGATTTCTCACTTGCACAGCTGATTAACGTGATTGTTCTCCTTAGCTCACGTGGAGGGAATGGTGGTGATGGCACTTCGATAAATAAGTATGGAACCATTGGAATCCATGCTGGAATCTTGTTTCTACATGCTCTTATAAACAGTCTGCCCATCTCGTACTTATCTTTGTTTGGACAAGTCGCTGCTGCGTGGAATGTTGCAGGTGTAAATTACAATGCATTTTCAAGCTCTTTTTTGCTAGTTTTCAGTTTACTGTTTGAAGCCATCTATATCTTGGATTTCTTATTGCTATTGGAATATTAGGTGTCTTTCTCCTCATGATTCTCATACCCTGTGTTGCAACGGAGAGGGCTAGTGCGAAGTTTGTATTCACTCACTTCAACACTGATAACGGGGAGGGAGTCGGCAACAAATTTTACATTTTTGTTCTGGGACTTCTAATGAGTCAATATACCTTAACTGGCTATGATGCTTCTGCCCATATGGTTAGTATATATTTCCCTTACCTTGAAATTACTTGGCCAAATAATTCTAACTAAATCCTCGTGTTTCCGTCAACTTCTGTTTCTAGACAGAGGAAACCAAGAGTGCTGATACGAATGGACCAAAAGGAATAATTAGTTCCATCGTGATATCCATTATTGTTGGATGGGGTTATATACTCGGCATCACCTTTGCAGTTACTAACATCCCATACCTTTTGGATGAGAACAATGAAGCTGGCGGTTATGCCATTGCTGAAATATTTTACCTTGCATTCAAGAGGAGATACGGCAGTGGAGTTGGAGGAATTGTGTGCTTGGGAGTGGTTGCTGTTGCCATATTCTTCTGTGGTATGAGTTCAGTTACTAGCAACTCCAGGTAAGCAAGCCTGTTTTATTCTTCTCCTGCAACAAGAACCACCTGGGTAGGTTTTAGTCTCTCAGCTGTTCGCTGCACTTAATTTTCTTCTCAGGATGGCGTATGCATTCTCTAGAGATGGAGCCATGCCATTATCGCCATTTTGGCATAAAGTGAACAAGCACGAAGTCCCCATAAACGCTGTTTGGCTTTCAGCTTTCATATCATTTTGCATGGCACTAACAGTAAGCGCATGATCACTTGCAGCAAAAAAAAAATTCTCTGCTTTCTTAGGCAACTGCTAACCATGTTTGTTTCGATCTTTGCAGTCTCTCGGAAGCCTTGTGGCATTCAATGCCATGGTTTCTATAGCAACCATTGGACTGTACATTGCTTATGCCCTGCCCATCTTCTTTAGGGTGACCTTGGCACGCAAATCCTTTGTCCCGGGACCTTTCAACTTGGGACGCTACGGGGTCCTTGTTGGTTGGATTTCAGTTCTTTGGGTAGCAACTATCTCTGTCCTCTTCTCGTTGCCCGTGGCCTATCCAATTACCATCGAGACACTCAACTATACTCCCGTTGCTGTTGGCGGTTTGCTGATCATCACAGTTTTAGCTTGGATCCTGAGCGCTCGGCACTGGTTTAAAGGTCCTATAACGAACATAGAAGCATGAACTCGTGGATACTCAATGATTTTCAATTTAGTTTTTAAGAAAATCTGCACATGGAATTTACTCTGTTTTATCAAAATCTGATTGGATTAATTTGTGTAAATTACTCATTGTATTGTAATAATATTCCAGATTATAGAAATGAAGCCTCATTTGGCTACAAATATTTGACTCGATACAAACAAACTTGTAAACAACATAAAAGATGGAAGAGAAACAGGAAGGCTTCTGTAAAGCGAAACTAAAATTACGAACTTGAAGGAAACATAATGCATGATTGAATGAAACCCTGCATCTGGAACTGATAAACTATAGTGAATCCGGTCTCTTCTCAAGTAAAGTTTCCGTCAGCCATTCACGGTAACGATTGGCATCACTTGCATTTGGTGCACTGTCAAACGGCTCGAACCAGTTGAACTTCTCTGGATCTTCTTTAAGCAGCTTCAACTGATGATCATACTCCAACATGGGTTGGTTATTGTTTGAACTAGCTGGATGAGCCTCTCTTGCTGCAGCATCCAGCTCTTGGTTTCCACTGGTAAAGTTTGCTGGAAATGCTTCTGCATTGACTGAAGGTATCTGTTCCGGCACAACCTCAAGTACGTCAGTTGTTCCGGCACAACCTCAGAAACATTTTTTCTAACAGCATTTTCAGTCATTTTAAAAGCACTTTCAAACGAGTCCTTAACTTCTTAAACTATGCCGCCTTGCGAGTCAAACCACATTTTGCATAAATTTCAGAACTCAGTTATACTATTTGTAAATCATTTAGACTAAATTTTGTAAATCATATGACGTGACTGTTAATAATTGGATTATTACTCAAGTGTTGGTTAACGTGCTTATTTTTTATTGATGACACATCACATGATTTGTAAATTTGGTCTAAATAATTGGTCTAGCTACCATATCACTCAATATGAAGGCCTTAGAATTGTTAGTTTGAAGTTCTTAAAACACAGACTGACTAATTTTAGGACAATAAATTGCATAAATCAGTTACATATACTGCACGAATCATTCAACAAGAGCACAAGGATATGGAATCATACAGTTGAAGAGGCAACGTGGGAGACTGAAGAATTGATGTGGGCTCAATATCCATTCCTTTTTACTTAAGGTAATTGAATTTCGAGGATGAAATTTTCTATAAGGGGGATATATTGTTATATCCCTAACCCAAAATAACCTACTCCCATTGGGCTTGGCCTTTTGGGTGCTAACAAGCTGTGAAGCCCGCGTGATGCTGCGGGTTTCAAAAGAGTCTTACATGTGTAAAAAGTAGGGCTTATATACATGAGAAAGTATGTGCCGAAGAGTAGGGTTATTTACATATACATATATAACATGAGAAAATTGGGGCTGCTGATATGGTAAAGTTAGAGAGTGCTATTTACATTTTTATATTACACGACAAAAATTGAGATGCTAGTCTGTCATAGCCAGAGAGTTCTATTTACATTCAAATATTACATGCCAAAAATTGAGGATGTTAGCATGTCATCCTCCGAGATTGTTCTTCAAAATCTATGCTCCTATCCCTGTCAGACTTTTACGTCTAAAACTGTACAAAGCTTAAAAAGTCAGATTTGTTCCACTGAAAACACCCATGTCTTCATATGGGTAACTCATTACGTTAATGGTGTCTCCTGTGTCTTGTACGACAAATGATGAACTGAAAAAAAAATTACAAAAAAATTAAAAATTGAATTTGATCACTTAAGAATTGAATGATTGCATATGATTTGCAGGCACACAAAAATTCAAAAGTAAGATTTGTTCACATTTTGTATTAGACATTAAATTCAGTATAAACCTATAAAAAGCATAAGCAAAAAACAATTTCTCATTTCTCAATTATTTATCAAGCATGGTAATACAATGAAACAACTAATTATTTCTCTAACGTTGGTAGAAAATTTAAACAATGACTTCTTTGTTTACATACATAATCCTAAATATATTTATATATTTTAATTCTTCAACATACATGATATAAACCAAAATTCGACTACTATTCCTTGCTTAATCCAAGTTTAGGTTTTATCATCAATTTTTTTTTTGTTGTCAATAAAGTCTATACCAACTCAGTCATGCACTTGATCAGCTGGTTTTACATAAGTAAACCAATCACAACCATATCTATATTATGCAATATTTATAAGATGTAGTTCCGTTTTAGAGAGACTACTCATTCAAGATGGGAAAAAATTTGTTAAGAAAATTGATTTATGAGTGTTGGGATTCATACTCTATTCACTCGGAGTTTGATATGGGTTTGCTACATTCTCGTCGTCGGTCTTTCCAAATACATAGGTCTCTTCACTGTATCCACTTGTGCTATCACTTGGA
Source organism: Crataegus laevigata (assembly GCA_963580275.1). Classification (NCBI taxonomy): domain Eukaryota; kingdom Viridiplantae; phylum Streptophyta; class Magnoliopsida; order Rosales; family Rosaceae; genus Crataegus; species Crataegus laevigata. Next base: position 2,522,437 of record OY756948.1, on the reverse strand, counting down.
TCATGTAAAATGGAGAGAGATTAAAGTATCAGTGCACGTCTAGTAATGAAAAAAAAAAGTTTTATCTCAATTATTTATTTTTTTATAAACACTAACCTCTTGGGCTTTTTTTGTTGGTGTAGAGGTGAAAAGGTTTATCACCAAACAATATCAAAATGATACACCGAAGCACACCCTCTGCCAAACCTTGGATACACTGGAAGAAAGAGAATTCATAAGATTTGCTATGGTATAAGATTCACAAATTTGCAATAATGAAGTAAGTATTAAAAGAATATGCAACATGCTATCTAATAATGCTTTAAACACTAACAAACATAACATGTATAATACATATATCCTATAAGTACATAAATTCTTAGATACATTTACATATCAATATGTTTGTGAGTAAGAGAGAGAACAAAAGGAGCTCCAACAATTTCCAATGGTAAGGCAACCACATTCTAAATAAGAAACGGTGGAATTATTTTCATTACTTTAACATCTCTCTTACTTCTTAATTTCTTTGTATCCAAACACTTTGAGTTGTGTTTTTCATTCTTTTCAAGGTATATAATTTTGATCGAAAATCAAAAATGCAGGCAGCTACCCCTGTGGTCTTCTGGTTCTTAATAAATATATGTGCATGTTGATTTTCCAAGGGCAGAAGAGGAATTAATCAAACCCCATAGGTCGGTTTCCATCAATAAAGAGAGAGGTAGAGATACATACATGCCTATTGATGTAGTTTTCGAGATCAGGAAGGATGTCAGGGTTGTACAGATATTATTTGTTAAAAGAAATTAGAAATCGGAATAGAGCAAAAGCAGAAGAGTATGAGTAAAACCTTCAAATCCTCTGATTTATCCAAGCAGTTTGGCTTGAATTCATATCCTCACGTGGTTGAATATTGCGAAGCACCTGCATGGATATTTAAGGCTTTGAAATATGGTATTGATTTCAGAGCCTTTGGCAATTTACTTGTAAATTGTTAGACTGTTGTATAGAGATTCATACAGAGAGTTAATGTAAATTGATCAAATATTGAACTACAAATTGACAGAAGCTCACATCAAATTTTTTATGTTGATCAATTATAATCTTCTTTTTGCAAGTATGCCAAGAGTCATCTCAAATTTCTTTTTAACATTCAGTAAGATGTTATCTAGCATCTCTTTACCCCACAATTGAAAGAAATTTTCAGTAAGATTTCATCATATATGTATTAACAGATGGAAAAACCATAATCAATTACAAAAACATTTCTTACTTGTCAATAATAGCGAAGGAAAAAAGGAAATACGATCAACAATGGATAGCCATTCGTCCATAACTACATCCTATCTAAAACACAGTAAAATGTCAGAGATCAAGTTTTGAACTTAGCATTATATAACATTCACATATTATACCAATGTAAATTTGTTAAAAGCGTAAAGCAACTCATTGCTCTCACTGTCGTTATGTAAAACCTTGCAAATCACAATGAATAACATTGCATAACCTTAAATAAGACCAAGAATTTAGACTCACCATCACCCTTTAGCATCTTATTATCGGACCCACACAATCCATAACCATACCCATAATCATTGGCGATCACGTACCAACCACCTTGCTTACCATGACCTTCAGATTACATTTAAGCCGAAAGGAAAAGATAAATAATTGACTCAAGCAAAGTATATTTCAACAGTATCAACAAAAAAGCAATGACCATGTTCCAAAAAAAAATTAAAGAAAAATAAAAAGGCATATTGTAGAGCAACAAATTAATGCAATTTGAGTGTCCATATATTTGATGCAAAGGTAAAGGCATATTATTGAAAACATAAAACAATATACAATCAAATTACAGGAACATAGACATAAAGAATTACGCATTCAATAAACCCATAAAAATTAAAAAATCTAACCTAAAAAAATAAATAAAACAATATACAATCAAATTACCGGAACATAGACATAGTACCAGTCACATCTCTAATCTTTTATAAGGGGTCTTTTCCACATAATAGCATCAACCAAAGACTGGAGCATACAAATAAACGATATTAAACTTTTCAACCATCAAAACCAAATATTCAATTAATTCAACCTACGTATTAAATATTGTTCTCAACCCCTATTGAAGAAAGGATAATATAGAGAACTGACTAAGTGAATATTACAGTCAATGCCCTGCAAATTTACACATTGATATAGATGTGATCTAACTGATCAAATGTGATTTAATTTTGGATTTCAATGTGAACAAAGCCCACTCTTCAGACATAGTTCAACATAAATCAACCCGGAAAAATAATTAAGAATTAAATTAATCAAATAAAAAAATAGTTGTGGTCAAGGGGCATCACTTTGGGATTTTCGTGGTTTACCTTTTCTTTTAAAATAAGTTAGGCCATCTCCAACCGATGGCTGGCCAGATGGCTCGTTTTAGCCCTCTGGCCCTCCAAGATTCTCCAAGATATTAATATTTTAATGAACAGTACATGACCATATTTGCCTCCGTCTCAAATCGAGGGCCAGATGGCCAGAGGGCTCGTTTTAGCCCTGTCACAAAAAACCGTCTCCAACCGAGGGCCAAAGGGCCATAGGGCCATACATAATTTATTATTTAAAAATTACAACTTAAATTCAAATCCAACGGCTAAGTAATGTTGTTTCATGTTACTTAATTTAATTTAATGTTGTATAATGGCTTAGGAAGTTATAGGAAAAAAAAATAGAATTTAAAAAAAATATGAAACAAATTTTGTGAAATAGAAGTTATAGGAAAAAAAATAGAATTTAAAATAAAATGAAACAAATTTTGTGAAATAGAAGTTATAGGAAAAAAAATAGAATTTAAAATAAAATGAAACAAATTTTGTGAAATAGAAGTTATAGGAAAAAAAAGAATTTAAAATAAAATGAAATAAATTTTGTGAAATAGAAGTTATAGGAAAAAATGGAATTTTAAAAAAATATGAAACAAATTTTGTAAAATAAAAGTTATAGGAAAAAATAGAAGTTATATAAAAAAATTTTGTAAATAAAAAATAATAATAAAACTGTAAAAAAAAAAATTCAAATGCAGTACTAGCCGTTGCATTTGAATTATTTCTTAAGAATTCCTGTCGGTTATAACCGACAGGAATTCCGACAGATTTAAAAAAAAATAGCCAGCCCGGGGCTGGCTGGAAGTGGCCAGCCCTCTAGCCCTCCAGCCCTCTCTGATTCCGTGGGGCCCTCCCAGATTCCAGAGCCCTCTGGCCTAGCCCTCGGTTGGAGACCATTTTGGGGCTATTTTCGGCCCTCTGGCCCTCTGGACCCTTCGTTTGGAGATGGCCTTAGTGCTTAATCATCTAGTCCTCCAACCTTCTGTTTCTCACTCTTATGCAAGACGATTCAAATCAGAACGATTAAGTTTCAGAAGAAACAAAATTAGAGGAAAAAGTGGTGCTTCCTACTTCAAACAATGAAAATGCGAATATTTGATCCCAATTATCCTTGAGTGGACCAAAAAGAAGGCTGGCCGCTAGGACTGCTTACTCGAGCTCAACTGAAGCTCAACGGGGTCAGAGACGAAAATATAACCCAAGGAGGAGAAAGAATGGTCAAAGCCAAATTTGTGGGTTTGAGGAAAAGTTGAGGAATTTGGGTCTGGAAGGACCAGCGCCTCTTCTGAAAATGGAGGGTGCAAACAAAAACCTAAAAAATGACAACCCAGGATCATGCGACTTTGAGAGCTATAAATTCAGAGTTTTGAATACCTTCATTTGTTTTGGATATGCATACAACTAATTACCATTCAATCATATTAGGAGAAAATAATTAAACTATAAAATAACAGCAATTAAATCTTAGGAATGAGAAATTTTCCTGTAGTTCAAAAAACCCCCTTATAGAAATGTGTAAAAAGTTGGCAAGGGAGATTCAGAATTAAATACGTACCTTGGGTACTTGATGATGAGGTCGCGAGAGACATGACAACGGCAAAGACCAACGTACAGCGAGTCAAATGTGTGGAGGAGGCGTTCATGTCAGGGTCGAGCAGCTCGAATCGGCAAGGAAGTTGCTGCAAGGTTGCTGGTGAAGAAATCACGGAGGAAAATTGTGATTTTGAATGGATTATTGTGATGCCTGTGGCATTTAAAACCTTAAGAAAAGATTAGGGTTCTTAATTTCTTACCCAAATCTGCAAATTTCAATCAAATCTCTGCAACCCAGCTTGAAATCCGTTTGAAATAACCTACACGGACACAAATCTTACATGCAGAACATTTTATCTGAAGTTGTAAGAAGGGTTGATGGAAATTGAGGAAACAACCAAATTCCAATCAAAGTTTAGACATGCATTCAGAAATTCACACACTTAAAAACGTTTCAGAGCTTACCGACGATGTTGGGGTGGAACCGTGAAAGTGGAGGGGAAAGAAGAGGCGGTCGTATTAGTGTTGTGGATCATGGATTGGCAGCAGAAGAAGAATTATGCGGTGGGGGAGGAAACAACCAAGCGGTGAGGGAAAAATAACAAAAAGTCTCTGGAACTTCCACGTGTCGTGAAACTGTTAATTATTTGACAGCAAAGCAGGACGGGCAAGATTGTAATAATAGTGAAATAAGCGAGGGTAAAATTGTCAGTGCACTGTGCTTATGAACAGTGTTTCAGTTGAATTTGAGTTTTAGTATAGATTGAATTTAAGCCCCGAGTTATTCTTAAAATTCTTAAGCCCAAAACCATCCCAAGGTTAGACTTTGTTACCCAAACCCGTAAGTTAGTCTTCTTCCTCCCTCATCTTACGGCAAACTGAGTTTTCTCTCGAAAACTCCTCTGAGCTCCGAGAGCTCCTCCCCTAATTTCACCCATGTCTACTACAATCGACCCACAAATCTTTGAGTTTTAGAACCTTTGAGACTGTAGGAACCTAGTTAAGCCCGTGCATGCGCCTTCTCTGAACCTCTTTGGGTAGTCTACCATTTTCACTGAGAGCTTGAAGCTCTCAAAGCTGAACTCTGGTAAGGATCTTCATTCCTCTTTCGAATTCTGCATTTTCTTGTTGGTGTGGTGTTTTTGGGCGTGGAATTGAAGCTTAAACTCTGTTATTTCTCTGTGCATGCTATCTGTATGTGTTCCCAGTTTTTCCAACGAGATTTCCATCGAATGCTCATATTTAAACGAGATCAAACTCAAACCCAGGTGAAACTCGTGTTTCTTCTTCGAATTTCTGGGTTAATCATATTATTCTACACTCTGTGAAGTTGGTTTTATGTTGAAAACTTGAGGGTTTTGACCTATGCTTTTCTCTGTGCTTCGAACCCAACTCTGACGACGAACTCCAGCAAAATGTCGTCGAGTTCGAAGTTGGCGGTGTGTTAGAGTACACCAAATCTCTTACTTTTTGTCTCTGTGATAATTGGGGATGAGGTTTTGAACTACTTATTTGAGCCATAACTTCTGCATACACCTCAATCTCTCTTTTCCAGTTCTCGGCAAGTGTGAACGGACGAACTCCGGCAAGTTCGTGACTGTTGGCGCACGGACCCCCTTTTGTTCCTAAACTATCCAAACCCAATACCCTGGCCTGCACACTTTTTATTTTTAGTTATTTCATTTTTTAAAACTCAAATACATTAGGGCCTTGGGCCTTTATTATTTACAGAGGGCTTAAGCCCAGCCTTTTTTACTGTTAGGCCTGCGGGCCGTGCGCATGTATGTGTGCGTGTGCTCTGTGTAGGTGTGTGTTGAGTGTGTATGTGTGCTCTGTGTAGGTGTGTGTTGAGTGTGTGTGTGTGTGTGTGTGTGTATGTGTAAGCGTGTGTGAGTCTGTGTGGTGCACGTGTGTGTTTGTGTGTGCCTTGGGTGTGTGTGTGTGTGAGGGTTTGGGCCTAAGCCTAAACCACCCCTTTTCACACTAACCCTTTTAAACCTAAAACCTTAGGACCCTAAACCCAAAACCCAATAGGTCCTAACCCTATTTCACCTAAACCTAAACTTTAATCTGGATCCAAACCCAAAAATCCATTTCCATTTCTTGAAATTCTATAGTTAGGTAGTTTGATTTACTGTACATTTTTTTGTGCTTAGGTGAAGTTGCTAGTGGGGATTTCCTCAATCTTTTTCCGCACAACTTTGCTGCTACGGAGTATCTGTGAGTGGACCCCTTCTAAAATTATCATGATTTTATGATTTAATTGCATAATTGAAATGCATGCCTTACGAGTTTATGAATTGATTTTATGTTAAGCATGTTTATTGAAATGTTGATTATTGTCTCGTTATTTTGTAAGGAATTCATTGTTGGCCTATATTGAGCTATATTTTAATATATCGTATTTTCTATAAAAACCATGAACTGGTAGACTATCTGATGGATGACGATAGGATGCTAGAACATGTTTTCAAAACCCCTCTTTATAGTATAGACGATGAATGACTTTATACTATGAAGTGGTTATATTTGAGAGGCGTAACTATTTGTGCGTACCTATTGGACACTATGCCGCCTGGGGGCGAGGATCTGGTGTTGGCACTTAGGCCGGGAGAAATAATCCCTAGCTACGGGTTGAGGGACAATGAACAGGCATTGGGTTGAGAGTTGGTAATCTCTAGCTACGGGCGCAGAGACCACGATGCTGGCATAGGGCCGGGAGTTATATTTATTCAGTGATCTTACTGGCAGCACACTGCGCTTATGAGGCGACTTGTGAGACGATTCATACTTTGGTTTTATGCGATGTCTTTTCGCGATATATCTTTTGAGATGTTTATGGCATGCTAAGGTTTATGGTAAAGCTATCACTTATTATGCTAGTAGTTTTCTTAATATAAACTGGGGGGAGGGGGTTAGTATCTTGATAACTATTTTATTATTATTGTATATATGAACTTGGTCCACTCACCTTTGTTTTGCGCCCCCATTCAGGTCTTAGGAACGAGGACTACGACGCAATGTATGAGGCATTCCCCTACCAGTAATTGTGTGCCATTCTCCTTGTGTGATATCTTGTAATAATCTTTCCTTTTGTAATCTCTAATTAGAACATGCTCTATACACTCTAGCCACTTTCTTAACGTTGTTTATTTCTTTTAGAATTTCTGACGATTATCTATGTATATTTTCTCCTAATCATTACTCTTGTAGTCAATAAATGGCTTGCATCACCCTCGGGTGTCGGCTAGCACGTGCCTATCCTGATGTTCGGGGAATATCAGGGTCGGGGCGTGTCAGTAATTTTATAACTTAATTAACCATCTCCGCTTCAAATTCAGTACTTTAAAATTTTATCTCTGCACACAGAAGAGGAGGATAGAAAGTCAAATCACGAGTGTGTGTGTGTGTGTATGAAGCAATGAAATTTGGGTTCATTTGAGAATTGATAGAGCATTGCATGCAGTGCGTTTATTATAAACATGTAGTGACTTTGATAAAAAATTAAAATGCTTGTTGAAAATATATTTTTACCACTCATAAGTGCTTATATAATTTTTGACAAACGTAGTAAAAAAAACATTTTGGATTATTAAAACCCTCTTCTAACCATTTTAAAAGCAACTTCAAACAAACATTTATCTTTTTATTAATCAAATCGATGGACGATAGATTCATTTCTCTCCTTTTTTTTAGCACAAGTTAAGTCAACTGCATGCGGTTGATGGCTTTGATCGGAAACAGGACCACTGTGAAATTAGATGCCGATAGTGAGAAGATTATATATAGCTAATTTTATGTAGTCAAGAGATAATCATCTGATGAAACATGGTTAATTTGAAAGCTTACAACTGTTGTTGAGAAGTTCTTAAAACTTAAACATATGATCATGATCAAAATCCACACATATAACTGTTTGGACCCAATTTTACAATATCGGCCCGCGCAATCAAGACCATTGAATGGGCATAATTCCCAACCGTTGGATAAGAAGTAAAGATAATTTTACTTTTTAAAGGATAATATTGTGGTTTTTATCATAAAATTATCTTTTAATATGAATTATCTTGGTATATTCTTAAACGAGATAAGGATACTAGGACATTTGTTTTGGAGGTTTGATTCAAAGTCCTATGAAGATTAGGATTGGTCGAAGTTTAATCTGATTGGGTTGAGGAGTTCTAATCGACATGTATTTCTAGCCCGTCCATGGAGGTTCTTGCTGCTATAAATAGAGGGGAAGTACAACATTCAAAAGACCTCCAACACAACACATAAATCTGCCCTGCGCAATTTCTCGCTCTACGCGAAACCTCTCAACACCCTTGAGATTTTTATTTTCTTTTTCGCCTTCACACCTTCAGTTTGGATAAACAGCACTGTGAAGGCAACCGGTAAACATCTTCAGTTTGGATAAACAGCACTGTTGCCGTAGAACCAGCCGTCCGTGACGCACCTTCAGTTTGGATAAACAGCACTGCGACAGGGTCGACTGGTTATCTATCCAAGTCTCGGTCAAGAAGGATTTTCGAATCTTTTTTGACAGAGGTCATCTCATTAGCTTTCTCGGCGAGGTGAGGTGTTACCAGGTTTCAACATTCGGTACATTGAAAGCCGAATTTGATATTGAACTTCGTAAAAATAGCAGCCTTGTCTTCAGGCTCTAGAACCCAAAGGCCGAGACGTGTTCCTTCATCGGCCGCAATCGCAAGACATAGAAGTCAGCAGCGCGCTCAACGCAACATCAACACATTTTACCCCTCGGCCGAGCTCGGCCGACGAGTTGGCACGCCCCGCACACATTTGAAGGACGTAGTTAGCTTACTAATTACTCGGCATGCGCGCCACGTAGGCTAGGTGATTTTTGTAACCAACAATAACAAATTTAAGAAGATCAATTGCACAAAGTCCATCGTATATAATTCACCGTTCATGCATGCAAGAAGAGCACAAATATATGGATTTTTGATATAAGAGTTTCCTAAGTGAAATTAATATATTTGCTATTTCAACAATCAATTTTTCCCCCTAGCTATGTGCCAAATTGTGTCTTTCTTTTCATTGCTTATCAAATTATATGACAAGATAATATTTTTATTTTATATAATTGATTCCATTTTCCATCTGAATGTGGTGTAAATTTGTTATATTAATTTTATTCCTTTTTTCTTGTTTGTTTTTGTAAAAGATATGAATGATAGCAAAATAGCTCATTTGGAAGTGCTTTTAAAATGACTGAAATTTTTTAGAGAAAATATTTTTGGGTTCCAAAAACACGAGCTTGAAGTGCTTCATGCAAGAAACACCAGTTATGTGCTTCCTACAAGAAGCACCAATTATGTACTTCTTGCAAAAAATACTACAAATTCTTTTCCAAAATTAACTTGCATTTTTACTAAGAATTAGTTAAAAAAATATTTTCAACTATTTTAAAAGCATTTCTTGATGAGCCCTAGTAATTATACAGATATAAGTATGCCATGGATTGGATTTAGTATAATCAATTCAGTATAACATACATGATAGATCAATGTTGATTATTCAAATAAACAAGATTAGCTCACCTGGTCAGACATACAATGTCGACCAAGTACACTACAAAACTCGCTCATATATATTCTCATAAATTAGTATGATTATATTCCCTCGAGTACTGTAAGACCTAGCCTTACCATTCTGACTTGGCACACAGTTCTTCTCCTCCTCTATATAAAACCTTCTTACTTCCTCTCTTGGCACACCTCTTTCAAACACTCAAAACCCTATCTCTTTATATAAACACAACAAAGAAACTGGGTGCAGACACACTACTGGCTATTAGAGATCAATTAAAATGGAGATCGTCCCGACAACATACTACGACAACTTGAAGAGGTACTGGAGGAGGAGAAGGTACCAAAGGATGAATGGTGAGACCAGAAAGAAGATGAGGGTCACCAGGCTCGGCGGAGGAGCTAAAGGGAGCAACAGTCCTAGGCGGAGTTGGAAGCTCAAGACCAAGCTGAGGTTTCTGAAGTTTGTTTTGTAAGAACAACTCCAAGATCATATTAGCATGCTCTGCTAGGTCACGATCAAATATAATGAGAAAACTTACCTGGTGCAGCCATGTTGGTTGTTAATCGTACACAAGAGCTCTGAAGAAGACATGGTTAGTTGCACATAGAATCCTTCTACTCACTCAAGACCTTTATATTCTTATGGTGATAGAACCCTATGTCGAAGAATGTCCTCTTGGTGAGCAGGGAACTCCTACATGTATAGAAACAGCGGCTAACAACTCTCATCTATCGTGGGTGAGTTGGTTATTGTCCCGTTGTATCAAGTTCAGTGGAAAAAGGGTTAGTGGAAAGTAGTTGCATCCCAAACATTTTGAATGTGTTTCTTGAATTATAGGACGTTAGTTTTCCGCGTATCAAACTTTTATTGAAGTTGTATTATCCACGTGTAATTCCACCTTTATCACAAGTAGTTAAGTCCACATAGGATTCTTACATGTTTCACCAATAAAACTTTTGGCAAAGTTGCATAATGGTTACGTTGACATGATGATTCGGATGGCGGGCAAGGCCGGGGGTGTGGGAAGGATTGCCGCGAAGAAGATTGCAAAACCCCAAGACCAGATTTCAACAGCAGATTGGTTTTGGAGATTTACAAGAGGCTGGCTGATTCTCGCCAACTAGCAGCTGGCTGCTGATTCGAATTCAGATACACATTTAGTTTCATTTTATTTACTTCGCTTTTCTTCCTGTTTATCAGAAGTCTGAAAGTTGACAGTGACATTGTAATAACTAAGCAGTTTGTATCTGTAAAAATGTTCTCCCCACTCCTCGTGGGACCTTTTGAAATACTCATCAAGTGTGTTTAAATTTTTCCTACGTGCCTATCGTTTTTATATATTTTGAGAACTCAATCATCACTTTGTGACTTTTCTTTAGACAAGATAAATTTGTGATTAAATTCAATGAGAAGACCCATTAACTATACAGTATGTAACTATTCCAGTCTTACTTCAAAAAAGGCAAGTAGGAAAATAACATTCATGATGTGGATTATTCGGACTTTTATGATATCACGGTGTCAGTATTCTAAATTAATAAAACATTATTATTTAAGAAGTTAATACACATAATAATGTGTGACTGGTGGCGGTGACAGAATGGCACTGCCGTCTCATCAGCCTCCAAAAGGCGGCGTTTCACAGGATTCCGGCCACGCCCGCCTCCACGAACTCGGCTACAAGCAAGAGCTCAAGCGTCACCTCTCGTAAGTTTTCAAAACTTTCACTCTTTTACTTCGTTTTGATTCCAAAGCTTCAAGATTTTCTGATTTCTGAGGTTTTTTTTGGTTGATGGGTTGGCTGGTTTGGAATTGCAGGCTGCTTTCGAATTTTGCGTTTTCGTTTTCCATCATATCGGTGCTCACCGGAGTGACCACTCTGTATAATACTGGGCTGAGATACGGCGGCCCAGTGTCTTTCGTTTATGGGTGGTTTATAGCGGGTGCTTTCACCATCTTCGTTGGGTTGTCAATGGGGGAGATTTGCTCTTCGTACCCAACTTCTGGGGGTCTGTACTACTGGAGTGCCAAGCTTGCTGGCCCCAAATGGGCACCCTTTGCTTCTTGGCTCACTGGCTGGTACTACTTTCCTCTCCTTTCAGTTCTTTTACTTTCACTAACAGTGCTACTCACTCACTTTGGATTTGATTGCTTAGAAAATGAATAAAACTTCGTAGTTTTATCTGCGAGTATGTATTAAGTTTAAATAGTTTTTACTAGTTTGAAAATCTTTCCTTCTTGATTGCTATGATGCTTCTATTCTGGAAATCCGTTACAAAGCTATATAGGCCTCGTTTAGTGTCTAGGATTGGATCGGATTGGATAAGTCACTGGATCCAGTGTATGTTGAAGACATGTATGTCAACTTCCAAATTTTGTGAAGGAAACTTGATTTGGCATAGGTTGGTGTGTAGTTCTTTTTTTGGTTGCTCACAGTTGTGGTGGGGATTAAATGTAGGACATGCTCAACATGAATAGCTCTGTCTTTAGATAAGGTAAATTAGACATCAGGACGGTGATGATGATCAGTTTTAATAGAATTGATGTGGTAAGGAGGGAATAGGCTCTGATGCATCCGCTTGTGATGTCTCAAAGACACTAGAATGGTGATATGATTACCTTGTTATTCTGAGCCTAAAACTGAAATGTATATTGCCCTGCAGCTTCAATCACAAGACAGTTCCAAGTTGGTCTTTCTGCCATACTATTTCTGACGACGGTAAATGTTTTTATGTTTTGCAGGTTCACCATAGTTGGTCAGGTGCTTCCATGAATTTTTACGTTCCTAGAGTTTAAATTCCTCCATTGTCCATTGTGATATCAAGCTTGTTATGGCTGTGATATAATCCACTATAAGCTCTAACTGCATTTATACCTTTAAATTGCAGTGGGCAGATACAACTAGCGTGGATTTCTCACTTGCACAGCTGATTGACGTGATCGTTCTCCTTAGCTCACGGGGAGGGAATGGTGTTGATGGCACTTCGATAAATAAGTATGGAACCATTGGTATCCATGCAGGAATCTTGTTTCTACATGCTCTTATAAACAGTCTGCCCATCTCGTACTTATCTTTGTTTGGACAAGTCGCTGCTGCGTGGAATGTTGCAGGTGTAAATTACAATGCATTTTCAAGCTCTTTTTTGCTAGTTTTCAGTTTACTGTCTGAGGCCTTCTATATCTTGGATTTCTTATTGCTATTGGAATATTAGGTGTCTTTCTCCTCATGATTCTCATACCCTGTGTCGCAACGGAGAGGGCTAGTGCCAAGTTTGTATTCACTCACTTCAACACTGATAACGGGGAGGGAGTCGGCAACAAATTTTACATTTTTGTTCTGGGACTTCTAATGAGTCAATATTCCTTAATTGGCTATGATGCTTCTGCCCATATGGTTAGTAAATATTTCCCTTACTTTGAAATTACTTGGCCAAATAATTCTAAATCCTTGTGTTTCCGTCAACTTCTGTTTCTAGACAGAGGAAACCAAGAGTGCTGATACGAATGGACCAAAAGGAATAATTAGTTCCATCGTGATATCCATTATCTTTGGATGGGGTTATATACTCGGGATCACCTTTGCAGTTACTGACATCCCGTACCTTTTGGATGAGAACAATGAAGCTGGCGGTTATGCCATTGCTGAAACATTTTACCTTGCATTCAAGAGGAGATACGGCAGTGGAGTTGGAGGAATTGTGTGCTTGGGAGTGGTTGCTGTTGCCATATTCTTCTGTGGTATGAGTTCAGTTACTAGCAACTCCAGGTAAGCAAGCCTGTTTTATTCTTCTCCTGCAACAAGAACCACCTGGGTAGGTTTTAGTCTCTCAGCTGTTCGCTGCACTTAATTTTCTTCTCAGGATGGCGTATGCATTCTCTAGAGATGGAGCCATGCCATTATCACCATTTTGGCATAAAGTGAACAAACACGAAGTCCCCGTAAACGCTGTTTGGCTTTCAGCTTTCATATCGTTTTGCATGGCACTAACAGTAAGCACATGATCACTAGCAACAAAAATTTTATTTCTGCTTTCTTCGGCAACTGCTAACCATGTTTGTTTCGATCTTTGCAGTCTCTCGGAAGCCTTGTGGCATTCAATGCCATGGTTTCTATAGCAACCATTGGACTGTACATTGCTTATGCCCTGCCCATCTTCTTTAGGGTGACCTTGGCACGCAAATCCTTTGTCCCGGGACCTTTCAACTTGGGACGCTACGGGGTCCTTGTTGGTTGGATTTCGGTTCTTTGGGTAGCAACTATCTCTGTCCTCTTCTCGTTGCCCGTGGCCTATCCAATTACCATCGAGACACTCAACTATACTCCCGTTGCTGTTGGCGGTTTGCTGATCATCACAGTTTTAGCTTGGATCCTGAGCGCTCGGCACTGGTTTAAAGGTCCTATAACGAACATAGAAGCATGAACTCGTGGATATTCAATGATTTTCAATTTAGTTTTTAAGAAAATCTGCACATGGAATTTACTCTGTTTTATCAAAATCTGATTGGATTAATTTGTGTAAATTACTCATTGTATTGTAATAATATTCCAGATTATAGAAATGAAGCCTCATTTGGCTACAAATATTTGACTCGATACAAACAAACTTGTAAACAACATAAAAGATGGAAGAGAAACAGGAAAGCTTCTGTAAAGCGAAACTAAAATTACGAACTTGAAGGAAACATAATGCATGATTGAATGAAACCCTGCATCTGGAACTGATAAACTATAGTGAATCCGGGCTCTTCTCAAGTAAAGTTTCCGTCAGCCATTCACGGTAACGATTGGCATCACCTGCAATTGGTGCACTGTCAAACCAGTTGAACTGCTCTGGATCTTCTTTAAGCAGCTTCAACAGATGATCATACTCCAACATGGGTTGGTTATTGTTTGAACTAGCTGGATGAGGCTCTCTTGCTGCAGCATCCAGCTCTTGGCTTCCACCGGTAAAGTTTGCTGGAAATGTTTCTGCATTGGTTGCATTGACTGAAGGTATCTGTTCGGGCACATCCTCAAATACGTCAGTTGTTCCGGCACAACCTCAGAAACATTTTTTTCTAAAAGCATTTTCAGTGATTTTAAAAGCACTTTCAAACGAGCCCTTAACTTCTTAAACTATGTGCGCCTTGTGAGTCAACCCACATTTTGCATAAGTTTTAGAACTCAGTTATACTATTTGGTAGAAAATGTTGCAATCCTGGTCTTTCTAATTACTCATGTGAGAGTTTTTAGGAAAGCTAGGGTTAAATAGCCATTTATGCAACCAACGGTTCAAATGTTATAGTTTTATTGTAAATAACCTATACTGATAATGGTTAATTAATTTGAAAGGGTTATGTCAGGGAGAGCAATTATTTAGACTAAATTTTGTAAATCATATGATATGACTGTTGATAATTATATTATTACTTAAGTGTTGGTCAATGTGCTTATTTTTTATTAATGACACATCATATGATTTACAAATTTGGTCTAAATAATTGGTCTAGCTAGCATATCACTCAATATGAAGGCCTTAGAATTGTTAGTTTGAAGTTCTTAAAACACAGACTGACTAATTTTAGGACAATAAATTGCATAAATCAGTTACATATACTTCACGAATCATTCAACAATAGCACAAGGATATGGAAATTATCTAATATGAATGATAAGAAAGTCGAACCGCACTCCTTTTGCGGGTTGATCATGAGCTTCTAACTGGAATATATTTGGCCTTTCAGCAACCAAGTCTTTTCCTATGTGCCAAATCTTTTTTTTTTTTTTTGCTTATATAAAATTATTTTACAAGAGAATATTAATGTTTTATATAATATTGATGTCGTTTTTCCATCGGAATGTAGTGTGAATTTGTTGATGTTGATTTTGTACTCTTTTGTTTTGTTTGTTTTTGTAATGGATCACAGCAATCATATTAGTATATAGTATATATACCAGAGATTGAATTAGTAATCAACTTCGAATATAATGTTGATTAATTAGTTAAACAAAAACGTATTAGCCCTTGCCTGGTCAGACAAATTGACCAAGTTAACCATACAAAACTCACTTATATATTCCCATATTTGATTGATATATCCCCAGCTCAACCATAAGACCTAGGCTACCACTTTGACTTGGCACCCAAATCTTCTCCTCCTCTATATAAACCCCCTCTGACTTCCTCCCTTGACACACCTCTCTGAAGCGATTTCTACACACACAGATTAAGAAACTGAGTGCAGACACACCAGTAATACTGTAATACTAGAAGTCAATTAAAATGGAGATCGTTTCAACCACTTACTACGACAACTTGAAGAGGTACTGGAGGAGGAGAAGGTACCAGAGGCTGAATGTTGACACCAAGAAGAAGATGAGGGTGGCGAGGCTCGGTGGCGGCGGAGCTAAAGGGAGTCCTAGACGCAGTTGGAAGCTCAAAACTAAGCTGAAGCTGCTGAAGTTTGTTTCCCCTATAAAGCTTTTGGCTAAGTTGCATAACGGTTACGTTGACATGATGATTCGGATGGCGGGCAAGGCCGGCGGTGTGGGAAGGATTGCCGCGAAGAAGATTGCAAAACCCCAAGACCAGATTTCAGTGGTTTCTTGTGGTGATGAATTAGTTGACAGAAGATTGGTTTTGGAGATTTACAAGAGGTTGGCAGCTTCTCGCCAACTAGCTGCCTATTGAATCTTGATAGTTGGAGCCCAAGCAACTTATTCATATTTAGTTTCATCTTCAGCGTTACCAGTGTTTGATTATATTTGTTACTCAAAAGTTTGTAATTGTATAAATTTTGTATTCATGGCAGCTTCTCAAGAACTCAATTATTTATTCAATTAATTTTTCTTTGTAGGTGTATGTAATTTTATAACTTAATTAACCATGTCCTCTTCAAATTCGGTACTTTAAAATTTTATCTCTGCACACAGAAGAGGAGGATGGAAAGTCAAACCACGAGTGTGTGTGCGCGTGTGTATGAAGCAGTGAAATTTGGGTTCATTTGAGACTTGATAGAGCATTGCATGCAGTGCGTTTATTATAAACAATTGAATATCAGAGTACGCATACACGATCAAGACTATAAAATAATAAGAATTTTATTGAACAAATGAAAATGCCAAAACGGCTACAAAACCCTAAGAGACTACATTATGAATAACTTAATTCTCAAACTAAATTACAAGCTCTATTTATAAAGTAATAAACCTAAGAAACCCTAGTGCGTAAATGCCAAAAATATCCTACTACAAAATCAAATCAAATCTCTAATTAATTTCCTAAATAACCTAATAATTTCCAACATCCCCCGTTAAACTCATGGCGGTACACAACATGAGTTTGCCAACAGACAATGTGGATGCAAGCTTGTTATGCTAACTTCTTATGCCAATTCCAATACGAAATTCCATCGATGCAAGTGCAAGACTCCAAATTCCAGTGCCAGTACCAGTGTTAGTACAAAATTCCAATGCCAGTGCCGGTGCAAGACGAATACCAATGCTAGTGCAAACTTTCCCAGTGCCAACTTCATGACAAACTGATACGCAGCGGACAAATGGATGAACAAATTGAAACCCATCTAGAACAGATTAAATTTCAAAGAATCGAACCTACTCTGATACCAAGTTGAATATCAGAGTGCGCATACATGATCAAGACTATAAAATAATAAGAATTTTATTGAACAAACGAAAATGTCAAAATGGCTACAAAATGCTAAGAGATATATTGTGAATAACTTAATTCTCAAACTACATTACAAGCTCTATTTATAGAGTAATAAACCTAAGAAACCATAATGCGTAAATGCCAAAAATATCCCACTACAAAATCAAATTAAATCTCTAATTAATTTTGTAAATAACCTAATAAATTCCAACATAAACATGTAGCGACTTTGATGAAAGATGCTTGTTGAAAATATATTTTTACACTCATAAGTGCTTATATAATTTTTGACAAACGTAGTAAGAAAAACGTTTTGGGTTATTAAAACCCTCTTCTAACCATTTTAAAAGCAACTTCAAACAAACATTTATCCTTTTATTAATCATCAATGGACGATAGATTATCATTTATCTTTTTTTTAGCGCAAGTCAAGTCAACTGCATGAGGTTGATGGCTTTGATCGGAAACAGGACCACTGTGAAATTAGATGCCGATAGTGAGAAGATTACATATAGCTAATTTTATGTAGTCAAGGGATAATCATCTGATGAAACATGGTTAATTTGAAAGCTTACAACTGTTGTTGTGAAGTTCTTAAAACTTGAACATATGATCAAGATCAAAATCCACAAATATAACAAATTTAAGATGATCGATTGCACAAAGTCAATCGTATATAATTCACCGTTCATGCATGCAAGAAGAGCACAAATATATGGATTTTTGATATGAGAGTTTCCTAAGTGAAATTAATATATTTGCTATTTCAACAACCAATTTTTTTCCCCTAGCTATGTGCCAAATTGTGTCTTTCTTTTCATTGCTTATCAAATTATATGACAAGATAGTATTTTTATTTTATATAATTGATTCCGTTTTCCATCTGAATGTGGTGTAAATTTGCTATATTAATTTTATTCCTTTTTTCTTGTTTGTTTTTGTAAAACATATGAATGATAGCAAAATGGCTTATTTGAAAGTATTTTTAAAATGACTGAAATTTTTTAGAGAAAATATTTTTTGGTTCCAAAAGCACTAGCTTGAAGTGCTTCATACATGAAACATTAGTTATGCGCTTCCTACATGAAACACCAATTATGTACTTCTTGTAGAAAGTACTTCGAGTTCTTTTCCAGAATTAACTTACATTTTTACTAAAAATTAGTTAAAAAAATATTTTCACCAAAAATATTTTTAGCCATTTTAAAAGCATTTCTTGATGAGCCCTAGTAATTATACAGATATAAGTATGCCATAGATTGGATTTAGTATAATCAATTCAGTATAACATATATAAATGATAGATCAATGTTGATTATTCAAATAAACAAGATTAGCTCACCTGGTCAGACGTACAATGTCGACCAAGTATACTACAAAACTCCCTCATATATATTCTCATAAATTAGTATGATTATATTCCCTCGAGTACTGTAAGACCTAGCCTTACCATTCTGATTTGGCACACAGTTGTTCTCCTCCTCTATATAAAACCTTCTTACTTCCTCTCTTGGCACACCTCTTTCAAACACTCAAAACCCTATCTCTTTATATAAACACAACAAAGAAACTGGGTGCAGACACACTACTGGCTAGTAGAGATCAATTAAAATGGAGATCGTCCCGACAACATACTACGAGAACTTGAAGAGGTACTGGAGGAGGAGAAGGTACCAAAGGATGAATAGTGAGACCAGAAAGAAGATGAGGGTCACCAGGCTCGGCGGAGGAGTTTAAGGGAGCAACAGTCCTAGGCGGAGTTGGAAGCTCAAGACCAAGCTGAGGTTGTTGAAGTTTGTTTCACCAATAAAATTTTTGGCAAAGTTGCATAATGGTTACGTTGACATGATGATTCGGATGGCGGGCAAGGCCGGGGGTGTGGGAAGGATTGCCGCGAAGAAGATTGCAAAACCCCAAGACCAGATTTCAATGGCTTCTTGCGGTGACGAATTAGTTGACAGCAGATTGGTTTTGGAGATTTACAAGAGGCTGGCTGCTGATTCAAATTCAGATATACATTTAGTTTCATTTTATTTACTTCGTTTTTCTTCCTGTTTATCAGAAGTCTGAAAGTTGGGCTGTTTGAAACAGTGACGTAATAACTAAACAGTTTGTAACTGTAAAAATGTTCTCCCCACTCCTCATGGGACCTTTTGAAATACTCATCAAGTGTGTTTAAATTTTTCCTACGTGCCTATCGTTTTTATATATTTTGAGAACTCAATCATCTCTCAGTAGATAACTTTGTG
This sequence comes from Crataegus laevigata, assembly GCA_963580275.1. Classification (NCBI taxonomy): domain Eukaryota; kingdom Viridiplantae; phylum Streptophyta; class Magnoliopsida; order Rosales; family Rosaceae; genus Crataegus; species Crataegus laevigata. The sequence continues at coordinate 2,503,084 of OY756948.1, read as the reverse complement.
ACTTTTCTGTAGACAAGATAACCTTGTGATTAAATTCAATGAGAAGACCCATTAATTATACAGTATGTAACTATTCCAGTCTGTCTTCAAAAAGGGTAAGTAGGAAAAGAACATCCATTATGTGCATTATTCGGTGAGGACTTTTATGATATAACGGTGTCAGTATTCTAAAATAATAAAACATTATTGTTTGAGAAGTTAATACGCATAATAATGTGTGATTATTTTGTTTTACATAACGTATTGACACATAAGTAGGACGAAGTGAAATTAGCTTGTTTGGCAACAAAGAACAAGAGAGAGAAGCCATCTAACAAATTTTTTGTGGTCAACATGTCACTCAATCGTAGCCGCAAGATCAAATCAGACGGTGAGAAAAATATTTTGTATTCATGCTCAGTTGTACCGAAGAAAAATTGAACAATTATGGGAAAAAAGAGAGCAAAGTAAAGAAAAGTAGATCCCTACACGCCTCAAACTTGTCAATTTATGGTAGTTCAGTCCTCGCAACGCAAACTAAAGATCATATCTAACAGATTTGGATCCACTCTCCGACCTTAGTGTTCGGAGTCCTTCAAGTCCACAAATTTGAGTCGCTGATTGGTGTACAAGATTACAAGTTAAATCATGATTGTTGGTTATTGATTTTTTAATGTAAAAATGTGATTTTTCATTAAAATAAACAGTACGAAAATTTTTCGTTAAATTTTCTTATAATTTATTCATCAAATAGCTTTGGACTTTTAGTTGTTGAATATCGGTTCTAACGAGCACATATAATATGATTGTTAATTTCTACTAAAATATCGAAAATGCATAAGATATTTTGGTATATATCTTGTCACTCTCAATCACTGTTTAAATTATTAATATAGGTGAAAATAATGATAAGCAAATTTATAAAAATATTGATATAGTTTGTCTTGGACATTTGCAATGAGTGGGTATATCAACTTATTTAGATTTAGCTGAATTTAAAGAAAATTTTCTAAAAAGAAAATTAAAAGTTTAAAACCTGCAATCGATTTTGACAAAATTTCTATAGTAAATTTGTAAATATCATCAATCTTCATAAATTTTCTTATATCAACAATTTTCTAGATATTTTAAACACTTAGCGAGAAAAAGCTCCTTTCTTTTTATTTTTAACGTTTCAATTTGTTTGGGGTTTCATGCTATCTCTTTCTTTTGCATATTTTCCTAGCTGTTGTTTTTGAATGTCATTCAATGATTGAACATGTCACATTAGAGAGTGACTTTGAATAACATTTTTAAACAAATACCTAGCCAATTTATTTTAATTTTCTACTTTTCCGCTTGATAATTCAATTAGTTACCGTAAATAAATACCTTAATTACGATCCGATGTGTAGTAAAAAAGTTACAAAAGAAGAATAAAAAGAGAAATAACAACTAACGTGTATAGATAACATTATAAAATTGAATCTAAAATTCCTGATTTCTAAATTGAGTAATTTGTTAGGCAAGACAAGAAAATCCAAAATTGTACATAAACTCGTGTAACTCGTTTTTGTGACCATGTTTTCCAAGAACAAAAAAAGGGTATGGATACGCTACTCACAAGGTGCACTGGCGGAGGCACATGAGGACTAGGGTAGTCCTAGGCCTACCTTCACTTGAAAAAAAAAAAGATTACTATTACACTATATTTATTGCTTTGCAGCCCTTCTCAACACTTAACACAAAAATCCAATCATTTATTTATCTTTTCATTCCAATCTCATCTCAAAATTAAGTATAATATTTCAAATGGTCATTTATCACAAACCAATGACACTAAATTAAAACCCATTATTCACTTTTAATTAAAAAAATCTTCTTTCACCCAAGCACAGGTAGAGCTATCCATATTCTCCTTGAGTTTCATATATTTGGCCATTCCAAATCCCAAATTTATTGAATAAAGAACAACAGGTTTATAAAACTCTATTATTCTCTATAAAATATTTGTTTCTATTCTATCCTACCTTTTACTTGAGTTTTAGGGTTTGCAAAATTTTTAGTAATTCTATCTATTGAGTTTAATAATACTTCCAGTAGTATAGATGACATCATGCAATGACTTCAAAATATGAAATTCATTGATAATAATTATAATTACTATAAATAGATAAAATTTATCTATGCATATTTTAATTTTGACTAGTTAATTATTTGGATATATGTTATGATGTTTTACATTAGTAAATTTATATTCACTATTCATTTTGTCGTCTTCTATACTTGTGTAAGGCCCATCCTCACAAGAAATCTTGGCTCCGCCACTGACAAGGTGCATGGTGTGTTGTGTAACTTCTCGGTGACTTTCTCCATCATATCGGTTCTTACTGATACCGTTTGGTATGCAGACGGGACGGAACAGAACGGGACGGGACGAGATAGGATGGGACGAAACAAAGAGGGAGCAAAGATGCCCTCGAATGGAAACGAGGAGGAAGAAGAAGGAGATGGAGAGGTTATAATTTTGTGTTCCACGGATGTGGAACGAGGCGTTCCAATGGGGTGAGACGGAACGAAAATTCACCCAAATCGAATTATTTTGTTATTTAAGCGATATTCTAATATAATTTTAATTGTGGAAAAAATATTTCAAATATAATTAGTACCAAAGAAAAGTAGCATGCTTTTTTAATTAAATTGATAACACTTAAATTCAACACCTAAGAAATTTGAATATTAATGTTTGGAATTTTGGTGGATATGGGGCCAAAGATAATTTAGAGCCCAATTTATGAAGTGTGTCTCCATAATTCGTGAGCTCGAGTATTAAGGAAGACGTCGGCCCAGGACCCATTTAGTGGTACCATCATTGTTGTTTGTCCATTGACGGGATATTTTTCAGGAATTTTAAACTTGTTCATGTTGTAAACAAATCCTAGTTTAAGTGTGATTGTGTAAATCCTAGATTAGATTTGATTAGGGTTGTAATTCTTATCCTATTGTATCTCTTATTCCTTTCCAAGGAATACCTTTACCCTAATACTATAAATAGAGGTGCAAAGTAGGAGGAATATACAACACAATTCCCCTACAATTCTCTCTTTCTCTCTTCCTTGTGCCGCCGGCCTCTCTCCCTCTCTCTCTCTTTGTCAGATAAAATTAGTCCACAACACGTTATCAGCACGCTCTTACTGCTGCGTTTAGGGATCTGACGTTGGAGAAATTTTCTGCATTAAACCAGTTCATCCATATCATCACGCAATCAGGTTCTTTCAAAACAACGGCTTTTAACTCGATATTTTGCAAGCCCTGATAGCATGACCATTCACCATGATGCATGACCCAACTTTATGTTTAACATATTTTAGATTCTACATAAATTGTGTATGCCTCATAACCATAATTGTTTAAATTATGTGAATTTGATATTTGCCATGAATTGAATCTTACATATTTACATGCATTGAAAATATTATTTTGCACATGCATCAATTTACATATGTGATTCATTAAATATATTGCATTGAATTATTATTGAATTAAAAAAAAATTGGTTTTAGAAAACTAGGGTTTTTTTTTCGAACCTGAGCCTTGGCATACTGCCAGGCTGCACCCAAGGAAATTTTGTTTGGCATTTTGTTTCCAACGCAAGCCCTAGTGGGCTCCAGCTTTTTTTCGGCCCGTGCGGTTTTCTTTCAAAAAAAAAAAAAAAAAAATTCGATTCGTTTTGCTCTTGCGGCATGCAAGCCGCAAGCCAAGAAAAAAAAATGTTTTTGTCGTTTTGATGCACCCTCAGCCCTAATGGGCTCCAGCTCATTGGCCCGTGTGGCCACACAGAAATTTTTTTTGTTTTCTGGGCTCATTTTCTGCGGCCCAGCCCAAGAAAAAAAAATGTTTTTGTTTTTTTGGGGACCTGCAGCCCCATCCAAAATCCCAGTTTTTTTTCCGAGGGCCTGCAGCCCAGTTTGTCTATTGGACATTTTTTTTAAAAACCCCCTCCCCGGTGGTTTATTCTTTATTTAATTTAATTTTTTTTTTGGCCTACGAAATATGGACCATTTTTTTTCAAGCCACCATGTGGCCTAGTTTTCTTTATTTTGGGTCTTGAAAATTTTATTGCCTAATTAATTTTTTAAGCCCAATGGGTTTTTATATTTTTACCCACACTCTAATTTGGCCCGAAGTCCAAATAATTAAATAAATTAATTCAATTATAATTGTACACCTAAAATTATATTTTTGCATATACTTGTTGCATATTTGTTTGCATATATATATTTGTGTTTGCCTGCAGGAATATATGAACCTGAAGTTCATAATTAATTTGAAACCTGAAGTTTCTTATAAACATGCCTTTATTTGAAAACCTGAAGTTTTCACTTAAACATATCACCCATGAAAACCCGAAGTTTTTCATGCAAAAATTAAACCAATACATGTCTATTAGAACCTGTATGTTCTACTCCTATGTGAATGGATTGATTTTTTCTCCATTACACTAACCACATCTTATCTATCTCTTGTGTGATAGGAACATGTCGAATTTGAACAAACTCGACTTCACCGCTTTAGAAGTTTCTGGAAGAAACTACCTCAAGTGGGTTCAAGATGTGAAGCTCCACCTCACTGCAAAGAACTTGCGTCCTGTTATTGAAGAAGCAACAGATAAACCTGTTGGCGAAGCTGAAAAAGCCACTGCTATGATCTTCATTTGAAGACATATCTATGACGCTCTGCAAACTGAGTATCTTGTTGAGGATGATCCACGTGCATTATGGGTCGCTTTGGCTGATCGTTTTGATCACCAAAATGACATATTCTTGCCTGAAGCAAGACACGACTGGCAGCACTTGCACTTCCAAGACTTTAAGTCTGTGAATGAATATAATTCTGAAGTTTGTCGAATCCGATCACTTCTCAAGTTTTGTAATGAAACTTTGACTGAAGAAGATCTCCTGGAGAAGACCTATTCGACCTTCTCTGCTTCTAATATTGTCCTACAGCAACAATATAGAGCTCAGAAGTTCACCAAGTTCTCGGATTTGATCTCTGTTATACTTCTCGCTGAAAAGCAGAACCAGCTGTTGATGAAAAATCATAAAGCTAGACCTACTGGGGCTACTGCTGTGCCTGAAGCACATTATAGCACTAACCAGCACCCAAGACGCCAAAAGAGGCGTGGTAAGGGTGGCCAGAAGCCATCCAAATCAAGGTCAACAGAGCTAAGGCCCACCCAAGGGAGGAAACAAGGCCCAGCAGTGCCCAAACCTCGCTCCCAAGGCCCAGAACTTCAAGAATAAAGGCAAAACACCTAAAACCATGGATAACAATATGTGTTATCGTTGTGGTGCTAACGACCATTGGTCCCGTATTTTCCGCGCTCCCAAGCAGGTTGTAGATGCATATCATTCACGTCGTCAGAAGTTTGAATCAAACTTCATGCAAGTGGACGAACCGGAGACTACAAAGATGGAGGTTTCTGACTTTCAGGAGGATACCACCCCTATGGAAGATTAGAATCTTAGACATAGACTTATTTTTTAGTTGAAATAAGACAAATGGGGCCGAATTCGACCTAGTGGCCGAACCCCCACCTTGTTTTTTGGTTGATTTTTGAACAATTTTCCTTTATATTTTGGATTATTCGTTGGTGATTTGTTTTTGGATATTAAGTTTTAATCCTTGAATAAATTAAATTATTTTGAATTGATAATTGTTTTATAAACCTTTATGCATGTGACCGATTCAAATTAATTTTTCATTCTAGGTATGACTAGTGGGAAAGTTAGTTGTCTGGCAGATAGTGCAACCACGCACACTGTTTTGCGTGAACGCATCTATTTCACTAACTTCATACCTAAGAATGCACCTCTGACAACCCTCTCAAGCCCATCCAACCTGATAGAAGGATACAGCAAGGCACATATAATGTTGTCCAATGGTACAATCTTGACCATTGCTGAGGCACTCTATTCCCCACGTTCCGGAAGAACGTTACTAAGTTTCAAGGATATTAGAGATAATAATTTCCACGCTGAAACCCACGTAGAGAACGAAGTTGAATTTCTGTGCATAACTTCCTACGAATATGGCCAGAAGCGTATTCTAGAGAAGATGGAGCGTCTCCCGAGTGGTCTGTATACTACAACCATACGCCCCATAGAAAGCCACTATGTGGCCGGCCCTACTACTGGGACCGCGCATGAAGTTACACTTTGGCATGACCGTTTGGGACATCCTGGACGAATAGCGATACGCCGTATCCTCAAATCATCACACGGGCATCCACTAACCCGAAGTTTAGGTTCGATCCAAGGAATCGCATGTCAAACATGTTCTATGGGAAAGCTTATTACTAAGCCTTCTTATGACAAGATTCGTTTGAATCCTCCTATTTTTCTACAACGGATTCAGGGGGACATTTGTGGACCGATTCAACCTCTCTGCGGACCATTTAGATATTTTATGGTTTTGGTTGACGCTTCCACACGTTGGTCACATGTGTGTTTGTTGTCCACAAGAAACGCTGCATTCTCCAAACTGTTGGCTCAGGTTATTAAGCTCAGGGCTCACCACCCTGATTATCCAATCAAATCTATTCGATTGGATAATGTTGGAGAATTCACATCTAAAACTTTTGATGACTATTGCATGTCGGTTGGGGTTGAAGTTGAACATCCAGTACCCCATGTTCACACCCAGAACGGCCTGGCAGAAGCTTTCATTAAGCGCTTACAAATGATTGCTCGATCGTTGGTCATACATACCAAGCTCCCGATCGCTGCTTGGGGCCATACAATATTGCACGCAACAAAATTGGTTCGCCTGAGACACAACCATTCAGTGCTCTTCAGTTGGTTACCGGATACGAACCCGACATATCTCATCTGCGCGTTTTTTGTTGTGCGGTATATGTGCCGATCTCGCCGCCCTTAAGTACAAAAATGGGGCCTCAGCGAAGGATGAGAATCTATGTCGGATATGATTCTATTTCGATTATTCGTTACTTAGAACCTTTGACAGGCGATCTGTTTACCACTCGTTTTGCGGATTGTCACTTTTATGAGACAGTCTTCCCGTTATTAGGGGGAGATAAGAATGTCAACGTTCCTGAAGAACGACGCGAATTATCGTGGACGACTCCCACTTTGTCTCACTTAGATCCCCGCACCGTTCAGTCTGAAACTAAAGTGCAGCGTATATTAGATCTCCAGAGCATAGCTCAGATCATGCTAGATGCTTTCACCGATCTAGCACGAGTGACAAGATCACACATTCCAGCTGTGAATACGCCTGTAAAGATAGATGTACCCAATGTACGACGAACTGCCATCCTGGAAGCCCGGGACGCCAATTCTGGTGATCCACGTACATTAGCGGCTAGCCAATCATCTGCCCCTACACAAAAGCGTGGCAGACCCCTTGGTTCAAAGGATTCACACCCCCGAAAGAGGAAAACTACGGCACAAGGTCCTGAAGAACCTACCGTGAATCCGACTATCGCTTACTCATTCTACCCAACTCATGAGGAAATTCTAGATTATGGAAGCCTCCTTGAAGAGACGAATCCTCCTCTCGAGAATCGTGAGATTTCGGTCTATTATGCTAGCTTAGATAATGTGTGGCGTAGAAATGAGATGATTGTCGACGATGCATTAGCATTTGCAGTAGCTCCTGAAATCATGTTGAGCGATGACATTGAACCCCGTTCCGTTGATGAATGTCGACGTAGAGCTGATTGGTCAAACTGGAAACAAGCAATCCAAGTCGAACTCGATTCACTTGCGAAACGTAAGGTGTTTGGACCTGTAGTCCCTACTCCTCCACATGTGAAGCCCGTTGGCTACAAGTGGGTTTTCGTTCGGAAGCGAAATGAGAAGAACGAAATTGTGCGTTACAAAGCTCGTCTTGTTGCGCAAGGCTTCTCACAACGCCCCGGGATTGACTATGACGAAACTTATTCACCCGTTATAGATATGATTACTTTTCGCTACCTTATCAGTTTGGTAGTTTCCGAAAAACTGGATATGCAGCTGATGGACGTAGTAACCGCGTATCTCTATGGGGATCTTGATACAGAAATTTATATGAAAGTTCCCGAATGACTTACATTGACTGGTTCAAATATTTCCAAACCCCGGAATACGCTCTCAATTCGGCTGAGGCGTTCACTCTACGGTTTGAAACAATCCGGAAGAATGTGGTATAACCGTCTGAGTGAGTATTTGACTAGTCAGGGATATGTGAACAACGAATTATGCCCTTGTGTGTTCATTAAGAAGTCATATTCCAGATTTGCAATTGTTGCAGTATATGTCGATGACATGAATCTCATTAGAACTCCTGAAGAGCTCGCGAGAACTGCTTCGCACCTGAAGTCGGAATTTGAGATGAAAGATCTAGGTAAGACTCGATACTGTCTCGGTCTCGAGATAGAGCATTGTTCGGATGGAATCCTAGTACATCAATCGAACTACACCCAAAAGGTGTTGCGTCGCTTTAATGAGGATAAAGCGAAGTCTTCAAGTACTCCTATGGTCGTTCGTACGCTAGATGCAAAACGAGATCCCTTCTGTCCGAAGGAGGATGATGAAGAGATTTTGGAACCTGAAGTTCCTTATCTAAGTGCGACAGGCGCTTTATTGTACTTAGCTCAATGCACTAGACCCGACATCTCCTTCGCTGTTAATCTTTTGGCAAGATACAGCAATGCACCACGCAGACACTGGACTGGCGTGAAAGACATCTTCCGCTACCTTAAGGGTACTACGGATCTGGGCTTGTTCTATCCCTACGAATCCTCGAATGATGCTACATCTTGTGCTCCTCGAGTTGATTCTCGCCTTATTAGTTATGCTGGCGCTGGATACTTATTTGATCCGCACAAGGCGCGTTCTCAAACGGGTTATGTCTTTACCGTTGGAGGCACCGCAATATCTTGAAGGTCAACGAAATAGACCTTAGTTGCCACTTCGTCTAACCATGCTGAAATTCTCGCCTTACATGAAGCAACTCGGGAATGCTTTTGGTTGAGATCAGTAGTGGGCCATATTCGAAACTCCTGCGATCTTCATCCTGACGACGATTTTTGAAGACAACGCAGCTTGCATCGAACAGCTCAAGAAGGGTTACATCAAAGAAGACAACACCAAACACATTGTGCCGAAGTTCTTCATTTCACATCAACAACAAGAGCATCAGAAGATTGAAGTCAAGCAAATCCGTTCACAAGACAATTTGGCCGACCTCTTCACCAAATCACTGCCGAATGCGACGTTTCAGAAGCTTGTTTATGGAATTGGTATGCGTAAACTTTCTGAGTTGTAACTTTGCTATTTCTCTTTGGAATTATGTAAAACTCAGGGGGAGTATCCTGTAAATACTTGCTTGATCTTAATGTACTCTTTTTCCCTACGATTAGGAGCATTTTTCCCACTGGGTTTTTGCTACCTAACTAGGTTTTAACGAGGCACCCACCTTGGGCTGGTCATATCCCTGAGGACGTCCGTAGACGTTTCTTTTGACTTTGCATTTCTCACTCATTTTTCCTTAGACTATGGATTTTGTCCCAACTCGGGTTTTGGCCATAGCCTTAGGGTTTTTAGTGAGACTTACTTACTTATGCAAATTCCTACCTTATTGAGAATAAGCGTTGTTCCTTGGAATCATCACTGACAAGTCGACTTCATCAACTTCTGCATGATGCTAGATCTGCCTTGAGTATTTACACACTCAAGGGGGAGTGTTGTAAACAAATCCTAGTTTAAGTGTGATTGTGTAAATCCTAGATTAGATTTGATTAGGGTTGTAATTCTTATCCTATTATATCTCTTATTCCTTGGAGAGTAAGGAATAGCTTTACCCTAATACTATAAATAGAGGTGCAAAGTAGGAGGAATATACAACACAATTCCCCTACAATTCTCTCTTTCTCTCTTCCTTGTGCCGCCGACCTCTCTCTCCCTCTCTCTCTCTTTGTCAGATAAAATTAGTCCACAACAGTTCATTGATTGATTAAGAATTTGTTTAATCACTAATCCACTATTACTAGTCTAATTAGACAGAGGCAGATTTTCTACCCTCTTTTTACCATTTCTTTCCTATCCCCTCTTATTCGGTTAAGCCACGTCAACATTTTATATTCTTATTACTTTTTTTTTTTTTTTTCGTTTTTTATCTTATAATCTCTATTAAAAATTAATATAAAATGTTGACATGTCTTAACCGTGACCACACAAATAAAAGAAGATAGGAAGTGAGTGATAACTAGAGGACAGACAATCTGCCTCCAACCGTCTACTTCGTCAAATATTCAAATTCTTCTTGCTTTGGCCGATGAATATTCAAAACCGTAGGGACTAATCATTTGAGATCAGAATCTCTTATAATTCCATTTTATTGACTTTTATATTCAATAAATTACACATAATAATTATTTTGTAGTGTCAATAACCAGAGTGATATTTTCTATCGCTCGATGTACTGAAAATATTGTTTGATAGTCCAAGTATTATAATACAAATAATTGAATGTTTTTTTTCACGTGTTCAATCAATTATATCATGACACTTAATGTATTCAATTGTCTTTTCAATATATTGAAAAATCTCTCCGTAACATGATCAGTCTATCATGTCATTTATTGGGTTTGTCAGTTGTGGTATGACACTAGTTTGCTATCAATGACCTTTCTTAAATAATTTGTCCGCTCATGAAAATTCAGAAGTTTGTTTTACTAGAAAGATTACACGCAAGATTTTGTCGGGAGCATCATCTTCTCCGCGCGACAAGGTGCATTGCCTACTGGTACTGGCTGTTTTGTTTGGCCTCACGTCTTCTTCCAAAAGCTCCCTTCTTTGTTTTTCTATTCCCTCCCTGCCAAGGAGTCAATGAAACAGAGTACCAGAAGAGTTTTGGGTTTGATTCTTTGAATCCAAGAAAAAATGGTGACTGGTGGCGGTGACAGAATGGCACTGCCGTCTCATCAGCCTCCAAAAGGCGGCGTTTCACAGGATTCCGGCCACGCCCGCCTCCACGAACTCGGCTACAAGCAAGAGCTCAGGCGTGACCTCTCGTAATTTTTCAAAACTTCCACTCTTTTACTTCGTTTTGATTCCAAAGCTTCAAGCTTTTCTGATTTCTGGGAATTTTTTGGTTGATGGGTTGGCTGGTTTGGAATTGCAGGCTGCTTTCGAATTTTGCGTTTTCGTTTTCCATCATATCGGTGCTCACCGGAGTGACCACTCTGTATAATACTGGGCTGAGATACGGCGGCCCAGTGTCTTTCATTTATGGGTGGTTTATAGCGGGTGCTTTCACCATCTTCGTTGGGTTGTCAATGGGGGAGATTTGCTCTTCGTACCCAACTTCTGGGGGTCTGTACTACTGGAGTGCCAAGCTTGCTGGCCCCAAATGGGCACCCTTTGCTTCTTGGCTCACTGGCTGGTACTAATTTCCTCTCCTTTCAGTTCTTTTGGCATAGGTTGGTGTGTAGTTCTTTTTTTGGTTGCTCACAATCGTGGTGGGGATTAAATGTAGGACATGCTCAACATGAATAGCTCTGTCTTTAGATAAGGTAAATTAGACCTCAGGACGGTGATGATGATCAGTTTTAATAGAATTGATGTGGTGGCTCTCATGCATCTGCTTTAGAGTTTTTTTTTTTTTTTTTTTCTTTTCCGGCTTGTGATGTCTCAAAGACACTAGAATGGTGATATGATTACCTTGTTATTCTGAGCCTAAAACTGAAATGTATATTATCTGCAACTTTAATCACAAGACAGTTCCAAGTTGGTCTTTCCGCCATACTATTTCTGACGACGGTAAATGTTTTTATGTTTTGCAGGTTCAACATAGTTGGTCAGGTACTTCCATGAATTTTTACGTTCTAGAGTTTAAATTCCTCCATTGTCCATTGTGATATCAAGCTTGTTATGGCTGTGATATAATCCATTATAAGCTCTAACTGCATTTATACCTTTAAATTGCAGTGGGCAGTTACAACTAGCGTGGATTTCTCACTTGCACAGCTGATTGACGTGATCGTTCTCCTTAGCTCACGTGGAGGGAATGGTGGTGATGGCACTTCGATAAATAAGTATGGAACCATTGGTATCCATGCAGGAATCTTGTTTCTACATGCTCTTATAAACAGTCTGCCCATCTCGTACTTATCTTTGTTTGGACAAGTCGCTGCTGCGTGGAATGTTGCAGGTGTAAATTACAATGCATTTTCAAGCTCTTTTTTGCTAGTTTTCAGTTTACTGTCTGAGGCCTTCTATATCTTGGATTTCTTGTTGCTATTGGAATATTAGGTGTCTTTCTCCTCGTGATTCTCATACCCTGTGTTGCAACGGAGAGGGCTAGTGCGAAGTTTGTATTCACTCACTTCAACACTGATAACGGGGAGGGAGTCGGCAACAAATTTTACATTTTTGTTCTGGGACTTCTAATGAGTCAATATTCCTTAACTGGCTATGATGCTTCTGCCCATATGGTTAGTATATATTTCCCTTACGTTGAAATTACTCGGCCAAATAATTCTAACTAAATCCTTGTGTTTCCGTCAACTTCTGTTTCTAGACAGAGGAAACCAAGAGTGCTGATACGAATGGACCAAAAGGAATAATTAGTTCCATCGTGATATCCATTATCTTTGGATGGGGTTATATACTCGGGATCACCTTTGCAGTTACTGACATCCCGTACCTTTTGGATGAGAACAATGAAGCTGGCGGTTATGCCATTGCTGAAACATTTTACCTTGCATTCAAGAGGAGATACGGCAGTGGAGTTGGAGGAATTGTGTGCTTGGGAGTGGTTGCTGTTGCCATATTCTTCTGTGGTATGAGTTCAGTTACTAGCAACTCCAGGTAAGCAAGCCTGTTTTATTCTTCTCCTGCAACAAGAACCACCTGGGTAGGTTTTAGTCTCTCAGCTGCTCGCTGCACTTAATTTTCTTCTCAGGATGGCGTATGCATTCTCTAGAGATGGAGCCATGCCATTATCACCATTTTGGCATAAAGTGAACAAACACGAAGTCCCCGTAAACGCTGTTTGGCTTTCAGCTTTCATATCGTTTTGCATGGCACTAACAGTAAGCACATGATCACTAGCAGCAAAAATTTTATCTCTGCTTTCTTCGGCAACTGCTAACCATGTTTGTTTCGATCTTTGCAGTCTCTCGGAAGCCTTGTGGCATTCAATGCCATGGTTTCTATAGCAACCATTGGACTGTACATTGCTTATGCCCTGCCCATCTTCTTTAGGGTGACCTTGGCACGCAAATCCTTTGTCCCGGGACCTTTCAACTTGGGACGCTACGGGCTCCTTGTTGGTTGGATTTCAGTTCTTTGGGTAGTAACTATCTCTGTCCTCTTCTCGTTGCCCGTGGCCTATCCAATTACCATCGAGACACTCAACTATACTCCCGTTGCTGTTGGCGGTTTGCTGATCATCACAGTTTTAGCTTGGATCCTGAGCGCTCGGCACTGGTTTAAAGGTCCTATAACGAACATAGAAGCATGAACTTGTGGATATTCAATGATTTTCATTTCTTGCAATCAAACCTGTAACCTGTAACCAACATAAAAGACGAAAGAGAAACAGGAAGTCTTCTGTAAAGCAAAACTAAAATTACCAACTTGAAGGAAACATAATGCATGATTGAATGAAACCCTGCATCTGGAACTGATAAACTATAGTGAATCCGGGCTCTTCTCAAGTAAAGTTTCCGTCAGCCATTCACGGTAACGATTGGCATCACTTGCATTTGGTGCACTGTCAAACGGCTCTAACCAGTTGAACTTCTCTGGATCTTCTTCAAGCAGCTTCAACAGATGATCATACTCCAACATGGGTTGGTTATTGTTTGAACTAGCTGGACGAGGCTCTCTTGCTGCAGCATCCAGCTCTTGGCTTCCACCGGTAAAGTTTGCTGGAAATGCTTCTGCATTGATTGCATTGACTGAAGGTATCTGTTCCGGCACTTCCTCAAATACGTCAGTTGTTCCGGCACAACCTCAGAAATATTTTTTTCTAAAAATATTTTCAGTTATTTTAAAAGCACTTTCAAACGAGCCCTTAACTTCTTAAACTATGCACGCCTTGTGAGTCAAACCACATTTTGCATAAATTTTAGAACTCAGTTATACTATTTGGTAGAAAATGTTGCAATCCTAGTCTTTCTAATTACTCATGTGAGAGTTTTTAGGAAAGCTTTAAGTAGCCATTTATGTAACCAAGGGTTAAAATGTTACAGTTTTATTCTAAATAACCTATACTAATAATGGTTAATTAATTTGAAAGAGTTATGTTTGACAGACAAATTATTTAGACTAAATTTTGTAAATCATATTACGTGACTGTTGATGATTGCATTATTACTTAAATGTTGGTTAACGTGCTCATTTTTTATTGATTGCACATCACATGATTTACAAATTCGGTTTAAATAATTAGTCTAGCTAGCATATCACTCAATATGAAAGCCATAGAATTGTTAGTTTGAAGTTCTTAAAACACAGAGTGACTAATTTTTGGACAATAAATTACATAAATCAGTTACATATACTTCACGAATCATTCAACAAGAGCACAAGGATATGGAAATTATCTAACATGAATGATAAGAAAGTGAACCGCACTCCTTTTGCGGGTTGATCATGAGCTTCTAACTGGAATATATTTGGCCTTTCAGCAACCAAGTCTTTTCCTACGTGCCACTGTTTTTTTTTTTTTGCTTATATAAAATTATTTTACAAAGAGAATATTACTGTTTTATATAATATTGATATAGTTTTTCCGTCGGAATGTGGTGTGAATTTGTTGACGTTGACTTTGTACTCTTTTGTTTTGTTTGTTTTTGTAATGGATGACAGCAATCATATTAATATATAGTATATATACCAGAGATTGAATTAGTAATCAACTTCGAATATAATGTTGATTAATTAGTTAAACAAAAAAGTATTAGCCCTTGCCTGGTCAGACAAATTGACCAAGTTACCCATACAAAACTCACTTATATATTCCCATATTTGATTGATACATTCCCAGCTCAACCATAAGACCTAGGCTACCACTTTGACTTGGCACCCAATTCTTCTCCTCTATCTAAACCCCCTCTGACTTCCTCCCTTGACACACCTCTCTAGTGCCATTTCTACTCACGGAGATTAAGAAACTGAGTGCAGACACACCAGTAATACTGTAATACTAGAAATCAATTAAAATGGAGATCGTTTCGACCACTTACTACGACAACTTGAAGAGGTACTGGAGGAGGAGAAGGTACCAGAGGCTGAATGGTGACACCAAGAAGAAGATGAGGGTGGCGAGGCTCGGTGGTGGTGGAGCTAAAGGGAGTCCCAGGCGCAGTTGGAAGCTCAAAACTAAGCTGAGGCTGCTGAAGTTTGTTTCCCCTATAAAGCTTTTGGCTAAGTTGCATAATGGTTACGTTGACATGATGATTCGGATGGCGGGCAAGGCCGGGGGTGTGGGAAGGATTGCCGCGAAGAAGATTGCAAAACCCCAAGACCAGATTTCAATGGCTTCTTGCGGTGACGAATTAGTTGACAGCAGATTGGTTTTGGAGATTTACAAGAGGCTGGCTGCTGATTCGAATTCAGATATACATTTAGTTTCATTTTATTTACTTCACTTTTCTTCCTGTTTATCAGAGGTCTGAAAGTTGGGCTGTTTGAGACAGTGACGTTGTAATAACTAAACAGTTTGTAACTGTAAAAATGTTCTCCCCACTCCTCATGGGATCTTTTGAAATACTCATCAAGTGTGTTAAAAAATTTCCTACGTGCCTATCGTTTTTATATATTTTTAGAACTCAATCATCTCTCGGTAGATAACTTTGTGACTTTTCTTTAGACCCCTTAATTATACAGTATGTAACTATTCCAGTCTTACTTCAAAAAGGTTAAGTAGGAAAAGAACATTGATTATTTGGTGATGACTTTTATGATATCATGTATCGGTATTCTAAGTTAATAAAGCATTATATTTAAGAAGTTAATACGCATAATAATGTGTAATTATTTTGTTTTGCATAATCAACTAAGGCTCTCGAGACGTGAATCCAAATCCATATCTATATACTTTGTTTGACCCCATTCGACATAACTTTATATGAAGTTCTACCCACCATTTGGTAAAGTGCTTTTAGCTTTTAAGCTTGGACCCTTGGTACATGTGTTTCTGGTTGACTGTTTGGTGGCTATCTCTATTTCTCAACAGTTGAGTTGACAGATCTTTTAATCTTTCAGTGCTTCGAGGGATCGAGGGCAACAAGTGATAACATGGAGGAGGAGGAAGGTCTTTATCAGCCTCTTCAAGGCGGAGACGCCATTTCTTCCGACGACACTCGCTTGAACCAGCTCGGTTCGTATGAACCCTATCCCCTTGAATTTCTTTTTACCTTTAACTTCTTCTGTACTTGAATCTGATTCTGCTGTATATCTGAAAGCACTTTTGAGTTTTGACTTTTCTGTATTGGTGCTTCTGGGTTTATGCAGTTAAGTTAAGCACTTTTCATTGCGTGTGCATTTTGTTTCCCACATCACAATCACATATTTTTCAGTTTTACTTCTGGATGATTATAATTTAAGGATAGCTAACGAAAGACTTTAAAAAATTTAAATTTTAACGATAAAAATAAAATGTAAAATAAAATAAATAATATTAAAATTAATTTTTAATATAAAAATATAATTTTTCGTTAAAACAAACCGTACAAGAGCTTTTTATTAAAACTTCTTATAATTTATTCATCAAACAGTTGCTTTGGACTTTTAGTCGTTGAATATCGGTTCTAACGAGTACATATAATATGATTGTTAATTTCCACTAAAATATCGAAAATGCATCAGATATTTTCGTATATTTCTTGTCACTCTCAATCACTGTTTAAAATACTAATATAGGTAAAAATAATTATAAGCAAATTTATAAAAATATCGATATAGTTTGTCTTGGACATTTGTAACGGGTGGGTATATCAATTCATTTAGATTTAATCGAATTTAAAGAAAAATTTCTAAAAAGAAAATTAAAAGTTTGAAACCTGCAATCGGTTCTGACAATTTTTTTATAATGAATCTGTAAATATTATCAATCTTCATAAATTTTATTATATCAACAATTTTCTAGATATTTTAAACACTTAGCTAGAAAAAGCTCTTTTTTTTTTTTTTTTGACGTTTCAAATTGCTTGGGGTTTCATGCTATCTCTTTCTTTTGCATATTTTCCTGGCCGTTGTTTTTGAATGTCTTTCATTGATTGAACATGTCACATTAGAGAGTGACTTTGAATAACATTTTTAAACAAATACCTAGCCAATTTATTTTAATTTTCTGCTTTTCCGCTTGATAATTCAATTAGTTACCTTAAATAAATAACTTAACTACGATTTGATCTGTAGTAAAAAATAGTTACAAAAGAAGAATAAAAAGAGAAATAAGAACTAACGTGTATAGATAACATTATAAAATCGAATCTAAAATTCTTGATTTCTAAATTAAGTAAGTTGTTAGGCAAGACAAGAAAATCCAAAATTGTACATAAACTTGTGTAACTCGTTTTTTGTGACCTTGTTTTCCAAGAACAAAAAAGGGTAGGGATACGCTACTCACAAGGTGCATGGTATGTTGTGTAGGGCAATAGCGAACTTCTGGGTGACATTCTCCATCATATCGGTTCTGACTGGTCTCAACACAACGTACAATGTGGGCCTCACATATGGTGGGCCCGTTACCATGGTCTACGGGTGCCCCTAGTGGGCTTTCTCACCACGTCTTGGCTCACTGGCTGGTACGTTTTTTTTTTTGTTAAAATATTTTTATTTGTTTCTGAAGTTTTTTTGTTTTTGTTTTGATGAAGTATTATATATAGCATTAGAATTCAGAATCGAATTATTTTGTTATTTAAGCGATATTCTAATGTAATTTTAATCGTGGAACAAATATTTCAAATATAATTAGTACCAATGAAAAGTAGCATGCTGTTTTAATTAAATTGATAACACCTAAATTCAACTCCTAAGAAATTTGAATATTAATGTTTGGAATTTGGTGGATATGGGGCCAAAGATAATTTAGAGCCCAATTTATGAAGTGTGTCTCCATAATTCGTGAGCTCGAGTATTAAGGAAGTCGTCGGCCCAGGACCCATTTAGTGGGACCATCATTGTTGTTTGTCCATTGACGGGATATTTTTCAGGAATTTTAAACTTGTTCATTGATTGATTAAGAATTTGTATAATCACTAATCCACTATTACTTGTCTAATTAGACAGAGGCAGATTGTCTGCCCTCTCTTTACCATTTCTTTTCTATTTTCTCTTATTTATGCGGTCATGGTTAAGTCACGTCAACATTTATATTAATTTTTAATAGAAATAATATTTAAAAAAAATAAAAAATAAAATATTAACGTGACTTAATAGTGACCGCTCAAATAAAAAAAAGAGAATAAAATGATAACTAGATGGCAAACAATCTGCCTCCTACTGTCGTCATATGGGCTACTTCGTCAAATATTCAGATTCTTCTTTCCTTGGCCGATGAATATTCAAAACCGTGGGGACTAATCATTTGAGATCAGAATCTCTTATAATTCCATTTTATTGACTTTTATATTCAATAAATTATGCACGGAAGAGTGTATAATAATTATTTGGATAAATTACACCATACTTCTTCAGGTTTGAGGTCTATTACAAATCTATACATTATTTTTAAAATATTTCACTTTCATAGATACAGTACCATTTTATTTCAAAATAACACATCTGTTAAATGCTGACGTGGCTGCCACGTATCATTTTTTTATTTTATATTTTATACATTAACAATATTATAATATTAACCCTATTAAAAAAAACAGAAAAACCCAAACCCAAAGAAGAAGGAGGAAGATCAAAGCCCCCCCTCGGCCGTGCGACCTCACCCTTACCCTTCCTTCCCGCCGCCGCCCCCCCCCACCCATCCCCCCTCCTCGTGCCTGCACCGCACCTTCCCCCCATACGGGATCTGGGTTTTTGGGTTGCAGATAGGGGTTGGGGGAAGAAGATGAAGATGCGGGAGAAGAAAGAGGGAGGAGGAAGGGAAGTCTTTTATTTTTTATTCGGGGTTACAGGCAGGGGGAAGAAGATGAAAATGGGGGAGAAGATAGGAGGGGGAGGGGAGAAGGGGGAGGGAGGTGGCGTTTGCGTTTTCTAGGTTTTTTTTGTTTTAAATAATTAGAATATTCAATTTCTTTTAATTAAAATATTTTTTTTGCCACGTGGTAGCCACATCAGCATTTAACAAACTAATGGATGGAAAATCTAACGGAGGTGTTATTTTGAAATAAAATGGTACTTGATGTATGAAAGTGAAATGTTTTAAAGATGTTGTATGGATTTGTAATAGACCTCAAACCTGAGGGTGTATGGTGTAATTTACCCTAATTATTTTGTAGTGTCAATAACTAAAGTGATATTTTCTGTCGCACGAGAAATTTTGCAGTGTACTGAAAATATGATTTGGTAACCAAGTGTTATAATACAAATAATTGAAAGTTTTTTTTTTCATGTGTTCAATCATTTATATCATTACACTTAATGTATCTAACTGTGTTTTTAATATACTGAAAAATCTCTTCAGTAACATGATCAATCTATCATATCATTTAGGAGGCATATTGTCTGCTCCTAATACCATACCCTTCTCATTCTCTCCTATTTGTACGATCACGGTTAAGTTACGTCAATATTTTATATTAATTTTTTTATTAAGATAAAAAGTAATAAGAATATAAAATGTTGACGTGATTTAACATTGATAGCACAAATAAGAAGAAATAGGAAGAGTATTGTCGGTTGATAAATCGTGTTTAATTCAGATTGTGCGTTCACACCAAACAAATAGAAACCCAAAGATTTGGCACCAATGGCAGGAATTGTTTATGGGGTGAAAACGCTATTAACACAAAAATTAAATAAAAGAATTACATTGTCGTTGGGGAAGTCCAAAGACCCAAAGTCCATGCCCTGCCACGTTGGAAGCATCATCTTCTCCGCGCGAGCATTGCCTACTGGTACTGGCTGATATGTTTGGCCTCACCTCTTCTTCCTAAAGCTCCCTTCTTTGTTTTTCTATTCCCACCCTGCCAAGTAGTCAAGGAAACAGAGTACCAGAAGAGATTTGGGTTTGATTATTTGAATCCAAGAAAAAATGGTGACTGGTGGTGGTGACAGAATGGCACTGCCGTCTCATCAGCCTCCAAAAGGCGGCGTTTCACAGGATTCCGGCCACGCCCGCCTCCACGAACTCGGCTACAAGCAAGAGCTCAGGCGTGACCTCTCGTAATTTTTCAAAACTTCCACTCTTTTGCTTCGTTTTGATTCCAAAGCTTCAAGCTTTTCTAATTTCTGAGGTTTTTTGGTTGATGGGTTGGCTGGTTTGGAATTGCAGGCTGCTGTCGAATTTTGCGTTTTCGTTTTCCATCATATCGGTGCTCACCGGGGTGACCACTCTGTATAATACTGGGCTGAGATACGGCGGCCCAGTGTCTTTCATTTATGGGTGGTTTATAACGGGTGCTTTCACCATCTTCGTTGGGTTATCAATGGGGGAGATTTGCTCTTCGTACCCAACTTCTGGGGGTCTGTACTACTGGAGTGCCAAGCTTGCTGGCCCCAAATGGGCACCCTTTACTTCTTGGCTCACTGGCTGGTACTACTTTCCTCTTGTTTTAGTTGTTTTACTTTTACTAACAGTGCTACTCACTCACTTAGATTTTGACTGCTTGGAAAATGAATAAAACTTTGGAGTTTTGTCTGTGAGTATGTGTATTAAGTTTAAGTTGTTTTTACTAGTTTGAAAATCTTTCCTTCTTCATTGCTATGATGCTTCTATTTCTGGAAATCCGTTGCAAAGCTGTTAGGCCTCGTTTAGTGTCTAGGATTGGATCGGATTGGATACGTCACTAGATCCAGCGTATGTTGAAGACATGTATGTCAACTTCCAAATTTTGTGGAGGAAACTTGATTTGGCATAGGTTGATGTGTAGTTCTTTTTTGGTTGCTCACAATCGTGGTGCAGATTAAATGTAGGACATGCTCAACATGACTAGCTCTGTCTTTAGATAAGGTAAATTAGACATCAGGACGGTGATGAGATCAGTTTTAGTAGAATTTATGTGGAATGAAGGAGGGAATAGGCTCTGATGCTTCTGCTTTAGAGTTTTTAATCATAACAGTTCCAAGTCGGTCTTTCTGCCATACTATTTCTCTGATGACGGCAAATGTTTTTGTATTTTGCAGGTTCAACATAGTTGGTCAGGTACTTCCAAGAATTTTTACGTTCTAGAGTTTAAATTCCTTCATTGTCC
Source organism: Crataegus laevigata (assembly GCA_963580275.1). Lineage (NCBI taxonomy): Eukaryota > Viridiplantae > Streptophyta > Magnoliopsida > Rosales > Rosaceae > Crataegus > Crataegus laevigata. Next base: position 2,481,738 of record OY756948.1, on the reverse strand, counting down.
ATTGTGATATCAAGCTTTTTATGGCTATGATATAACCCATTATAAGCTCTAACTGCATTTATACCTTTAATTGCAGTGGGCAGTTACAACTAGCGTGGATTTCTCACTTGCACAGCTGATTAACGTGATTGTTCTCCTTAGCTCACGTGGAGGGAATGGTGGTGATGGCACTTCGATAAATAAGTATGGAACCATTGGAATCCATGCTGGAATCTTGTTTCTACATGCTCTTATAAACAGTCTGCCCATCTCGTACTTATCTTTGTTTGGACAAGTCGCTGCTGCGTGGAATGTTGCAGGTGTAAATTACAATGTATTTTCAAGCTCTTTTTTGCTAGTTTTCAGTTTACTGTTTGAAGCCATCTATATCTTGGATTTCTTATCACTATTGGAATATTAGGTGTCTTTCTCCTCATGATTCTCATTCCCTGTGTTGCAACGGAGAGGGCTAGTGCGAAGTTTGTATTCACTCACTTCAACACTGATAACGGGGAGGGAGTCAGCAACAAATTTCACATTTTTGTTCTGGGACTTCTATTGAGTCAATATACCGTAACTGGCTATGATGCTTCTGCTCATATGGTTCGTATATATTTCCCTTACTTTGAAATTGCTTGGCCAAATAATTCTAACTAAATCCTTGTGTTTCCATGAACTTCTGTTTCTAGACAGAGGAAACCAAGAGTGCTGATACGAATGGACCAAAAGGAATAATTAGTTCCATCGTGGTATCCATTATCGTTGGATGGGGTTATATACTCGGCATCACCTTTGCAGTTACTAACATCCCGCACCTTTTGGATGTGAACAATGAAGCCGGCGGTTATGCCATCGCTGAAATATTTTACCTTGCGTTCAAGAGTAGATACGGCAGTGGAGTTGGAGGAATTGTATGCTTGGGAGTGGTTGCTGTTGCCATATTCTTCTGTGGTATGAGTTCAGTTACGAGCAACTCCAGGTAAGCAAGCCTGTTTTATTCTTCTCCTACAACAAGAGCCATCTGGGTAGGTTTTAGTCTCTCAGCTGTTCGCTGCACTTTATTTTCTTCTCAGGATGGCGTATGCATTCTCTAGAGATGGAGCCATGCCATTATCACCAATTTGGCATAAAGTGAACAAACACGAAGTCCCCGTGAATGCTGTTTGGCTTTCAGCTTTCATATCGTTTTGCATGGCACTACCAGTAAGCACATGATCACTTGCAGCAAAAAAAAATTCTCTGCTTTCTTCGGCAACTGCTAACCATGTTTGTTTCGATCTTTGCAGTCTCTCGGAAGCCTTGTGGCATTCAATGCCATGGTTTCTATAGCAACCATTGGACTGTACATTGCTTATGCCCTACCCATCTTCTTTAGGGTGACCTTGGCACGCAAATCCTTTGTCCCGGGACCTTTCAACTTGGGACGCTACGGGGTCCTTGTTGGTTGGATTTCAGTTGTTTGGGTAGCAACTATCTCTGTCCTCTTCTCGTTGCCCGTGGCCTATCCAATTACCATCGAGACACTCAACTATACTCCCATTGCTGTTGGCGGTTTGCTGATCATCACAGTTTTAGCTTGGATCCTGAGCGCTCGGCACTGGTTTAAAGGTCCTATAACGAACATAGAAGCATGAACTTGTGTATATTCAATAATTTTCATTTCTTGCAATCATCGATAGACTAGGTTTAGTTTATACAAACAACTTACTCATTGTATGGTAATAATATTCCAGATTATAGAAATGAAGTCTCATTTGGCTACAAATATTTGACTTGATACAAACAAACTTGTAACCAACATAAAAGATGGAAGAGAAACAGGAAGTCTTCTGTAAAGCGAAACTAAAATTACGAACTTGAAGGAAATATAATGCATGCTTGAATGAAACCCTGCATCGGGAACTGATAAACTATTGTGAATCCGGGCTCTTCTCAAGTAAAGTTTCTGTCAGCCATTCACTGTGACGATTGGCATCACCTGCATTTGGTGCACTGTCAAACGGCTCAAACCAGTTGGACTTCTCTGGATCTTCTTCAAGCAGCTTCAACAGATCATCATACTCCAACATGGGTTGGTTATTGTTTGAACTAGCTGGATGAGCCTCTCTTGCTGCAGCATCCAGCTCTTGGTTTCCACTGGTAAAGTTTGCTGGAAATGCTTCTGCATTGGTTGCATTGACTGAAGGTATCTGTTCCGGCACAACCTCAAGTACGTCAGTTGTTCCGGTTACTTCCGCTGAAAAGTGGTTCTGATTTTGGAAGTAGATTGGGGCAGTCGGGGCTGGAGTATAATACTGTGGTTGATTCATGCCTGCTTCAGTTGTTCTCGTGACATCCGCTGAAAAGTAGTTCTGATTTTGGGAATTGATAGGAGTAGTCAGCACTGGAGCATAATACTGTGCTTGATTCATGCCTACTTCAGTTGTTCTTGTGGCTTCTGCTGAAAAATGGTTCTGATTTTGGGAATTGATAGGAGCTGTCGGCGCTGGAGCGTAATACTGCGCTTGATTCATGCCTACTTCAGTTGTTCTCGTGGCTTCTGCTGAAAAATGGTCCTGATTTGGGGCATTGAACGGAGCAGTCGGTGCTGGACAATAATTCTGCGCTTGATTCATGCTGACAGAAGCATTCGGGACCTGAAAAGTATTTGCTGATATGTAGGGAGAACCAAACTCTGGTGTCATGTAGTTGGTACTCGGTAAGGTTCTTTCGCTTGCTTTAAACACGATCTCTTCTAATCCAAGTGGTTGGTTTCTCTTGATTTCATTCATGTCAGCTCCTAATGTGAAACTGTTTGTTTCTAATATGTGGTCCAAAGTCTCAAACTTTCCTTGAGTTCTCAGATAAAAGTCATAGAGGCTTTCGCTTTGATGATTTGTGTTGTGAGACATGCCCGTGTGTTCTGAATACAGATTCTGCCTTCCGTAGTCATTGACTCCGGTGAAAGAATTCGGAGTCATTAATTGCGTTGGATTGCATTGAGCTCCAGAACTTGAAGTCCCTTGTTCGTACGGGCGGCGTACCAGAGAAGTCTGCCTTGCTGGTGGAAATTCATTTCTGTCATTCCAAATGGATGATTTGCCTAATGAAGGTAAGCTCGTCGTGCCAACCTCCTGAATCCGGTGTACGTTTTTTCTATATTTCTAGAAGGAAAAAGAACCTAACATAAATCCTTCTGAAAACAATTACCCTAATGTGAAAAAAAGTTACTTGAGATACAAGTAGAAGAGAAACCTGCAGATGGCTTGCAACCTGGCGCACCGTTATATCAGGCACATTCATCCATTTCAGAATCCTTCTAGGCCGAGCTTCTGTATCCAAAAGAAAACAAGAAAACGAAAATAATTTAGCACCCTTCAAGGTGAAAGGAAAGCTACAACAAAATATTAGATTGTTTTATGAGAAGGAAGAATTACTTTGATCTCCTAATGCACTTATGGCTGCTATAAACTTGAGATGAAGTTCAGTTGTCCAAACGGGGTGCCACTTCTTCTGTTTGGAGCTGCCATCGCAATCTTGATCGTCCATTCCTTCCTCGTCGCAATCTTGTTCTGTATATGGTTTAACCTTCGCTTTTTCTTGGTTTTCTTTATCATCGACTGGTCTGTTTATCCCCAGTGCTCCTTGTGTATAACTCTCTGCGGCTATCCGCGGTTCATCGCGAGTGTCTTGTGTGTCAAGGCACAAATCGCGTCCGGTGGGAAGCCTAGACACACCGCCAGCCTCATGGATTCTAATACCTCCAGTGGGAGGTCTAAGAACACCACCGGCCTCGTGAATCTTCTTGCCACAATTTGGTTCATGTGAGTCCTTCCTTGGGTTCCTTGCCTTCCGATAAGCGTGTTGCCACACATTTTTCAGATCCTCGGAAGAAACTGGTTTCTGAAGAAAAAAGCATGCTCCTTCAGCCAGGGCCTTCTTGGCGACATCAATATTCACTTCGGAGGACATGACTGCGTTGAAATATAAGTTATGGAACAGTTAGTACACAACTAGAAGAAAGTTCTAGAAGCCAATCAACCCGAATACGAAAGTTCTACATGGATTGAAACTTACACATGACAGGAATCTCGTTCTTATGAAGCACCTGTAAAAGCGAAAATCTGTCTTCATCTGGCATGTTGATGTTAGCCATTACCAGATCGTAATGACACTTTTGTTCCTTAATCATCGACAAAGCAACAGAAGCCAATGCGGTTGTGGTAACTAGAGGAGAAACGAGAGAGAGAGAGAGAGAGAGAGAGAGAGAGAGAGAGAGAGAGAGAGAGAGCTATTAACCAAGTTACAAAATATCAAGATTTTTTTTTTGAAACTTTATGTGCAAACAAATTATGTATATGAAGGAAAATTAATACATATGCCTATACACAAGAAATGTTCAAGTGATAATTTTAACGAAAAATTATACAGACAAATAAACAGAAAAAATCAGAAATTTTTTATCTTAATGTTTATCTACGGATAATTATTAACGAAAAATTATACAGATAAAATCAGAGAAATTTTATGTGTATGTCAAGAAAGATTTAGTGCAATATGGAGACAAAAAAATTATATAGGTTGATAAAATCAGGATAAATCTTATATCGTTGTGTATGCTATAACTATTTTAATCATTTAAATGTTCCTTGTTCATAAGATAATCCCTGTTATTCATGCTTTAGATCCACACAAACAAGTTCAAATTTTCTATGTAAACTCAATTACTTTGCTATAAACGTGTATACATAAAATGTAGGTGAAATTTCGTATCCATGTCACTATGGAATGATTTACCTTTGAAGGAGTATTTTTCTAACGTCGACGCTGTGCACATGAGGGACAATGTATCATGATCTACCACCAAGATTTGGAGGCCATGGGCAAAGTTAGGGAGACCATTACTTTCTTTAGGGCTCATGTCTTCCATGGACACAAAAACAATTACAACCAGACTGAGTGCAACAGAGAAAGCACGAGATCCAGAAGCTTGAATCTGAACAAAAAAAAATTATTTAGAAGTTAGATTAGGGGGATTAATAGAAAAAAGGATTAGATATAGATTAAGAAGCTTTAAGCCCTTAAACCTAGAGAGAGAGAGACATAGAGAGAGAAAGATATAAAGAGAAGATGAGAGCTCACATTTATCTATATAACTGAAGAAATTGTAGTGAACCTGAAATTTTGAGTGAAATGGCCACACTCCAGTCAACGGAGTGTTGACCAATGTGGTTAAAACTAGAAACTGAAGTACTAAGAAGTGAAAGAGAAAAATTCAATTATTTTCTTATTTTTCATGCATTTTTAAGTTTTAGCAATTATTTTTGTTTCTTTATGAAAACAAAAAAATTACAACGAAGATCTCGACGTAATTTTTAAACCGTACATGTCCAAATTGTACTTAGTTTTGTTACGGCCGGTTTCACTTAATTAGATAAGACTTCATTGTCATTATAGTTCAAAAAAAAAATTGCAGATGCATGTTCTGCAAAATTACAAGGAAAGTATAGAACAAGAAAAAAAATTATGAAAAAGAGTTCCCTAATATTAAGGTTTTTGACCAATGAGCTTTTTAGGCAAATTAATTCAAAAGACTAATGACTAATTTAGAAGCCCTTATCCTGATTAACAATAATGTTTAATTCCCATTCTTAATTTTGATGGAAAGTGAAAAAAATCCAAAAAAATGTTCAAAGTCAGCAACAAACTCTGACACGTGGCTTGAATTGAATTCTCTTAAAAGTATAAAATTGCTCCAAGAAATGATGAGTCAAAGAGTTAGTTATTTGGAGTTTTAATGAGGTTTTTTTATATTATTTTATTTATATATGTAACTTAATTTCCTAATATTTAAAATGACTAGTATTATTTTAAAATAAAAATTATATTGCAGCTTAAGCTGATTACTCATGATGAGTACCAAATAATGTTACTAAATCTGTTAATTACGAATAACTAGCCCTATATATTACAGACGGATTTAATTGGAGTCAGATTACTCAACAATTAAACAGAAAATAATTTGAGCAACTAGTTTAGCCACGATTAGTGTGAATAACTCGTTATATTAAAAATTAAAACAAAGTTTGCGCCTGTTGGCGTGGCGGGAGTAGCCTTGGGCTTTTTAGTAGGCGCTCCCGCGCTCCAATTATTTTTTAATTTGTAAACCTTCCATTTATTACTAATTCAATATAGCTTACGCCATATAATAAAATAGATGAGTGAATTGTCTAAAATTATTCAAACGTTAGGGTTGAGTCCAAACTGTTACTTGAACTTTGATGTCTTAACAAACTAGACCCAACACGAGAAAACTAGAAATTTAGGCACATTAGTCGACGAGTCCATCAAAATTCCGGTACTAATTTGAAATTATTCAAACGTTAGGGTTGGTTCCAAACTGCTACTTGAACTTTGTTGAGCCATCAAAATTTCGATACTAATTTGAAGTCGACCTTAAAATTTGAACTTTCTTAAGTAGTTCACCCAAATAAAAATGAATGGTTATCTTTTTTATACAACAATTTTAAATGTCACCTTAAAGAAGGGTTCAAGGGAAATGTCATCGTTAACTTTTCAAAGTCTTATCGTCACACTCTAAAATCGTCAAGTTTTCATAGACTCGAATTTCGTGACTGACGAATTTGATACCAGTGTCTCCCTTACTCATAGTGTATCGTTGAATAATAAAAAATAAAAATTTAAAAACCATCAAGTTTTTCAAAACATACTGTAAATTTTATTAAGTTGTCAAATATTTTAAGCATTTGGTCTTCACAAATCCTCACAACGAGAACTTCAGAAGAGCATGACTCCTGAAATTCGTATAAAAAATTTGGCATGCTGGATAATTGGATTAACAGATCAGGCCCAGCCCAGAAATTGAAAGCCCATGTTCGGAATTAGGCTGCTGCTTTCGGCGGGACGCCTAAAACTCTGTTGAATTAAATTGAATTGAAAAGTCGCCGAGTCTGATTTATCGGGTCGATAATGGTGAGAGGCTCACTGCATACGCATTAGGGTTAATTTGTTCAAAGTTCAAATTTTATTGTATAACTATATTCAGCAGCGGTAGCACATCTCACTGTAACTTCTGATTTTCCAGGAGGATTTTTCCGAGGAGCTCGAGCCCTTGTTCGATTACAGGCGCGTTCAGCCCGTCAATCTAATTTGCCTCGACGGTGAGCTCTTTCCTCCTAATTTTGGTCGATTCAGTTGATGGGGCGCATAAATTATTCAACTTTTACATAAAAAAGGAAGAAGCTTGAATTGAATTTTGTTTTTATGTTTGTATAGACGATGAATTAGATGCTCCGTCGGCTTCTCCTCCGAAAAGGAGGGAAATTTCTGATTCCGCGGTAACAATTTGTTGTTGAAATTGTGCTATGTCTGTGTGTGTGTGTGTGTGTGTGTGTGTTAAATTCCATATGATAAGAGGAATTGATTTAAATTGCAGTATCTGTTGACATTATTTTGGATGATATTGTGATTAGGTTGAGAAGGTTGACGAACCTGTGAAGGTAGTGAATGTTATTAGTTGTGAAGATAAGGAAGAGGAGGACTGGTTACCTCCTCCACCCAAGGTTTCCGCTGGCGCTAAGCGGAAGGGTGAGGATTCTACCATAATGGAACTGAGGTATTTGGATTTTGGATCTTTGTGGGGTTTTTATTGTAATTATTATATCTCTCAAAACATATAGATTATCTTTGCCTCGAGAAGAAATTTGTGACGCGTTAGCGGCTAGTGCATACGCTTTCCCGTTCATTAGATTCAAGTTGGTAATTGGAATTTATGCGTTTATTGTTTTATGAAGGAAGTATGGTTCAATGTGGCCAGTTATCTTAGAATATTAAGGCTTTATTTGGGTCTCAGATATAGTGATGACGAGTTATGCTTGTTGTTTTTGGTTTACCCTTTTTCGTTTTGGTTTCTCTGTTGCAGTTCAAATTTGCCAATTAAATGTGGTCTGTGAGTGTAGGAAAAAGAAGCAAGAGCTGGCATCATTTGCACAATCAGCTGAAAATGTGTTGAGATCGGTAGAGGAGTCTGTGAAAAGAGAACTTAGTAGCTCATTGGAGGCTGTTGAGGAACAACCTCCAAAGCCCCGCCCTGAAAGAAACAAAATAGTTATATCTATTCAAGACAAAGATGGAGTTAAGCAGTTCCGTATTTATGCGGTATGTTGTGCAGAAGTATTAACCTTTACAATATTTTTGTCTAGTTCTCTGATGTATATACGGGCCATGTGATATTAAACAATGTAATATTTCAATAGTGTTTTCTTCTACTTCAACAGGATGACAAGTTTGAGCGGCTCTTCAAAATGTATGCCGATAATGTTAAGCTTGACCATCAGAGTCTGGTGTTTTGTTTTGATGGGGACAAAATAGGTCCAGCTGCTACACCTGATGCCCTTGGGATGGAGGAAAATGACATTATTGAAGCACATTTTACCTCGAGATGACATGGTAATGCATCAAATTTTTGAAGCGCATTTTGCAATCAATCTTTCCACTTGTATCACTTTTCACATTCTTGCTTTCGGGTATATCCTTAACACTCATGATATTGACGTTTTAGGTTTAAAAGTATAAATACATCAGATTTTCTGGAAAAAGGAAATTAGGAGCAAAAGCCTTGGCTTGGTTGTGCTTAATTTTGAAAGAGCGGACATGGTTGGGCTGGTTAAGAGCAAGAACCTGTTTTACCTGCTTCAGAACTGGGGAATCTCATAAACATGTTGCCACATTAAAATCATTAGATGTGCCAAGAAAGTCTTTTTTCTTAGGTAGAACCAAATTACGAAGTTTTGATCTCAAAGTGGAATAATTGTCATATCGTGTAACCCTGGCTGGTCCTAATGCTGAAACATCAGTATTCTAGATATTGATTCTAGCAGTTGAGTTTATCTAGCTATATTAGTTTGTGTTTCTGGTTCCTTTCAAACTCTTACGGCTTTCCACTTTGAACTCAGGTGTTTCTTCAACCGAAGAACTTAATCCGTCACCTTGATGAATCTTTGATGGGGACTGGAAGGGCCTTTGGCCGGCGTCTTTTGGTGTATGTTTGTAGTTTGTGCAGTACCTGCTCCTTAACTGTACAGTGTGTCATTATATTTTGAAATTATTTTAGAACAAGTGCAAGCTTCAAAGTACAGAGATTGGATTTGGAGAGAGAAAATATTCTTCTTCACAAATCTCATGTGAACGTGGACAGTGGACCTGATTCAGTACTGCCTAATTCTGTTTTGCATTAAACGGGCACATAACTTTTTTTGGTTGGAATTTGTGATTTGTTAGGATTCGTTTAGAAGTGCTTTTACAATGTTTGAAAGTGCTTTTGGTGAAGATTTTTGGAGCAAATCCTTGGTAAAATGCAAGTGAATCTTGAAAAAAATACTTTTAAGTGCTTCCTAACTAGTGCTTCAAGTGCTTTTGGACCCAAAAACATTTTTTCTAAGAATGTTTGTAGTCATTTTAAAAGCACTTCAAAACGAGCCATTATCACTTGATGCTAGTTTAATTTTTGAGGTGCTATTTCCATCTCTTTTGCCATTCGTAATCAAAATTCAAAATCAAAACGGCTATTTTCAGGCTATTTCAATAACAAAAATTGTAGAATTCTTATTTACGTAATTGTAATAGTATTTCAAATCAATCATGCGAAGCGAACACGTATGAAATATAAAAAGTGCACTCACGTTCTATGTAACTGAAAGAACAGAATAGCTGTGTGGATTAGAAACCGAAAGAAAACAGAGAAAATGAAACAGCAAGTGAGACTTCGGATCACATGGATCGCGTAAACACTTGTCTCTCAGTCAATTGCAACTGGATAACGTGGATGATGATCCCATTGCCACGAGCCACGTATCCGAATCCACGCTGGAAAAGTTTCCCCTCTTACATGTCCACGTCAGACCCATAAACTGTGATAAAAGGAGGAAGAAGAAGTAGAAGATGACCAAAACAAAAGAGCTCAGTGCTCTCTCTCACTCACCCTCTCACCTTTAATTCCCTGCCCTACGGAAAGAGGTACTTTTTCTCCAAATTTCGTCTAACCTTTTTTTTTTTTTTTTTTTTGGAAATTATAATTGAATTTTCTATATTATGTTGAAATTTCAAACTATAATACAGCCTTAATTACTGGTTTAATCACGCATCATTAACTTATACATACAATCCGAACAGTTTATCTTTTAAATTCTCATTCAAAGATCATTCCGGTATAAATTCATCGAAATCGGAAATCGTTTAGCCATTAATGCATAAAGATTCGGTGCCTTGTCTCTCAACCATCCGCATCCGATCTAAAAACTGAGAAACATGAAGCTCTGATCTCGTTAAGATCCAAATGGAAAATCTCAAATAGTATTTATATATATATATATACACACATGAAAAAAAGATTGTACATTTCCTGTTGGTTATATCTGGCAGAAATAGGGCTCGGCAGATTTGGAATGCAGAGATTTTGTGAGTGTTGCTTGGCATTGAGGCCGGTTGTGTACTGCAAAGCTGATGCAGCACATCTTTGCCTCTCCTGCGATGCGAAGGTCCATTCGGCGAACACACTTTTCAACCGGCATTTGCGCAGTATCTTGTGCGATTTGTGCAGACATTTCCCGGCTTGTATTCGGTGTTTGGATCACAAGATGTTTATGTGCCGTGCCTGTGACCGTGCTTTGCACATGATCGCTTCCCAACATCCAAAAAGGGCAATCAGCAGTTACGCAGGTGAGTTTTTCTAATACGCATCAATGTATGCACTGCATTCTTCAACTGGGCAGATAGAAGATAGAACTGGTATATCTGACGGGCGCAAAATATGCAGTACATTGATGCATTGTAGAATTTTTGTACACAGGTTCCCCGTCTGCTGAGGACTTTGCAGCACTGTGGGGTTTCAAATTGAACGAGACAGACAATTGTAGTGCACATTTGGATTTGAATGGGACTCTGTCCAATTCTTGTGGCTCTTCGTGTGACTCAAGTGCAGTAAACTCGGATACTCTAGAGCAGTCTTGCTTTCAAGCAGCAAATTCTCTCACCTGGATTTCAGGTGCTGAACCTGAAGCGGGATCGAGCAGTCAACAATACAAGGTATGCAGGAACTTTTAATTGTTCTCTTTAAACTTGGCTGACAATGTTATTGGCACTAATGAAGTATACAATATGAATTTTGGTATGTAAATATTCGTTAACTATATATTTATCCGCGCTTAAAAAGCATGAGAGTATCAGAGTTGGAGTCTCTCTTTACAATGAACATCCGCCGTTATGGATGAGGTGCAGTCTTATGTGACTAGGTTTGGGAATTCGCTGCAACTTCGTGCGTTAAAGTGTATCTCAGTGCGTTCTATCTTGCAGATATCTCCTGAAGGTCAAGAGAACAATTTCATTCTGCACCAGATTCTAGATTTGAAAAGGATTCAGTTTTCTGAGGGAAATGGCCCTTCGCTGCTGATACCCGGTAGAGAGCAAAGTGACCTATCTTCCTCGGTAGTTCAGACATCGAAGAGGCTCGATGTTCATCTTGATCAGCGTTTGCAACATTCTCAGAATGCCGGCATTAAATTTAGGCAAGGGGACAGTCCGGTTCAGGAACTGAAAGTTGATCATTTATCATTTCCATTTTCTCAAATGGAGCATATGCAACCATCTTCAACTGCTGGACTTCCATTGCATACAGAATCCTTTTGGCAATTAAGTAATCAGGTTCGATCAATGCCAGTGAAATTGATTCATTTGGAATGATATGTAGTTACATCTCACTTGTTACTCGTTTAAACATTGATAGGCTACCGTTTAGAAGTGCCACAAGAGAGATTAAGTTTTAATTATGTTCATCAACAACTGAAAACTTTAGGCATTGTTAGAGATCAGAACACATTTCATTTTGTTTTTCCATGTGATCATGTATTGTTTTTGCAGTTGTGGCATCAGAATATGCAAGACATAGGGGTTTGTGAAGAACTTGTTTGTTCTGATGATTTCGATATACCTGATGTTGATATGACATTTCAAAACTTCGAAGAACTATTCGGAGGTGATCAAGATCCTATCAGAGCTGCAGTGCTTCATGATAAAGATGTGTCTTGCTCGTCGGTGGAGAAGGGCATATCCCTGGATAAATCAGATAATCGCAATGCAAGTGCAGCGTGCAAATTTTGATTTTCCTTCTCTTCTGGTTTCCGGCTTAAACTCTTTTCTCATTTCTGTTCCTAAATGATCATTTGGCAGGAACATGATGCATCAGAGGCTTCGTCTGTTTTCGTTAATCGGTCTGCTCACTTGGACAACGATAAGGCTTGTAACAAACCTGAAAGCCATCAAGAAAACATGGATTCTCCATGTCCTATTCAACCGTGTTCTTCAACTCTGTCGTTCTGTATTTCAAGGCTCAGCACCGAAAGCAGTGGGAATGATTGTCATAACAGCGATATTTCCCCCGTCACCGGAGGCGAGCGATCAAGCAGTTCCCCTCATGTAAGTAAAAGGAGGAGGAACAAAGATTAGAAGCATTCCCGGCTGTGAGCCTGTAAGAACAAGGATTCTCTGCTCTTCTAAACCCTTCAAATACGAGGTTTTATCTAAATTAACAATTTCTGTGTCTCGTTTTATGTTAATACTTCAGAGAAAAAATGGACATCCATCTTGAAAATCTACGTCTGACTTAAGAAGGCGGGCAAAAGGCAGAGTTGCAAAGAGAGAAGACTCTGATTTGGACGCGATTAACGTGACTTCTGATGAGAAGAAGAAGCTGATTGAATTTCTGCATTGGATGCATCTTGGTCTTGTACAAATACCCGTGCAGCTTGATTTTCTGGTTTAAAAATACATTTCATGCTTCGTTTAAAAATATTGATATCGTCTCACATTTCAGTACATAATAATAAAAAAATTACTTCAGTTAATGCAATATGATTTCCTTGTTGGTAAATATCACGTCTAGAAATTACTTTGCGACCCTTGGTGTAACGGAAAAGTTGCTGTTTTGTGATGGAAATGTCACAAATTCGAGTTGTGGAAATAGCCTCTTTGCAAGACGAGGGTAAGGCTGCGTACGATAGACATCTCTCATTCGACCCTCAAAAAGCGAGGAGCCTTGTTGGCTTGGGTCTCTATTTTTTACTTCAGTTAATACAATATGATTTCCTTGATGATAGATATCACGAATTTGTAAACTCGACAAAATGATAATTTAGAACGCGCCTTACACGCTGTGAACCAGAAACCCATAAACAATTATTCATTGTCCACCAATTGTGGTTAACGAGTTTTAATACACACTTGTCATAATCAAAATAATTCATTTTCTTAATTTACATTTAGAAAATCATATTTGTAAAAAACAATAAAAATGAATATGCTTTAGCCATCCTTATTTATCAAACAAATAAACAGCTAATCACGACCATCTTATTTGTTACCAAAATCATCAAATGTTTCGTACATATAAAAAAAACCAAACTATCTTCAAATTTATTGCTTAGATAATCTTTAAATGAATAAGAAAATAAACAGTCCTCCCATTAAATATGTACGATGAAAATTTGAATTAAAAAAAAAAGGTTAATTAGACTGAGAAAAACATGTGTTACTAACAAGTGGCAGTGCTATTAGGAGGGAGTCAATGTGGGATCGATCATATTATTATCATTCGCCACCAAACATCGGATATCAGATTTTGATGGGAGATCAACTCTCCCCAAAGCACAATCTGGTTGTTATACCTGCGGCTGTGTTAAACAAGCAACCTCCTCCCCGTAACCATAACCGATAGAAAGCGATGATTATATTCCGTCTTTCATTTGAATGCTACCTACGTCCTAATCGCTTCTTTAATTAACCACCTTAATTAAAAATTAATGGAAAACCGGTTTACCCCAAAAGGCAAAACGAAGCAAGATCTCCACCCCCCCTCACCCGTCTCTCAATTACCTTCCAAACCAAGCAACAACATAACCGAAATCCTCTAGCTCTAGCTCTAGGATTCTCTCCTTTTAACAACATGTTACATGACTCGAAACTTTTAAGAATATAACACTTGATGTGTGTATCGTTAACACTATTAGCACTATTCAATTAATATTATATAAAATACAATGATATTTCTTTTCTCTTTTTGTGTGTGTGTGTGTAATAATATGAGTTATAATATCATTACAGGATAGTGATACTCACGTATCTATTTTTAGTTTCCACAAATCGTTATTGATTTTTTGTCATTGATATTTTTTAATTTATTTGATCTGACGGTTAAAAATTAAGAACAATGTGTGAGAAGTAACAACAGTGTGTGAATATCACCATCCTTACTATATTATTACCAGGCTTTAGTGAAGCCTTCTTCTACGAATTGGTTTAGCATGAACTAGTAAGGTGCTTGCTTTAAGCGGACCACTTCTCGCTCTTAGCCCTCTCTCGGCTGATAGAATGTGAATTTTTATGTTAATTTGCGTGTTGACCAATCCATAAGTTGATACAAATTAGACAATGGATTCGTGACACAACTTTTGACATACGTTTTTGTTGAGCCTACTTCTTAATATATTTTAACGATTCAAACCGTCTGTTTTTTTAGATATTCCCTCAAAGATTATGTCTACCAAAAATATCCAAACTTGAAGCTATATGACCACTGGATTAAGAGTTTCTTTGTAGATCATATTCGTTCATTTTATTCACTACAAATGTATGTCTTAGCAATTTTAAATTTGTCTAATTTTTTTCAAAAATAATTTATGAATAATGTTGTAAAAATAGACGAATTAGATTGTTGATCAATTAAGTCATTTCAATTGGATGGTTGGAATTTGTAACATTTGTATTTGTTGGTGTTCACTAATTGGCCCTCATTCAAAAGAGTAATCATCTGCAGGGGGCGCCTGTTTGTTATATCCCATCATCCCCAGCGTCTGTCGGGACCTAGAGGTTTTGAATCCGTTCGATCAAACACATAAAAATCCAAAGGCTCAAAGTAGCTAAAGAAACAACTTCTTGCTTTTCAGTCTTAACTAATTGTTGCTACTGAATGACTTAAAAACCATGAATAATGCAACGAAGCTGGTCTGATAGTGAGGGCAGATCAGGCAAAACAACGCTAAGCCGCCTCGATTGAAATGTTGATGAGGCATTCAGTTAAGCACTTGTCCAAAACAGTTTCGAATCTGTTTTGCTCCTCCCTTTCCCTCCAAATCTCTCCTCCGCCGCCAAACCTATAAAACCAGCCACCGTACCCGAGCACCTCCATTCGTCACTCTTCTCACTCCAACGGAGGAGGAGGAGGAGGAGGAGGAGGAGGAGAAGATCTTCTGTTGCTTCGGAAGGTAAACAACTGCTCTTCGTTTTCCCTCGATCCAAACAGCTTTTCAGTCTCTGCTTTAATTCTTTGTTCGATTTCTCATCAATTTTTTCGATTGTTCTATTTGTTTTTCCAATATATGTGAAATTAAACCTAGATCTGATTCCGTTGATTAATTAGATTGCTTCAGAAATTCACAACACTACTCCTCTGTTAAATTCCAGCGTGATATTGAAGAAATTGAACCGAAATTTCGAGAAAAAGTACGATTCCTGTACGCTTGCGTGCTTTTCTTGATTATAAAGCGAGAGATTTCGTGTTTTTCTTCGGCGAATTGAATTCAACGCTATTTTTGTGCAGCGAAATGACAACCGCACAGATGCAAAGCGACACCGCCTATGGCGGCCACGCCACATCTGCAATGCAGCAATCCAACGCAGATGACGCCGTCTTCGCTTCACTCTACTCCGCCATTTTCGATCGCAAGGCTTCGGTCAGTCAATACGACGTCGAATCGGACCACAGCTCGTCTTCAGCTCACCGCCACCGCCAACTCTACAATTCGCTCCTCGTTCAAGATCATCAGGAGATGGTGAACCGCCACAGCCGCTGCCTCAAGCGCCTCCAAGAAACCTCCGAGGAAGCCGACGCTCTCCGACGCGAGAACGTTCATCTCCGCTCTCTCAATCTCGAGCTCAACAAGCACCTCAGTCTGCTCATCCACGCCTCCGTGCAGAAACAATTCGGTTCCCCCTCCTCTGTTCAGACGACCGCGCCGTTTAACGGACTTCGCGACATGAAAATTGATGACATGCGAGCACAGCAGGACACGTCCGACGAGAGCCCTATGAGTGTGATTGAGAGCGAAGGCGGCGACGCCGAGAATATTGATGTGGAGAGGTTTTCACTGCCTAAGAGCATATCTGTGAGGTCTGATGGATACGTGAAGGCTGCTCAGGCCGCTCAAGCCGGTGCTAGCACTGCCGCTCGGACTCGGACCGCCTCTCGACCTCGCGCCGCCACTACATTCAATGCTTCGGTAAGCCATTTCCGACATCCTCCATCATTGATTTTTCTTTAATTTAATTCACAAAATAATAATTTTCAGTCTAATTTTAATGCGGTTTTGATTTTACTTAGTTTGCTTGATTTGTTTAATTCTTAATCTAATTTCGATGCGGCTTTGATTTTTAAATTGCCACTTGTTTATTTCGGAAGTTCACCAATGGCGGATGACATGCAAGGTGTTTGTGAAATTTTCCAACAGAAAAATTGACTAGTTGGTAGCTTTTACAGTTTGTACTAATTTTCAGTTTGATTTTGAGTAATGATGGTGGTGGGAACTGATGATGACGATGGATGATGCAGCAAAAGGTTTTCGTTCCGAGAGGGGTGAAAGAGGAGGAGCCACCGCTAGAATTGGAGGTGTACAACCAAGGCATGTTCAAGACAGAGCTGTGCAACAAGTGGCAGGAGGTTGGAGAGTGTCCTTACGGCGATCACTGCCAGTTTGCACATGGGATTGAGGAGCTCCGCCCTGTGATCCGCCACCCACGCTACAAGACCGAGGTCTGTAGGATGGTGCTTTCCGGTGTTGTCTGCCCATACGGTCACCGCTGCCATTTCCGCCACGCCCTCACCGATAATGAGAAGCTGATGGTTCCAAACAAGCCCAGGCAAAGGCAGTTCAATCTGGACAGGTAAAATAAAGGGGTATTATGATGATGAAGACAACAGTAATACGATGAGAAAGGAGAGCCAAATGCTTATGTTACATATGCCTCCTTATCGGAAGATATCGTATATAAATGGCATATACCAGGTATGAAGTAAGTATAAATACGGATACAAATACGTAAAAATAAAGAAGTAATTAGTGTCATATACTGCGCAGTTGCGGCAAATTTGTTGAGGTAAAATGTGGAAAGACTTCATGGGCTGGAAGGTGGACAAAATATGAGCTCCTATTTCATTTTTTGTATATGTTGATTTGGGTTCTAACTAAATTGAATATTTGCAAGCATCATCGTATATGCTTCAATTTTATATACATCTACTTAAAACAAAAATATGAAACAAAAAATGTAAGTTTGTGGTTTGTGTTGGGCCGGCTCAGTGGGTCATAAAATTCGGCCCATATATGAAACCAGTCCAATATTGTCCAGGGCCCGAATGGTTTTTGGTTGACTAGGGCTTCGTGACGCTCTCTGTGTAGTGTGTATAAAAAGGGAGCAGGCAAGAATTGCATCCGTCGTCCGCTGAAGGAAGAAATATGACGTGAGAGAAGGGGGAAAGGGAGTAAGAGTTTGAGGAAGTTATTGGACTTAGTTGCTCGGTGAGAAAAATGAAAACCTGGGGAGCTGGAGTTCCTCTTCTCCTACCGATGCCACTAAGTCCTATGATTTCCTCTGCCTCCTCCCTTTCCCACCTTTTTTCTAATCAAAGTATTGTTATTATTATTTTATGCGTTTTCGGATGCTGGTAAACTCGTCAGATCTCTTACCCTCTCGTTTTCAATTTCCTTTGTTTTTCCTGAATTTTTTGTTAATTGTTTATAATATGTTGGATTCAAGTAAGTTGATCTGTTTTATTGCGTAGCAAGATTTAATGATGTTAATTACCGGCTTAATTTGATTCATGAAATTTGTCCCCTGTTTGTAAAAGAAATGGATAAATTTGAAAGAGAAGAAAGGCTCACAGAAACTTTGCAAATTGCACTTCACTTCCCTGAAACTATTTCTCATTTTATTAAATTTTAAGCTGCAAACTGTGAATCCTACAATATTTTGTCATGGAATTTCCAACGCCATTGACAAATACATGAAATCCTACTGTCCATTTGTTAACGTTCACCGGACTTGTGTTTATTCGAGCGGCGTCTTCATGTATCGTTTGGCGTCTCCGCTCCTCCCAGAATCCAATTTCGAGTCCGAACCTTGCTCGGAAACCGTTGTATTGTAGAATTGAATGAGAAATTATACCAGAGTAGAGAAATTGCCCTAAGTTCATTTTAATGAAAAACTATATTTTTAATCTTAGTATTGTTTACTTTATCTTTTTTTTCCTTATTTTTTTAATAATTTTAAATGTTTAAGATTTGAAAACAAGTGGTAAAAAGACCAAAATAATGAGTGAAACTAAAAAAATATATAAAGATAAGCAAAAATATTCGTAAAATTAAATTCTTGTTGTCAACCTTTTTCACCAAGAAAAATAACCGAAAGGAAAATGAGGAAATTTCAAGAAAGCAAATTACCTATGGTAAATTAAATTTCATAACTCCTATTGATTGGTCATGAGAATTTTTTTAAGTTTTAATATTTACTTGTTCTTTTTCCTGGTTAATTATACTTTGGTGGAGGGGAGATGAACATCAAGGCATCCGCATCGGATTCCAATTCCACCACTGTCGTCTATCCCAAACACCTTTTTATTTTTCAGTAGATCTTGTTGCGAATTTATACACCTCTCCGGATCCTTTCCTCCTAATCCACCAAATCAAGAAATTTGTACTATTGAAATTTAATCAAACGACGAAAAGTTACAAAGCAAAGGCCCAAAATAAACATGCCCAATGTAATCTGAAGCCCATACAACACAGCCAGTCGTCCAAGCAAGCACGCCAGCTAAATGCATTCAAGCCTCACCAACCTCTGTACTTTTATCCTCTCCCCCTCCCTCTCCCTCTCCCATTATATATACAAACACACCCTCTCCTTCTTCTTCTATGTGTGTTATGGAAAATCAAATAAAAAGGAGAATGGGGGGAGGAGAGGAGTGGCATGGACTTATGGGTGTAAGTGGATCAGAAAGAAAGAAAACTAGGGTAAATTACAAAAAACTACCTCAACTATTGGTGTCGTGACACTTTCATACCTCATCTTTAAAACGTGACAATGTCATACCGCATCTTACGAATTTGTGACAATGTCATACCTCCGTCAATTTTTCTGTTAGTTTTTCTGTTAAGTGCTGATGTGGCAAGAGATGAGACCCATTTTCTATTAAAAATTATTAAAAACAAAAAAAAAACATTTAATATCTTTTTTTAATATTAAAAAAAAAAAAGTAAATAAAAAAAAAAAAAAGATTTTTTTTTTCCCCTCCCGCGCCCAGCGCCCAGCAAACCCAGAGGGTTTGCATTTTTTTTTTTTTTTTTTTCTTTCTTCTTCTTCCACTTCTCTCTTCTTCTTCTTCTTCTTCTTCTTCTTCTTCTTCCCCCCCCCCCCCCCACCCCCACCCTCCCCGTGCCCAGCAAACCCAGTTCTGGGTTTGCATTTTTTTTTTTTTTTTCTTTCTTCTTCTTCCACTTCTCTCTTCTTCTTCTTCTTCTTCTTCTTCATCCCTCTTCTTCCCCCCCCCCCCGGCGCCCCGCTCGCAGCAAACCCAGTTCTGGGTTTGAATTTTTTTTTTTTTTTTTCCTTTCTTCTTCTTTTTCTCTCTTCTTCTTCTTCTGGGCCTGGGTATGAATTTTTTTTTTTTTTTTTTTTTTTTTGTTTCGGGTTGCAGGTAGAGGTGGGGGGGGGGGGGGAGGAACTGGGTTGGGGTGGGGGGTTGCACGGAAGGGGAACGGGAAAGGGGTCGGGGGGGAGATGGGAATGGGTTCGGGATGCAGAGAAGAGAGAGGAGAGAGAGACGAGAGAGGGAGAGAGGGAGAGAGAGAGAGGGAGGGAGGGAGAGATTTTAATATAAAAATATATTTAATTATTTTTTAATCCAGATGTATTAATGAGTGGTCCCCATCTCTTGCCACGTCAGCACTTAACAGAAAAACTAACAGAAAAATTGACGGAGGTATGACATTGTCACAAATTCGTAAGATGCGGTATGACATTGTCACGTTTTAAAGATGAGGTATGAAAGTGTCACGACACCAATAATTGAGGTAGTTTTTTGTCATTTACCCAAAAAAAAAACCCACAAATATTATAAAAAAAATCAGAAAGTGGAGATTAATCTTTCGGAATCACTTACACCCGTGATTCCATGCTTTTTTACTCTTGCCCTACCGTTTCTTATTTAATTTAAGTCGCCAGGAAAATTAAAACGATAAAGGATTCAGGCGAAAAGAGGGGAAAGGCATGGAATTAGTGGAATGAGTGAATTGGGGAGAGAAAAAAAACTCATATAAATTCATAAAGCGGTGTTTTTTTCTCTCCCCAAAACCCCTCATTCCAATAATTCCCTACCTTTTCGTCTCTTTTCCTAGCTTTTCCTACTTGTTCCATCAGAGGAAGAGGTGCATTTCTAGTTGTTGTGGGGGGGGGGGGGGGGGGAGGGGGGAGATAAAATGGTGATCAAAGGAGTAAGGGGGAAAGGGAGGAGTGGCAGGAAGTTTTCGAAACGAGCGGAGTGGAAAGAACACAATCTTTGAATAAAAAGACAAAGAAACGTTTTTTCCAATACCGCTCATTTCAACGATTTTCTACTGTTCATCTCTTTCCCTATCTTTTCCTGCATTTTCTTCCATTGGCAGCTTCATCTAATTTTCTTACTAATTAAGTAGTATTTGTTTAATATGCATTATATTAATTAATCATACTTTGCAGCTACATCTAATTTTCACGAAGATGATCCTTGGTTTTTGGTAATTTGGAGTTGTTTTCTAACAGTGAGGATTTTGGAAATCTCTTTGCGACTTCTTAATCCACTTTTCCTTTGTGTAATTATTTCGGACCTTTGCTTTGTAACTTTTCGTGGTAATGAATTTTACCATTGCATAAACAAAATTAAAATTCACACTGAAAAATTTGGAACCAAATCTTATTACCGACGACAAATCATTCTGACAATATTATTGACTTGGTTAACTGATCTTATTGAACCAAATGTTACAACGTTGTATTTTTGTACCATGTATTCTGATCACATTAGACCATGTATATAAGACCTTGATCAATCTGATATCGTGAATGAAGTTAGATTCAATTGGCAATATGAGGAATCGTATAACTCCTTATAAACACTTGCAAACGCTACTTTCCCCAATTGTGGGATTCATAATCTCAATAGTTTCCAGTCAAAAACTCAAATTGTTGTGCAAATGTTTGTTAGTATTAATTAATCTAGTCTGTATTATACATCATTTAAAGCCTGAAAAGTAATTTGTATCATAATATTTTAAGCCAAAATTGATGAGAAATTGCATCATTTATTATGTTCCAACTGACACTAGAGACGAGCTTAACCCTGGCACATATGGTGGGCTAGATGGGACTAAGCTTTAGAATATAATTGGATTGGCAGAGATATGTAAAGCATGACTTGTAACATATGTATAAGAATATGTTGGATAACCTCTTTTATTGTGGATTCATAACATATCATGTCCATTTATATCCCTCTCATATTTTGCCACAATGAATAAAGGACTGGAATCAATTCTATTTTAATTCGTCACAAGCCTATCCCAATCAGCCCACCAAAAATACTTGAAAGATTACTCATAGCCACAAGAGCTTAATCCCAATTAGAGAGTAATTAATTAATAAAAGTTGTTATTGTTATTCGACAAATTAATGCAAGAGAGGCAAAGGGTGAGGTTGCATGGAATTATGGCCTTCTGTGGACATGGACTGGGGATAATAGTAACACGACGCTCAAACATTTCCTATATCATTCTTTATGTCTAACAACGCGACTCTTGTCAAATTCGGGCCGGGTGAGATTATGCTTAACTCAATCGAACATATTAACTTATCGTGTCTAATTATAAATCATTTATAAATTTTACAATATGTCATGTCGTATTGTGTTGTATTTCACCTGTTACTTGTTTTTTTTCTTTTCTTTTGTCAATCGAACAAAAAAACACAACATATTCGCAACCTATCAAATAGAACATAGAGAAAACACGCTATATATAAAACCATGAAATCTTATGTCAAAAACATAATTATATAACAAATGTCCAAACCATTTGACCATGAAAATCATAATTGGGAAATAAGTTATAATGTATACTAAATGATTTTCTTTCCTAAAAAAAAAGATAAAATCATATATGACAAAGATAACATCTCATTATCGTGTTTTGTGAGTAAGCGCTGATCCAACCCTAAAACCAACATATGAGGCCATCTCCAACCGAAGGAGGGCCAAAGAGCTACCTTTAGCCTTATAGCCCTGCAAGAAATTATGTTTTAATAAACAGTGCTAGGCTATATTTTATACCATCTCCAACCCAAGGAGCCAAAGGGCCATAGGCCAAACATAACTCTTTGACAAAAAACCATCTCTAACCGAGGGGTCAAAGGGCCATAGGCCAAACATAATTTATTATTTTAATTAAATTAAATTACCATATTAAAATAAGGTTTTCAAACATATTTTGATGCCACTTGTCGCCAAATGAATAAGCCTCTGAATTTCTTATCTTTATATAATCTCAATAATTTTTTGGATAGGATTTCGAGTGACATGTGTCGCTAACGTGAGTAACTCTCCAGATTTCTTATCTTTATGTAATCTCAATAATTTTTCGGATAAGATTTCGAGTGACACATATCGCTAATTAAAGTGAGTAACTCTCCAGATTTCTTATATTTATGTAATTTTAATAAATTTTCGGATAGGATTTTGAATGCTGTGTGAAAATGTAATTGGTTGTGCAAATTTTAGATAGGATTCTTATCCACATGGCACTTCTTATCTTCAACTTTCAATGTTGTAGGAATGGTGTACGTATTTATAGGAAAAAATAGATTTTTTTTAATTTGTCCAAAAAAAAAATCAAATTCCAACAATAACTTGACGACTGCATGACGTTAGCTAGCCGTTGTTAACTGGTGTCATGCTCACGCCAGGTAGCCGTTAGCATTCAAATTGGTTGAGTTGGGAAGGCTAATAAAATGTCAAGCTTGGCATTCTGGAGCTGGAGGGCTGGCAAAATGTCAAGCTTGACATTCTAGCGCTGGAGGACTAGTTGGAAATGGCCAGCCCGCTTGCCTGATTTGGAGATAATCCCTTTCACCTAGGTTGATCAACAAACAAATAAGAATTCCTAATGCAGAACATGGACATCAATTGGGCTAAGATTAAATTGTAAACTTAAGGCCCAAAATAAACATGCCCAATGTAATCCGAAGCCCATATTACACAGCCATTCGTCCAAGCAAGCACGCCAGCTGAAAGCATTCAAGTTCCAATCAATGCGTGTTTCAAGTCGTTTGAATTCCGAAACAAAAAACCTCACCAACCTCTGTACTTTGATCCTCTCCCTCTCCCATTATATATACAAACACACCATCTCCTCCTTCTATGTGAGCTATGGAAAATCAAATAAAAAGGAGAAGGGGGAAGGAGAGGAGTGGCATGGAGTTTTGGGTGTAAGTGGATCGGAAAGAAAAAAAAACCCCACAAATATTAAAAAAATCAGAAAGTGGAGATTAATCTTTCGGAACCACTTACACCCGTGATTCCATGCCTTTTTTACTCTTTCCCTACCGTTTCCTATTTAATTTAAGTCGCCACGAAAATTAAAACATAGAAGATTAAAGGGAAAAGAGAGGAGAGGAATGGAATTAGTAGAATGAGTGGATTGGCAAGAAAAAAAAAACTCATATAAATTCATAAAGCGGGTCTTTTTTTCTCTTGCCATAATCCCTGATTCCATTGATTCCCTACCTTTTCGTCTTTTTTCCTACTTAACTTGTTCCATCAGAGGAAGAGATGCATTTCTACTTGTGGGGGAGATAAAATGGTGATCAAAGGAGTAAGGGGGAAAGGGAGGAGTGGTAAGAAGTTTTCGAAATTAACGGAGTGGAAAGAACACAATCTTTGAATAAAAAGACAGAGAAACGTTCTTTCCAATACCGCTCATTTCAACGATTGTCTACTGTTCATCTCTTCCCTTATATTTTCCTGCATTTTCTTCCATTGGCAGCTTCATCTAATTTTCTTCCTAATTAAGTAGTATTTGTTTAATATCCATTATATTAATTAATCATACTTTGCAGCTTCATCTAATTTTCACGAAGATAATCCTTGGTTTTTGGTAATTTGGAGTTGTTTTCTAACAGTGAGAAGTTTGGAAATCTCTTTGCGACTTCTTAATCCACTTTTCCTTTGTGTAATTATTTTGGACCTTTGCTTTGTAACGTTTCTTGGTAATGAATTTTACCATCGCGTAAAAATTAAATTAAAATTCTCGCTGAAAATTTTGGAACCAAATCTTATTACCGACGACAAATCATTCTGACAATATTTTTGACCTAGTTAACCGATCTTATTGAACCAAATGTTACAACGTTGTATTTTTGTACCATGTATTCCTATCTCATTGAACCACTTATATAAGACCTTGATCAATCTGATACCATGAATGAAGTTGGATTCAATTGGTAATATGAGGAATCGTATAACTCCTTATAAACACTTGCAAATTCGCTACTTTCCTTTATCGTGGGATTCATAATCTCAATAGTTTTCAGTAAAAAACTCAAACTGTTGTGGAAATGTTTGTTAGTATTAATTAATCTAGTATTTATTATGCATCATTGAAAGCCTGAAAATTAATTTGTATCATAATATTTTAAGCCAAAATTAATGAGAAATTGTATCATTTATTATGTTCCAACTAACACTAGAGACGAGCATAACCCTAGCACATATGGTGGGCTGAATGGAGTTGGGCCTTAGAATATAATTGGATTGGCAGAGACATATAAGGCAAGACTTGTAACGTATGTATAAGAATATGTTAGATAACCTCCTCTATTGTGAATTCATAACCTATTATGTTCATTTATATCCATCTCATATTTTGCCACAATGAATAAAGGACTGGAATCAAGTTTATTTTAATTCGTCACAAACCTATCCCAACCAGCCCACCAAAAAGACCTTGAAAGATTACTCGTAGCCACAAGAGCTTAATCCCAATTAGAGAGTAATTAATTAATAAAAGTCTGTTGTTATTGTGATTCGACAAATTAATGCAAGAGAGGCAAGGGGTGAGGTTGCATGGAATTATGGCCTTCTGTGGACATGGACTGGGGATAATAGTAACACAACGCTCAAACATTTCATATATCATTCTTTATGTCTAACAACGCGACTCTTGTCAAATTCAGGCCGGGTGAGATTATGTTTAACTCAATCGAACATGTTAACTTCTCGTGTCTAATTATAAACTATTCATAAATTTTACAATCTGTCATGTTGTATTGTGTTGTATTTCACCTGTTTACTTGTTTCTTTTCTTTCTTTTTGTCAATCGAACAAAAAAACACAAAACATATTTGAAACATATCAAATAGAACATAGAGAAAACACGCTATATATAAAACCATGAAATCTTATGTCAAAAACATTATTATATAACAAATGTCCAAACCATTTGACCATGAAAATCATAATTGGAAAATAAGTTATAATGTATACTAAATGATTTTCTTTCCTAAATAAAAAAAGAGATAAAATCATACATGACAAAGATAACATCTCATTATCATGTTTCGCGAGTAAGTGCTGATCCAACCCTAAAATCAACATGTGAGGTTATCTCCAACCTAAGGAGGGCCAAAGAGCTACCTTTAGCTTTATAGCCATGCAAGAAATTATATTTTAATGAACAGTGTTAGGTCATATTTTATACCATCTTCAACCGAAGGGGCTAAAGGGCCATATGCCAAACATAGCCCTTTGACAAAAATTCATCTCCAACAGAGGTGCCTAAGGGTCATAAGCCAAACATAATTTATTATTTTAATTAAATTAAACTACCATATTAAAATAAGGTTTTCGGACATATTTTGAGTGTCACTTGTCACCAAATGAATAAGCTTCCGAATTTCTTATCTTTATATAATCTCAATAATTTTTTGAATAGGATTTCGAGTGACACATGTTGCTAACGTGAGTAACTCTTCAGATTTCTTATCTTTATGTAATCTCAATAATTTTTCGGATATGATTTCGAGTGACACATGTCACTAATTAAAGTGAATGACTCTCCAGATTTCTTATCTTTATGTAATCTTAATAATTTTTTGGATATGATTTCGAGTGCCACGTGTCGAGATGTAATTGGTTGTGCAAATTTTAGATAGGATTCTTATCTACGTGGCACTTCTATCTTCAACTTTCAATGTTGTAGGAATGATGTAGGTATTTATAGGAAAAAATAAAGAATTTTTTTTAAATTCGTCCAAATTTTTTTTTTCAATTTCAACGGTAACCTGACGGCCGCATGACGTTAGCTAACCGTTGCTAACTGGTGTCATGCTCACGTCAGGTAGCCATTGGCATTCAAATGGGCTGAGCTGGAGGGCTGACAAAATGTCAAGCTTGACATTCTGGCGCTGTAGGTCTGGTTGGAAATGGCTAGCCTGCTTGCTTGATTTGGGGGTTTGGGTTCGGTAGGGCCCACAAGCCCTTTGGCCTAACCCTTGATTGAAGACAATTTTAGTGTCATTCTGATATATTTTTAGCCCTATAACTCTTAAGCCGGATCGGTTGAAGATAACCTAAACATTCGTTTTGTTATTCTTGAAACTGAAAGCCCGAGCTATGGTAAATTGGTAAGAGAAGCCCAACATGAAGCTCGTATAGGCTGTCGTCTAGTGCTCTGGAGAGAATCAATAAGTCAGACTGCACCATATCTCCCATAATCTTCCCAGGCAGAGGAGCCAGCTGCATGCATTCAAATTCAATGCTTTTGAATTCAGGAACTAAAAGTCTCACCCAACCCTTGTACTTTGACCTCTCCCTCTTCCACTATATATACACCCACCCCATCTTCTTTTGGAGAGAATAAAATAGAAAGGAGGAGGGGAAAGGGAGGAGAGACATGGAGTTACTAGTTTGAGTGGATTGGGAAGAAGAAAAAATTCACAAATATGCAAATCAGAAAGTGGAGTTTTTTTCTCTTCTTAAATCCACTCAAGCCAATGATTCCATGCCTTTTCATCTCTTTCCCTTACTTTTTTCCTGCATAGAAAAAAGGTTTGTAATAAAATTGAGAGAAAGCAGTAGGAAGGTAGGAGGGAACGAGAGAAATGACATGGAATTATCAGCTTTAGTGGGTTAGGAAGAAGAGAAAACCTAATACTTCATATATCTGATATGATGGGAGGTTTTTCTTCTCTCCCTAAGACCACCAAGGCCAATGATTCCATGTCTTTTGGTCTCTTTCCCTAACTTCTCCTGCTTAGTTTGTTCCCTCGAAAAATTAGGTCTATAGTTGTGAGGGGAAATAAAATAGAGAAAGGAGTAGAATGGGAGGGAGAAGTAGCAGGAAGTTGTGGAATAATGTGGAGATTGGGAAGAACACAACAAAAACGAACAAGAAAAGCTGTGTGCTGAAATGCTATATGTGACTATGAGCTAGTTCTCTGATTTAAATGTTCCATATGTCCTTCGTAGTTAATAACTTGTTTATTACCTTGTTTTTTTTCCCCCTCCAATCTTATTATTCGTCGTTTTACATGAGGAGGCTGTATTATCCAATCCTTTTAATTTCTGTTTGAAAGTTAA
This sequence comes from Crataegus laevigata, assembly GCA_963580275.1. Classification (NCBI taxonomy): domain Eukaryota; kingdom Viridiplantae; phylum Streptophyta; class Magnoliopsida; order Rosales; family Rosaceae; genus Crataegus; species Crataegus laevigata. The sequence goes on along the minus strand of OY756948.1, from coordinate 2,453,996 downwards.
AGCCTGTTAATTATTAAGATTTATGACCGAGGGGAGGAGCCCAGTCATTGTCTCTTTCCATGTTGATGGAGGAATCCCCAGGACCCAAATCTCACACACAGATACCGGAATCCTCAAATCCTCGTCCCCAGAAATAATATTAAATCACTACCTTATTCAAATGGCATATCCCTAAAATGATACATCATATCAAATATGACAAATCACTCCAAGACAATATAAAAGAATAAAGAGAGCACCTCCAAATATAAAAGATTTGATTCTCGCAAAAAACGAATTTGAATCACATTATTATCAACGAATTTGATTTCAAATATATCGATTGTTCAAAAAAAAAAAAACCTCAAGAGAAGGCCAAGTAAATTAAATAATTTGTTTTAAAACTTATTATCAACGAAAAAAAAGACCATTAATAACATCTTGTGCCGATTTTTCTACTGAACTTATACGTTATAGAGTATTTTAATATTTTATTTTAGCCAAAATCTATTCTTAACAACTAACGTTGTTAAAAATCAAAATTTGCAGAAGTAAAACCAAACGAAAATAACAATTGAAAAAATAACATAACGGTAGTGGTGAATTTAAATATTTATTATTGTTCAAAGAAAAATTGGCCAAAATAACAGTTTCGAGTGCAAATCAAAAATTAAAGTAAAATAAAATACCCTAATTTATTTCTCCGTCGAGTTTTTGGTCAGTCATGTTACCTGGCCTCCATTAACCACAGTTAAAAAAAGAAGAAGAAAGGCAACCCTTTTTCTTTCTTTATTTGGGCTTTTACATGCCAACGAGGGATCCAATGCGGAAGCGTGCGTGCTGGCTCGGTTGGACGCTGCTTTCTGGTCCAATGGGGCGCCGTATTTGACCTGAAACGGCTAAAAAAGGAAAGGGGGTTGGGAGGGGACCAACGCGGTGCTGGCTGAGATGGACAATCGAGGCCTCACGCGCCGCTTCCTGTCCACCTACCACTGGACAGTCAAGGAACACATGGCGCTTTATTGGATTTTCCTCACTTGGACGACGATAACTCTATATTATTCGAGTATCCAATGATTGTAATTTTATTTTTTCTTCACTACTTCTGGAAGTTGCTTGCTTTCTATCCTTCTTTTTCTGGCTGGATGATGAAATTATGAATCATAAACTTGGGTTGGGATTCGGGATGACTCCACTAGTTTCATGGATTATCACTCTCAAACTTAAAAAATGCTTATATGTATGCATGGATAATCTTAATTTGTTATCTAGCTTTTATAAGAGGGCTGAAAGATTCACGAAGTCATTTCAACCTTCTTATGACTATCATTGTGTAATTTATACAGCATTAAGAATCGAATTCAGGACGTACTATATAGAATACGAGTTTGAAATTCGTTCTCAACCACTGAACTGCCTCGTAGAGGTTGACTTCTCTGATGTAGTTAGGTTTTATAGGGTAATCCTAGGAAGACCAAATTATTAAACCAAATGACGTGTCATCAATAAGAAATAAATACATTAATCGACACTTAATTAATGATTCAATCAACCAATACCACATCATTTAATTTGAAAATTTAGTCACCTTAATATTACCCAGTTCTATACATTATGTACAAGTTATACTCTTAATAAATTGATCGACAATGTGACAAATTTTGAGTGAGTAAATAGCACAATTATATTCACAACAAAAATAAAAAGGGTTTAACCCTAAGCCCAACCAGTAGATAAAGAAGATTATCAGCGTTCACTTGATGTAACAAATGACGTAACCAAGACGTAAAATATGGCGTTGTTAATTAATAACGATGATCAACTTTTAATATTTTGCGGGAGGAGGACTGTAGAAGGCTTGTGGATAAATTTTTTAGTGTGACCGTCATACGAGGTAGTACACCACGTGTTCTTATGAAAATAATGAATTATACTTGTTAAAAGATTAACAACTTACAAATTAAAAAATTTCACAATTTACATAAAAACACTTGGTGTACCATCATGTCACAACTAAAAATTTTTCCATGAAAAATGCTAGTCCTCAAATTATACGTTCAGGAGCTGGGGCCCTAAACCCTAATGCTTAATGGGTCCCATTTATTATTGCTCCATGATGGAACTGAATGTCAACTTTCACGACAATTACCACACATAATTGTTGTCAAAACACAAGTCGTTTGATCAGGATCAGACGGCCGTTCGAGGTTGTGTTCTGAAAAAACACAGATGGAGACAGTCCACCAACTTGTAGTGGACAGCTTTGCACAGTATCATACTATCATCCATTTGTTCATGACAATTCAAAACACCAGATACATTTTTTAAAAATAATTAATAGAGAAAATAATAGGTAAAGTGATAGAGAAAGAATCTGAGCGCTGACTTATGCATTTTCTTTATAAACTTTTGTTTTATCATGTCATGGATATCCTTGGCAAAGTGATTTTGCTTCATTTTCTTTGTTTGTTGGTTTAGGGCAATCAAACCACCCACACGATCTTCCTTTGACAAACCATCACTAATTTGAGAGATACTTTTATGGATATCTAGAGACTACAAGTTAATATGGTGTAATATTACGCGTTGAATTGAAAGTGAATGATTTGACTGGTTTTTAAAGTATATTTTACAAAGAATAGTGTTGTTCATACTCATTTTTATTACTGGTTAATTTTAGTCATTAATTTTTTTTAATTTATTTGATCCGATAGCCGAAAATTGAGAAATGTGTGTTATAAGTAAAAATGAGTGTGGATAACCTTGATCAGTACAATTTAACCTAGTATTTATATTTTTTGTAGACATGTAAACATGCCTTGATTCCTTGCTAATACATAGTGTGAAAAGAGGAAAATCTAAGACATTTGTGATTTGAAAAGGTACACTGAAAATATAATGATTTAGCTTTAAAGTTTGAAGCATCAAAACATGCATGGAAAAAAAGATATCATGTGAACCGGTTTGATCATTCGGGCATATATAGGAATATGCATGCTAGCTAATCATAACTCTACAAAAAGGATCATCTAAACGTTGCCTAAACTTAATCTTTATATTCTTCATTAGCTTCATCATTATTATTATTAGTTCATCTTTCTGTATATAATTAACGATTAAACTGACGTATTAAAACGTTAAAACAAGAGAGTCTTACTGCTCAATCGTCCAGCCTTTTCCTTCGCATTGCACAGTTGAGACACAGGTCGGTTTAGCTGAAATCCGGACCATTTGTCTGCTTCGAAGTTCCATGCATGCACAGGGTTCTATGCAAATGACCCACCACGCATTCACCTCATCCTCCCCAAAACCCTAACCCTGGCTACACAATCATATGGTAATAAACCCATAAAGTTGCCCACTATTTTTTTTTTTTTTTTTTTTGAGAAATGAAAGGGATTCTTTGAGTTTTTTGTTACCTCATGTGTTTTTCACAATATTTTATAACGTCGGCACATGAATTGACGTTAAACTGTAAGATGATAGAAATTCTATGCACAATGTTTTATAATTTTGGTGTAGAAATTGACGATGTTAAACTGTGAAGTGATAAATTCATGAAAAATCTCACTTTTAAGACAATTTTCTTAGCATTTTGTAAATGTTTTTGTCTTAAGCTCAATGGGAAAATTTGCAACTTTTGAATGCAGCAAACAAACCACGTTCACACACACAGACAAATCAACCCCATCCAATTCCACTTTTCTTTTCTTTTCTTTTTTCTCTCTATTTTTTTATAATAATAATATGAAAAATCCAAGAGCTTTGGAAACCGAGTTAGTGGAGTTATTTGCATTCCCCACAAACATGCCCTTACCCAGCTTGGACCAAGAATTTCGACGTCACTTTACGAAAATGAAATTTTATCAAATAAATAAATAAAAAGAAAAATGTGACACTCATATTTCAACAAAAAGCTTACAATCTCGTCTTTATATACGACCTATCATGTCCCCTCAGTTCTATACTCATCTCTTTCTTCCTAGTCCTCCTTTCTTGCTAGCCATAAAATTTTCTTCTCATCAACTACATAGCTTTCTCATTGACAACTTACGAAGCAAAGTCGACCATGATAGCCAGCTGCCACCAGTGGGACTTCGGCTACTTGTGTGGAGGGCGTGAAGGTGACGGCGGTTGGCAGCGGCAACACTGCAGTGGAGAAGGGTTGGGTTGTAAATATGGATGAAAAGTGATGGAAAAACAACATACGAAACAAGCTTTGCAATTGCGCTCTCCTGAATTTCTAGCCTGCTAGCACACAAGTGCCAGGCAGAGTCGGGAGAGCGGCATTATTGCATTGCGGGGAATTGAGGGTAGCGGTCCGAATTTACCTTAAAACTTAGGTCTTTAATTTTCTTTTATCACTTACTTGACTTTGGCCTCTTTGTGCTTGAATATGTAAGTCTTTGCTCTTAATTATTTCTCCTTTTTATTTTTATCTTTTTTGCATGTTTACTGTTATAAAACATGGCATGTAAGAGATGCATACGAGGCAGTCAGTCTGTGTTAATTAAGTGGTTTTTGTTTGTTTGTAATGCTGCTGGGCATGCATCGCTTACACCTATCATGTAATTTGCTTTGTTATCAAGAATTAATGGAATTAAGAACTTTAATTTTCTTCTCGATCTTTTGTCTCTCCCTATTTAACCTTCTTTTCCTTTTTGTTTGGTGTTATCTCTCTTGTTCTTGTTCTAGCTAGATGCGGATTCAAAGTAGAATCTGCTTTTTGTGAAAGCTTGGCAGCGTGAAACTCCATGCTTTCCTTTTCTTTTTTCTGCACTTTGATCCTTTTATAATTAATCTTTAATAATTACATTGATTAAGTTCATGTTTTAGCCAAAATTAAGTAGTAGAATTTCACCAAATATAATGATAATCCAGATCTAGGGTTAAAACTGCGAGCTAGCTATGAAGCGAATTTTTGTCCATTCCAAAAACAGAAAAAAGTATCTTATATATAAAAAGACAAGAATCGGCCATTGTTGTTCCCGACCTTCATAATTCATTTATTCATAGTTTATTATATATAATATAATAACAAACTCCAGTGACTAATGGTCATTATATATAATCTGTATATATTATTATATATCTACACTTTTTTTTTGTTTTCTTACATATAGTTTGGGTTCCTTTGAAAGTATTTTTAAAATAACTAAAAATAATTTTGTGAAAATGTTTTTGGAATTAATCTTTAGTACAAATGCGAGTGAATTCTGAAAAAAAAAGACACTTAAAATACGTTTAAAATAAAAAATATTAATCATTTCAAAATCACTTCCAGATGAGCTCCTACACATTTGCATCCCATTATTATTGGAAGGAGGAAGAAGGTAAAGAGAATTTTCTTTGATAATATATCATTGAAAGAATAAAAAAGCAAATACAACATCTGTCCTTGTACCTCAAGTCTAGACCACACCTTCCCTGGTTCGTGTGGGGAATTGATATAGGTCCACTATTTTTTGAGCCAGAACGACTTCATTTTTGGCAGAGAACAATTAACCTCTTTAGGCCCCTTATTGCACTAAAGCTATAAAAAAAATGATTTACATGCTACTAGCATGACAACAAAAACTCCTTCGAAGGTGGTGCCAAAGCAGGCTACCCAGACATTCCCCTGATCGCCCGTCTTCTTCCTGTGGTTTTGATTCCCGTGTGTGGGCTTAGATTTGGGGCTGCAAGGCACCACCAAAGATGCGAAATTTCCTTTGGAGGGTGTTACGCAATGCATGTGCCACCAAACTCAACCTGTTTCGCTGTCGATGTTTTGAGTCCTCCCTTTGTCTCATCTGTGCAGTAAGTGAAGAGTCTATGGAGCATGTACTCCATCTGTGTCCGTGGGCCACCAAGGTTTGGGCAGAGAGTCCTCTTCGTCTTCATTTCAACCAAAGCTCTATAACTACCCTATCTGATTGGTTAAGCTTGGCTGCAAGTCAATTTTTGGGTTGTAAGGAGAATTTTGATATGGCTCATGTAACCTTCTCATGTTGGTTCATTTGGAAGTCTCGGTGTGATGCTGTGCTTAATGGGACTTCTCCTTCTCCCTATAGAACCTTGCGCTCAATTGCTACTACCTTGGTTACCATTAAAGAAGCGTCTAATACCTGGAGTCTGATGGCCAGGACCAACACGAGGCTATCTCGGGGTATGCTCCGCCCCTCTTTGTGGTTTCATCCCCCTGTTAATTGGATCAAGCTGAATGTGGATGCATGTTGGAAGAGGGATTATTTATGTGGGAAAGTTGGGGTTGTTGCTAGAGATTGAAACTCCGGATGTATAGCGGTGAAATGTGTTCGGGTGTATGCTTCTAAGCCTGCGATGGCGGAGGCGTTAGCGGTCTTGGAAGGATGCGTACTGGAGAGAAACTTATAGGTACATGAGGTGGTGATTGAATCTGATGCTTTGGCTATTATTCAGTTTCTTAATTCCCCTTCTGTGAATTGTGATTGGGAAATGCTTCATATTCTGTCTCGTGCTCTTGAGATAGGGATGAGTTTTTAATCATGCTCCTGGTTGTGGCCTCCGTGATCAACAAATATGGCAGCAGATTTTGTCGCGAGAAACTTGTCTCCGGAGATGTGCGACTCTGGTTGGGTGGTGACACCTTCATCTTCACTTGTGGGTATTATGAACAAAGATGGTATTCCATGTCCTCTGTAGGAGATTTTTTTTTTGGGTATCTAGGAAGACGCTGAGTTCCTTTGTGGTGGCGTCTACTGTTTCTTGTTTATCCTGTTCTTGTTTCTGGGTGCGTTGGACACCTTTTGTCTGTTTCTTAGCCTTGGGCCTTGCTGGTTCTATGAAGTTCTTTCAACAACAAAAAAAGTGTTTTTGGGACTTGGATTCTATCCGAATTCATTCATTCGGATCTTCTGGATCTTTTAATTCTGAAACTGGAGAGAGACTGCGAGAGAGAGGTGGAGAAGAGGGAATAAGATGAACATGAAAAGTGAACATGAAAAAAAAACGGTATAAGATTAACAAGAGAAGGTGAAGATGGAAGAAGATGAACAAGAGAAAGTGAAGGTGAACAAGGAATTAATTATTGATCGTTCGATTTTGGTTGAATGGACAAGAGTGAAGGATTCGGATGGAAGGAATCCAGAGAAGATACCTTATACCATATTTATGGGTCATATTGTTGACTCTAAAAACTACCAAGCCTATGTGGCATGCAGGCCGAGTAATTAATAAGCTAACTACGTCATTCGGTTATGTGTGGGGCGTGCCAACTCGTCGACCGAACTCGACTGGGTAGTAAAATGTAATGCGTGGCGTTGGGCACACTGCTGACTTCTCGATCTTACGACTGTGGCCGAGGAAGGAACACATCTCGGCCTTCAGGTTCTAGAGCCTGAAGACAAGGCTTGTAGTTCTGCGAAGCTAAAAAATTATTGGCGCCGTGTTCGGTTACAGTGATTATATTCGTGAAAGTATAAGCACGTCGAACTGGCTCCAAACTATAAGGACACAAATACTTGAAAGAAATAAAGGTCTTGACTGTGAATGTGGTTCGGCCATAAGAATGCCGAACTCTAAAACTTACTTATAAGTACCCAATCATAAATCAAACTTGGCTTTCAATGTGCCAAGCCCAATAATCTGTAACACCTCACTTCGCCAAGAAGGCTAATGAGATGACCTCTACCAATAAAGACTCGAAAATCCTTCTTGACCGAAACTTAGATAGATAACCAATTGGCCTCGACGCAGTGCTGTTTATCCAAACTGAAGGTGTTCTGAGGTCGGCTGATTCTACGGCAACAATGATGTTTATCCAAACTGAAGATGTGTTGGCGGAAAAAGAAAATAAAAATCTCAAGGCTGTTGAGAGGTTTTGCGTAGAGCGAAAATTTGTGCAGGGCAGTTTTGTGTTGAATTGGAGGGGGGTTGAATAATGTACTCCCCTCTCTATTTATAACAGCAACCCTCTAATGGCTGAGCTAGAGTCGCACTTGGATTAGGCCTCCTCAACCTTATCTAACTAGATCTCGGCCAATCATAACCCACTTAGGACTTTGAACCAACCTTCTTATCAAACCAAATTCATTTCTTGAATCTCAGCATCCTCATCCTATTGAGACTCCCTATTGTACTAGGACTTGACTTACCCCATCAATCCGTCTCACATTAGGACTCATCCGTTCTTAAATGGACTGCCCATAATAGCCAGACGACCTATGATGATTTTAGAAACAAACTGCTAGGTCGAGAACAACTCCAAGCTCGGCCCAAATTTGGGTCCAAACACATATATAAAAGCGTTTTGTAGAGAAACGTCAGATGCTTCTTAAAGAAGCACTTTCAAGTTTTTTTTATTTTTTATAGAACACTTGAATTTTCAGTAAAATTTCAACAAAATTTGTAAAATCACAACGAAATTTAGTAAAATCACATTTAGGAAGCGCGCTTCTAAACAAAAGTACTTTCTACAGTTTTCCAAACAAGCCATCATCGTTAATCGTTACATTCCCCAAAAGCAAAACAGGAAAAGAAAAATATATAGTGGCTATTTACCATTGTAAATCTTATTTCCCCTTTTGGCTGAAGCTCAAAGCAGAGCTTGCATTATTTGTAACCTAAAGCGCAATGTTAATAAATTCATCATCATGTGAGCAAGCGTAGCATTACTTGAACTCCATGTTGCGGCCGAACTGTAAGAAGCCGGTAGGGAGAGTGGATGTAGGCTGGGGAAAGTGTGAAAGAGAAGCGTTGTAGAATCATCGACAGAGCGATCTTTGTTTCCATGGTTGCAAAATTGGATCCCACACAACTTGGAGGTCCCAATCCAAATGGTAAGAATGCAGCTATGTTGTTCTTTGTAGCTTTAGCAACACCTTCCGAGAATCGCTCCGGTTTGAAAAGTAGCACATCTTTTCCCCAAATTTGAGGCTCGTGCTGAAGGGCTAAGCATGGAATGGTTATTTCAACATTAGCAGGAAGGACATGTTTTCCCAGCCTAACTTCCCTTGCAATTTTCCTCTCCATGGTAACTACCGGTGGATATAACCTTAGCGACTCGTTGAAGATCATATTCATCTGCACGAAAAATGAATTGTGAAAAAGAATCGAAAACAGAACCTTGAGCTGCACGGTAACATATATGCCGCAACAATGACAAGCAAATGAGTGAGTTGTTGACATTCTTACAATTTTTAGTTTGGCAATGCCATCGAGATTAGGGTTTTGTTTTCCAAATATTTGGATCACCTCCTTCCTTGCTTCCTCTTGCCAATCGGTATGGATTGCCAGAAGAAAGACAGTCCAAGCAAGTCCACTACTAGTGGTTTCTTGTCCACCAAAGTAAAATGTCTTGCACTCGTCAACTATCTCATCAATCGAAATCCTCTGGTTCTCATCGGCGTCATGATGAGCTTTTATGAGTACTCCAAGAAAATCATTACCAAAGCTGCCTTCTTCTCCTACCATTGCCTTGTTTTCTCGTTTCTTGATCATCTCCATGATGGAGTCACGGATACTTTTCTCAAGCTTTTCTGATTCGATCTCATCCTTGGATTTAATAAACTTACTGTGGCATTGATCAAGGACAGATTAAACATCAGAACCTAAGTAGTGCAATGTTCCAATTCATGGTTATTTAGTTAAATGGAAGTAATTACCTGATGCCGGGAAACCTGAGCTTGAATGCATTTTTGAATGATAAGTAGGCCAACTGCTCCAGGGTCTCGAAAATGTTCTTCCCTTCTAAGTAGCTTCTGCCAAAGGCCGTCCTGGAAATCACTTCTGAGGTGTACAACCTAAATTCTTTAAACACATCAATCTCTTTGCCGTCGTGTTCTTTCCAATTTTCTAGCATCGTCTCAGCACTAGCTATCATTGTTGGAGGCATACCCTAGCAAAAACAATTAACATTTGTGTTCCCTATTTGCTCTTAGCTTATTGTACGGCGAGAATGATTCAAACTAGAGTGCAAGAGAACGGACACACTACCTTGACTAACTTAACCAACACACAAGTAATATTACCTTTAAGATCTCTCCGTGGAAGGCATAGTTGGCTAACTTTCTCATTTTAGCCCATTTTTCACCATCACTTACCACAAGTCCATCTCCTAATAGCCTTCTCACATAGCCTTTCGCCTCGCTTTTTGGATAAGCTTTATCTTTGTTCGTAAGTATCTCTTTGCACAGTTCAGGATCTGTGATGATCAATTGGGCTTGAGCACCATACCATTGAAGAAAATTTGCTCCTGTTGTCCAAGACGAAACAAATTTAGATTTGAACAATGATTTGAAAATTATCAGCAGGTAAAAGTTTCTTCACCATATGTCTTTGTCCACAAGTGTATGTGAGGTTGAACTTGAGAAAATATGTCATGTGATAAACTTTTGGGCCTGCTCATGGCCTCCTCTTGCATGCTGGAGATCTCTTTGGTGTTTCCATGGACGAATCGGTAAGAAGGGCCTTTGATTCCCTGCAGAGCCACCAGATTCTGTATTCGAATCGGAGTCCACCATAGTTTATGAAAGATCTTGATGAGAGCTAAGAGGACGAGCAGACACAGCAAGCTTGAAAGAACGATCACTGTGCCTCCCATAGATTTCATTTTTTTCGTATTATCTCTCTCTTTGGCTGAAACCTACTGAGTTTTCAACATTTCACAGATTAATAATTAATTAATTAGTGACATAACCCATCAGCAACTTTAATATTATGAAATATTCTAGGCCGTCTTCCTTTTAAAATATGCAGATATCAGTACCATTTGCTGATAAAATATATAATCCCTTGGATTTTCTTTTTGCTTTTTTTGGCAATCCTCTCACTTATACAGTTCTTTGGCTTGATTCGATCACTAATCAGTGTACTAGACCGGCCTAATTTTTTTATTAAGGTTCTTAACTAATGAATCACATTTGTTATAGACATAGATTAAGGCGCTGCTTCTCTTGAAATACTTACATCTTTCGATACAAGTAATGCCTTATACTTTCTAGTCAGAGTCACTTTAAAGGAGCTTTCGACATAATCTTCAAGGTTACGGTCACACTATTTTTCAACTTCATGGATTAGACCGTTACAAAATAGTTTTCGATTCCACATACAAGTTGAATACAGAACATTACAATCTCCTTGTACACGAAAAAAGAACAAAGAAAAAAAATTGAATCAAACTTTTTAATCACACACATAAAGGGTGAATAAGGTAAGGGTTGGTGATTTGGTTCAAGACTCGCTGACTGTTGGCTTCAAGGATTGATACTTAATTCGGCAGACTCTTCGCTGTGTTATTAGCTGCATTTCGTCTTCTCTGACATCTTCGGATAACGAATACAAAAATAGCAATGGCAACCCCCAGAGCAATTAGGCCTGAAAATGCAGAAAAAATATTTTCATCAGTTGCAAATCCCCACGAAATCGAAACTGGCAAGAAAAAAAACTAACAAGATATTCAATGTTTACTAAAAAAAATTGTAAAAAATACCTCCCACAATGATTGCTGCAATTATTAATTTTCCTTCAGTACTTGTCAGCTCTTTATTCTCTGCATATTTAAAAGAAAACGACTAATTAATCAAATGACATAACTTGTAAGTGTAATTAAATTATTAATCATAAAGTTAATAACGAAAAACTTACCTCTTTCACACCTGTTGGTGATCGGTTTAACCCTCGATGTTACTACGCAGGGTTTACCTTTCAGAGCGCAATCCATGCACTGAAGCGACCATCCAACTTCAAAGCCAGCTTTCAGTAGTTCCATGACGTCCTCATAAGAATTGAACTTCGTAACACCTTTACGAAGACCGACTGGAGCCAACGAAATGACAGAGCATGACGGTTGAGGAGAATAATACGAGTATTCGCCATCATAAACAGCGTAGACATAAGTCCCGTTTCTTGTCAAGCAAGGAATTGCTGTGTGATTAGCAGCTTCCGGCACGCTGCTGATGTTTCTTGAGCAGTTTACGAATCTGAAACGGCTATCAGGGTTTGAGAAATCCATCCGTTGTTACGACTGAACCAGACGGAAGGCTGCAGCTGTCATTGGCATCGGCGAAGTTGGCATCAACCAGACGGAGTGTTTGATATCGTACGAAATGCTTGTCACATAGAATTTTCCTGGAGAAATTTCCAAGATTGTTTTGTTCTTGACATAAGAGAGTTCGTAATAGGGGTCGCCGCAGCCTGACGGATCGCCCTTTAGGCGAAAAGGGTAGCTGATGTTTCGGATTTCTCCGCAGGAAGAAGCAGAAGAACAGATTTCTTTGTCACTTCGAGCTTCGCCATTGATGAAAATAAGGAAAATCAGGACAGAAAAGAGAATAGTGGATGCAGTTTTCGATTCTAATCCTCTCATCATTGTATTATCTTTCAACTAATTTACAAATTAACAAGATATTGACTATAATCCAAAGTTCTAATCCTCTTACGTATGGAAGGTAGTGTTGGATGTGTAATTATACTTGATCCCCTGCAAGTTAATGGGTGGAATTTGGTCAGAGTTTTCTGCTAGCTCTGTTTTTCTCGTTTCTTCTCAGGCTAGATAATTAGGGTATGGACTTTGAACTTTGAACTTTGAAGGCGTCTACAGAAGTGAAGTGCCATAGTTTGGAGGGAAGAGGGCTACGCGTTTTGTTAAAATATAGGATTTAAGACAATTCTCCCTCATTATTATTTTTGGTCAATCACCAAAATACATAATTTGTCACTTAAGCTTGTAGTATTCATATTCACTTGTAAGTAAGAGATATTAAGTTCAATTTTCGCTAAAGGTGGATTTGGATCATATTATTATTAACCTATTGTCAAGCTAAACTCATTTATCTCTCTATTAATGTAGATAATATCGTTTATTAAAAAATATATTAAAAAGACAATTCTCCGTCTATTATTTTTGGTCAATCACTAAAGAGACCATTTGTGTTTGAAAAATCAAACGGTCAAGAGTCATTAGGTCAGGGTCAGCCAATCCATGACATATTATTTTTTTATTTTTCTATTTATAAATAAATAAACAAGTGAGAATGGTCTTATGTTAGGTAAATAATAGATGAACGTCTTGGTTATCGATTATCTTGTTTACGTGGTACATATATGATATATACATGGGCATGTAAGATATTTTATGTATAACACTTCGTGTTTTTTATGTTATATAACAAGGTTAATGCATTAGATACTGCTAGGACGGTGACTAGAGGTTTAGTGTCTAAACGTATAAACGGGCCTAAACAGTTTTTTTTTTAATTTTAAATTTATTATATAATGTATAAATAAACATCTACTTATACATAAAAAATAAATAATTATATTGAAATACATAAATTAAAAACTATAAAGAAAAGTTCTTAGAAGCTGTTTTAGCCTCTTTTCTCTCTTGCACGAAACACCCGCGCGGCAAAATCCTCAGCTTTCACCACCGACCCTAACCAACCCACTTGCTACTACTTTTCTTTCTCCTCTATAGCCGCTTCCCTCCCATTTTCTCTCCCCTTCCCTCCAATATTTTATGGTCCCCTCTTTTCAAATTTTATGTTTTCTTTCTCTTCCTTGTTAACCTTCTTAATTTCTAGTTTCCTTGAGCTTGTCTTAGATTTGGGTTTTTATGCCTCTTTTCTTTCCCCATTGGTTTTACTCGTTGTCAATCCTCCGCCGCCAACCTTTGCTACTCGGCCAATCAAGTGTCTCTTCTCGACGGCACATTTTGGTGTTAGGTGGTTGTTAAAGTGCTTATAGTACTATTTGTAGGATTACTGGAGCACTTTTTGCACGGGAGGCTCGCTCACCCTCATTTTTCGTTCATCCAACTTGTTTATGAGCTCTTCCTCTTGATGGTGGTGGTTAATCCGCAATGGCGGGCGCAGCTCCTATGGTGGAGGCATCAGTCTTCCAAATCTAAGGTTTTTGTTATTGTGGGCTTGCTCTTTTTGAGCATTTTGTTGTAATTTCTCATGGGTTATTCTTTTATGCTATGTTTGGACGAAGGAAATAAACTTGGAATTTGAATAAAAGTCAGAATTTGTAAAATGACATACAACAATTCCCTTGTTTGGATTCATAAACATATGAATTTAGAATTTCCGCGTGGAAAAAAACTTGGAATTTGAGACCTCCAATTCTCAAGTTTAAATTCCATGTAAATAGGTGTCATTTCCCAATTTCTATGATTGAGAGCTTAAAAATAACAAATTCCATATTCAATTCCATTGTTCTTTTAGGTTAACCAAACAAGAAAATTCACAAATTCTATAAAATAAAATTCCGTCAATTCAATTTCCGTCATTTTAAAATTCCTTAATAATCTTAAATTTCTTCATCCAAACATAGTGTTATTGTCTTTGGGCTTTTTATTTCATGTAATAGGTAGTAAATGAAATTTTATGGTTTGACCAAAAAAAAAAAAGATTAACATATAGATTATAAAGTATGAGAACATATTGAAAATATGGGAACAACCATATAATGAATGTTCATCCAAGTGTTTACAAGTCTCTCACAATTCTTTGAAAAAAAATAAAATACAAAATAAAAGTTATATATTTTCTGTCTAGGTGAGAGTTGTGACCTAAGTAGGTCTACACGGGTTAGAGTTAGACGAGCACCTAGGCAGGTCTAGACGCTCTTCCTTAATTTTCAAACACCTAAAAATTAATCGGGATGATAACGAGCTGCTTAACGCTAAGATTTTTACAACATTGGATGTATATATAAGGAAATTTAAGATATTTCACATGTAAGTTTTTTTGATTTTTTTAACCAACAATATTATCTACAGTGTGAGTGGGCTAAACCTCAATGGGCTACTAATAATGTGGTTCAAATTCGCTTTTAGCGAAGATAGAATTTGCGACCTCTCACTTACAAGTGAAACGAAATGCCATTAGACCGTAGTATTAAGTGGTCGCGTGTAACCGTTATATCAAACATAACAATCGTGTTGGATTTCCTTTGTCCAAAAACGAGATTTGTAATTAAGATATTTAACGAATAATTGCCTTTAACGGTCTTCTTCCAAAAGTTTGTTCTGCATCCATAGTAAATGATGGAATTCACGTATCCATTTACAGGCCAAAATCTACATTTGATTTATTTCTCCTGGTAATTTACGAAATAATTTAGTATTACACTTAGTATTTTACTGAATTATACATCCAAAAACGAAAACGGAAAAATCGAGCTACATTCTTTAAACTGCATTACAAAAAAGAAAGAAGGAAATAATTTTTTATGGAATTCACGCATCCAAGAATTTCTTATTGTTGGCTCAAGCACCAATCTGATTCTGCAGATTCTTGTTCGTGTTATCTGCTGCATTTCGTCTTCTCCGACACCTTCGGACGACAACTACAATTATACCAATGATAACTCCCAGAGCAATCAGACCTGAAAATGCAGAAACAAGATTTCTGTCAGTTGCAAATCGGAACAGGGTCAAAAAATGGGAAGAAAATAACAAGTTTGTCAATGTATGTACAAATACGATAGTAATACTACCTCCCACAACGATAGCAGCAATTATCCAGTTTCCTTCAGCTCTTGTCAGTTCTTTGTATTCTGCATTACAAAAAAAAATAAAAAAATAGGCGTAACATTAGGGAAAAGAAAACATAGTCAAGAAACATATGAATTGCAATTGATCATATGTTATGAATTCGAACTGTGAAAATAAATTGCGTAATTAACGGCTAAGCATGCATGGAAGAATTTTAGGAAATTTAACAGACGAATTTAAACCACTTAAAAGGTACTGTAGGAACTGACCTTTTTCACATATATAGATGAGTGGCTTATCCATTGATTTTACTACGCATTGTTTACCAGCCAAAGAGCAATCTCTGCATTCAACTGACCATCCAACTTCAAAGCCAGCTTTCAATAGTTCCATGACGGCCGCATAAGAATTGAACTTCGTAACATCTTTACGAAGATCGACGGGAGCCAACGAAATGACCGAGCATGATTTTTGAGGTTCATAATACGAGTAATCGCCATCATAAACAGCGTAGACGTAAGTCCCGTTTCGTGTCAAGCAAGGAACCGTTGTGTGATTAGCAGCTTCCGGCACGCTGCTGATGTTTGTTGAGCACTTGACGAACCGGAAACGACTTCCTGGGTTCAACCCGTATCCCCTGAATCGAATATCCCGGACGAACCCGTCCGTTGTTTCGACAGGACCAGACGGAAGGCCGCAGCTTCCGTTTGCAAAGTTGACGTCGACCAACCGGATTGTTTGATCATGGTAGGAAATGTTGCGCACGTAGTATTTCCCGGGAAAAATCTCTAGGATGGCTTTGTTGTCGACACAAGAGAGCTCGTAATCGGAGTCGCCGCAGCCGGATGGATCGCCCTTTAGGCGAAAAGGGTAGCTGATGTTTTTTATTTCTCCGCACGAAGACGAACAGTTGGGTTGTGCTTGAATTTGAACAAAAAATAGCAGAATCAGCAGAGAATAGAGAAGAGAAGATGTATATTGGACCGTCCTCATGATATATGTTGTATGCTTCTGTAGAATAATTATGAAATTCAGAACTTCGGGTAAATAATTTGGGATGAAGCTCTACATATATATTGTCTCGTGGAATTTCAAAAAAAATGTTTAGGCGTGTTGATTTTTATCCGAAGTTTGGAACGCCATGGCCCTATCCAGGGCCAGCCCAGGCCCAGTGCAACCAGGGCGACCGTCCGGGGCCCAAAAAAATTGGGGGCACCAAAATTATTAGGGCGGTATATTTATATATGTTTTCATAAAAGTATAAATTTATAAAATTTGATTCAATGACACAGAAATTTAACTAAAAGTGGTGGTTTGGTCATTTAAAAATAATGAAGAGGTCTTGGGTTCAAAACACTACATGTGCTTATTTACTTTCTAATTTTTACAAATTTCTTTTCATAAGAGTATAAATTTATAAAATTTGGTTAAAGGATCAAGAATTTTAATTAGAAGTAATGGTTTTTATTGTTTAAAATTAACAAGAGGTCCTAAGTTCGAAATGCTATGTGCATGTTTATTTTTTTCAATTTTACAAATTTTTGTTTTGTTGTTAATTTATTTTTAGTTACTAGCTAGTAGCTATGTGGGTTGTTATTTTTAAATATTCATTTCAATTCAAGTCTAATCTTCAACAATGAGTAATACGCAGACCAAATTTTTAGAGCAAATTGACAAATTATATGATGTGTTATCAAAATATTTAATTTAATGTCTATTCATTACTAATACATATCAATTAAAGACTCGAAAACATCATTATTTTTTAGCCCCATATTGACAAGGTTAGTAAATAAGAAAAAACACCTCATGATTTATACAAAAACACTTTCAAAGTTCACATGGAAAACAAAACTCATCATCTATTTACTTGTAAGCCCAGAGTTTTTTGGTTTCCTTCTCCCAATACAAAATAAATTAGTCTTTATGTATTTCTAAATTATTGAGTTTGAAGTGCTTTTCTAAGTATAATTTTATCGATGTCTTACGTATGAAAATAAATAATTTTCTTATAAGAAGTTAGGGCACATTTTTCGACTTCGCCCCGGACCTCAAAAATCTCTGGACTGGCCCTGGCCCTATCTTCTTCTTAGAGGAAATCTCCATTGATGTTCCTTTGTTAGTCAACGAAAGGGGGTGGGTCAAAACCTTCCAGCTACATCCTGATCGCCCTTAATTTAGGCGAAAAGGGTAGCTGATGTTTTTTTATTTCTACGCACGAAGACGTACAGTTGGGTTGTCTTGATAGTGATGACTCTGTCAAGTTGCCTACTGTAACGGTTAGAATCATTGAAGGGCATTTTTTTTTAAACTCCGCACCCACATTGTATTTTAAGGTGTTAATAGTTCATCTTTTAGCAATACGGGCAAAAAATGAGTGTAGTAGAGATGAAAATGTTTCGTTGAATGTGTGAGTACATGAGAAAATATAGTATTAAGAACGAGGAGGATATTAGAGGTAAAGTAGAAGTAACTGCAATTAAAAATAAGATGAGAGAAAATTAGTTAAAATGGTTTGGACATGTGAACCAGAAACTTACAGTTGCTCCGATTAGAGATGCGATTATGAGACGTAACCTCAAGGCAAAAGGAATAGAGAAAGATCTAGAAAGACTCTAAAAGAGACTAAGCAAAAAATTTGGAGTACTTAAAGCTAATGAAAGACTTGACACAAAGTTGAACGCAGTGACATTCTAGGATTCATAAAGTCAACTCTATTGAGTAGAATAAAACTTGGTAATGGTTGTTGTAATCGTCTATCTTTTAGATTTTTTTTCAAAAATTATTTAAAACGGCTTTGAAGTAAAATTTTATTTGCGAGACCCCTCACTAAAAGAGTAAATTTGAACTTCACTAGCCAATATTCATATATGACGGCCGAAGATGCCAAGTGTCTTTGGAATGGACAAGCTCGTGAGCAAGCTGGCTGTTTGTCGTTGGAGCCATTTAATTGTTGGGACCATGGTGTGCCCAGTTTTTTAATTTATTAGGTAATTATTTTTACAATATGCAATTTCATGTCGGAAGGAGATTGTAGTCTTTTGAGAAACAATTTATAACAAGTGGCCCAATGAAACGAGGCCTATTTGGAAAATGTACAAGGCTCAATGGCCCATAACCCACGAAACTAGACCAAACTGCCACTAGGCCCAAATTGGCCCAATATCTGAATTATTTGCATCAACTCCCTAAGAGCTTGTGAAGTTACACACATGAACGTACAAATGTTAAGCTCAAGAATTGCTGATTGCAGGGGCCGACGTCTGCTGGTTATGATTCTGGAGATTGCAGGGGCCGACGACCGCTGGTTATTCATTAAACCAGATTCATTCGAATATTAAGTGAAATGAACATTTTTGGCTGTCGGAAAACACTTTTAACTAATTAAAAAATAATCTCTGACATGGCTTTACATAAAAGTAAGAGATAAAATTAAGCGTGGTCATAAACTTAGGCATACACATAATTAGTTTCATATGGTACTTCATAAATTATTAAGTGTGACTGTTACATTGTGACATGACAATATAGTAATTCGGGATATGATACTAAACTTGTGAACATACATAGGTGTGTGGCTTAGGCCATCTCCAATTGAAGGAGAGCCAAAGGGCTCCCTTTAGCCCTATAAGTCTGCAAGAAATTATATTTTAATGAACAGTGATATGCCATATTTTATACCGTCTCCATTTGAGGGGGCCAAAGGGTCATAGGCCAAACATAATTTATTATGTTAATTAAATTAAACTACCATATTAAAATAAGGTTTTCGGACATATTTTGAATGTCACTTGTCGCCAAATGAATAAGCCTCCCGATTTCTTATCTTTATATAATCTCAATAATTTTTCGGATATGATTTCGAATGACATGTGTCGCTAACGTGAGTAACTCTCCAGATTTCTTATCTTTATGTAATCTCAATAATTTTTCGGACATGATTTCGAGTGTTACGTGTTGCTAAAGTGAGTAACTCTCCATATTACTTATCTTTATGTAATCTTACTAATTTTTCGGATAGGATTTCGAGTGCCACATGTCGAGATGTAATTGGTTGTGCAAATTTTAGATATGATTCTCATCTGCGTGGCACTTCTTATCTTCAACTTTCAATGTTGTAAGTATTTATAGGAAAAAAAAATTAGAATTTTTTTAATTCGTCCAAAAAAATCAAATTCCAATGGTAACCTGACAATAGTATGACGTTAGCTAGCCGTTGCTAGCTGGGGTCATGCTGACGCCAGGTAGCCGTTAGCATTAGGAGGGCTAGCAAAATGTCAAGCTTGACATTCTGGAGTTGGAAGCCTGGCAAAATGACATTTTGGCTCTAGAGGGCTGGCTGGAAATGGCCAGCCCGCTGGCTTGATTTGGGGGTTTGGGCCTGGGGCTCACAACTCCTTTGGCCTAGCCCTCGGTTGGAGACAATTTTCGTGTCATTCTAAGTTATTTTTAGCCCTATGACTCTTTGACCGAGTCGGTTGGAGATGGCATCCCATGAACTTACTCCGCAACTCTTACCAGCCAAGGAGCAATCCCTGCACTCAACCGAACATCCAATATCAAACCCTGCCTGCAATAGTTTCATGACGGCTTCGTACGAAGTGAACAAGAGCCATTGCAAGTACTCAGGGACACAAACAACATAGAAGTAGCTCCCATTCGTGGCGGCGAAACATGGAACTCTTGTGTAATTAGCAGCTGTTGGGCAGGTTGCTGATGTTTTTGAAGCACTTGACGAATCGAAAACGACTAGTATGGTAGATCACAGTTCCTTGGAACTGAAAATCCTTGACATTCCCGTCGCCTGTTTCGACAGTTCCAGACGGAAGGCTGCAGGATCCGTTGGCAAAGTTGACGTTGACCAAACGGAGGATTTGATCATTATGGGGTACTTGACGTTTTGGATTTCTCCGCAGGAAGCAGAACAATTATATGTTTGGGCTTTGCAATTATTTAACGGTCGGCCCAATCCTTTTTTTTTCTTCGGTTTTATGTCGCTTAGCATATCTAATTAAAAATAAATAAAAATACCGCTCTTAACATCTATTTATATCATCTTTCTAATAGAAATAAGACTCACATGCGTTGGCGAACCCTATATCTATTAGAAAAATAATACAAATGATAGTAAAAGTATAGCATTTCTCTAAAAAGAAAACATAACCCACATTTTCTCTCCCTCTTTTTTTAACATTTCTCTCCAACTTCCCTATTTTTCATATATTTTTATTTTTTTATTTTTATATTTACACACTATGACCTCTCTCTCTTATATATATACTAGCCTCTCTGCACGCACTAACGTGCGTGCGAGAGGCATTTTTCTATTACGGGCGCTACGCGCCCCTAAAGGTATATTGTGTCAGTTTTTTCCATTGTAATTGTCAAGATATATTTTAAACGTATTTTGCAAAGAGGAACTTTTTCTTTACCAAGCACATCCTAAAAAGTTGTCATGTTTTTCGTTTTCACTTTGCGTAAAGTAATGATTTAAATGTTATTCATACAATTGTCAAACAACATGGGAATTTGGATGCAAGTTCCTACCTAAAGTCCAAGAACAATAGTAAGTAGATGTAAATAAAAATTAAAATAGAACTTAACATTGTAAATAAAACATATTTAAGCCGTGTGTAAAATGTGTGATTAAATCATTTAACGTGTGTGCGAGAGGCATTTTTTTAATCACAGGCACATAGGGCCCTTAAAGATGTTTCTCTGATTGTTTGTTTGTCATTGTAATTGCCATGAGAGATTTTTAATTATCATGCATGTTCTAAGAATTTGTCTAGTTTTTTGTTTTCGTTTTGCATAAAGTAGTGTTTTATATATGTTGTTCCACTCCCCCTCGCGAGAGGTGTAGCGCCTCTAAAAACGTCTTGGCGTAGTCGTTCTTCATTGTAATAGCTAAAGCTATACCATTTACGTATTGTGGTTAATTAATTGCATTAAAATCCAAAGTCAAGCTAACTCCCTTTTCATTCTTTTTTTTTATTCACGTTTTGACTATTGACTATGACATTGGCTTCCTCTAAATTTCAACACCAAGCAAACTTCTTGTTTTTGTTAGGCTCTTTTTTCTCTAACGTTTCAGTTACTCAGTACTAAATTGCTTAACTATTTTTCTTTCTATTTTTTTTCCTTCTTTTTAGTATTTCTTCTCCATAGGCAGTGCATCACACAAACATGCAGGGAACAAAAAAAAAAGGAACGAAAACCTAACAAAGAGGAATTTTTTTATAATACATCCATGAAAATTAAAGAAAACCTTATAATATGTTTCGAAGACACGTTTGTAGTTACCAACATTAAAAATAAACTAAAATAAATCCATCCATGAGTTCAATTTTCTTGCAACATGAGCGCCATGGTTGCCACCCATTTGTTTTCACGTGATGCTTCAAGTTTTCAAGCGAATCTATAAACAATATGAGGAAATTAGAAGTCAAACTATAAACAATATGGACAACATGTACATATGTAAACATAGCGTCTACGTGTGAAATCAAAGCCATGCTTGCCACCCATTTGCTTGCACTTGATGCTTTAGATTTTCATGCTTAATCTGCAAGTAATGATGATAAAATAAGAAGTCTAACTACAATGCACAATCCCAAATATATAAGTTGTAAGCAATTTAACCTAAATACCTTTAACTTTGACAATTTTCTAATGGCAATATTTTTACTCCAGTTACTTTTAGAATACTGAAAGATAAATAATTTGTCAAGTTTGAGATAACAAATTGTAATCATGTTTACAAAATTGAATACTAAGAAATGTTACCTTAATCTTGTACTTCAATCTTCTTACTTTGAGACGGGTGTGATGCTTGTAAAACTGACAAAAAAATGCAATTTTATTTCTTTTTGAAAATTGAATGCAATTTGAATTTATAGTATACTTCCGTATGAAAATAAGAGAATACTTACCGTATTTAGAAAAGTTGTTTGGTCACTATTAATTTTTTTCCTGCACCCATAAATTGTTTTTTTTTTATAATTCGAGATAATTACTTTGTAGGTTTTTTTTTTAATTTTATAATTTGAGATAAGGAAATTGAGAATGATATAGACAATGCCATTAAAAATAAATAGGTAAGAAATGGTGTTGTACCTAATTTGTTGGACTTTATTCCAAATTCGTATGATGCGAGGAGTTGTTAAAGGTTTTAATTCTTCTACAGCCCTTTTCATGCGCCACCTATATATTGAAGGTACATATAATGTTAGAATTTCTTGTAACAAATTTAATAAAGAATTTAGAATACATACTGCTCATGCTTCTTTTTTTTCCACTCTTTGAGAATCAGTTGACTTAGATCAGTAGTTTTTACTCCAACAGATATCTCCCAACCAGGTGTAAAAATAGAGACACGTCTGTTTGGGATCTTATCAATAGGTAGTTCCTTCTCCATTTTTGTGGGTATTCTTGTAAATATCCTGAGAATGAAAACAAATAATTTTTTTAATTTCCATAGCACATGTATAGCACATCAAGATAATAAAAAAAGAGGGGGATGACTGAGGTGTTAACTGAAATAATTGAGGGGGGTGACTGAGGTGCCAACTGAAACATCTAGTATTGGTACCAAAACACAAAACAACTTAAAAGTCAAAATATAAAGTCTCCATAACAATATTTACTTTATCTAATAGCACGAGCAGTTTGTCTTTTTTCTCGTATTGGTACCAAAACAATATTTTGACGTCTACATAGTCACTATTTCATTTTAATGGTAAAGAGAGTTTATACATTTGAGGTACCTCAGTATTGGTACAATATATTTTGACGTCTAATATTGGTACCTCAGTACCTCAGTATTGGTACTTTATATTTTGACGTCTACATAGTCACTATTTCATTTTAATGGTAAATAGAGTTTATACATTTGAAGTAAATCAGTTAAGTTATTGTCGTGTTTCTTGCAAAAGATCGTAAGCATCTAACCAACTGCACCTATATAATACCATGACTTCAATAATAAGGAAACATATAACATTGAGAAGGTAATTTTAGACACAAATTCCTCCCATCTGTTCGGAATGCAACCATCTTTTTGTTCATCACCCTTTGTCTAGTATGTTAAGGAAGAAAGGCATACCAACCAACGGAAAAATTCACAGAAATGTGAGGGTCAAGTCAATCTATCCAAAAACTTATAAAGTAAAAGCCAGTAAATGAAAAATCAAATTTGCGGATATTAATTCATTTCTGATGCAATTAGAAGATTCGAAACACTGCAGAAAGTAAATAAAATACAGAGAAAATTTTACAGATACATTTTTAATCAAGATCAACAATCATTCAAGATCAAGATCGAGATCAACAATCAATCAAGGTTTTCATCAAGCGATTATCTGATGAAATTTTCAAAGTTGAAAGTGTAGCATTAGAGAAGCAAGTTGCCAAAAGTAAGAATACATTAGAGGCATACCTTTTCTGAAGTGTGGAATCAAAGTTGGCATTAAACTGGTAGTACCCTGAAATTAACAATTTTAAAAAAATATATATCAAAACAGACAACGAACTCCTGAAAACCAAACTTAGCCTCCTTCCGATTACTCGTCTCTAAATAGTGGTGGTATGCAGTTGGTTAGTGTTGAACCTCCCACCAAAAACTAATTAAAGAAAATCCAAAAATTGCTCTTCAAAAGGGAGAAAAATCAACATAACTCACGTTTTTTTTTCTTTTACTTTTGCTTCTCTTTTCTTCGCCGACCTCTTCCTGTGCATGTTCGTCTTCGAGTTTCAATCTTGCTGTCTCAATCTACAAAACCCAAAATTGACTACAGTAAACACAAAACCCACCAAGAAATTACCTCCATTAAAAATGCCACAAAAAACACATGATGCTCCACATTCAATCAACAACCCAAAAACTTGAAATCCCTCGAGTACTTGAACAAAGCCCCCAAAAACCAAGGAAAATACAAAAAATCTAAGAAAAATGTGCAGATGATGGGACCAAATAAAAAATACTGAAATTGGAAAAAATCTTGAATCAAAAGTTGAAATCGAAAGCTAAATGGTTTGGAAAGTTGGGGTTAGAGATTTGCACAAAATGGAAAACTTACTTACATATGGCGATCAAAAGAGAAAAGGGAAGATGAGCAACAACCAGGAGATTGAGCTCCTGAAATTGGGCGTCCGGGATCGAAGGTGTGAAGAGGATGGGCTCCAAGACGGCGTCCCGAAGTCTGGTTTCGAAAATTGGGCTCTTTTCGATTATTCATCTGTATATAGCGGTGGTTTGTGGGCAGTTATTGTTGAACCTTCAACTGAACTCAGATCGTGGGAATCGTTAAACTGCTCTCCGGTTTCGTCGTGGGAATATGTTCTCTGGTTTCGAACGTGGGAAGTTGGAGTAGGACTGATAAACTGAGAACTGTCTATTCTTTTTCACTTTCCTCCTGCGTTTTAAATTCTGGAGTTAATGCAACAAAAAACAACTGCAGTCTCTCTCCCACGTTTCTTTCCTCTATTTCCGAACATTTTTTTTATTTTCGTTTTTTTCTCATTTTTTTAACGGCATCTATCTCTTTATGTTTTCATCTTTTTTTTTTCTTTTTTTTTAAAATCAAGATGAGTACAAATATTGCATTCATGGGTTATCTATTACATGGACTCGTGACCAGTATTCGTTTTAATTTTCGGTTTCTTTTTTTTTTATTTTTTTGCATTCCTTGCTCTCAATTTAGTAAAACTTTAATAATTTTTTCACTACAGTTTTTTGTTCAGTTATGAGTTTTTTACCTATTTGTCCCCATTTTCCAATTTTTACGAATTTGGATTGTGAAGAAAACAAAGGGCCTTTTTTGGCATTTCTGAATGCTTCACCAAAGTGGCCTTCTCCTTTTATATATATAGAAGATATATATATATATATATATATATATATATATATATTTCTTCTTTTTAAATTTTTTATATTTACTTGCACATAGAACTAGTAAAACCCAAATAATCATATAATTATTTACCATTTAGTAACCTTTTTAAATTTATAATCTTAACATTCATCATAGAATATATTAAAAATGGCTGTAAATACAAAAACATCCCTCTTCCTTATTTAATTAGCACACCAAAAATTTACACTCTAAAAAAAAAAACCCAGATAATTTTTTTTTTTAAAAGAAGTTAGAAGGACCAAACAATAAAAAAGAAAGTCCATGGCCAATAACTCTCTAAAATATCCACAAAAAAAAAGAGGAAAAAGCAGAGAAGGAAAAAAGTAAGGAACCGCCGGCGGATGGGCGGATATAAGTGGATACCATGTGAACAGATTTATGACGTTATCTCCATTGATTCTCAGCGGATGGAAAACCAGTGGGGGAGGTCGCGGGAGAGTCGGCAGCCGTCGTGGTGTACGACGGAAGAGCGGCAGAGAGGGCAATTGAAGTTGAGGTGGTTGAGCCAGGAGTCGAAGCAGTGCTTGTGGAACACGTGGCGGCACTGGAGCATGCGTACCTGCTCCCCATCCCTTAACGTGCACAAGCACACCACGCAATCGCAATCCCGTGCGGTGGCAACGGCGTCGTCACGGTCGTATGGATATGATAACTGGCGGTTGATGGCGAGCTGGTCTGACAGGTTAACGAGACCCGCGAGTCCCGAGCCCACGGTCTGGCCCGCAATATCGCTTTCGTCGTAGTCATCTGTGCCTGGACCGGGATGGGGGCTGAGGCCCAGAAAATGAAGGAGGGTGAGGAGGTAGGAGCGGAGGTGGTTGATGGAACTGGCGATGAGTGCGATGAGTAGGAGTGGGATGGAGTCGGATGAGACGTCGTTCAGCTGGCTTTGTAACCCCATACTAAATTAATGGATTATGATCTCTCTCTCTCTCTCTCTCTCTCTCTCTCTGTATATAGCAACAATATAGTCTATAGATACATATATATATATATTATATATGATGTTAGCTTAGCTCTCAACTCTCAAAGGATATTCCATGGTGGATGTATATATATGGAGTGAGAGGAAAAGCGGTTGTGAATTTTGTGAACGTGAGATATAATATACAGCTATGTATATATATTATATAAAAAATTAGATTTTAATTCTTAGATGAAGTTTAGGTACACTAATTTAGTAAAATATATTATGATACAAACGTTTACGTACACTAATTAGATAAAGTTAAATAAAATTAATGAATTAAAATGTATATAATAATAAATTTAAAATTTAATGTAATAACATTAAATGAGTTATCTATTAAATACAAAAATAAAAATATAATATGAATTTAAATTAAATACACATTAAGAGACTAAATTAATATTCAATTTAATATTAAATTTTTATTAAATTTTAATCTCCTTGAAAGATTAAAATTTAAAAATTCCTATATTAAAGAGAGAGAGAGAGATACACACACGAGAGATATATTACACACACACGCCCACACAAGAGATACATTAGGCAGTGGGCATGGCAATTTGGTAAATACATAGGGTTAAAAAGGGAAGGAAATCAAAATGGCAAAGTCAATAGGTGGGGGGAAAGAAACTAAAAAGTAGGGGGAAAAGGAGGGTATACAGCGAATGTACTGGGTAGTACGTGTGGGGAATAGAAGGAGGACAGCAGGCACCAGGGAGGGAGCGGTGGGTGCCAGTGAAGGGGCGACGTTACGGTTGCAAGTTGCAACTTTCAGGCCTCTCACTTCTTTTCTTTGCTTTCTTTTGTTTGTTTCAGTTTTGTGATTGGAAGAGGAAGGAAGCAGGCCAACTGTAAAATAGGATAAGGCTGATTGACTAGAGAAGACGGTTGTAAACGAAATTTTGAAAACTAAAAGATACAAAAATTGATGATTGATTTATTACTTAAGCGTTGATAAACGTATTTATTCTTATTGAAGACATATTATTTAGTTTCTAAATGTTGTCTTCAAATGTTGTCTCCCTAACATTATTCGGAGGAGGCAAGGAGCCAAGCGCTCCACATGTGAATTCGAACATCTCTTTTGTGCGAGGTAACTTGCATGAAACAAGAACATTAAAGCACCGACATCCCAAATAAACTATACATAATTTAAGTTTTTAACACAATTAACATTGTATGATTGATTATGATATTTCCGCACCATAACCATGAGCCCTCATTTAATTTTACATATGAAATGAATCTGATACAACAATACGTCAAAACAACCACACGAAACCCTGATTAGATTGATGTAAATTACATCTCCTACTCCGCGTGAAAAATAAGGGTAAAGTGCAGGTGTGCATGCCAAATTGCCAACTGCAAAGCGTAATCATGCATGTTCATCCATGTGGTTTCTCATCATATGTACTTTGGATCTTCTTGCATGATCTTGACAATACGAGGAGAAGGACTTTTGTGATATAAGTACACATTTATTATGACATTATATATCAATAATATAACTCTACATCAAGAAAATTTATACAAAATATTATAGGTAATAACATAAAATGTCACATTAATAGTATATTTGTATCATGTAAGTTGTTCTCTAACACAGAGGAAACCATTAACCAATAAATATAGTTTGCGTACGAAATTACGAATTGCCAAGTAACCTATTTAACTAACATTAATGTGCGATTGATACATTTGATTATTTATAAGATAATTATTAAATTAATATATAATCAGGTCCACTTGAGCCAAGGACTATAAGCCACATTTAGCCATAAAAATTGTAAAGATAGTATCCAACCACAGGGCCTAAGGAAGTCGGGCTAACAGGATCAGGATAAGTTCGGTCACAAGACAAGTAATATGTAGCTCTAGAGCATACTAAGTTTGGTCTTAAAAAGTAATAAAATATGAAGGAGGAATAAAATAAAGCACCGCATGGTTTGTGATGAAAAAAATTTAGCCCTAAATTAGTCTGTAAAATATAAAATTTTTACAGGGCTAAAACATAGCTAAAGGTTACGTTTAGCCTTCGATGACTGAAGATGACCCTCATTTGTAGGTGGTGGATTGTTCATTGCATTCCGAGTTCAAACTCTTCTCCCTCTTTGTATAGATTAGTGTAGAACAATATTTATAACACTTAAGACCATATATAATTTCTTTTATTTGCTTTAGAAATAAATTGATTTCTTGGCAAAAGAATATGGTTTGATCAATTTGTTAGTTAATTAAGTTTAAAATAATTATCTGTACTGTTGATAAAGCCATGCCGCTTTATAAGTGGTAATCAATATAAAATTATTAAACAGGTGAAGGTCACATTTACATTATCTTGCTAAAGAGATGATTAGCATGTTGATAAGGAAAAAATAGTAATTAAAACTAAAGAAAAGAGGATGTATGATAATAAAAACCAAATCTTCTTCTATTTTTGGTTGGAATTAACCACATGAATAATTAGTGACAGTGACCAGCATGTTTGAACTTCATCAAGTTGATTAGAGATACGACAATGTACTTAACCTTTTACACCTAATTATTGAATATTTTGTTGTAATTTAGATAATTTAATGTAAAGTATTGCCGATGTAAAAAACTAAAAATAAATATTAGTAACGATCCATATCCAAGAAATTATGTGCATGGACTCCAATTTTTTTGAAACCACAAAAATAATTTTATTGCAAATACACAGACTGTTCATATTGTTTTACTAATTTTGTTTATCTGTTTTTGTCACATCCCCGCCCGGGGCGGACCACTTCCCGGGCCCGCTCCACCACCGTAGCACGATATTGTCCGTTTTGGGCCTCGACCACGCCCTCACGGTTTTGTTTCTGGGAACTCACGAGCAACTTCCCAGGAGGTCACCCATCCTGGGATTGCTCTAGCCCCCTTCTCGCTTAACTTCGGAGTTCCTACGGAACCCGAAGCCAGTGAGCTTCCAAAAGGGCTCGTGCTAAGTAGGGATGAGAATACACATTTAAGGATCACTCCCTGGGCGATGTGGGATGTCACAATGTATAATAAGTTCATAATCAACTCATCATATCATGTATATCAATCATGCACACATATCAATATCACCACTAGTGGTCTACTCATCATCACTGAATATATATAAGTATGCTCTAATCAGGAGTGTAACCATCGTTACACATAACCCTAACAAGGGTAAGTAGTGTCTACCAATTATGCACCATGCATAAAATCTCTACATATTAGCTCCAATGATGACGTAGCGAAACCAGAATTGTAACCATAGTTACAAGCAACCAAAACGGAGGTAACGGTATCTCACAGCCATACTCTTCATAACTCAAATACCCTTTTGCAATACTCTACTGAAAACTTCGTTCACAATCATCATCCCACTCGAATTTGACATCCTTCCTGGTCAACTTCGTCAATGGTAGCGCCATAATCGAAAAGTCTTTAACGAACCGCCGATAATAACCTGCCAAACCAAGGAAGCTCCTGCGCCCTTCCTCTGGTTGGGCAGCTTGCCTAATCTCTTCTTTCTTTTTTTTTTCTTCCACCAGCCACACACACACACACATGCAATCTCCTTTCTCCTCATCCTAGCCATCCATTTATTTCTTTATTAAATCTGGGCCGTCCATTTTCATAAAAGAAATTCCAAAATTTACTAAAATTATAATTACTAAAATGCCCAAACTTCAAACATCAATATCTTCTTCAATATAACTCCAAATCACGAACCGCTTACGCCTGAATACTGCTGCACTGGCGCTGGTGGTGGCATAGGAGGCTGCTGAGGCCTCTGCTGGCTCTAGTGGTAGATTCTTCGGCGGCGGCAGATTCCAGAGGCAGGGGAACTCTGGCCGTAACAGTGCTCCGATCTGCCGTAGGTGCAACAACCGGCACTATGGCGAGTGTCGTCAAGGTACAAGTGGATGTTTCACATGTGGTCAGGCCACCAACATATGCATGAAATGTATAATTAAATACTCATGCATCAAAATCAAGTAATATGCAAGTCGATAAAACGTATGTTCCATTTCAAAAGTGATTATGGGAAATCATTAAATATATATAGGTTATACGGAAAATAATACTGCCCACTCACTGATAGGTCGCTGGATCGTAGCCCCCGCGTCGTGCCTGGCTACGGTCGTCCTCAGAATACGTTTCACCTATATGAGAAATTACTAAAAATACGTCATTTAAGCACATACACGCAAATACGGGAATAACTTCTCATACATAGCTCAATTTTGGTATTTGAATATACCAACGCGACCTACACGACGTCACGGACGTCGTGATATTTTTAGAAAAAATTTAGGAGCCCGCACGCGCCAGGAAAGCCACAGGGCTACGCGCCCTCCACGCGCGGCGCGTGCACCCCACGCGTCGTCCCCAACTCTCCTCGCCGGACTGGTTTTTTTTCTGGTGACCGGAAAACTTTTGTGTGTGATTTCTCACTCGTTTCTCAACCATTCTTCATGAAATTTTCACCAAAATGCTCTAAATTGAGAGTAGAACAAGTCTACACCTTCAAAAACTTCGAAAACCAACGAGAATCTTGTCGGAAAATCTCCAAGTTTCGGCCTCCCCTTGTTCTCGACGATCCCGACGTCAAAGCTTGTCAAACGAACGTCTCCGAGCCTCTAGAGGACCCAACAAACACTCATGTGATCTCAGATTCTCCTAAAACGCAACGTATAAAAGTTGATGAATAGAGCCAAATATAAACCTTGAGTTTTGGACGTGAAATCGTCGTAGTTCTTACCTGAAAATGGTATGGTTGAGTTCGTATGGACTTCACGAGCACGAATATATAATTTGTTTCGTCGATCTACCAAGATTTGGTGTGGGTTGTGAGTGTCGTGCCCATGGAACAAGAGAGAGATACAGTTTCGTGAGGTGATGAGATATCATGAATTGTTAGCTCATAGACCTGTACATACTGTTAGTGCTCACGCCCAGAGATAGGGGCACAGTCTTTTACGTTTCGTTCACCTCCCGCACCACATGCTCACCTTGGATCCAAGTAGGTGCACAGTCTTGTCGTATAGACCACTTTTGAGTGGGTACGACATGTAGGTGACCCGTGTTCATACGCACAGTCTTCACGTGATTGTAGCACTAGAGCATTTATTATTGATACCATGATGATGATGATGATATGATGAGATATGGATGTATGTGCAGCGTAGATATGATGATGAGATTGAGATGTTATGAGCTATAATTACAGCCGATGGCTGAGATGACATATAGTAGCGACATGATTATTGAAATGCATAGCATGACATTACTTATGAGTTTCAGAGGGCATTGAATTGCATTGCACGGCATACATTGAGATACTTTAAAAACTTTTTATGCTGAAAAAGATTGAGATATATATGTATGTATTATTTTCTGGGAACTATACAGGTTTTACGGAGAGGGGCTAGACTTTTGAGAAAAGATTGATTTTGAAAAGAATTGTTTTTGCTGACCCACTCCCTTTTTTTTCGCCCCTCCAGGTTCTAGATAGCTTGAGGTACGAGTTTGGCACTTCGAGGATTTCCGGCTTTCTGACAGATTTATCTCATGTAGGGCACCGATGGTGTAATTAAACTCTTTTATTCATGCTTGTCTGCACTAACTTAGTACGCTCTGAATATGTATAAGTATTGTAATATCTCTAGCACACATTCCTATTTAGGTTGCTAGATTTCGGTTTGAACTTATTCGTACTTTGTTGTCGATCTTCGCTTCCGCACAGCGCACATGGCTACGTCACACTCACGTGATGGCTAGCATGCCCTACTTTTGGGTACGGGTGTGTCAGTTTTTATACAATTCGATGACTAAACGACCTTAATTTTAATTGATTGTTTGCATATGCAATCTTTATAGAGTGATTTACAACATGAACGGACCCGATTATAATACGAAGTTCGATAAATCGACGACGAATGATTTTGAATAAGAACTCATACTCATCATTTGAGTAGTCAAATATTTTTTTTCTCTCTCTCTCTCTCTCTCTCTCTCTCTCTCTCTCTATATATATATATATATATATATAATAAAATAAAAAACATGTGTGATTCCGACCAGAAACCACAACAGACATGTGTGATTAGTGAAGAAAGATTTTTCGTGATCTCCGCTAACTAGTTAATCAAATATACATTAAAAATTGAGGACTAAACCTACATATAAATTCGAATTATTAACCCGTGTTTGTTTATTAATTCATCAGAAAGAGAGAAATAATATAATTAGAAGATGCATGATGCAATCTTCACCGTCCACGAATATCCTCGTATCCGCCGACCACACTGTTTTTTTTTAATACATAGATATTTTTACACTAAGAGAGGAAGAGTTCGGCTAAGTCACACAATGGGCAATCTAATTTGGTATCAAATTCATTATCTGCGGGATTCGAACTTAAAAAACTCTCATTTTCAAGTGAAGAAGAATACTACAATACCGTAGTACTGAGTGATCAATCTCATTAGTAGTTGCCAATTTATTGTTGGTTGCCAATTTTCTATTTCTAAACTAAGTTCAACCCCTTCCCTAGATAATATCGTTATTTATTTATTTATTTATAAAACTCCATGTTACCCCAAATGCCTAAGCTTTTCTGTTTTTGAGAATAATTATTAGGCTTATTTACATCAATGTTCTTCGAAACTTAATTATAATGTCACTTTGTTACTTAAAATTCAAAACTTCTCACTTAGTCCTCTAAATGCCAATTTTGTGTCTCACTTTATCTCATTTGAAGACATTTTGTTAGCTCTGTTAAAATTTCAGTTAAATCATCTTATGTGACAATGTGAGCCTATTAACTTTTCACTTTCTTTACAAGTATTTCGAAAGAAAAGAAATTACATATAAAAATAACAGTATTACAAATCAATTATGCAACATCATGCGAGTAATAAAAAATAATGCACGATAGACTTAGGATACTGTTACTTTAACTTTTTGATTGCGTATAAGTTTTTCAACATAGCAAACAAATGATACAAACGTGATATAGAATTGCTAAAAAATGTGCGCATTCATCTTGGAGTGAGGGAACTCAACTATTCACTTTTAAGATGCAAATGAAGAGCTAAACCAACTCATCTCTCCAAGTTTAGCTTCTTTCATTGGAGATGCTCTTAAACGAAAGTAACCGAAACTCCTATTGTACCAAATCAAAACCTTATTATAAACAACAGGTGCATAGGGGTGTCCAATCTATGGTCTACTTGACGAAAAAGTGCCAATCATACACATTATAATTTAGTTAGTCAATAAACCTTCTTATTAGAAGGATCGAGACAATCTTTGATTGACCATAAATAATAATATCGACGACAACCACGACAGGTATGACGGTAGATAGCCCCCAAATCTTAGCCGGATCCATTGCCTAGGGATCCCACAATCATGTCCGTTTATTTTATATCGTGCGATCAGTTTTTGTTAGATACTATTTATATTTTAATTTTAATTTTTAATTTTTAAATGATTTCTGACCGCACGATATATGATATACGGACACGATTATAGAATCCTTAGGGAATGAATCCGGCGAGAATCATGATTCGGTATATAGGACACCCTAGCAATGAATTAGAGTAAACTAATCACAATTACTTCGAGAAAAGGCTTTGAAATCATGTTATAATTACACGATCACATACCCGTAGGAACAGTCGAGAAGAAAAATAATATATTTATTAGCAGGAACCCCTTTCGGATGCCTTGTTTGTAGGTTTTCGAGAGTCGAGAAGAATCCCACAGAATTTAGTAGGTAAAAGAAGATGACTTGGAAAATCATTCCCATTCATTGTACTTGAGGGAACCGGATCCTTTTCGGATTCTCAAAAACTAGCATGCTAAGCAATGATTTTGAATTGTTGAAATATAATTTAACAGTTACAAATATAAGGGTCCTCTAAGAATTATAATAATTGTAATCGTTGGATCAAATTTCAACGGTCCTGATTGATTGTTCAGCAGGCTCAGTTTTTTAAAATCTTGAGGGAATCCGATTCCGTACTTGAGGCTTGAGAGAGGCCACCCAAAGTAGAAAGTATGAACTTTATTAAAAATCACTACTACTTATGGCTAAGATGTTTATGTTTCTTTAATAGTTTGTGCCTAACACTAACAATTAGTTCTATGGTTGAGAATAAAACAACAATTTTGTTTGTTGACGCTCAAAATTAGGAGGTCAACAAAAATTAATATGCCCAACTTTTGGTGGGATTTAGGATCACGACTTTAAGTAATGGACAACGTGTTATCCATAATGTCTATATGGTTAAAACACAATATACAATAATTGAGAACTAATATGAAACACTTACTTGTTGAAGATGTAGCAGCCATGTGGACTGTGCGTAACTTAAGGACACCAACTCTTGTGGAATAGTTGTGATCGAACAGTACACCGATTCTTCTGCAAACTCCTAGCTTTATGACAATGCTCTATGGGAAGCTCTTCTTGTCGTGTCTAGGGTTGGCAAGGACCGATGCTTTATATATTAGCCAAAAGTCTTAGATTCCATCCATAAGGGAAAGCTAAGAACTCTCCTTTCTTGGCTCTCAAGTAATATCATAATCATATATACCTATTAAGGACTCAATCAAAACCTACTTATATTGTAAGACACTTAATGTAGGATTGATATAAGGAAATCAAATCGCAACTTAACTAATCTCGAACTTATACATTCCTATTACATATAGTAGACCATTTATGATTGATTTACATTAAATAAATCCAACACATCGATATTAAAGTTCTCAAAATCGAGTTATGTCCATTGTAGTACTCTGTATTTACATGACATAGGTTACAAGAAATGCTAGGTATCTTGTATCGTTCCGTCCGATGACTATGAGAGGTACTTGCTCCTCTTTAGTCTTTACATAGGCCTTTTGTGCCACAATCTTGGCATTTGAGTATTCTACTGTTCTCGCATTAGATGGTCGGGACACACAAACCTAACCAACAAATTATTCTTCCACTATCTAAGTAACACGTGGAAGTGAAGTGACGTTTGCTCCTCATTGCAATGTTTCCAAATCGAATACGTGTTGAGTGCTTTGCTCAGCCCTAAGGTGTCACGAGAATACCACCCCGAACACTTGGTTTGACAATATTTATGTCCCTTTACAGGCATCTTTGCTGAGAGTCAAACCAAATCATTAAGCGGTCAGGCCTCATTCATTTGGTCCTATCGGGCTGGCTTATAAGCTCATTGACTTGATATTTTTTCTCCTTCTCTTGGATCTTTTCTAGGCCCGTATTATTTTAGGAGTCGAAAAGGAGCCCACATTAATAGTGTATAATTAACCAACAGGATTCTTTCCGGATCCTTTTTGGTGAGGATCTTGGAGATCCTTGAATTGTATTTGTTCATCTTACATCATGCTGTTAATTTTTGTCAAGTACTGTTTGTGTTTAATTTTAAATAAAAATATTTAAAAGAATTTATGACCGTACAATGTACGATGAACAAATGTGATTCACGAATTTCCAGAATCCTCACAAAGAGGTTCTGGATTCTATAGTTAATCCTTCTATCTTTACCCTATTAATAGCACTAGCACTAACACGTGTGCAGTGTGTTCATGAAATTGATTACGAAAAGGGTACTTTTACTTTGGCCATTACCTATCGATATATTTTTGTTCTTCAAATATTGAGTATTTGAGGGGTACTTCACATATCAAAAAAAAAAAAGGAAATGGTATAATTTTTTGTGTCCTTTCATTTATTTTATGACAAGCAAAGATCTGTTTGAATACGAACATGGAAAAATTTCTCCTATAAAAAGTTAAAAAAATTTAAGGTGTCATTTTCAGACTCTGAACACTATTCTTACCTAATGATCATATTCACGTGGAAAGTTGTGATCGGAAGGTTGACATTCTTCCATTTATATGGTAAGATGTGAAGAATGCAGAAGGCTAATTGACAGATTCATGCACGCATACCGACCTTTGATCAAACGTGTAGAACGAGTCAAACTAAAGATTGTGTTGAGTAACATCGTCTTTCATGATACCAGAGCGGGTTTTCTATACTTTGAATTTCATGAGATTTGTATGTGGATGGTGGGAGAGAAACTTACAGCAGAAATGCCATATTGCCATTGTGGGGTTATCCAAGCCAACCGCGCAAGGTCAAATACAGTCGTGTGTAATTACATAAGAGCAACTCCACCGGGACATTTAGCCCGATGGTCAGGACATTCCACCAACCCAATAGCCAGAGCTGCAAGCTCCAGCCCATGCAAGGCGTGTGGATGAAAGGAGGCTCGAGGGAGAGGCCCGGCAAGAATCGCTAGCCCGAGCACTCGAGGTGGAGATGATGCATGGCTGACGTTAGGGCAAAGTCAATCACGTTATATTTCTTTTTGCGTCAGGCACGTGCATTGCACGCGAGCGTGGGGGCGCGTCCTCGACCAGAGTTGCAAGCTCTAAGGCCTGCGGCGCAGCGTCAGAAATGTTACCGTTGGAGGTCACGTGGCTCTTTCACGTCCGTTGGATTTCAACGGTTACTTTTTCTAGACCGTTGGATTTCCAACAATAAAAAAAATTTCAAACCTTCTTTAATTTAAGTCGTTGGATTTGAGATCAACGGTCCACGTTATTCACCTTTATAAATTAAAAAACAGTTAAAAAATCTGAAATTTTACTGTTGTGCCACGTGACACAATCTGGAGGGTTGGATTTCAATTTTTTTTAATCCAACAGCAAAAATTAATTATGTGAATAAAAAATGTAAAAAAAAAATTAAAAAAAAATCTGAAAAAAAAATTTTGAAAAATTAATTTGATTTTGTATTAAAAAAAATAATTATTTTTTTGAATAATAACACATGACGCAACGAGAACGATTAAAAATCTTATCCAAAATTACAAATAAAATTATTTTGTATTATTTTATAATAAAAAATACTAATATTTTATTATCTATTGCCAGAGCTATTCAGTATAGAGATAGAGATGCAAAATGCAGTTACTGTTTACTGAGTAGATTCAATAGTGAATAGCCCTAATGAGCCTTTGCAACGCTGGAGTTGCTCTAAAAAGGGCACAACACATCACAGTTACAGAGTTACTTGTCGAACTGGGCATGCTAAAGCGTTGAAACACACGGTGAAACCACACCGCCACCGGCCTTTGATGTTACTAACAAATAGGCCGACTGTAGTCTGTATTAATGGATGGAATACGAATTTGAAAATAGACACGAACAACGTCTATGTGCTGATAAGGATGAGATTTTACAGCTTCACGAGCAAAAGTTGCAAGATGAACAGATCAAGAAGAATCGGAAGTAAAAACATAAAAGAAACAAACAGCTCAAGCAGTTTGTCCATCTCTCTTAAGTATTTCCTGTGAAAAGAAAATCAGAGGTCAGAAGTTAATGAATGCCAAACATAGAAACACGCTGAATATTTTTCTCTGTCTCATCAAATATTCCATACCAGTTTGGTTGCGGCAATTGATTGGCGCTGCCTTTCTTTCTTCTCACGTTTGCACTCTCCACACCAGTTGGAAAAATCTTTCTGATATTTCTTCAGCTCCCTAAAGACAGAACTACAAGAAGATTGGGGATACAAGAATGCATAATTGAGACCTATGTTTGACAGTTTTACTGTAAGCATACCTAGAAAAGCTTCTGCAAAACTGTTTGTAAGTAAATCAACCAGGCAAAAAATCCTGGAACCTAATGAGGACAAGATCCAAACGTTACTTAGCCTTAAATAAATTCTATTAATTTCTTAGATGACACATTTTGGTAATGTATGTTTACTAGGCCATTCAGTGTGGTTTGCAATTTGCACAATCAATTGAGAAAACGATAGAGGACATAGCGTTTAGGAGAAACCGTGTGAAACCCGGATATTCCAACATCTCACTGAACTCTACTTTAAGACCAGTTAGGGAGATTGTTAGTAACCAGAAAGTTAGGGAGATTGTGATATCCTCGATATCCTTAGGTTAGGTTTCTTGAAATTCTTTTTTTTTCTTTTTCTTTTTTTGTGGTGGGGTGGTTTTTTTTTGGGGGGGGGGGGGGTTTAAATGTGGAGAACGGTACCTTCTGCACCATAATAGTAAGTTGACTCGACGCCCTGATGTCGTGGCTCTAGCCCCATGTCGATGGCGACCACGATGAAGAATGGCATGTCCCGGGACATGAGGATAATCAAAGATTTCCTATAAGTAGAATTCCAAGAAAAAGTTCAACACATAAATGTAAGAAAACATAAGAAAAAAAAATAAACATGCAACTTACTATTTATCATATATTAGAAATGATATCCAATATGATACCCCAAAGTCTTTGTATTACTAAAAGATGAAAAATATGACCCTACATAAAAAATTGTACCAAAAATTGATAATAAAGAATAGCATACCTCAGATTGTGTCTCTGAATTAACATGTTTATCACATCGAACACCTCGACAGAACAAATCTCCACCTGAAAATTGCTTTCCCAAGCAAACATTCAAGGTGACTTCTGAGTCATCCACATGAAAACCTGCAATATAAAGCTGTTGTGGATTCATAAAAGCTTAACAAGCTATAAATCTAGCGCACAGGAGTTTAAGATGAATACGCGCATACAGTATTGAACAATTGGACACAATTATGAAAACATAAGGAGAAATAATACCATATCAGCTAAACCAACAATCAAAACTGTTCCTAGGAAATCATGATAATCAGTAGAAATAACTCAAAAATGCAATAGAGTACATTATCGTCCAGTCAAATACTAAAGCCTCAGTATTTCTCTGCAGTCTACAGCATAACTCCCTCGACTAAGAAAATATAAAAAGTGGAAATGGCAGAGAGAGAGAGGCTCAAGTACAAATGTTTCTTTCGAAAAACTAAATTTAAAACCTTTAGATGGATGAGCACCTACCAAGCTCTACATCCCTATCGATTCCATATTCAACAACAAAACCGTGATGAGTATCCAGTGTGGATCCGCCAACTTCCGGGAAGAAAACTGCATCAACAAAAAGAAGTATAACCTTATTTCTAATCTTTCACATATAAGAACTTTTTCTAATTACAATTTCACAATACTAGAGATGAAATACCTTTGGACATAGGACATATAAAGTCCTCCATCAACTTGTCAAGCATAGTTTCCAGGCCAAAGTCATCAAGAACACAACCGTATCTATTCATTGTATTTGGTCGCATGATTCTGAAATTTGTCTCATGGACCCACCCTTGAAAATTTTCCACCTAAGCAATCAGAATTTGATAAGAAAATAGAAAAAGGTAACATAAGGGAAAATTAAATTTTATTCAAAATGATACCTCAGCTACTAACAATTCACAGAAATCCGGCTGAAGCATTTCAAATGTATAAACTCCAGGAGAGGGTTCAGACAGTATACTTCTAAAGCTATCCTCTGTGTTCTCACTGATTGCTCTGAGAAATGAGGGGACAAAGAACTTTGCAGGTTGCAGAGTATACAACTCCCCTTGTAGAGGCTGCAAAGAGGAAGGACCGATTAAGAAGGAAATACTTAAGTTTGTTGACACGCAATCATGACTAAATGTCTTATGCAGAAAACTCAAGCCCCCAATTCCAGGAGTACCAAAAGAAGGGGCTTAACTTTAATGACTGGAACACTCGACCATGATGCATAAATGTGTTGTTCACATATTACAGCACGTTTCGAAATGTTAACCGCATTAGCCGTTAAACGCACCTGATAGTGTGTGATGATCTTCTGCCTGTATTCTCGATGTCGTTGAACCTGTTTATTCAAACAGAAAAAAAAACATATGAGCCACTCAGGAATGCAGTGACGCCGGATTGACTAATTAAGCAAAGCACATTGCCCCTGCCTGTTCTGACTATATGTTATTTCCACTCAAGCTTATCTCCCTTGACTAGGCACATAAACTAAATCCGCATCAATAATCAAAATTTAACACAGGAATTGTATATCCACATCAATCATTTCTGGAGAATTCAAAGAAATTACACATTCTACCGCAATCGCAACTGAAGCAAACTACACATTCATCCAAATATTCAAATTCACATGAGAAAAAATCCGAAACTTCCAATATTCAAATTCATTTTCAGTTTCATGCATGCACCAAATTT
Organism: Crataegus laevigata; assembly: GCA_963580275.1. NCBI lineage: Eukaryota > Viridiplantae > Streptophyta > Magnoliopsida > Rosales > Rosaceae > Crataegus > Crataegus laevigata. Next base: position 2,413,537 of record OY756948.1, on the reverse strand, counting down.
GAGGGAGAGAGTTATCATGTCTTACACGAGTGCGTTCGCTCTCGGGTGAGTACCGGAGGAGAATGTCCCTCATGTACTGGAGCTTGAGGTCACGTGAGGCATTGAGCATGGTGGGAGGCAAGTAGCGCTCCAGCGAGCTGAAGAGCAAGGGACTGAACTCCAACGGCTCCAGGTCCTCGTAGCTCTCCGCCTTGTGATCCTTGTTCGGCATCAGTCTCAGCCTGTTCGACAAGCTCATCACGCAGTTTCCGTTGTTGCCTGCGCTCAGCGTTTGCGGCGGTGGCCTCCGTCGCTCCGCCACGCCGTCCGTAGCCATAGTCTTCGACTCTTCGTGAGAGAGATTGGGGATTTTCAGAGAGTTATAGTGACTGAATTGGCGGAATTTTGTTAGGGTTTTGAAGAATTGAAAAATGAAGAAGAAGAAGTTTGAGCTGCAGGTTAGGGCTTGGGGTTCCCTGTGGCGTGGTTGGTTGGTTAAACAGTAACGGTGGACGCGCGAGCGGGATCTGGACGTGGGTCCACAATGATGACGTGGGGTGGTTTTTATTTTAGTTGTGGGGACACTCTGACGTGGAGTGTTCGAAACTTATCCACAAATTTTCAAATAGTGCATTTACGTCTTTTTCCCACCTTTTTTTTCTACAACAATTCATCGAGCTTTTTTTTTATTTATGAAAATTGTAATTTCAATTTTATCGGAATCTGATGTAATTAATAGGTACGAACAAGTTTTAAAACGAATCCATTGTAATTGAACCGGCTATCATTACAATCATACTTGAATTTGATGCATTTTTTTCAACAACAATTCATTCCGCATTTTTATTTTTGAAAATGGTAATTACAATCTTATCTGAATGGACCGAGTCTTGTGTAGTTAATAGGATACGAATAACTTTTTAAACAAATCCGTTGTAATTAAACCAGCTATCATTACAATTTTATTCGAATCCGATGCATTTTTTCCACCAACAATTTATTCCACACTTTTATTTTTGAAAATTGTAATTTGTCCGAATGGACCGAATCTAGTGTAGTTCATAGGATACGAACAACTTTCTATCCGAATCCAGTGTAATTGAATCGACTATCATTACAATCCTTACTTTCTAATTATTTAGACGAGGGGTAGCCGCATTAGCTAAAGAAAATGTGTCTTAATATGCACTCAAAATTTGAACCTATTTTTTCTATAATTTAATTAGTATGAATTAAGGTACTATTTGTATTAAAAGATGAATCGTTGATTTTTAGTTTTATTAATACGAGAAATACTATGTTAAATTAATTTAAATCACAAAAAAAATAAAAAAATGAAAAAGTGTTCGAACTTGAATGCATTAAGAGAAGCCTCGAACCAGGTAAGTGGACCGTTGATCTTGTTTTGGCACACCATTCTCCCAGATGAAACAAACAGATAGAAGAAAAACATTGAAGAAACATGAGGCTGATTGTTTTACCTTACATTTTCTTTCAAAAACACAAAATGGATGTATACCCTTCCCCTCCCTACCTTGGTAAGCCCTGCTTATGTAAGAATGTATACCCAAAAACCCTGGTTTTTCCCACTAAATCTTACCTCTTGACTACTGTTGACCAAAAACGAAAAGGCTAAAGAACTAGAAAAACAACACTCATTGAGCTCAAGTTTTGTTATTTCCCACACAGCCATAAGTCTGCAAGCTCATCTTCTGTATTCCATAAGCCGCGTTCCATTTGCCTGTTGCGCTGTTGGCTCTGGGACAAGTTGTTGGCTTTGGTCAAATTGTTGATGACGGGTAACTTGACAATGAGGTGAACCTGCATGCTGTACTACGATGGCTGCTGTATCTGAATGCTGGAGCAATGATGTCTTTTCCTGCTGCTGCTCCGTATTCTGTTGTGGCAGCTGGACTGGTGATCTCATTTCCGGTTGCATCTGCAGCTCAACTGGTGATCTCAGTTCCGGTTGATACATCTGTGGTTGTAGCTGCTGCCCAACTGGTGATCTCATTTCCGCTTGATACATCTGCGGTTGTATCTGCTGCTGGACTGGTGATTCCACTTCCGGTGGATGCATCTGTGGCGGTATCTTCTACTCAACCAGTGATCTAATTTCAGATTGTATCTGCTGTTCAAACAGTGATCTCATTTCCAGCGGGTGCATCTGCAATTGTAGCAGCTGCTGGTTTTTTAAGTTACTAGTCACGCCTGGAAAATTTGATACGTTCACCGAAACCCCAGTCATCAAGGCTTTCCCTTGGCCTTCTGTGGCCCTCAGATGATCAGAAACCGGGCCAAGAGGCAGTTTACTGTCATTTAAACCAGATATTTCACTGCCAAGATTGTTAAACTGGCCTACATTGCTAACCCAAGGAATCCGTCCTCCCAATTCCGTAGGAGTAGAGGACCTCAAGCCCATGCCATTACCCAACAAACCAAGACGAGAATTTCCAAGTCCCTGGACTCCACCCCATTCAATCATACCTAAACCACTTGCACTTACTCCTCCACCTCCTGATCCCCCCTGCATGAATTGTTTTCGTTGTTGTTGCTGTTGTATTTGCAGCGTCTGGTACATTGAATAGGCACAATTATTCAGAATCTGCCGGACTTGCAGCATCATGCAATTTTCTTGTGTGGCAATGCTGAGAGCTTGCTTGGGTATACAAGTGTCCAGGAGTTGTGCAGTTAACTGTATGATTTCAGGTGGGAGAAATTGGCCTCGAGAGAAAATGCTCGGTGAAAGGCGTTGCATGGATATGGGATTGAGTCCAGAATGTGATAACCTTGGGGTCAGAGTTGAGGAAGGTAGGGCAATTGGTCGAGCTGATGGAGTGGCACTAATAGTAGCACTATGCCACTGACTGTTGAAGCCCCCATCAGCCTTGGGAGAAATCGGCTCTACATGATAACTAGATAGGTAGTACCTTTCATGCTTCATCTGTCCAAAAGAATGACGAAAGAGTAAATAACGAAGTATTATTTTATGTTCTAAGAAACAAACCTAGTCCATGAAAAATCCGCAACAGATACAAACTTACCAGTGTGGTGAATTGAATAGCCAAGAGGTATGCAGAATGCTGCCAAGAACAACATATAAAATCAGATGCCTTCTTCATCAAATCAACACAGCAACGCGATTCTAAGATGTAAATTGGCTTCCGTTTCTTATTATATACAGTTTGCTATCGGAGGCTGGATAGATTTTAATCTCGTAAAATTATAATCACAAAATAGACCATCTGTTGGTTCGAAAAAGAAAATTAGAATAAGGAAATATGGGAAAGCGCAAATAAGATCATGGGACACCGCGATTCGGAAGCAGTTGACAAAAGATATAAGTGCTCATTAGTTACTTGAAATATCAAGGAAATATCTGTAAACCACGAGCTTTGCAATGTAAACTAGGCCACAGGGTAACAAACTCAAAACAGATGTCAGGGGATTAATAATCGAGATTTATTGCATTCCAAAAGGAACGTCGCAATCATATACCAGAAGAGGAGACTCTAAATAATCACAAATGGAAACTCACAGTGTTAGTAGAAGCTGGTAGAAGAGGATAATCAATTGAAAACATCTCTTCTTTGGTTCCATAAACAACATTTGCTTTCATCATTCCCTCATTAAGCTTATCTGATATGATCAGTCTGACCTGAGCCTCTCTATCAACGATGGGAATCTCATTTTCTGGGATTGCATAGAATTACTCAAAATGAGAAGAAAGGTAGCGATAAGGGTTGAATATTACATATATAAGTTATAACAAGCATAGAAGACAAACATAATCGGTTCTTTACCTTGATGAATGTGAGATTGACGTAGAAAAGTCAATGTCCGAGTTTCATAAATACAGATACCCCAGTCCAGAAAGCATTCTTTGAGAGAAATTTTATCTGTGGAAGTATTCTCCCACTTTCTGTTATCTCCTGAAGATAAGAGTTGATAAGAAACCAATGGAGTTACGGAAGAAAAGGGTTTCCTTCGCAAAAATGGATCCAATTTGTACTCCCTGTTATGTAGTCCATACCTGATGAATTACAAAGCATTACACATCATAACAAGCAAGACTGCAGAAACAGAACTATTTGCAGTATAACTGGCATGACTTTAACTATGATATTACCTCTCAGTCACTGTTTGAATCTTCAAAAAGCTCTCGGGGAAAGATCCAACTTTAGGTCTTGATGGCCGAGATGAAGTAAGATTCATGGAAACATGGTTTGCATTAGCAGCATTGGTATTGCCCATGCTAGCACTAGAGTCATCAATCTTTTTTCTGGAGCGTTTAGGACGAGGATTTGATTTCTGCTTTGGAGGAACAACTACCTCTGATGGCAGAAAGGTTATGTTTGGAGAACTTGCAGACGCACAATTCTCAGGAGCCGCAACCTGAAATATATCTGAATCCATCCTCAATTGAGAGACACTTCTGTGCATCCTCATATTTGTTTTTTCGTCAACAGGTTGACCCCTGTGCATCCTCATATTAGTAGTTAAATTATCTCTTAATTGAGATGATGATTGTTGCTTTTGTGATTGCTGGAGATAAGATTGAACAGGTATCCTGTCCATCAAACGGTGCTCATTTTTTGTCTTCCTAAAATTTGAATCGGGGAAACTATCTTTTTCAGGCTCTAACTTAACATTAGAAGTGTCGAAAGCAGCCTGCAGCTCTGAGATTCCTTGAAAACTTCTTGTCTGACCATTATTTATTATTGCCGAGGGATGCATTTTCTCCTGGATTCTTTCATGTATAACTTTTCCACCCTCACTGGGTTGATGCAACAATTTGTTCTTCCACTGTAGATAAGGTAGAAGATTGGTTTCAGCTTGGCTTCCAGTAAGCTGCTGATGAGAGAAGTCCACAGGCTCTGGCTTGGGTTTCTTTAGCATTGGTGCTTGAACTGCTTGTGTTTCACATCTGACTCTCTTATCAAGAGCCGATGAACCAGGCATACCCAAACCATGATTTGAGTGGTTAAGACTTGGTTTGGGTAAAGCGGCAAAATCAGACGCTGCAACCATCGGTAAAGAAGCCTGGCTACAACTATATGCAGCTTTAAATGTAGGCTGTGATGTCAACAGATTGGAAAGTGAGTTCCCCCTTGAAGAAGGTTGTTTTCTTGTGGATAATGAGTTCTCTCGTACAACATTGTGCTCCGAAAATGTAATGCCTCTTTCTTGATACGATAAACCAGCTAGAGAGCTGCAACTCTGAGTAGCACAATTAACGGTAATGTCAGCTACATGATAAGAGTTGTTGAAACCTATGTCGGTGTCTGATGCATAACTCAGCTTTCGCCTTTTCCAGCTCCACATAATTCCAAGATCGATCTGCTAAAAAATGTAAAAGTTAGGTAATATGCTTCACGCATTTGGAACTTTGGCAGGCGTTACACGAATTCTATCACTTCCAGTACCTTCTTTCTTAAGGATTCTCTAGAGTATATGTCCTGCAATGGCTGTGGATTTAGATGAAGAGCAGGTTGCAGAGCCTTGACAATTTGGGACTCAACTTCCTGAACAAGAACAAGGAAATGAACATGAGAATGAGGCAATAAGCTTGAGTAGAAAGCCGAGAAGCATACAGATGCTTACTACGAAAGTCTACCAACCAAAAAGTCTCCATAGGTCCAAGAATTATTAGAGATTGACAAGATGTCTTTGACAACATTTTTCGTGCGCATATGCAAGAGAACCTTGTGAACACTTGGAACTTTATTTGTAGGAATGGTCGCTCTTTCTTGGATCAAACAACTGCGGTAATCTTGAATCTGCGAAGGAAACATCTTTCAAGAAGACGAAACTACCATACCTAATGCCAATGACCAAATAAACACTAAAACAAAGACATCACCTCACAAATGATGGCTCCATTGACATATTTGCAGGGTAAGGCATCAAAAACATCTCCAGGTAACCAACCACACTCAATCGCCTGATAAACACGACAAATATAGAAAACCAATTTATGAGTGTTAAATATACAGTTAAGAACCTGCAGCTTGCTTTAAAATATTAACGAATTGCTTTAAGGTTGAACAATATTCCGAAGATTTTATCTAAAAATACAAGAAAAGAAGATATCAAAGTTCAATGACCTTTCATTCCAGCATTTGATGTTCAATAACTAAACAAGCCCCAATATGCAGGAACTTTTTTTTCAATAGCTCTATCCAATATTCCCCTACAAATCTGTGATGTTTGCGGGTTTAAGGAAAAGAGGTAAACTGTTTATCTGGAGATAAAATGCGTATGGAAACTGACCTTCCTATCTTAAAATTTAAGCGGGTTTTTGGAACTCAAACAATTAACAAGCATAAAATGCAGCACAAATAGAAACAATCGAACATGAGTGTCGTTGTGAAAAGCCACTGGCTATGACCCGTTAAGATTAAAGTACAACAACAAGATACCAAGACTCAGTATAGCGAGGCAGCACTATATTTATAGATTGGAAATAAGGGACTCTCCAAAGAGAGGCCCGAGCGGAATGGAATAGTTGACCGTGGAACTGAGTTCGCATGTGCAAGAAAAACAGTCATATTGGCATCAACAATCTAGTTAAAATTGAGGAGGAAAGGGAACCACTTAGCTATCTATCAATAAATTGTAGCGTATCTAACGAAAACTTAAAGTCACTGCCAAGACATTCCAATGAATCACACCGCGCAAATAATGAATCACAGACTTACCGTAAAAAGTTTCTCTGATGCTCTATCATATGGATGCAAGTGCTCTGGTACACCATTGAGCAGCTACAAAAGCATTAAGGTGTGCGTTAATGGCCGGTGGAAAGATTACAAATGATACTATAGTTTAACAAATGCAAGCAACTTCTATAAGAATCTATCGTCATGATTTCTAACCTCGTTAGCTTTTCCCACGTTAAATCCGTTCTCAAACAACTTCAGTGAGAAGGATACCTCAAAGTCTGCACGAAAAATCGACTCTCAACAAAAAAAATCTCGGCAGATCATAAGATTACAAGATCAAAGTGGTGCGTTACCCTCTGAAACTGAGTGGTTTTGAGGATTGACTAATACACTTGAAGGATCAGCAGCAGCAACCTTAGCTCCCATCCCAGTACAATTAACCTTCACAAAACCATTCGAAGATTTAGTGATTAAAAACCCTTGCAGACACTTGAAATTGTGTTTCAACTAAACATCCAACTTGTTAACTAAATTATGTTTTAAAAGGTCTATTTTATATAACAAAAGACAACAATTAAAGGCAAAACTTTGCATCCGAGCTCCCGAGTTTGATTCTCCTCTCCCAACATCGCTTGTATATAAAAAAAAGGCAATCTTTCGCTTGTATATAAAAAATGGCACTCTCCACTGAATTAATCAACTTCAACCATGCAAACAACAAATCACAATTACAGAAAAGATAAAAAGAAAAAGAAAAAAAAGGTGGTGCTATCTAAACACTCGTTTTTACCTCCCACACCTCTCTCAATTTTCGACAGTCGGATGAATTGAAGAATATTCGAAGAACAAAGAACCAAGTCACTCGAAGCTCTGCCCTTTGCCCCGTGCTGTCCCCCTCTGGTTGGCCCCACCCAATAGGCCGAAAAACGTTGCAGTTTGAAGGAAATTTAATTCACTAACCCTTTCTTATTCCCAATACTTCATCACTTGCAACAGCTTACTTGATTGGTTCAAAACCTTACCGCGGAAGGGTTGTACTATAAATTAGTAAAGCGCTAGCGCCCAACCGATGGGCTTTGAGGGGATAAGAACAGAAATTAACGAGGTGTGTAGGAGGTAAAAATTGGTACGTGAATAGCACCATCCAAAAAAACCCATCAACCAAAACCACATAAATGTCATAAAAAACCAGAAACCCCAAAATCCAACTGAGACAATAAAACAACAATGCAACAAACAACAACCGATCAATCAAAATAATACTACGAAACAGGTTGAATAAAAGGTTGGCTGGTGAAAAACTCGAACTCATAACATCTACAAGACCTCGTTCTCTCGCTGCTGAGGGTCAGAACCCGAGTCGTTTTCACTGTTGTCTTTCTCCTCAGTCGGAAGCAGCTTCGGTCTGTACCTCGTACCCGTCTTTGCAACCTGGAACGACACACCCATGTCTCCCTCACTTCACTCAGAATTTCCTCCACCACCTTTTGGTTACACAGAAAACGATGAAATGGGTTTGAGAGGGACGGCGGGAATGTGCCCTAGTCGCATCGGAAACTGCCCGTTTCGCTCTGGTTCTTGGAGGGTCACGATTTATGGGTTGATAACTTAGCCATGAACAGAAACACGTAGTTTATATACAGCTCCAATATAGTATTATATGAAAACTTGATAAATTTACAGCTTATGCTGTGATGGCGTTATACAATTTTGTTTTGTATATACAAATTGTGCGTGTATATATTATTTCTTTATATTGCATCGGTGGATGTGGGGGCTCTTGAATTCAATTCACTTTTTGGGATTTTTCCGGGACTTCTGTGTAAAGACAACGGCCATTTTGCCACTTTATGGTTGCATGAGTGAAATGTGTTGATCATGTAGGTGATTTGGTGGGAAATGGATTTGGTCTTATTTGCATCTCCAATGTGATAAATCACTCACCTGGGGATGGGGAATGTTGTGGTGTATTTGGGCTGCATCGTTCTTTATGGGTTCTAATCGCTGTACATGACACATCAACATCAAAACAAGTTGAGTTTTGAAGCATTTTCTTGAAGGCTTTTTAGCTCAAGTGCTTTATGAGATTAACATAATTCTTCATTTTGGTCGCTAACAATAAAAATAAAATATAAGTGGTATATGAGTTTGTCCACCATCAATCATTTTAGTTATTTTGTGAATAAGTTGTCAACATGCTCGTTAAGTTGAGGAATTGGTTTGACAAAAATACTCTTAAAAAGGTAATCACATGGTCGTTGACATGACAACTTAATAAAGTTATTGACAAATTTTTCCCATAATGACCAAAATAATATACGGACAAACTCAAGGACTACTTCAATCGATTTTCACTGTGAGAAACCAAATTAATGAGTTATGCTAATCTCAAATACCATTTTGGATAAATAAAAACCTATTTTGAATAGGTTTGAATGTTACACAAAACGGAAATTTTAATATGTTTCGGTTTATGTCATGTGCTACGTAAACAAAGAGCTAATGTAGCCAAGGACTCAACAATAAAAGTCTTTGGGTTAATATTTGAATATTGGGTTTAAATGAAGGAGAGCCCAAAGATGCCAAATTAAAGGAAGATTTACACAAAGCCTAGCATCGAGCCCAAAGGTAATTTGAAGCCTTCTCAGCCAAGACACAAGCCAGATGTCTATAACTAAAGTGATAAGTGATAGAGACCAATCTACTATCAGCCAAAGAACACTTTCTAATGACATTACTAGTAAAAAGCTGATGACTAATTACCCTCCCGATGTTTTCTGGCAAGATCAAAACCTTGATTCTCGAGCCAAATCGTCTATAAAAGAAGAAGTAAGTATCAGAGACAAGAACACTCAACCAATCAAACAACCAAACATACAAACTCTGCTCTCAAGCAAGATTTGCATCCAAAAGCTGTAATCAGCCCATATCTCAGTTTTTTTAGCAATAATTTTCTTAGAAAAGCTATTTTTTGTCTAGTTTAAAAGCTCTGCTACTTTCTAGTATTGTAGTATCGATTCTCTCGTGTAAACATGTTTACCATCAACTCCTTTTTAGTATACTATCTTTGTAAACACAGAGAGAAGTGACTGCAAGAGGTTCAACCTTGCCAGACAAAGTGAAATCTTGCATGAGTTTCTCTGTTTGTTCTCTAATTTAGTAGATCTTTTGCTTAATACGCTCTTTAGCATGTATTCAAGTTATTTCTACCTATTTTCCATCTTAAGGAGTTCTATTTGCATATGGATCTGGTTAATTAAGTAGATATGCTTTCATTAAGAATAACTTAAACAAACAAATAACTTAAAGGGCTCTGAACTCCCTCCATTTGAATGTACAAGACTATGAACTAAAAGTCCTTGTTTACAACCTTTCAAAACTAACTTTTTACTTTTCTCGTAATACATCAGTAGAAAAGAGCCCGACTACCAATTATCAAAGTGCCAATCCCTTGGGAAGTTATGTTGAGGTTCAGAGGTCATTCTCCAAGAGAAATCTTTGTCCGAACATAAAGATTGTTGTGTATTTTATATATCAAAGCATACGAGAAAAATCATACTAAAAGATATACATCATTGTAATGTAACACTTCTTTGTTTGTTCATGATTCATCGGTTCGACTTCCAGCTTAGTTAATCTCGAACAATGATAAACCGTTATGAAGAACAAAAAATAAATAAATACCAGTATCATAGCTACAAGACACGAATGAAAACAAAAACATGATCGTTCAATTATTTACTAAAAATAGTTAATAACGCGATCCGATATAGAAAATTATTTTGGCTGCATTATACGTTCCCACGTGTAAATAGAAGAGCACGTCTAAACAAAAAAGCACCTGGCAACGTATAATACAATCAAACAAATACCAGTATTATAGCTCAATGACACGAAAGAAAGAAAAAAAATCAAAATTGTTTAATTGTTTTACTAAAAATAGTCAATAACATGATACGGTATACAAATGACATTGGCTGCATTATACGATCCAATGTACAAATAGAAAATTACCTGGCAATGTTAATGTAGCCAAACAAAAACAAGTATTATAGCCGCAAGACACGAACGGAAAAAAAATGTTCAACTGCTTACTAAAAATAATTAATAACGCGATGTGGATATAAAAAGAAACTTTTTTATACTATTTTAATTTATTTTTCTATAGTGTGAATTTGATTTTTATCCGATATTTGCATTGTTTTTTCGAATTAAAAGTAATCGGCTAAGAAGTATAAGAGCAGCTCCAGCGGGAGCTCCTGCTCGAGGGACAGGCTCCGGAACAGGGCTTGATTGCCCGAGGGAGGAAGTCCAACGTTGGCTGGCGAGGGAGCCCGAGCAGCCCCGAGCGCCAGGCCCGTCGATTCTCGCCCGCCCGAGAGCCTGAGGTGGATCTGACGTCAGCTGACGTCAGACGCCAGCTGACGTCAGACGCCTGTTTTAATGTTTTTTTTTCTGTCAGGGGAGGGAAGGAGGACATGGCGGTGGAGGAGAAAAAGGTGAGGGAAGGATAGGTAGTATGGTAGTGGTTGGCGAGTAGGAAGAGGGAGAGGGAGATGAGGGAAATGAGAGACAGAGGGCGGCTAGGAAACATGAAAGTGTTCCGGAAAAAAAAATGGGAGAAGGGTTGTCTGAAATGGAAAAGGAATAGGAAAAAAGAAAATGGAAAACAATTAAAAATTATTTTGTATTATTTTATAAATAAAAAAATACTAATATTTTATTGTCAATTGCCAGGGCTATTCAGTGCAGGGGTGGAGATGCAAAAGACAATTGCTAGGGGAATGCACTATTCATTAAGGGCAATTACTGTTCACTGGGTGGATTAAATAGTGAATAGCCTGGGGGAGGGCTCCTACACTGGAGTTGCTCTAACAGTCAATCTGGCACGAGCAGTGGTCACTTACCTACACCTAAGGTTCAATGATTTTTTTTTTTTTTTTAGTTTAGATTAAAAATATATGTAACTCGAGTAATAAATGAAAATAATAATCTAATTAATTCAAATGATGTGGATGTTCACATCAAATGCTACATAACGTGGTATAAAAATGTAGTATAAAAACATAGTATAAATAACATTACTCTCTTATATATCATTAGGAGTTAGGAGTTGATAATCATTTGTTTATTATTTATTAACACGTGTTGAATTACACGTTTGATTCAGTGTTCAAATTTAAAATGGGTGGGCCGTGGGCTTCAAAGGCAAATAGGAATCTTTTTTTTTTTCTTTTCAATTTTATGGGCTAGGCTAAGAATATAGCTCACCAAATGAAGACATCATATAGAAGTAAATATTATCTTCATTTTCCTTATAAAACGGAAAATTATCCGTTATTGCTTAATTCACTATTTTCAGAAAAAGGAAATCCTCCTTGGCCCTTACCAAATACAAAATAAAGCCTCTTTGGCCTATGTCAAACTTGTCATACAAAGCAAAAAAAAAAACTTGTCATACAAAGCAAGCGTCGAATCGTGAATCACGAAGGGTATGACTCTTTTGTCATGTCGTGTGGGAGAGATCGGTTTCCTTTTCATTTCTTTCTCTTTTTTTTCCTAATTAAATTTGAAGATGTAACTCTCACTCTAAAAAATATTATTTTACATTTTTATAACAAAAAAAGAAAAAATGAGGCCAGTTAGTACTACTATTCAGTGGTATTCATATTCACTTATAAGTAAGTGAGAAGTCTTATGTTCGATTCTTGCAAAAAAACAAATTTAAACCATATTACCCATCATTTTCCCCATTAGTGTAGATTATTGGTTGTTAAAAAAAACAATTTTTCATTAAGTGTAGCTTATAATATTTTTTATGTATAGTGATATACCATTATTAAAAAAAATCAATGAAAATCAAATTCGCATCAATATATATAAACATAATTAATTTATGTCCTTCACTGAGGCGTTATTTGAAAAATAAAAAGGAAAACTAATGAAAAGGGCTTGAAAACTTTGTGTTTTAATGATAAGGACAAAATAAAGGATAAAGTGAATAGTACCAGTATTGACTTTTTAGTGTAAAAATGTGGTTTTTAGTTAAAGTGAACAGTACCGAGAGCTTTTCGTTAAAGTTCCCAAAATAAAATGATCACAATTTCCTACATAATCATAGTTTTATTTTTTATTTTTTATCCTCCGCCAACCCAAAACAAGCCGCATTTGCAAGCTGTCAATTGTTAGGTAAGGGTAAACGTGACCCGACCCATTTAATACCCCAAAATTCCTTTTTCTTGGCGACTGCAAGGCCAAGATCGTCATTTAGAAAAGGCTAATCTGGTAAACCACACATTGAATCAATAAGGACCGTTTGGTAGCCACGCTTGTTGCTTGTCCCATTACAACTCGTAAAGCCAAGTGCGGACCCTCCAAGAACAACGTCGTCTTATTTTAACATCACACCCGCTCTCTTTCTCTTCGCACCCACCAAACCTCAAACCCCCCCGGTCGCTAACATTTTCTCGGGAAACAAACAATCAGTCGACCTCTCCAAAGTAACTTCGATCGTCTCTGCTCGAAGCCATGGCCTGTTCCAGCTTCGCGAAGCTTAATGCGGCGTCGTCTCAGTGGATCGGACAGCAGTCCTTCACTCAGCGCCCGGGATCGTCGACTAGCCTCGCTGCTCGCCGAGTCGCCGTCCCGATCCGTGCCAAGGCCTACACCGACGAACTCGTCCTAACCGCTGTGTGTATTTTCTTTAACTTGTTTTCGTTTCGCTAATATTTATGCTCAAATGGAGATTTTTGTTTGGTGATTTCTTCGCTGGCTGAAAGTTTGAATCTATATGTTAGACTGATCATTTTTAATTACGATCTATTTATCTATTTTTGTGTGATTTGATTTAATTTGATTTGTTTGTTCGGATATGAATTTGGAGTTCACTGTTTCTA